>CAMGYJ010000009.1:19235299-20435299 GCA_946122785.1 Linum tenue
CTTGATAAAGAAAAAATTCCGAAACCACGATCTACCCAGCTAGGGACACTCTAACAGAAAGTGGCCGGGAAGACCTAGGCGCCTTTGTAGGGATAGCCAGTTATCGGTGTAGACCATGTTGAAAAAATAGTGAAAAAGGTTGAAGGTGGGCTCGACGTTATGCTGGCGGCACTTCAGTTTAAAAATAATGTGTATAAGAAAAACAGGGGGGACAGGCGCCCAAGCGAGCATCGGCACGTGGTTAATATGCCTTCTAGGATGGAGTCTAGGGGAAATCGAAGTCCAAAGCGAAAATACTCGCGGTAGATGCCTAGCCACCGGGGTCCGACTACCCCAACCCTAGCTGGGGCAGACGCATAGGACCAGGATCGTGGTAGTTGTAGTGACACGATAATATTCTCTAGCTCAATTGCTTTCACAGTGGAGGTTTTTCGCGGCCCCGCTTCGTTAAGGGACATATGGCCAGTCTCCTCAGGCGCCTGCCCCGATGGCAGGTATCCACCCATCTCCTTAATTTGATGGATTCACCCTCCTGGGCGCTTGAATCGGAGGATGGCGGGGACATTGACGGTTCGGGCGAGTGCGGGGATCCAGGTGTGACGCCTATAAGTTTCGACGAAAAGGGGGTAAATTAATGCTAAGCCCTAATCAACTACAGGCGCCTAAAAAGAAGGGGGGTGTGTTCGTGGAAAACACACTTGTTTTCGGCTGCGAAGACGCCGCCGCCGCCGCGTCACCGGAGGAGGTTGTGAGAGGAAGGGAGGACGCCGCAGACTTATCAACCGCATCGTCTGCATAAGCGGTTTGGGCGCTAGGGGCGTCGCACTAGAAGGCGCATCGGCTTTATTGGGCGTCTGACTCGTAGAACGGGGGGTCCACACGCCTTTCTCACAGAGAGGATCAGGTGAGAGGTGACCCTCCAATACCTTGAGTACGTCGGTTTCTGACGACTTTTCCTTCGCCGGATCGGTGGAGGGGGCGCCCGAGCGAGAGGTGCGAGACATCGTGTTGAAATTAGAAGGAGGGGATAGGCGCACAGCAGCTCGAAAGTAGAGAGAGAAAGCTAGAGAGAGAAGGAGTTTGTGCGAATGAGGAGGGATGCTGGTGGAACAAAGTATTTATATGAGGAGGAGCCCAACGGGCAAACACGGGGATGCGCACCCGACCCTCGGATCCAATCCTCACCGTGTTTGAAAAAAAAGATATTAACTCGAAATTTGAAATTCCAAATTTGAAACGTACGGAGAGGGGGGCGTGTAGGGATAGGCGCCCAGATCCCATAAGGAAAGGAAATTGAAGGCACCTGGTAAGATGTAAAGCGTTGTTTAGGCGCCTTCTTATGGAAAACATAAGCAATCAGACTCATAGTAGGTAGGATGGGGGTCACGAGAGCAAATCGCCTTTAAAATTTTGCATAGGTAAGCGTTCAGCACCAAGTATGGGTGCTCAATTGGGAGACAAGAAAGCCAAAGGGGCAGGATCCTTAATCGACGCATGCGCCAGGGGGACAATGGTTGTTTGTTAAGCGCTCAAGAAAGCGCCTAGAAGAGACCTAAGCAGTAGGGATAGCTGGGCGCCCGTGGAGCAACATGACAGGGGTTTAATTGCCCATGTGCAGTTGAGGCAAACAGATAGGGACGTACGATGAAAAGTCTACCCAGCGTGGCATATAGTTAGACGCTCATGGCGAGTCATGAGCGCCTAACTGGGGGACAATTGTTGGGTAATCACTAATCATAATTGGACCATTGGGGGACATTGGCCTAGGGGGCTGCATGAACCCAAGCCCACCTGAGAATTAGGAGAAGGGGATGCAAGCTAGGAGTCAGGCCCAAGTTAGGTTAAGCAGGCGCATAGCAACAAAAATAGGGCGGGGACCGTGCACCTAGGAGACCAGGGGGCTGAGGGCGTGCCACCTGGCAATGTGGTCCCATCGGGAGCCCAGGCTTAGGAGCCTAGAAGCTGCCACGTGTAGACGCCCGACCGTTGGGCCGTACCGAGCATTTAATGACGAGCTGACGTGGAGATGAATTCTAGGAGCCCGGTCGGGACCTCGACGAGTATAAATAGTACTCGGTAGGTGGCATTTAAGCAGGTTGGCTTCTCTCACTAAAATCTCTCTTAGCACTTATCTCTCTAGGATTGGTACTGACTTGAGCGTTGGAGTGCTAACGGGCACCCGAGAGCCCTTTAGGCGCTTGTGTGTGTAGGGTCTAGGCACCCCAAAGGTGTTCATCAGCAGGAATCGGGAAGAGGCGAAGCGAAGGGGGTTCGTGGCTCAAACAGAAATGATGAAACTACCCCTAACTTTCACTTAAACATATGAGACACATTTTCCTATTTCCAAGTTTCACATTGACAAAATATCCTTGTGTAGGATTTCGATCCCGAGGGTTGCATAAATGAACCGTTTCCAAATATAATCAGCATGATTCCTAAAATACTCAAATCTAAGAGAGTTACAGAGATCCAATCTAATAAGAGGCATCATAATAAATTATCGAAAACATACAATAATTCGAAATAATAAAAACCTATGGAAGGATTTGGTTTCTGAAAAGCTTCTCTAAGATCTCTCTCTCTAATGGAGAAAATGTAGCAAGTAAGTCCCCCCTCAGGGTTGATTCCTCCCTCCGTGAGACTTCCGGATGACCTGTCGATGGCTACTAACACAAAACCAATGGTAGTCAACACTTCACCGTCACTTTCATATAATCGAGAACTTGACTAAGAAATACACCTACAACATCTGATCCAACAAAAGACACAACATTAAGTTCAATGGACATCTCCATTGACACAGAGTGGTATGCATAACCTCCAATTTTCAGTAAAATATGGAATCATGATACAAGTACGGATCTGATACCGGTAGTTATCAAAGTAACGCAGCCACAATATTTTTAAGGTTTTTTAGTATTTTCTCAATAACACGAAAAGGTAAAGAATCAGGCGGAATTCACGTGCAATTTCACACCTATGAGAAGACTCGAATAATATAAGGTAGAAGCTCTGCCACAATCAAGGGGGAAACTTGATTGATACAAAGCTGACACGCTATGACACAACTCCTAACAGTGGCCAAGTGTAACCAATGAAAGGTACTGCACTATAGTGGTGCAAATAATAAATATCGAATCCACGGGTCTCTAGAGTACCTATTACTCAGCTTCGGTTCATTATCTAGCAAACTAGATTGAAATAGAAGAACTATAACTACTCTAGCAAACTACAGACAAAGTTAATCTAATTACAGGTTGGGAACTCACTTAGGTATGATTCCCCCTAGCCACTAGCCAGATGAATGATTGATGATCTTTAACTTGTTTCGCTTTCATTCACAATGCGGAGAATCCTTAACTATACCTTGAATCTCGACTAAAGGATCAAGGCCCTCTTGAGTCAATTGCCTAGAGGGACGTATCCTTCTCTAGAACAACCGATCAAGGCATTCTAAACTAGATTCCTCTCGAATGAGATTCTGAATCGACACAAAGCAGTGAATCGACCCTCGACTAAAGCAATCGATCCAATACTATCAATCTATTGTGCTCTATTGACCTAATTAGGTATTCTCTCTCATAGGATCAAAGCACAATCAATCATCTCGACTAAAGCTGAATCAATAATTTACTCCATCATGAGGTACTGTACGATTGGTCGGAGGAGAGTTTTTACCTGTGTTTCGTATTTTAAAACAAGTATCATAAACATGTATTATGTTGGGTTTGATTGCATTGAATTTGATCTATTGAGTCATTATGATTTATGGATTCTACTAAAGTATGTAAGATGGAGATTTGAGTTTCAACGAACAAGTGTTTGGATTTTGATGTCATGAATCGGATGTTGTATGTTGTTTTAGTTTCATAAACGAGATTGGATATTAATAAATGTGTTGGATTTGGAATATATATCCCCATATATGGGGAGTTCTACGGTACCCCGGGTGAAATCCGGGGTACCGCATACCTTAAGTAAGAAAACGTTATCTAGAACTTGAATTGACTGATCTTTCGGACATTATACTATACTCTAACCCATAAAGATCAAAATCTAGGTCTTAATTCTCTAAATCTTATACCCCAAGATCAATTTAATTGGAAACAATAATCGACGGTTATGATTCGTCCAAATATAGGCAAAAAAGGTAATGCACCATCTTATGTTTTATAGTTTATGATTTAGATAATTATGACCTAGGGTTCACTCATTAAGGGTTAGGCTATAGTATCATGCCCAAAAATCCTGCTAATTCGAGGTCTAGATAGCGTTTTCATACTCAAGGTATACGGTACCCCGAATTTCACCCGGGGTACCGTAGAAGGCACCCCCCATATATATATATATATATATATATATATATATATATATATATATATATATATATATATATATATACACCTCTAGTTATGTTTAGTAAACGAAAGATGCATATGTATTGAATGATAAGTTAATACGTAAACCCCGTTAGTATTTTTCGCTGTTCGGGAGAACCAGTGGTTCGACCCATGAGTTTTAGGGTGGGGTGTTACAATGGAGATGAGTCTACACCTTCAAATGAAACAAATTATTCATTTAGAGTTGCTCGAAAAATTGTTTAGCTCCTAAATTTAAAATGTACTCTAAAGGATGCTCTCCAAATTCAATATGTTCAATTCTTCAAGCTCCAATGGTGGGTAACATCCTCCAAGCAAGCTCCAAGGACCCTCTAGGTCTCTCTCTCTCTCTCTATATAAATCCCCCTTTCAGGTTTTGGGTCGGAACCCTAAAAGGGAACCCAAAAATTCCAAACCAAGCCAAGCTCTCCTTTCTCTCTCTCTCAGCTGCCTGCTATTTATATTACTGGAGGGCAAACATCACAATCTGGATGTCATGGTCGTGACATCGGATGCATAACCGTGATCTGAACCGAAAACGCAGGAGTCTGCTGCCATTTTTGTCCAATATCACGTTATGAAGGATATTGTCATGGTCTAGTGACTGTGAGAATTGTCCTGCCCGTGAGGCATGCAAAACCTCCTGTTACTCAACAATCTTCACGGTTTCTGGTAAATCTTCATGGACTGTGGACCGTGACAATTTCCCCTAGACCATGATCTCAGCTCTTTCTTCACACTTTGGGAAATATCATAGGGTTCAAAACAACTGAATCACAATGGACATCAACATTTGGGCAAACCAACAACATTCCTAACAACCACCACCATAAATGAAATTTGAATGCAATAGAACTGTGGAAAGGAAGAGTTCTCACATTGTTCACAAACCAAAACACAACAAGTCAAATGACTCACTAGTCACAATCATTCATGCATCAGATCAAGTCACCAAAACAAAAGATTGAGCAAACTAGATCCTTACTAGTATACATGATATACATTAAGCATGAAGAATGAATCACTCACTCTCGACCATTGTGGTTAGGACCATTTTGATGCAACAGATGTGCATACTCATTCACTCAGCCCTATCGTCTCTTCACCAAGACACAACCTATAAATGCTAGAATTCACAAGACGGTTGTCACCACTAGCTTGTCCGGAGGTCTTAGACACGGGTTCAGATGACTAGCTAGGGTCTCGGACATAGAGAAAAGGCTTTGAGGGTGGTGGCAAACATAGCATGGGGGTTCAAAATCTTTAACCTTAAACCAACACAAGCTTATATGGTTTCGACTAGAAAAAGGCGAGCGATACAAATCTCACATGGCTACCTAGATGTTCAATCATTCATTCGAGCAGCCTAAACTCGATGCATAGACTATTGCAATCAATGAGTAGTCAATCCAAAAAATTCATTAGTTCACAAACACATGAGAAATGAACATTTACACAATCCTAATGCGCGTCTCAGTCATCATTATAGGTTGTTCTCAATCACAAACAAGTATTCCATACATCAACGCTAATAGCCATGAGATTCAACACAAATCACCAAAGGTGTCACTATGATCATTCAATGAAGAAGTTGATATGCTTGAAGCCCTCAAATTTTGAAAATTTGGGCATGCACTAGGCTCCAACCACTCAATCACACCAATCATTCACACACAAGCATGAAAGACTACCCCCCACACACTTAAACTCGACATTGCCGTCAATGGCGTAAAATAAGGAGGTAGAATGATGTTACCGCTTAGCTTTGTAAGTGAAAGTTGGGACCGAATTGGGTCAGTTTCGACAAGCAAGAAAGCTTCACATGGGAACAAACACAAAACACAACACATTCTCGCACAATGCGAGGTAATTTCACAATACAATATTTAACAATGCAATAAAACGAAAAACCAAACTAAAAAAGTACGAGTTTTAGACATAAAAGAAACAACACCATGTTTAGAGTCAAAGGTGGAAAAGAAAATATGATGGTAATGCAATTCCAACATGGCACTCAAGTCGAGGCGACTACCCCTGGCGTCGAGGTGGGGCAGCCTACCACTAGTCTTGAACTCTGATGCCTCAATCCTCAGCAAGTGCCTCCAACAAGACATGGGAATGTCTCCTGGATTCATGCTCTCTCATGAGCTGGGAAGAAACCTCGTGAAATTTTTGCTCCAGGCATGTCACTGATGCATCAAGGTTACCGGAGGATGAGGAAGGTCCTACTCCTACAGATGGTAAAGAAGAACCTCGGTAGACATGACGGTGAGGTGGTGCGGGGGGGGGGGGGGGGGGGGGGGGGGGGGCTTTCTGAACATGCTCTAGCTCCAATGCCTCCTCTACCACTGGGTGAAACAAGGTCGTTGGTCGTATGCCATCAATGTAGTGGATGCCTCTCTCCGCCAGGATCATACCCATGCTATGGGCGACTTATGCTGTGAAGCGCCACCATCCTTCTAAGGTTCATCTGCCCTCGAGCCCGAAGACTCGGGATTAGCGATCGGGTGAGGAACATGTGCAGAATCTGCCACTGTGCCCGAAATTGGGTAGCCCATGTGTGGCTCGCCTGATACTCTCAGTCTATGTCCTCCGGGAGGAAAATCGCCTCATACACGTGCTGAGGGTTTACCTCCCGGGTATACTCCCTCTCAGCCATTATCATGATACAAATATGGAGTCCTAGGACCTGGGCTAGAGTATCGTAGCTGATGGAGTGGTAGTGCCCTCCAACCAATATCATACCTAAATCATACCCCGATGACCACCAAGCAACATGCACAAAAGTGAAGTAAGTCATTCATTCATTCACATAATGCACTTGGTCGGCATTTTCAAATTTAATCACTAAATTATGCCAAATCTTGCCCACTAAGGCTCAATTAATTTAATAAACACTTCATGCATCATTCAATCAACCTAATTCTACTAATCCCTTCCCAATTTCAACATTCATGCAGAAATTTCCCGAATCTCCCCACCTTCGAACCTGAAATCAAATTATCCAAAATTGACTAAGGAAAAGTTCAAAATACGCCAAAACCGTGACATTATAAAAACAAGATGTTTTTGACAATTTTCAACTCCTAATCGATTCAGCCGTGCCCATGACCCAAACGCATTCAAACATTCAAACACATAAATCCTGGCACGATGATCATTCAAAACTCTCCCACTTGACTCAATCACGCACAAAAAGAGAAAAAATAGGGAATAGAAATGCAAACCAGCATTGGGTTGCCTCCCAACAAAACGCTACTTTCACGTCATAAGCTAGACGGTTGCTCCTTAAACTTCGGTCCATCCTAGAACCTCCTTGAATTTGAGGTTCTTATCGTTTAGATGGAGCCTAAAGTCATGAGCATATGGAATGGTATTTAACGACGACTCATGTACTTTAGTGAGTTGAGACCTCCACCATTGAGATCTCTCCTTCTCTTCTTCGTCATTCTTTTCTTTGCCCCATGCCATGTGGAACATCATGGATTAATGACTTGCTAAAACACAACTTCTAACAATGGCCAAGTGTAACCAATGAAAGAGACTGCAGTATAGTGGCACAAGTAATAAATATCGAATCCACGGGTCTCTAGAGTTACTATTACTCAGCTTCAGTTCATTATCTAGCAAACTAGATTAAGATAGAAGAATTATAGCTACTCTAGCAAACTATAGTTAAAGTTAATCTAATTACAAGTTGAGAACTCACTCAGCTATGATTCCCCCTATCTCCTCAATTAGGTCCAAGTTGTAATTTTCTTGGTTGATTTACAGTTGATTAAACTGCGGAAGATTCGAAAATAGCTTAGAATCCCTTAAGCTGACCAAGCCCTCTTAGACAGACTATCTGGCAGGCGACTAGCCTTCACTGGGATAAACTACTAAGGTAATTCACGCAAATCTCCACTACTTGGAACGAATTCCAGTACAAAGCAATGAATTGACTGTCTCTCGCACAATCAATTCACTACTCTCAATCAAGGAAGCTCTCTTAACCTAATCAAATTCTCTATAGGTTAAAGGAGAAATCAAGAGAATATGATCAGGATTCAACTCAACAAATCATGCCTCAATCTATTAAAACCAATAAGTATAGCATCCAAAAGTTCATATAAGAAAGATCCTAACACATGGAACTAGGGTTTCTCAAAACCTAAGTGAAGGGAAGTTACTCCATATAGAAGAGAGATAATGCAGAAATCTGATCTAGATCTTTACTCTCCATCTCCAAACTTGATTCCCAAGCTCCAATGGCAAAGAAATCCTCTAAAATAGCTCCAAGAATGTTCCCAAGTCGCTCTCTCTCTCTCTCTCTCTAGGATTCGTCCCTTGGGTGTTTGGGATCCAAAACCCAGCTGCCCCTCTTAAAAAGCGCAGAAAACATACTTATATCCGAGCAGGGGGCAGAAACGCGACCGTGTTTTAGCCCTTCCCTTGGTTGTTCTCGACACAAAAAACATGGGCACATGAGGGAAAAATACGGCCATGTTTCTCCTGCCCGTGTTTCTTCCGCCGAACCTGTCCACTGTCTTTCATTATTCGTTTCTCACTCGTCCAGACTCCGAATCACTCGTCCATTTGATCACAGACGCTCGTAGTCTTGTCCTCTATCTGTTCATGACAAGCTTACATGATTCTTTGTCCATAAATAAGGTACAAATCCATTCCTTTTCAGGTTATGCCCGAATTGAAGAGAGAGAAACAAGACAATGACGGCAGGATGGTGGAAGGAAGATGTAATTGCCGAATTAGGATTGATATTAAAATTACTACAATGCCCTTATTAAAAGCGTTAGTATTGTGCTAACATTATAGGGTGTTAGCACCTATCTAGTCCCTCTCTCTAACTAGTATCCACCCTTCTTCATTTTTTTTTTCTTTTCCATGCTCATCAATTAATATACTTTTATTATTAATTTTAAAATAATGATAATGAAAATCTCTTTCCCCTTCCTTTCCCTATCGTATTCGCACAGTTTCTTTCGCTGGTAAGGAGAACCGACGCAACGAGCTACAACCAACAAGAAAAAAAGGTTAACACGACCGGACCAACCCCTCTTCAAGCTTCGACCCGACTCACCGCCCCGATTACTTCCTATGCAATCTCCTCCGATGGCCTCTACCCATTAATCGTTCATGGATGCCCAATCTGTAAGACCCCTCTATTCTCTCTCTCGTTTCTTCACGCGCATTACTTCCTTGCTTTCTTCCTCCTCGAATCTAATCCATTTCTTCAGCCGCTTGTAATCTCCTGCATCTTCAATTCGTCTATTCCATTCGCGCGTTAAGGCCGGGTGGGCTCTCCCTTCCCTTTGGTTTTTGATGGATTTCCCCTGATTGCTGTTCGCTAGGGTTCTTGAAGCTTGGGTACAACCCTCTTTCTCTTTCCTTCGGTGGTCTGCTTTAATATCCCGATTCTCAGGAGCAGCTCGGATAAGGGTTTGCTATTCGGGCGCTTTATTGCGTTCTTCTTCTCGAGGGGATACATTTGCTTAACGATTCCTAGGGTTTATACGTGGTTCGATTCCAATACGGGGAAGATAGGCGTGGGTTAAGAGGATAATGTGTATACTCTGTGTGATCCAGAAGTGGTCTCGCCGGGTTGCCACGATGCTTCCTTGGTTAGTTATCCCTCTTATAGGGTTGTGGGCTCTCTCTCAGCTCCTCCCCCCTGCTTTTCGTTTTGAGATTACCTCTCCCAGACTTGCTTGTGTGTTTGTTCTTTTGGTCACTCTCTTCTGGTACGAGATTTTGATGCCTCAGCTATCAGCTTGGCGTTTGAGAAGAAATGCACGGTTAAGAGAGAGGAAGAGGTTCGAAGCTATTGAGTTGCAGAAGCTCCGGAAAACTGCTACTAAAAGGTGTAGGAATTGCTTGACTCCTTACAGGGATCAGAATCCGGGCGGGGGAAAGTTTATGTGCTCGTACTGTGGCCATATATCCAAGAGGCCAGTGCTTGAAATGCCTGTACCGCCCGGATTAGGGATTCCAAATTCTGGGATTATTAAGGACTTGGTTGGCAAAGGTGGGAAGATACTGAATGGCAAGGCATGGTCTGATAATGGGTGGATGTGCAGTCAGGATTGGTTAGAGAATGGTGGTTGGACTGGTGGTTCTATTTCTGGGAGATCTAGTTACTGGAGGAAAACTGGCGGTGGTATATTAGGAGCAGATGATAACTGTTCGGCGGAGAAGTCTTACTTGCGTGTTGTAATTTTTGGATGCAAACTACTGACTTCGTTCTTCTTGAGCATTAGGTGGCTCTGGAGAAAGATTTTTAGGATTAGTTCATCAAAGGATGATGCCTCTTCTGACGCAGAGCATAGGGGAGGCATGTCTAAGAGAGGGGAGAATGGGGCTAACTATCCCGAAAGTAGGGGAGAGAAAGCACGCAGGAAAGCTGAGGAGAAGAGACAGGCTAGGTTAGAGAGGGAGCTACTGGAGGAGGAAGAAAGAAAGCAGCGGGAGGAGGTTGCAAGGTTGGTTGAGGAACGCCGAAGGTTAAGGGATGAGAAAATGGAGGCTGAGAAAGACCGGATCAAGTTGTCACCACCAGCCAGGGAAAAAGATAGTAAAAAGGAAGCAGAAAAGAGGCGTCAGGAAAGAAGAAGAGATAAAGATAAGGGATCCAGTAAGAGCAACTCTGATGTCGAAGAGCTGGAAAAAAGAGCTGGTAAAGAAAGTGAAAGGAAAAGGGATTTTGATAAGAAGAGTGATGTGGAGAGAAGGGAGTCGCAAAAGTTCAGTACAGAAAATGGCAAGGGTTACAACAGTGAATTAGGGTATGGAAATGGGTCGAGAAATGCCTCTTCGACAAATTTTAACCGTGGAAATACCGGAACAAGGTACTTTGACAGGGTTAGGGGGACCTTTTTATCTTCTTCTAGAGCTTTTGGTGGAGGCAGTTTCTTTGGACGGAATGCTAACAGTCCTGCTGGTGCTACTAAAGAAATGAAGTTCAACAGTTCTGCAGATCAGTTGCACATTTCTGCTCATAGGAGAGAAACATGCCCACCTGGTGTGGTTGGGAAGTCAAGTATCAACTATGATGACAGGAATACTAACCGACCTGTAAGTTGTCATGTTCACTTACTGATGTTGCTCCTGTTTCATAATTTTGACTGGTTTGCTACGCTAGGCACGGGAAGCATATCTTTTAGGTTTTCTTGATTTTAGTTTCATGTGGCATGCTTCACTAGATTTTGACCTAATTGGGCTACTTTTTCCTCACATTTTTATGTCTATTTTTGTTTACATATCGATTTTTATAGTGGAAGGTGTTAGTACTATCGTCTAGGTCTTTGTAGAACATGTTATGAGCTTGCCCTGATGTTGAGATTTGGTAATAGATCATTATCAGTATTACAATGCTGAGATTTGTTAATATGATAGGTACCATCTGAACAACCTAGAACAGCTCCTAAGAAGTCGTGGCAGCAATTATTTACCCGCTCATCATCATCATCATCAGCAGCAGCAGCTTCTTCATCCTCAAGTACTAATGTTATAAGCAGACCAAATTCTAAACCCCAGGCAGAGTTGCAGAACCCACAGTTTCCCGGGCAACCATCGACAGTACAATCGTTCGACAATCCTATCAATTTTGGACTCCCATCACCATTTTCGATCCCCATGTATTCTAATGTCTCAACTAGTGCTAGTTTAGGTTTCTCACCTGCCATTGAGTCTTGTGTGCCTCACATTGCTGAAGGAGTGTGCGACTTCTTACCTGAAGAGCCGGAGCGTTTTGAAGACCCGTGTTATGTTCCTGATCCAATATCATTGCTTGGGCCTGTCTCAGAGTCTCTTGATAATTTCCAGTTGGACATGGGAACTAGTTTTGCATCAGATCTAGGATTAGATAGACCAAGAACCATGAAGAAGCCAGCTGGATCACCTGAACTGAGCAAGCCATCTCCAATTGAATCTCCATTGTCACGTCGAATGGCTGATGAAAAGCATAACAACGCAAACTGGTTCCCCACTACTCCTAAGGCTCAGGATTTGCATGCTAATAATTCCTTGGATGATGTGCAAGTAAATAACGAGAAAGGGACATGGCAAATGTGGAACAGTGTAAATCCTCTTGGTCAGGATGGCCTTGGTTTGGTTGGGGGCCCTGGTAGCTGGCTTCTACCACCAGAGCGGAGTATCCTGACTAACGAAGATATTTTGCATCCTTCATCTCAGAGCACAATGGCAGCATCACTGTTTTCAACAGATGACCATGCCCTTTTAAGCTCTCTTTCTCCTCAGAAGCGTTATCTTCGAAATGGTCATGGTGGGGTTTTCAGTCCTGTTGCTAGTTCGGGTGACAATGAGCCATGGCTGCACAAGGCTTTTTTTCCCCCACTGTCGGGCAATGAAGGTCATTTCTCTGTCAAAGCTGGGGAGCAGAGTTGTCAAGATGAACTAGGCATGTTTAATGGAGCTGCTTCCAACCTTCCATTTGAGATGCCTCCACAAGATTGTTGGTCCAAGTGAGTGTACCATCTTGATAATGCTATGCTTAACTGCATTTCCTTTTACAATATCTTTTTCATCTGTTTACTAGATAGAAGAATTGAGTGTTTCCTGTTATTGGTGGAATTTTTTTAAGAGGGTGACTTGAGGATCTGGGTTGGTCATTGCAAAGTAGCTCTTGCTCATTTTCATAGAAGGTATATTGTGGAACAACGAACATACTTGGTTCAGGCTAGAACAAAACTTTGGTGGGTGGCAAGAGATCATTTAAGTAGTTTAGTTTGGTTTGACAAATTTTAGAGATTCTGAAATCTCAAGTCACATTCAAAGTCAATGAGCTAAACAGTCGTGTAATGTCATATGTTATTGGTTGTGCTTACATCATCGTTGTCAGATGTGTTGGTACTTGTACTGCCCAGTAGCCCTGCCGGATTGTTACCTCGGTAGTTCAGAGTTTCAGATTCCACGCTTGACGTGTTGCCCAGAAGCTTTTTCTTGCTAGAATGGAACTTCCTGCAAGTCTTTGTTAATGTAGAATCGTCACCAAATGATGTACTATAAGCCTGTTTGGCGGGTGGTCCTAGTTGAATCTGAACCTATTTAGAAGATTTTGGAAAATGGAAGTTAAAAGATTTTTGTAGACTTATCATGGAACTGGAACCTAATATAAGTAAGGCCTTCTGAATTGAGAGTACTAAAGCAATTCTTCAATTCCATAAATGTCGGTTGGGTTGAATCCTAGATTTATGTGGGCCATGTTGTATTTGAGTTGATCTTGTGTGAGGGTTTTGGTTATAAAGCAGCTGATCAACGTGGAATTGGGTTGGTGGTTTTTCAGGAAGGAATGGGCAGTGAAACGAACAGGAGAAGGTGTTGTGAAGCCCTCGCTGACAACGAGAGCCACGATTGGGGGCTTATTTCCCAACCCCAACCCTGATGTACAGTCTCTTTGGTAATCTGGAGGAAGAAAAGGGCTCTCCCTTGAACAAAAAAAAAAAAATTGAAAAAAGTGAAAGAGAACAGAGGAGACTGACAGGACAGTATGGAAAAAAAACCAAGACTTCGAAATCTTTATTCAGAGGAGGCCAAAGAAATGTGGTTGCCTTCCTCTTTTGAATGAGAAAGTCTTTTAGAATATAGAGATGGATGGATGGATGGCTGCCCTTCTTGTATCTTCCCCTTGTTCCTTACTGCTGCCCTTTGCACGTCTCCTTTTTTGATCATACATACTCACTTACCCTTAATATATCTCATCTTGCATGCGACTGTCAGGAAACCAGGTTACTTTTTCCCATGATGATGTCTACTTAGTAACCAATTTCTTACAACATAATGCTTTACTTAATTCAGCAGTTTTTTTTATAGGTTTAAGCTTCTTTTTAGGGTGAAATAGGCTTAAGCTGTATTTGAGTTATCGTTGCATTGCATGTCCAATGGTATACAGGTGCTAGTTTTCGAAATAAGTTTACCTTTTTTTAACGTTCTGATCAATTTTTTTCACTAACTAATATCGTGATCTAGTTTTTAAAATAAGTTTACCCTTTTTTAATATCTGACCAATTTTTTCTCTAATTAATATCAAGATCTTAACTATCACCAAAAATGATTTATTTGGGAAACCGTTATGTTTAGTCAATATGCCACATCATCGCTTTGTCGTAAATATATAAAACTCATAAATTTCATATATTCACTATTGTCAAATTATTACATTTAAATTAAAAACTAAAATAAATATTAAAAATTAAAAACAACAAAAATTTCCAACCCCAAATCCTTCTTCTTGGGTAAATTGCAAGTTTGGTTACTGAGACTGCTAACAAGTTACATGTTTGGTCACTTTTTTTTATTCATTCGTAATCATTAAAATTAGTTAAACAATCCAAGTTTAATCCCTCTCCGTTAACACCATCCGTCATTTGCTGACGTGGCTACTAGAACTGCTGACTCACCCAATTTCAACTGGTCATATCGCTAAACCTGACCTGCCACATCATTTCCCCAACCCACCCTTCTCAATCGTGACCCAACTCAAACTCCAAGCCCCTAAACCGTCCCCTCAATTAATGGGGGGAAAAAAAAGCAAAACAAACAAGAAGAAGAAAATCATAATCCAAATCCTCGATTCCTTCTTCTTCTGTCATCTTCCCAATCAAAATCTATCATACCATCACTTCCATTTGGTCCACCATTTCCAACTATGGCACCCTGTGGCGATATCAGTGGCAATGGCGGCTGGGTGATGGGTGTGGTGAATCGGGCGACCGCTATCAACCGAAGATGATGAAGATGACAACCTGCACAAGTGAAATGAAGATTGCAGAGTTGTTAGGAGTGAAGAAAAACTCCACTCAGCTTAAACGAAGAGCCAAAGCGACGCCGCTGCGGAGACTTGGAGTTTATTGTTGATGGATAGTTACCGGACGAATGAGAGATCGCCACCTGGAGTTTTACTATTATTGTAATTTAAATTTCTGTTTTACATTTCCTTGTCTCTGTTTTGTAACGTGAAGAACACACTGTTTTGCTGGCATATAACAAGCTGCAGATCCCTCTCTTTTTGTCCAGCGCACCTCTTCTTCCTTCGTTGCAGCTCTCATCTACGTAGATGATGTCCTACTCACAGGTGATGATCCCACCTTTATTCAGAAAGTCAAGAGTTTCCTACATGATCGGTTCACCATCAAGGACTTAGGGCCTCTCAAGTATTTTTTGGGTATTGAAGTTGCCCATTCTCCCAAAGGCATCATCCTCAACCAACGGAAGTATACTCTCGATATACTTACCGATTCTAGTCTTCAAGCTGCTCGGCCTTGCCGTTCTCCCATCGAGCATAACCATTAGCTTGGTTGTCTTGAATCACCTCTAGCTCCTGATTCCTCATCTTTTCATCGTCTCGTCAGGCGGCTCTTATATCTCACTATCACCCGCCTCGACACCACTTACACATTCAATATACTCAGTCAGGCTGTGCATGCTCCTACACAGGCACACTGGGATGCAACCCATCATGTCCTTCGGTATCTCAAGGAGTCTCCAGGTCGTGGTTTGTTTTTTCCTGCTCACAGTTCACTTTCTTTTACTGGTTACTGTGATGTAGATTGGGTTGGTTGTCCCACCACCCGTCGTTCGACCACCGACTATTTCATTCGGTTGGGTGCTTCTCCTATTTCTTGGCGCACCAAGAAGTAGACCGTTGTTGCACGTTCCTCTGCTGAAGCTGAATACCAGACCATGGCTGCCACTGTCAGCGAAATTCTGTGGCTTTGATGGCTTCTCATCGAACTATGCGCACCTTAACGTGGTCCTACTCCATTGTATTGTGAAAACCAGACGACTTCTCACCAAGCACGTTGAGATGGATTGCCATTTTGTTCGTGAACGCGTGCAGTCCAATGATGTTGCTCCTCGCAAAATTTCCACTACAGAACAGCCCGCCGATCTCTTCACCAAGGGCCTTGGGTTGGATCATTTTCGACCTCCATGCCTCTGCTTGAGGGGGAGTATTGGGAATCTCTCGGTCTTATTTATTTCCTTTGTTTCCTTGCTTCCTACGTAGGAGATGAAGGAAGTAGGGTTTGCTTTTCCCCTTCTATTTAAGGCCTTGTTAACTGTAGTCGGACTCATCTTTTACATCTTCCTCATTGTACTCACATAAGAAGAAAAAAAAAGAAAGAACTCTCAGCCGTGAGCATCAGCTCACCGTGGATTAGTCTCGCTCATTCAAGAGCAAGGATACCACGTAAAATCCTGTGTCTTGATCCTTCGTTTTTCTCTTTCGCGTCACTACCAATATGGTATCAGAGCTGGTTTGTCCTTGAGTTCACGTGTTCAAGTCCTCACAACCCCCAATATTAACCGTTGTCTTTCAAGCACATGGTATGGCGAGCATGTGCAAACTTCAAGCCCATGAGTCGGCTTTCGTTTGAGGGGGCATGTAAGGAAGTGGTTAAGTACCATACATGGGCCTGTATAAGATCAAACATAACATTCTCCCAACAACTCAGAGTTAGTGGGACCAACTGGTTTATGACATCAGCTGCTACCTCGAATTCTTTCAAGTTATCGTGAAGAACAATAATGTGCTTGAACTTCATCTTTGCTTCACCAATGCCTTTGCATCATGCAAATCAAAACCATGCAAAACCCACTTTTGATGAGAAATGTTGGATTGTCTCTTGTAACTAACGAATTCTCACCAAGTTGGTTCTTAATCCCATAACATAAAAAAAAATGTTACCATTGGTGACAACTGATTTTTTTTAGGTTGATGCTACCTCTTACCACAAATTCAAACCTAGCTCCATTCCCTAGCTTGACAGTGTATGGGAAGCTAGTTTCAATTTTATTAAACCATGAACTCCTTGCTACCACTCATATGATTGCTACACCCTAAATCCAAAAATGACCAACCCACATTTTTAGTATCATCCAAAAAATATCATATGGGCATATGACTCGTTTATCTCATCAACACAACCCATTAACATCATCTCTTCAGTCATGTCTTATTGTGTTTTGATTTTAGAACCTTTAGAGGAATGAGTGTAGTGGACTTATCTTTATCATTCGGGACATTCATTTATGAAATTTCCTAGTTTATGACACTTATAACATTCAACCAAGTCCCTTACATCAGCCTTGGCCATACCCTAAACTTCCAAACCATATTAGACTTGTGGAGCTTGGTCATCATCAATCTGACATATGCCAAACTTTTGTTTAAGCACTAGCAAAGAGCTTTGTAGTGCAGTGCATCTTATATGATTTCTATATCATTAGCTCCTCTATGAAGCAGGCCATAAATTGATTTTATATTATTATTATTATTTTAGAAATAATTTATTCCACGATATTCACATTACACATTGAGAATCCGTCAAACCAAAACCCTACCAAAGTAATCATTGACTAACAATTTGTTTCATCAGTAAAACTTTAAAGCCTCGTCTCAAGGATTATAGTTGTGGTATTCGTTGAATCTCCATTAAATCCCAAAGAGCTTTAGTAGCCTATTGGGTATGTATTCAGAATCGACTTATGAGTGCAACTGAAAATGTAGTTTTTTGGCCTCAAGTCCTTAAACTTAATGACTCAACTCGAATGCACCACTTTAAAACTCCCGATTAAGGCCCAAGTATAAACCTTAACCGGGTGTATTACAGGGCAAGTATGTTTAAATATCGACCCCGGGTCGGTTCATGTACCCCTACTTCGATTGTTTGTAACATTATCTAACGGTTGGTTTTTGGTGAACACAGCAATCTAAAGCTAAAGAACTTGCAAAGATAATGGATTTGACACTAATTGAGAAGGCTTCACCCGGGTGTTGCTCCCCCTAACTAGCAATTGCGACTTGTCGGATCGAATGGGCGTGTGTGGTGAGGGAGTTATAAACCGTAGGGAAGTGTAACAAGTAGCCAAGCGCCACTCTCTTAGTCTCTAGGTCGAGGAAAGGGGATACTATCCAAGCTACCAACGTGACTCTCTCGGCCTATCGACTAAGGATTGGTTAGACTTCACTAGGGTTGTTAATGAGTCGAGCTATTCGTGAGGGGATCGGTCTCGAACTCAATAAAAGCTCGTTCGATTAAAAAAAAAGCTCGGCTCGTTTGATTAAAAAAAAGCTCGCCTCGTTAATAAACGAGCCGAGCTTGAACTCTACCTTGTTCGACTCGTGAAGCTCGTGAACTAGCTCGATTAGGTGGCTCGTTTAATACAACTCATGAACTGTCTAGTTTTGAGCTTATGAGATGTCCCAACATTGTGACTAGAGAGCCAACTCGATTACAGCTTATGAGAAAATCAATCTATATTTTATGAGTTGGTTTGTCAATGATGCATATAATTATTAAATTGTATATATCACCTAATATGATGTTTAATACATTGAGTATATGTAAACAAATACGTCTCATATATGACATAACATTAGGTAATCACATGTATCACTTATGACATATAAATATTAGGGTATTTATATTATAAATTATCTTAAAGTTGAGCTCGAGCCGAACTTTCGATCTTAACGATGTGTCAAGATTTAATAAATGAGTTGGCTCGTGTTCGAATCGACTCGAGTCGTTAATAAACGAGTCGGACTCGAGCTCGACTCGTTTATAAACGAGCCGAACATGAACAAGACAAAACCCGACTCGGCTCGGGTCGGCTCATTAACAGTCCTGGACTTCACCCTCGAATGGGAGTTCGGACGACCACCCACAACCAAACCCTAGGTGCTAATACGAAATAGGAGGTTTGCCCTTCATTAACCTAAATAGAAGAAATCAATTGCGTAAGAAAACCCAACATTCAAGCCTCTTTCATAAAAAGGAAGGGGGGTTTTCTCTCTACCTAGGTTAGAATGGCAATTAGATTGATAGGCTTTCACACAACACAATCATTCATGAATAATACCTCCACATTCACATTAAACACAACCACACACAAATCATTCAATCCATACAAGCATTCCCATAATTGTAGCTAGGGTTTACAAACACCCAAGTGAAAGAAGGGACTACTCCATTCTAGAAGAAGCAAAAACACAAGAGAGAAGAAGGGAAACCATTAAAGAGATGCTAGCCTTGTACCTTGTGTTGAAGAAATCCTCCTTTGGGGGAGGAATTCTCAATTCCTTGATTGAAGATGAAACCCTAGCTTCTCCTCTTCTTAGGTTCGTCACTTTCTCACTCTAGAAATCTGAAGAAGAATAAGTTTCTCACACTAGGTCTCTGTCCTTTTTTCCTTTGGTTGGATTCTACGTTGGCCCGCATACATTTGTGTGAATTAACTCCAATATTTCTTTCGCCCTCCAAGTGCTCGTTGTTGGGAATGATTCTCGATGTTGCTTTCCCATCGGGCATGCCTCGCATACTCCTATTCATGTATGTAATTTTGGTAACATTCTGATGAGATTTTTCTTCTTGAGGTACTTGAGTGCTTCCATGTTGTAGTGACCGAATCTTGTATGTCACAACTCGAACTCGTCTACTTGTGTTTGTAGAGCTTTAAAATTTTGTTCCTAGTTATATAAGAAAAACCTCATCACCATCGGAACAAATGTGATTACTTCTCCTTTTTCTTTTGGATCATAAATTCTGCACCAGCTATCTTTGAAGTATAGAGAATACCATTCTCCAACATCTAGCCAACACTTAGTAGATTTATTTTACTATGGTACGAACAAAACATCTTTGATGAATATTTTGCCCTATGAGGTCTGCATCACTATGGTGCATTTACCCTCGGCTCGTAAAATGACTCTATTTTCAAGTGTCACTATTGTCTTGTAATTGGAGTCAATTTCTTAAAAAATCTTCTCTGGTTGGTCATATGATTTGTACACCCGCTATCAACGACCCAATATGATCCTTTGGATTCTGTGACGTGGCAAGCTGAAAAAGATTTATTATTTCTGGTGATTCTTCAACTATGTTGACTTGTTGTTGGCGAGGTGGATATGTTCCTTATTGTTTGAAACTACACACTTTCTCGATGTGCCCGATTTTATTGCAAATGTTGCAATGTATTTTATTTTTTATCAAACAATTCTAGATGGCTGGGTCTTCACCAAACTCCACGAGGTAGATATTTGTTACTTGATCTTCTTGAGTTTTGACAGAAAATTCACCGTAGAGCTTCATATGGTTGACAATTTCTACTACTCTGAAAGAGTAGTCCTTCACCGTCTCTTTCTCCAAAATTTTCAAAACTTCTTCTTAGCGTCTGGAGCTTGATGATTCTATCTTTATTTATACCTTGGCATTCTTCTTTTAGAATCGAGACTATTGAGTATATGAAGGTGATGACCTTCATTTTTTTTCTGCATCTTCCTCGCGCTCTTTTAGTTGAGCCTCGGTGAGACGCTCTTCATCTTTGGGAGGCTCATAGTCTTTTTCGATAATTTGTATAAATTATCATTATGGCTATGATATGAAGTTGAAATTTTGATATAGCTCTGATACCACGGTGAATTTTTGTGATTTGGCAGGTGAACCGCCTTAGTTTTGTGGTTGTAGTTTTTGTTTTCACTAATTACACTCATTAATTTGTCGAACACATTAGTTGTCGGATATCTCCAATCACTTGCTTCCTTCGACTGGTTTTTTCAATTGTATCTATGTATCGATTTTTGTAGATAAATCTAGAATTAATTTAATTTTGAGCATATTTTACCAAAATCATAATTAAGGAAACCCCTTGGGCGAGTGAATCATACATATTGATATTGGGATCAAAAGTAAACAATGACGACACAAATTATTTTACATTTTTTCATTTAATTCAATGCTACACACGCACGGGCATGGCATGAAAACAATAATAGCAATATGGTGGTTTTCGCCATTAGTTGACTCTGCTGCAGTCAGTCCTGATCTGACCAACGTTGCCAGCCGGGCCAGTGAGTTTTCCCATCTTGACCATGGCGTTGGAGAAGTCGGTGAAGAAAGAAACGGAACCAAGCAAAAAGCTATTGTAGGTGTTAATCTGGGTGCTGGAGGAGCCTCCATTAGGAAGCAGAGCCTGGTCGGAGTGCAACAGCCCTTTCTTTCCCACCAGGCTCAGATAGTAGCCTCTGTCGAAGGTGTCGGTGGTGGTGGAGTTGTCGAGCGGCGCCAGATTGTCGTCTCCGACTCCGTCGGTTCCGGGGCAGATGGACTGCAGGAAAGCCGCGTAGGCCGGGTCGATGTTGCCTTCGCTGTGAGCACGCTGCCGGAATAGGCCGCATCGAGCTTTCCCCACCGTATGAGCTCCTGCATGCAACAAATATATATATATATATATATATATATATCTAGCTATTAGTGTCCGATCGATCACATGGTATGGCTAATTGGACCGACAATTTGGGTATTCACTAAACTCAATTCATTTTTCATCAAATCAATCAAGTTTGGGTAATATCACTTGTTGGTCATATTTATACCCAACTCATTACACTATGGTATTGTTTAGACCTGTTACGCTGGCTACCAGCGGCGGATCTAGGGGGCCGCCTCCGGGCCACGGCCCAGCCCTCCCCAGATCCAAAACTCGTATGATACTTGTAAATTTCTGATTTTGGGTATATATTTCAATGTTTATAGGGTTACGGCCCAACCCTCTCCACCGCTTTTTAAATGCGGCACAATGCTCTAACCTGTTCGGGATCCGTCGTTGCTGGCTACTCGTGCCAAAAGAAAATGAATACTCAACCCTAATGTGATTTTGTATTTTTCTTTATTCTAAAACAAGCATAAATGTGAAAACACAAACATTGAAGGTGTGAATAAGACAAGTTAGATGGTCAATATTGCTTTTCGTATGTATAATTACATAGACCCAAATAGACCCATTTGGGTTCGATCCAAATGAGTTGACTCAAATTGGACTCATCATCGAACCCATACCAAAACTAAGAATTATTAAGAGTACATATGAGTACATTTGTATCCAACCCAATATCCATACGAGTCTTGATAGTTGGATCTAATTACCCAATACGTCTACCCACCCATTGCATTTTGTCAGGTCTAGGAAAAGTAATGATTATATATATGTAAGTGTTGGCCAGAAGAAATCTCCATTTGTGATTTCCAATTTCTTAATCAATCGATTGGGATTGGTTGATGAAATGGATAGTATCATACGAACGTGACTAACTATATATGTCAAGAACCAGTTGCTCCCAATAACTCGAGTTGTTGGGAGAAGGTTTTGCTGGATCTTATACCACTCTCTAACACGCCCCCTCAAACGAAAGCCAACCTATGGGCTTGAAGTTTGCACAGGCCCGCCATACCATGTGCTTAAAGACAACGGTTAATATTGGGGGTCGTGAGGACTTGAACACGTGACCTCAAGGACAAACCAGCTCTGATACCATGTCAAGAACCAGTTGCTCCCAATAACTCGAGTTGTTGGGAGAAGGTTTTGCTGGATCTTATACCACTCTCTAACAATATAGCTAGAGATATATGATAAGGTTGAAGGAGGGTATTGAATTGAATCAAACCGTACCTGAGAGGGTGATCATTTCTTGAGTGGAGAAGCCTTTACTTGCGAAGGCATCAGCAAGGTCGCTCAAGTCTAGAAATGGCGAGGGCAGGCTTACGAGGGCGTCTGTGAAGTTCGCGGTGGTGGAGTCTTTCCTTCCCAACGGAACTTGCCAACTCGGCCCTCCCAGCTGTAACAATACAGCCCGCCAAAGATTAAAGAGAATATTGCTTTGCTGGAAATTAATAAATTAAGATTAATTAGCCACTTATTTACTACTGCTTACAGCGACAACGGCGTCTCGGGCAGCCACCGTCAAGATATCCGCACAGGAGACCTTTCCAGGGCACAGTTTCTCTACTTCGGTTTTGATGTTGTTGATCACTTCAAACCCCCTCAACGAGTTGTCGTTGGGAGGCGCCGTCTTTTCTCCCACGAAACTCGGAAGCACGTCATCCAACAACACGGACGCATCACACCCCTGCATTAAATGCAAAAAAAAAACTCATCCACCATTCAGACAGACAGATAGATAGATGTTAATTAGGGGATGGGGATGGGAGACTTGCGTTGTTGACGAAACAGTCGTGGAAGTGAAGGCGGAGGAGAGATGCGCCCATGCGAGTCTCGGTCTGCACTGCCGCGTCCACCATCTCTTTAATCTTGGCAGCGGCGCCCGGGCACGTCGAGGCGTAGAAATCCAAAGTCAAGCTCAAGTTTATGCTGAACAAGGCAGCCACGCTGCTTGTTCCCGCTGCCGCAAGGAGACACGCCAATATCATCATCAATGCCGATTTCATGGATCGCAAACCTGACGCACCAGCCATATTACAAACAACAGAAACGCGTTTGGTAGCTATAGCTAGCTAGCTGGTTTTGCAAGTCAAGTAGGAAGCAAGTGGAGGTTTAGCTGTGTGGAGAATATGTGAAGACACTCGAGGGATCGATCGGTATTTATAGAGAGCTAGGGCTTAACTAATTAGAGTTGACATCAAACAATTCACGCTGCTGCCAGCTAGCTCCTCTATGGCGGCTTTGTTGCCTTCATTTGCACACATTTGTTTATATAAATGGTAATAATTGGTGTACTTAGATGAGCTCCGTTAGATGTACTTAGATGAACTCCGGCCGATCTCAACGGTCAATTTTTGTTTTTCATTAAATTAAATTTCGGGGTGGGGTTTAGAAAATCGGTGCTTGGGGTTTATCCATTACAGGTTATGATATAGTATCATACCCCAAACTCGATTTAATTCATGGTCTAGATAAATATTTGTCACTAGTAGTACCTGACGTATAGTATACACCTGATATATGCCAGGCTGACCCATATATATGGTGGCTTCTATGGTACCCCGGGTGAAATCCAGGGTACCGTATACCTTGAGTATGAAAACACTATCTAGACCTCGAATTAGCAGAATTTTTGGGCTTGATACTATACCCTAACCCTTAATGAGTGAACCCTAGGTCCTAATTATCTAAATCATAAACTATAAACCCTAAGATGAAGCATTCATCTTTTTGCCTATTGTTGGGCTATGGGCGCCCGGGCCCAAACGCACGATATGAGGGCAAAGGAACGGGCCCGGGTGAGAAGTCAAGGCCCAGAGGCGGACGGACCACGTTTGATTGGGCTATGGGGCGCCCGGACCCAAACGCATGGCATGAGGGCAGAGGAGCAAGCCCGGGTGGGGAATCAAGGCTTGAGGATGGACGGATCATGGGGGACATAGACCGGAGATATGTTGCGTAAGCCCAAGCCCACGTCGGGGCTTGGGAAAAAGGCCAAGGGCAGGGGGCAGGCCCAACGGTAGAGGACCTGGCGCATGGGGACAAAAGTAGGCCGGGGACCAGGCAGCCGGGAAGAACAAGAGACGGAGAACGTGCCACCTGGCAGTGTGGTCCTTCCGGGCGCCTAAGCAGGAGCCGCCACGTGTAGACGCCCGACCGTTGGTCCGTACCGAGCATTTAATGTTGAGCTGACGTGGAGCTCGATTCTAGGAGCTCGGTCTGAACCTCGACGAGTATAAATAGTACTCGGTAGGTGGCATTTACGCAGGTTGGCTTCTCTCACTAAAAACATCACTCTTTACTTATCTCTCTAGATTGGTTACTGACTTAGGCATCGGAGTGCTAACGGCATCGATAGCCCATTAGGCGCTTGTGGGTGCAGGACTTGGGCGCCCAAGGGTAGTTGGCAGGTGAAATCACAATCGAGTGGAACCCGAGCGTTGTGGCACAAACAATTGGCGCGCCAGGTAGGGGGCGCACGACCATGGAAGACATGAATGAAGGCGTCGAAGGGGGAGGCAACTCGAAATCGGGAAGCTCAAGTCAGGAGGAGGGGGAGCGCCAGCTGAGTCAGGAGTTGAGCATGGATGTTGATGGACAAGGGAGTCCGGAGCGCCTATCGACTGATGATGGAGAGTCCATGACGAAGGGAGAGCTCTTCCGGATCATAGCTGACCAAGACCGAGCCATAGCAGCGCTCAGGAGGGAGTTAGAAGGAGATCGAAGTGAGGAGGCGATGGTATATAGCCCAGGGGCGCGAAAGCGAGAAAGAATAGGGGAAGATTCGGACTCACGGCAGTATGGGCTCCCGTACCGTGCCGATCCAGGGCATGACACGCCCGGGCGCCCACGCGCCTGGCGACTACCCGCCGAACACACGCCAGCGAGCCAAGAGGACGCCTGGGCGCCTAGGAGGGTGGCCAAACGATTTGGCGTACGGCAACCCCTGGCGAGAAACATCCTTATGGAACCGGCGGGCACCACCATCCCACCGTTACCCAGCTATGATGGGGTCGCCGACCCGGAAGATCATCTGAATAGCTACTTCACGAAGATGCAACTATACAACAGCTCGGACGCCACCTTGTGCAAGGTATTCCCCTCCACGTTTGCAGGCGTTGTGTTGGATTGGTACCACCAAATTGAAGAAGGGCGCATAGAGTGTTTCGAACAATTTGCGGAGTTGTTCCTGTCCAAATTTGCGAGTAGGAAGCGGCGTACGTTAACCATAGGAGCCCTGTTCAAAGTAAAGCAGAGAGAAGGGGAGGCGCTCCGAGAATTTTATGACCGTTGGATCTTGGTGGCCATGGCCGTAAAAGACGTGCAGCCTGCGGTGTTGGGAGTCTGCTTGGACGCATGCACCTCGAGCGAAGAGCTCTGCCGGGTCTTATCGAAGCGAGACGTGGTCTCCACGGAAGACTTGGACAGGAGAGTGCAGAAAGTGATCATGTTGGAAGAAACGTTAGCGGCGCGAAGGGCCGAAAAAAGGCGCCTGAGAGGCGACGAAATGGAAAACAGGCAGGCGCACCGAGCCATGCCCGGTGGCTTTGGTCTTCCCAGGAGGCCAGAGGCGCCGCGCCCTGTGCCTAGGAGCGCTGCAAATTTTACGGAGTACAATGACTCGCTTAAAAATGTGCTGCAGTACGTGAAGGATAGAGGCTATCATATACGGTGGCCGGGGCCCATGCGAGGTCAACCTAACGAGAAAAACCTCGACCGATATTGCGACTTCCACCGTGACAAGGGACACTATACGGCTGATTGTTACCAACTTAAGGCTGAACTTCAGACCTTGGCCGACAAGGGCATGCTTAACGATTTCGTGAGGAGGGCGGAGGACAGGACCCACCGCACGTATGTAACTCGAACGGCGCCCATTCAATCGAGAACTCAACAGGCGCCTGAAGGCCAGGTGGCACCAAGGGCGCCCGAAGGCCCGACAGACTAAAAGGTAATGGGAACACAGAGGACCCAGCAAGAGCCCGAGATACCCCCGCCCCCGTTCGAAGTGGATCAAGTGGGCGAGCCTAGTCGCGTCAGGCTCACGGTCGAATCCATAACCGGTACCCTCGACTTGAGGGAGAAGTTAGAGAGGTCAAGACGTCTGAGGGCCGCCTCGTTGGAAGCAAGGGCGGCCGTGCACATTCACTTCAATCACGAGCCCGACGAAGCATGCCAAGTCCCATCAGAAGAAGCTCTGGAGATACAAGGGGTGATAGCAGGATGTAAAGTGAAAAGGATGTTGGTAGACACCGGTAGTTCAATGGACGTGCTCTTCAAAAGCACGTTCGAGCGTATGCAACTCGCGCCAGAGCTGGTGCGTCCTTCGAGTTCTGTGTTGGTCGGGTTCTCAGGGGCGCCCGCCCAAGTCATTGGGCGCGTGCGCCTACCCGTGACCCTGGGGGATGAGGCGCACAGCGTGACCCATGCGGTGGAATTCGGGATTGTGGATTGCCCGTCACCATACAATGTGATACTTGGTCGGCCGCTCTTGGCACAATTTAATGGGGTAGCGTCCACTTGTCACCAGATGTTCAAATTTGTGGCACCACAAGGCATAGGCATCTCCAGGGGGAGAAGTGTTCCGCGATATGCCCGAGAGGAGGACCCGAGAGGTCGATCTCGTAAGCACAGGATCAATAGTGTCGACATTCGCCCCGAGGAGGCGCCCAGAGCGGAGGCTTGGGATGAAGAGCTGACGGTGGTCTTGGATGAAGGACACCCGGAGAAGATGGTACGGATATCGGCGCAGGCACCGGAAGCAATGAGGGCGCCACTGATTGAATTGCTGAAGGAGTTCGGAGAGTTGTTTGCTTGGGGCGCCCAGGACATGCCTGGTGTGTCACCCGACGTGGCGGTTCACAGGCTCGCCGTGGAAAGAGGAAAGAAACCCGTCCAACAGAAGCGCAGGAACCTGTCCCAAGAAAAAGAGGAGGCACTTCGGCGAGAGGTTGATAGATTACTCGAGGCGGGATTCGTGGAGGAAGCAAGATACATCACGTGGCTCTCCAACGTGGTGTTTGTTCCAAAACCATCGGGAGATTGGAGGATGTGTGTGGACTTCACCAACCTGAACCGGGCATGCCCCACCGATGCGTATCCCATGCCGCGAATTGACTTACTTGTGGATGCCACAGCCTACCATGAGGCGCTTAGCTTCCTCGACATGTTCTCGGGTTACCATCAGATCCCCATGGCGGAAGAGGATGTGGCGAAGACGGCTTTCATGACACCCTTTGGAAACTTCTGTTATCGAGTTATGGCATTTGGGTTGAAGAACGCTGGCGCCACGTACCAGCGCATGGTAAACCAAATTTTCCGCAGGCAAATAGGAAGGAATGTGGAAGCTTATGTGGATGATTTAATTGTGAAAAGCAAGAGGCGCCTGGACCACATCGCAGACTTGCGAGAAACTTTCGAGACGATGCGACACTACAAGTTGCGGCTCAACCCCAAAAAATGTGTGTTTTTGGCAGAAGCAGGGAAGTTCTTGGGGTTCATGATAACAAGGCGGGGAATTGAGGCCAACCCCAGACAAGTCGAAGCAATTATGAGTTTAGGGTCCCCCCGGACGCCCAAGGAGGTGCAAGTGTTGACAGGGAGGCTGGCGGCATTGGGGCGCTTCATCCCAAGGTCATCCGACCGGGGCGCTCCCTTCTTCAAAGTGTTGAAGAAGGCATCCAAGTTCAAATGGACTCATGAGTGTGATGAAGCCTTCGAAGATTTGAAGAAATTGCTCACGGCACCTACGGTGATGACAGCGCCCAAGAACAAGGAAGTGCTATATTTATACATCGCCGTGTCTCTCATTGCTGTGAGTGCGGTTCTCATATCCAAAGACCCATTGACGAACGAAGAGAAACCAGTGGATTATGTGAGCAGAACCATGGTGGGTCACGAGACAAGATATGCGCCCATTGAGAAAGCGGCGCTGGCCGTAGTGATGGCAGCAAACAAACTTCGACCCTACTTCCAAGCTCATTGTATTGTCGTACTCACGAATCTCCCCCTGAGGACGGTCTTGGGGTCAATGGATGTATCCGGGCGCCTGGTAAAGTGGGCCGTGCAACTCAGTGAGTTCGACATAACCTACGCGTCCCGCCCTGCCATCAAAGCTCAAGTGTTGGCGGATTTTATGGCTGAGGGCGTGGTAGATGGGGGAGCCACCGTGGAAGAGTGTTGGCAGGTACACGTTGATGGAGCGGCGAGCAGAGCCGGAGCAGGCGCTGGGATAGTCCTTGTCAGTCCGCTGGGCGCCCTACATGAGGTGGCGTTACGATTCGCAACTCTTAAGACGAACAACGCCGCTGAATATGAAGCCGTCCTTGCAGGGCTCCACATAGCACGAGAGTTGGGCGCCCAGAGAGTGAACATCAAAACAGATTCAGCTTTGGTGGTCAACCAATTGAATGAAGTGTACGAAGTGAAAGAGGAATCGTTAGGAGCTTATGTGCATGCTGTCCGCACAAAGAGCGCCTGGTTCCGGGAAGTTACATTCATGCACGTCCCAAGAGAAGAGAATACTCATGCTGATGCCCTGTCCAAATTGGCAACGGCCTTGGATTTCGAGGAAAGCCGGACGGTGATCGTAACAAAGGAGGTGCCCCAGGCAGAGGTGGTAATGGCGTCTCTCACGGCCGGCGAAGTGGAAGGATGGATGGCCCCGGTGTGGCTCTTTCTCACCCAAGGAATAGTGCCGGAAGACCAAAAAGAAGCTTGGCGCCTACGACGAAAGGCGGCTCGATGTGCCATAGTTGATGGGGTGCTATACAAAAGATCGCACTCAGGCGCCTACCTGAGATGCCTGACGGAAAGCGAAGGCTTGGAAGCAATCAAGGAGGTACATCAAGGAACCTGTGGCATGCACGCAGGCGCCCGGAGTCTTGAAAAGATTATTCTCAGACAAGGATATTATTGGCCAACGATACGGGCGGATGCCAAGAAGCATGTGGCGGCTTGTCACCAGTGTCAGATTCATGCCAATGACGTGCACATCCCAGCTGCACCCATGCAAGGGAACGTGGGCGCATGGCCCTTTGCCCAGTGGGGGATGGACCTCTTGGGCCCCTTTCCCAAGGCACCTGGTCAGTTCAAGTATTTGATAGTAGCGGTGGATTACTTCACCAAATGGATCGAGGCAGAACCGTTGGCATCAATCACCGAGTCGCAAGTTCGAAAGTTCACTAAAAAGAACATCTTTGCAAGGTTCGGACTTCCAGAGTCTATCATTACGGACCACGGAAAACAGTTCGATTGCAAGAAATTCATTGAGTTCTGCGACGAAAATGGAGTGATATTGAGATTCTCTTCCGTCGCCTATCCACAAGCTAATGGGCAAGCTGAGGCGGCTAACAAAAGCATACTGCATGGGTTGCACACCAGGCTGTCAGCAGCCAAAGGTAAGTGGGTGGAGGAGTTGCCAAGCGTTTTATGGGCACATAGAACCACGTACAAGGTGGCCACGGGCGAGACACCCTTCGCTTTAACGTACGGAAGTGAGGCTGTATTGCCTGTGGAGATGCGGGTCCCGACATACAGGATGGTCTGTCGAGATGAGTCCATGGGCGCCCAGGAGCGCATCAATGATTTGGATATGTTGGACGAACGGCGGGAGATGGCAGCTATACATCTGGCAGCAATGAAGAATCAAGTCGCGAGATACTACAACAAAAAGATGAGGGCACGCAACCTCGCTAAGGGAGACCTGGTTTTGAAGCGTGATTTTCGCCCCAAGGCAGCGGAAGGAAAACTGGCACCAAAGTGGAAAGGGCCCTACCGCATCCAGGAGGTAGTTGGACCAAGCACATTCAAGCTGGAGCGCATGTCAGGCAAGAGGGTGAAGAGGACGTGGAATGCCCAAAATTTACGGAAGTATGAGGCTGAGGTGGCCGATGCACAGGCGCCTAGCCAGGAGTAGAAACTGATAGTAGGACAGTTCGGGGAAAGCTTGTTTGGCAAGTTCGTAGTAAGGTTCCAAAAGCGCCTATAATGCGCCTATAGTTTTGTAAAGCGCCCCGTATTGCGCCCTCTCCATGTAAAGCGCACCCATTTCGCGCCCATGTTTCCCAAATCGGATTAATTATTATTAATGAGGAGTGACATTCAGAAAGTGAAAGTATCCCATAGCGCCCACTACATTGCGCCCAAAAACGCCTTTAATGCGCCTATAGTTTTGTAAAGCGCCCCGTATTGCGCCCTCTCCATGCAAAGCGCCCCCATTTTGCGCCCATGTTTCCCAAAACGGATTAGTTATTATTGATGAGGAGTGATATTCAGAAAGTGCAAGTATCCCATAGCGCACACTACATTGCGCCCAATATAGCGCCCAATATAGCGCCCACTCACTGACATCATGCAAACTTCTTAAAGGGGAAAATAAGGTCGCCGGAAAATTCTCTTGGCTTGTACAAATGTGGTTAATGTATGATGCCCACCCTATCTCAGGCGCCCATTTGGGAGGAGCAACAAGCGGCATAAGCAAGGGGTAAGACAAAACGACAACATGGAGGTGGGAAATCGTTGTTTCAATTCACTGGCATCCATATCCTAAAAAGCGGGTAAGTAAGCGATAGATTAAGAGAAATGTGACTTGGATTTGGAATAATAAGCAATTGCCTAGCAGGCGCCTAAGCGCCATATAGTTCAAAAGCAGGCAAATATGAAAGAGATCAAGGGGCGCCCAGAGCTACCCAATAGTACATAAGTCAAACACAAGGCAACTTATGAAAATATACAAATCGTTGGCAATTATTCTGCCGACTCACCCTCGGAGTCCGAAGAGGAATCATCACTACCTTCAACTTCATTGCCATCATCATCGCCGCCCTCTGCGTCTTTATCTTCAACATCGCCACCATCGGCATCATCATCCCCATCAGCATCTCCATCCTCTGGCGCCCCCTCCATAATGGGGCGCCCACTCTCCATGTAGGAGATTACGAAGCTCACCATCGATTGAACATCCCAAGGGATATCGGGATGTTCGGATGCCAACTTCTTCTGTAAAATCAGGATGCTGTTTAAGGCGGCCTCCGCCTTGAGCGCCTGACCGGTTTCAGATTTGGAGATGTCCGAGGGATGTGCCTCAAGTGCTTCCTTGGTAGCCTCGAGCGCCTGCTTTTCATCACGAAGCGCCTGAATCTCTGCCGTGCGCTTATTATGCTCACGAACCAAGTGTTTATTCTCCTTCTTCAGGGCGCTCTTCTCCTCCTTGAGCAAATCAATCTCACTCCTGTAGGCGCCCGCCTCATTCTCCAAATCCTTCTTCTCCTTCTCCAGCCTAACCTTGGTCTCCTCATGCGCCCTCTTCTCCTCTTCAATCTGCGCCTCATATTTTCGCTTCTCCTCGTCAACAGCCACCTGCATGAGGGAGGCACTCTTCGCAGCCTCCAATTGTGCGTCTTCACACATCTTTACCAACTCTTCTTGGCGCCTCTGAGCCGTGGCGAGATTGTCTTGGGCCACACCAAGAGAGGTGGAAGCCTCAGTGACAGCCGAGCGTAGGGCTTCACGCTCCATTATCCCTTTCCTCGCCACCAACATCATCTGCAACAAGGAAGAGAATCAGGCGCCTGGGCTATAAAAATGTATTAAAAACGACTAAGGTAATATACTTACGCGGGCGTTCATCTACGCCACCTCGGCCCAAGGATCTACACCATCCAAGTCAGAGGGCGCCCGAAGTACATTTCCAGCTGATAGAACCATTTGCATAGCGGCGCCCCGCTCTAACGCAGCCCTGTCGGAGCACACCAAGTTAACCTTCCGCTTTGGAGGTTGAAGCCATTTCTTCACTCCCTCGGGCACATCTACGTCATCATCAGACAGCCTTGGGCGCTTGTCTGCTTCGTTTCCGGCGCCCTCTAACTTCCTTTTCTTGCGGGCGGACAAAGGCTCGTCATCCTCGGCGGAATCTACATCCTTCAACAAGTCTATGGCAGGCGCCTACTTGTCTGTCTGATCGTCGGCCGTGGGCGCCTCCCAAGTTTCCAGCAAGTCTCCTAACGTGTCCGGGGCAGATGAACCGGGGACTTTGGTAGGCTGCACTCTCTTTGGAGACCTCCCCTTTCGCTTTGGGCGCTCCTTGGCGGGCGCCTCTGTTTCCGTGACGTCGAGATCGGCAGTCGTGACATCCACACCCTTTTGTGATCCAACCTTGGCAGCATTCCCGCCTCGTTTACCACCCGGCTTTGAGACAGGCGCCTTCTTTGCGGCTGGCGCCTTCTTCGAGACTGGCGCCTTCTTCGCGGCGGGCGCCTTCTTGGAGCTAGGCGCCTTCTTAGCCTCCAATCCTAGTTGAGCAAACTTGGACTTCATAAGGCTGGCAACTGAGGTGTAGTCCGCCCCCGCACGAACAAAAAAACCAACAAAACAACAAGTTAGCAATTAACAAAAGAGAACGTCTAATATGAGTACAATGAAACTAGGCGCCCACCATCGCGGTAATAGTCATGCAGTACAGGCTTCCTAGCGGCGGTGGAACGCAAGTTTACGGGATGCAAGGATAAGAGGCGGGCGCCCTCCCTCTCCGCATCAGTGGATAGGGGTATCTCAACATTAAATGCCTCATGGTCCCCAACCACCCAACCTCTAGTAAACGAGGCGCCACTCTCATAAAAAGAGGCCTTGTGCGCCTTAACAAAAAAGAAGCTTCTAAACCACTTTCTCCCTAACTTAGGGCATTCTCTAAGGAAATGGCCAGGAATGTCTAGGCGCCTTTGAAGGGATAGGCAATTGTAGCTGGCCGACATAGTGAAAAAATGGTGGAAAAGTTTAAAGGTGGGTTCAACATTATGCTGCCGACATTTTAGTTTGAACAAGACGTGGATAAGAAATACGGAGGGTGACAGGCGCCCAATGGAGCACTTGCAAGTCGACAAAATGCCTTCAAGTATCGAATCCAAGGGGAAACGGAGACCAAAGCGGAAATACTCCCGATAGAGCCCCACCCAACGGGGTCCAACGACCCCGACTCTTGCAATGCGCGGGGCAGACGCATAAGTCCATGAGCGGGGAAGCTCCAGCGAAACAACTATGTTTTCCAATTCGAGGGCTTTCACGGTGGAAACTTGGAGGGGTCCCGCCTCGGCCATGGTCATATGACATGTTTCCATAGGCGCCCCACCCGATGGCCAAGTATCCGCCCAATGCACTATCTTCACTGCTCGATCCTCCCGGGCGCCCGTCTCGGACGATGGCGGAGACCCAGGCGCATCGCCTAAAAATCATCGAGGTAAGGGGGGCTATGTCAATGTCAAATCCTAGTACCTAAGGCGCCTAAAAGAAAAAGAAAAAAAAAGGGTGATGGCCGAGCACTTACGTGGAGTAGGGTTTGAGGGCGCCGCCACTTCTTCCGCCGTTGCTCCATCTGCCCGACTCGCTTCGCGGGACTCGACGGGCGCCGCGCCTGAGGATCCGCCTTTGGTAGGCGCCCGATTTCGCCCTTTCGGCGTCCATCCATCAGATTCACGGTTTGGATCAGGCGAGAAGTGCTTCTCCAACTCCTTAATAACATCTGGCGCCGCATCTTTGCTCTTTGAGGCGCCGGTGGAAGAGGCGCCTGAGTTGTTTTTCGTAGACATCAGAATTGACGGTGGTTGTCTTCTCTCTTGTGGGGGAGAATGGGCGCACGGGTACCGGGAGCAAATAGATGGAGGCGCACAGACGCCGTGGGCTTAGAGAGAGAAGTTTAGAGAGAGAAAAATTCCGCACAAATGAGGGGGGTGGAGGCGGATGAAGGTATTTATAAGAGGGGAAGCCCAACGGGCGAAAATGGGGATGCGCGCCCAACCGTCAGATTTAATCCTCACCATCCATTTCAAAATTTAAATTTCTAAATTCGAATTTTAAGAATTGTTAGAAATTCAAATTTTAGGGGGCGCGAGTGTATGGCAAAAGGGGGCGCCTGAAATCACAATGAGGAATAAAGCGATGGTTCGAAGGGGGGCGCACAGTATCACAAGTCAAGAACGAGACGAGCGCCCGGACGGGGAGTTAAGGAGAACCGAACGCAAGGCCAGTGCTCTGGTGCACCCGACCAAAGGCAGAGGATGATGCAGGCACCATCTAGCATGTATCAAAAGGCAAGCTGGGAAACCTCAGCCAAGAGAGAAGAAGGACATGGTATATAGTTAGGCACTCACGACAACTCATGAGCGCCTAACTGGGGGACAATTGTTGGGCTATGGGCGCCCGGGCCCAAACGCACGATATGAGGGCAAAGGAACGGGCCCGGGTGAGAAGTCAAGGCCCAGAGGCGGACGGACCACGTTTGATTGGGCTATGGGGCGCCCGGGCCCAAACGCATGGCATGAGGGCAGAGGAGCAAGCCCGGGTGGGGAATCAAGGCTTGAGGATGGACGGATCATGGGGGACATAGACCGGAGATATGTTGCGTAAGCCCAAGCCCACGTCGGGGCTTGGGAAAAAGGCCAAGGGCAGGGGGCAGGCCCAACGGTAGAGGACCTGGCGCATGGGGACAAAAGTAGGCCGGGGACCAGGCAGCCGGGAAGAACAAGAGACGGAGAACGTGCCACCTGGCAGTGTGGTCCTTCCGGGCGCCTAAGCAGGAGCCGCCACGTGTAGACGCCCGACCGTTGGTCCGTACCGAGCATTTAATGTTGAGCTGACGTGGAGCTCGATTCTAGGAGCTCGGTCTGAACCTCGACGAGTATAAATAGTACTCGGTAGGTGGCATTTACGCAGGTTGGCTTCTCTCACTAAAAACATCACTCTTTACTTATCTCTCTAGATTGGTTACTGACTTAGGCATCGGAGTGCTAACGGGCATCGATAGCCCATTAGGCGCTTGTGGGTGCAGGACTTGGGCGCCCAAGGGTAGTTGGCAGGTGAAATCACAATCGAGTGGAACCCGAGCGTTGTGGCACAAACACCTATATTTGGACGAATAATAGCCATCGATTCTTGTTTCTAATTAAATTGATCTTGGGGTATAAGATTTAGAGAACTAAGACCTAGATTTTGATCTTTAAGAGTTAGAGTATGACATCATGTCCAAAAGATCAATCAATTCAAGGTCTAGATAGCGTTTTCATACTCAAGGTATGCGGTACCACGGATTTCACCCTGGGTACCGTAGAACTCACCATATATATATATATATATATATATATATATTCAGACTGGTGTACGTCAGGCGTATACTATACGTCAGGTACTACTAGTGAGACATCTCTATCTAGACCATGAATTAAATCGAGTTTGGGGTATGATATTATACCCTAACCTCTAATGGATAAACCCCAGGCACCGATTTTCTAAACCCTAACCCGAAGTTTGATTTAATGAAAAACAAAAATTGGCCGTTAAGATCGGCCGGAGCTCATCTAAATACATCTAACGACTAGATCACCTGACGTATGCTATACGCCTGACGCACCAGTCATCACCATATATATTTCTTTACCATATGCCATGCCCATGCCCGAATATTAACAGAATTGTGTCAATAACACTCCACCACTGGATGTGTCAAGTTATAAAATAATAAGGTCAACCATTCCACCATAAGGAGGCCTTCCTAGAAAACAGGGGAAAGCAAGAAGAAGAGTTCACGATGGATTTTGTTAGCTGGCAGACATAAAAATATACTAAAATAATTCACTCCCCTTGGTGCCTTTGGAAATGTGATAGACTAGTTGATCAAAGTTGTTAAGAAAAGGGTGACAACGTGCGGGAGTGTATGTTAGAGTTATGTAGTTTAATGTTTGACTAACGTCGATCAAGCAGAGAGGTGGAAATGTGCATTGCTTTACTACTTACAAATAATGTTTCCTATCAGATCCATCGGATCCATAGGCAGAGGGAGAGCACCTGGTATGTGTCCCAGGACATAGGGATGGCAATTATCCACCCATGGGTAATTTTACCCAAATCCAAATAGATCCATTTAGTATGGGTAGGGTTTGGATGAAGTGTATATGGGTTTGGGGGTTTGTAAATGGGTTTGGGTTAGGTATGGATATTGCTTTCATAATATAAATGGGTATGGGTTGGATATGGATATCCATTTACTTGAGGGTGTTTTAACTACACACACAAAAATTGGACCTATTTGTAAAACTTGAAAAGTTTAGGTACCAAAATGTAAGGCTAAAAAATTTTAGGTACCAAAACGTAATTTTCTATCGATATTTTGAGGACTTATATGCAAAAATAAATAAATTTAGGTACTAAATCTTTATATCTATTAAGTTTAGGTACCAAACTGTAATTTTTCTTTGGGCATGGGTACAAATCCAAATCCATGTGTTAAAAACCCAACCCAACCCAAGTAAATGGGTATGGGTACAAATCCATCAAACTCTACCCATCTACTATTTATTTGGAATTATGCCAAACGTAAATATTGGAAATGGAATTCCATAAAAGTTAGAATTGGGAATGGAAATCCATTTCCATTTCTTATGGAATTGTATCCAAACAGGCTGTTTAATCCTGGCTCCGCCACTGATCGGATCTCATTACTTAAGTTTTAATGGTTAATTAGGTTGGTGATGCGGGCTTTAGGGTAGGGTGCATAAGTTATTCATTCGTGTTATTATGACATCACATTTTTTATTATTTTGAGTGGGATCAACTCTAAGTGTAGAAATAAATAGGATATTTTTTATTTTATTATTTAACTTATATCTTCTTTGTTTTCATCTGAATTTAATTTTCTTTTTCTCGTATGAAACGTGTTTATTGTGATCTACAAAATTATATTTCATTGTTTTATATATTTCGAGAAAATAATTTTTTTTATCATTTGTGATCTACGATTTCGGACAAAAATTATGAACCAAATCTACCACCCTAGAATGGGATGGTAAATGGTGGTAGAGGATGGTGAAAGGTTGTACATGATTAGTAGTATATTTCTACTATCATTATGTATATAATCATTTTACACTATGATATAATTATACCACGATGATGCTCTTCCATATCACCATTGTATGATCTTATGTACTATCAAACTTTAGCACATGATATGGAGTGATAAAATATTGCTCATTTTTTTATGATTATTTTTATTTTGAATTAAAATGAAACATATAAAACCGATTAAATGTAATAGAGAAAAATGTTATGCATGATATGTAACCAAACACACCTCCCTTCAAAGGTTGTTAAAGCGGTTTAGTGGGTGAAAGATTCGTTGCCTTTTCATGGCAGAAAAGGAAAACTTAATTAAGTAGGTAGCTTATGCACTTTTGGTGCATGTTATGTCGTGTTTCAAATTGCCGCGTTGGTTGTGATATTCTTTATACAAAGACAGAGACGAGTCAAAGCTAGTCAAAGGACAAGGGTATACCGATAAATGTCACCATCCCTTCCCAATTGAAACGCTTCCTTTCATGTTCTCCATTTGCAACTTCCTTCTTGGTCTCTTCGTCCTCTCCACTATCGAGCCCACTATCCATCCTAATCTCGTCATCAATTTGGTGAAACAAAGAAATTTGGTAGCGAAATTATCCTCCAGAGGTTCGATCGAGAATAAAGTTTCTCAAATATGGTTGGTTTCCATGGTGAAGTCAATACAATTATTCTCACATATGGCGGCGCATTGATTCGACGAGTGAGAGTTTCGAGTAGGGTCGTCCACTGGACGCCATGGCAAACTCCAATATTGAGGTTGTATAGGCTTCATAATGAGGATCGATTTCTTGACCCAAGATTTAGAGAATCGATCCGTTCGCAATCTCATTTGGAAACGAGAACCACAGGTAGACCTCGTACAATTTTAGTAGCGATTTCTGGAAGAATTTCGACTTCATCGTGGCCAACGTTTTGAACCCCTCCGTTGACAGCAAGGAAGAAGCGGAGGATAGTAGTGGGTGAGGATCAGAGGTTGTAGGTGGCGAGGGTGGCTATACGGTCCGGTCCAGTTAAATTGGACCAAATTGATCCGGTCCCAGTCCGGTCTTTTCGGGAATATAAGGACCAAAGATTGGATTGGATACAGTCCGGTCTTGATTCGGTCCGGTCTTGACCCGGTTCGGTCCCAATTTTATCTTGATTTTAGGTGTTGGGGGTCTCTTATCCGGTCTTTATCCGGATTTTTTTTACCTCAAATCTAAGCCCGAATATGAGATTGAATTGTTTGCTATCCGGTCCTAGTCCGGTCCCGGTCCGATTTCGAGTAAAACCAAACAGTCCGGGACCAAATAGCCAGCCCTACGAGGCGGTGGTTGGTAATTCCGGTGAGGAGAACTCAACGCCCAAAATATCCAATAAGAATAAATAAATTTGCCTCTGCTTCATTATTTTCCATATTTTTGGAAAAATATAATTAGATGCAAGTATTTGTATTTTGTAAATTGGTGTTTGTGAGGGATTAATTTAGATTGTGGCGGGTTTTAATAATTTGTGGTGTGATTCATGAGATTTGTGGTGTATTTTGTGAGACTTGTGGTTAGGGATGGCAACGGGTTGGATTGGGTCGGGTTTTGCCAAACTCAAACCCATGGGTTTATCCGTGAAAAAAACCGGGGATAAAACTCATTGGGTTTGAAAAACTCAAACCCAACCCGTTGGGTATCCGCGGGTTCATGGGTATCCATGAGTTTTTGTCGTAAAAAATTTACAATAACAAGTTGTTATCAAAATTAAAGTCAAATATCAATCTCTCAATACAAATTATTCATATATAAAACACCATTCTAGAAAGCTCAAGCAAATCACAAATTAACTATACAAATTGTTCAACACCAATCTAGAAAACTCAAGAAAATTGAAGCAAATCACAAATTATCCATAAATAACATGATTAATTGAAAGCTTCTTCCTTTCAATTAAGTTTCTTCACTCTCCACTCTCCACTGGATAACATCAACTTCATTCTACACAATTAGAAAGAAAAAATTAGACATGTCTCCCCAAACATATATAAGATTAGTTGTTTAGAATATTAAATATACCGAGAAAATTAATTATATGGGTGTGGGCGGGTACCCATGATGCGGGTTTACCTAAACCCAAACCCAACCCGGTGAATAGTGAATGAGTTTAAACTCAAACCCGGCCCAAAACCCGTCAACACGGATTTTACCCTCGTTGATCGGGTTGGGTCGGATGGGTACCTGTGAGTTTGGGTTTTGTTGCCACCCTACTTGTGGTGTGCTATAATAAACTTGTGATATGCTTTATGAGACTTGTGGTTTGATTAATAAATTTGTGGTCTAGGCTTGTGGTCTACTTTAAAAAGCTTGTGATGTACTTTTATTAACGTGTAATGTGAGAATTTTGTGGTTCCCAACCCCTTCCCCATTTGATTGCACAAGACCTAGGTTGTCAAACCGGTTTCTACCGTCGTGCCGGTTTAGCGAGTGGAATGGTACGGCCAGTGGTATAGTGACTGATTTGTGTCGGTTCATGCCGGCTTAATAAATACGACATTTCATATAAAATAACAAATACTCATATTTAAAAACAACATTTAATATTAATACTTAAATGTTTATGCCTGAATTCAACAAATTACATCAAATTTTAACTTTTATATTCATAAATAAAATATGTAAAAAATTCATTTTTTATTAATTAAATTCACTAAAATAACGTCATTAGAGTTCGTAAATCGATCATATCGGTCATACCAGTGGTATTCGGCAAACAAAATATTCATATTAGCTGAAATTAGTGTTAGCACCGTGTGTTATCACTAGGGATGGCAACAAAACCCGAATCCACGGGTACCCACCCGACCCAACCCGGTCAACGCGGGTAAAACCCGTGTTGATGGGTTTTGGGCCGGGTTCGGGTTTAAACCCGATACACTATTCACCGGGTTGGGTTTGGGTTTAGGTAAACCCGCCCCATGGGTACCCGCCCACACATATAATTACTTTCCCGATATATTTAATATTCTAAATAATATATATACTTTAAACAACTAATATTATTTATGTTTGTGGAGACATGTATAATTTGTTCTTTCTAATTATTTAGAATGAAGTTGATATTATGGAGTAGAGAGTGAAGAAACTTATTTGACGAGGAAGAAGATATCAATTAATCTTGTTGTTTATAGATGTTTGTCTTTAATTTTGAACTATTTGTATTGATCATTTGCGGTTTGCTTGTATGTTCTAGATTGATATTTTTTGTATGAGAAAATTGATGTTAAACTTTTATTTTGAAAGAAATTTGTTATTGTAAATTTTTTTCCGCAAAAACCCACGGGTACCCATGAACCCGCAGATACCCAGCGGGTTGGGTTTGAGTTTTTCAAACCCAACGGGTTTTACCCCGGGTTTTTTTGGCGGATAAACCCATGGGTTTGGGTTTGACAAAACCCGCCCCAACCCATTGCCATCCCTAGTTATCACCATGGTTGTCAAACCGGTTTCATGCCGGTCGGTTCAATCGGATTCAACCAGTACCGGTCAGCAAACCGACTGGAAATGGGCCGGTTTTTAACTGTGGTCAAATCCGGTCAATGTCGGTCATATCCGGTCAAATCCGGAAATTCCGGCCAGTTGGACTAGAAACTGGAATTTAATGTTACACACAATATATCCAAAAATAAACATCCTCCATAGGATTTGAACCAAGTACCTCATGTTCATTTTAGTTTAACTTATAAACCAGTAGGAACAAGCAATTTTGTTGTCTATATTAACCTTATATGTTATATATCTAATACTAAATTTTGCAAAAATCATTATAAACATTAATAAAATTCATTTAATAAAATTTTATTTTTAAGCATCTAATTGTTTAGCATTAGTTACCAATTCTTAGCTATAAATTATTTTGAGTGAAATAATTCTTCTAATTGCTTTTTCATGACTAATTTATTTGAAATTGAGGATTTCTGTTTTCCTCATGTATTTTATTAAAACCAGCACAACCAGCATAAATACTGGTTGTACCACGGTCAGACCATTCCACTTACAAAACCGGCACACCGACATAAACCGGTTTAACAACCTTGGTTATCACCATTCCCCCCCTACAGTGAACACGTTGGCCTTTCAATTTGGATTACATGCATATGTAAAATTAAAGGCAGTTAATTTTTTCTTAAGATACGGGCGAACTTTCAAGTCTCAACCGAATTTGTGTCTAATACTAGTTGAACTTAATGCTAATTGACAAAATGCACTAGTACTAGTACTGCGCTTTACCTTATTTTTTTATTCATTTTTCACTATAGAAGTTCCGTCTTTTTTTCCTTCTTCTTCTTCTTCATCGTCCCTTCTTTTTTATCTTTTTATTTTTAATTTTTCTTGCCCCCTTCATGTTGTTGTGCCGCCAGCCCGCCACTGTTCTATGTGCCTCCATCATCACCACCACCTCTCCCCCCGTCTCCGTCTGCCATCTTCTTCTTCTCCGACTTCTTTTCACGCCGTATTCTTCCTTCGCTTCCCGGACGCCGTCTCCATCCCCGCCATGGTCACCATAATTTAGGGTTTAGGAGGTGGTTTCTCTCTCGTCTTCCGAGCTGGATTCTCTCCATTCCACTTTGCGAATCTCCATGTGCCGCTGGTTCAGCGGGTTTGTCGATTAGACTCTCTTAACCGATTTCTGCTGCCCCTCTCTTATCTGCATCGATACTCCTTTCGACCCCTTACGCGCAATCGTCGCTGCCTCACTTCCAAACCCTAGGGTTTTTTGGTCTGCGTGGGGCTGCGTTCGGGTCTGGCTATGCCTTCTCGATTAGGGCAACGCTGCTAAGGCTGTTGGCTTGGCTCGCTCCGGCTCGAATTGCTGTGTACATATTTGTGAGGCTTTTCTAGGGATTTGGATGGCATTGGGAGATTTGATGGCGTCTCGGTTCTCTCAGTCTTCTTCATTGGCAGTGGTCTCCAATCACTACGATGAATGCGCCTCTACTCATGCTGATGATGATGCCGTCGATTTAGCTTCACAGCAAAGGGATTCCGAGGCAGCGAGTAGTAGCTATGGCAATGCTGGCGCAGGCATTACTACAAGCATGGCGTATTTGCCTCAGACAATCGTCTTGTGCGAGCTTCGCCATGAGGCATTTGAAGTTTCCGTGCCAACAGGTCCTTCAGATAGTGGTATCGTATCTAAATGGCGACCGAAGGATCGAGTAAGCTCTCTCTTTTTTCTTCTTTTGCTCTGTTAGGGTTGAGAAAGCTTCATTGGATCCTCTTTAGGTGTCTTCCTTCACCATTGACCCTAGGAAGTATGGACTTATATCTTAGGAAGTCCGGTAACCCTACTCTGCATACGTAATATATGCCTTTTGAGCCTCGTTGAACTTACTTGAATCAGTCAAGCTAAATTGCCATTGTATTTATGAGATTGGATGAATGGGAACACTTCCCCTACCTTCTAGCCTCGAAAAATCAGAGGAGAACCATGATGCAGTGGATCTTAGCCTTCTAAGCTATGTGACTGGAGTGCCTGTATGTTTAGTATCTATGTCTGCTGCTAGGTGAAATCTGCTTTTACAAGTATGTCACTGGAAAATACATTGGAAAAGCTATGGCTTTCCTTGATCGAGGCATTCATTTTTCTCATCTGCAACTGTTTGATAATCTAGGAAAACGCTGTGGATGATAAGGAGAAAACACAGAAGTTTCTTTAGTCATATTGGTAGATTCTTCTTATTCTTAATTCTTTGATAAAGCACTGGAATCTCTTATCCCTCTTTGCTATTCATAAAATGCTAGGTAAGCAAATAAATTTCTCACTTTGAGACCATGTGCAACATATTCTGGATGCTTCCAAAAATGCTGACTGTTGGTGCTATAATCAACCATAGTTTCACTGATGCCTGTACTGTGAGTGCTTTTCCTGAGACATGGAAGCTCAATATGAATGAAGTTGATGTACTATTGCCTGCTGAGCTCCAGTGTTGGGGCTGTGAAGTGCTCATGTTAGATTCCAAATTAATTAGTACACTTCCTGGTCCTTGATATAAGTAACTCTTTTTACCTTTTAAAATATCTGGTTCTTGGCCTAATACCTTTAGTTTTATGTTATAAACTTATAATAATGTAATCGGAATCCTTGTTCACATCCTGGTCCCTGATATAAGTAACTCTGTGTTTACCTTGCACATATAGAATATTTGGTTCTTCACCGAATACCTTCGGTCTTGTTAGAATATAAGAAAAACCTTTGTATACCTGAAGCGCCTTCTCCCCATATTTGTTTCTTCCATGAGCTTGTAGACAGTAGAGGCTATTAAGTTTTGTGTTTGAATATCTAACTTCTTCCTTTATGTTGAGTCATTTTACATTTTTCTTGCGGTTTTGCTCACAATCTTACATGTATGTCTGTCTTTTTGTTTTAACTCTCACTTTTCTTTGCAGATGAAGACGGGATATGTAGCTCTAGTTTTATGTTTAAACATTAGTGTCGATCCACCTGATGTAATAAAGATTTCACCTTGTGCCAGAATGGAGTGCTGGATAGGTACATTTTACTACTAAGTCTTTTCCTAATATTTATTATACTAGTTGCTTCTATCCGTCCTCAGATTCTTGTGGCATCTTTCATTTTATATTCTACTGATTTGAATAACAAGTCCATTGCCTTTCGAACCTGCTGTAGGAGATTGTTTCTAGTGTTTAAACTTCACCTTGCTTTTCTTAATTGCTGCCTCATGTTTGTTGTAAACGATGAAGTAGTTGATATTTTGGACCTAATACTTTCATAACCGTACAATCAAAGTTTTCTATAATCTTTATCTAAATTGTAAATTCTATCCGTATTTGACTATGTTTGAAGAATGCAATTTTTCTCAGAGCGAGGAATTCTGTCACTTTTTTCTGATCTGAATGGTCCTTTTGTTGGCAGATCCATTTTCAATGGTCCCTTCAAAAGCTCTTGATACAATTGGTAAAACATTGAATCTTCAATATGAAAGATGGCAACCAAGGGTAAGCCACTTCATGTGCTCTGTTTTGGTTTGGATAGTTTATGAAAGTCTATTCCAATGTCATTCCATTTGTTCGTGGCAGGCCCGGTATAAAGTTCAGCTTGATCCTACCGTGGAAGAGGTTAAGAAAGTTTGTAATACATGTCGCAAATATGCTAAATCCGAGAGGGTTTTGTTCCATTATAATGGGCATGGTGTCCCAAAACCTACCCCGAATGGTGAAATCTGGCTTTTCAATAAGGTAGTCGTCAATGTTAATTTTTTACTTTCCTTTATGCTTAAGAGCTGTATCATACTCTAACTGCTGGAGTTTGTACAGAGCTATACACAGTACATACCATTGCCTGTCAGTGATCTTGATTCCTGGCTGAAAACACCGTCTATCTACGTCTTTGACTGTTCTGCTGCTGGGATGATTGTGAATGCATTTATCGAGGTATTGATAAACTGATCTTAATTGTAGTTCAACATACAATTGGCTTGAAGTTTGTATTCTGTGGCCTCTCACTTGTTGAATTTTTTTCCCTTGGAAGCTTCATGACTTGAATGCTTCAGCATCCTCTGGGGCAACGAGAGATTGCATTTTGCTTGCAGCATGTGAAGCACACGAGACACTACCTCAAAGTCCTGAATTTCCAGCCGATGTGTTTACTTCTTGCCTAACGACCCCTATTAAGATGGCATTGAGATGGTGAACATATTCACTTCTGTTCTTTAGATTTGATAATGTATCCACTGTTTGCTTTTGGTTCTATTATTTATTCTATGCATGTCGTATTCCCTGGCATAATTAGTTAATTACCTCTCATCTCCTCTTTTGTCCTCATCTTTGAACTCTTTGCTCATTTGTGCAAGCCTTCAATCTAATTGTTACCAATGATCATCTTATTTATGATAACTGCTTCTAGGTTCTATCATATTCTGATCTTTTTATCTTTTGAGCATCAGATAAACTTGGTTAACCAATCTCTTAGTCTGATTGGGAAAGTAGGCAATGATTGATTATATGTTAGTGATCCACATGGATTATGTTGAGCATGAAGTCTGACATTAGTGTTTCAGATGAATTACATTTTCCCCCATCCATTGGTCCTGCAAGAATGTCTTTCAATGTGTGCTTGGCACTCTGCATGATATCCATTCATGGAAAGTCAATGAGTTAGCTGTGTCTCGTGCATTGTTTTGGTACTAACATTTATCGTGATTTCTTGGACTTCTCTGATTTGGGCTTGTCAGATAGTGTGATTGGCAACCTGGGATGTTTATTGTCATTCAGATAGGACACACATATGAATTTTTTAGTGCTGTTTGTTAATGCCAGATATGAGGATTTGTTCTTCATCCTGCTTTAACATATATTTATCATATATTAGTTATGATCATCTTTCATTTCCCTGTATAAATCATGTTTTTTTTTGTGTGCTTTTCTTGTCTTATTTACTGCCTAAGCTTCAATTACTTTGGGCTTATGGATTGCTGGCGATCTTTCTTTCCAGGTTTTGCACGCGGTCGTTACTTCATGACAGCCTTGCTTATTCACTTATAGACAAAATTCCCGGTCGTCAAAATGACCGTAAAACCCTTCTTGGGGAGTTGAACTGGATCTTCACTGCAGTGACAGATACTATTGCTTGGAATGTTCTTCCTCATGGTATTAATTCTTAACTAGTACATCTATGTTGAATGTGGGTTTCTCTGATGAGCTATATTTCATTATTTGTGCATCAGAGTTAATGGGTAGTTTTGTGTTGCAGATCTTTTCCAGAGACTGTTTAGACAAGATTTGTTGGTTGCCAGTCTGTTCCGGAACTTTTTGCTTGCGGAGAGGATTATGCGCTCTGCAAACTGTTCCCCTGTTTCGCACCCAATGTTGCCACCTACCCACCAACACCATATGTGGTACATATGAACATTCACTCTATTTGGTGGTCATTATCCCATGATTCAGTATCTTACTCATAATTGACATAGGGATGCGTGGGACATGGCTGCTGAAATTTGTCTTTCTCAACTTCCAACTTTGGTTGAAGACCCTAATGCGGAGTTCCAGGTTTTCTCTTGAGTTTGATCCAACTGTCTAGTATCAGACTGATTCTTTGTCAAATGCAATCACCTTTCTTGTCATCTCCAGAACTATTGAAAGCTGAATCTTTTCACCATAGGAATGTTATCTGTGCTCTCTTCCAACTGAGTTTCTTTTCCTTCCAGCCAAGTCCCTTTTTTACTGAGCAGCTGATGGCATTTGAGGTATGGTTAGATCATGGGTCAAAAGAGAAAAAACCACCAGAGCAGTTACCCATTGTTCTTCAGGTATGATATCTGAGCTAAACATTGAGGCATTTGGTCACATGTTCTTTCTTGTGGCTACATTGATATTATCGCAAAGTTCTGTCTGTGAATTGATATGCTTTGCTATGTTTTGAGGCAAACCTCTGCCACTAAGCATATTTAGCTATGTACTTTTTCAGGTTCTACTTAGTCAGTGCCATCGTTTTAAAGCTTTGGTTCTTCTTGGAAGATTCCTTGATATGGGTCCCTGGGCAGTGGATCTGGTACTTTGTTTACAACTTTCTTGATTTGTGCGGAACCAATTTTTCACTAATAAATTCTAACATGTGATGTTTGTTTCTCTCTGGCTAGGCATTATCTGTTGGAATATTTCCTTATGTATTGAAGTTGTTGCAAACAACAACACCAGAACTGCGGCATATCCTTGTGTTTATATGGACAAAGATTCTAGCTCTTGATAAGGTATGTCATGGACAGATCCTACTAGTTTATGTGAGAATGCCCTGGATCTGTGGTTAGTTAGATTGTTAGTATGCATGTTCCTTGAAGGACGTGAAAAAGCAAAGTTAGATGCGTTTTTAGCGCTCTTGGTGCTCTATGAACTACCCTCTCCATGTTTGCTTAGTGAGGTGATGCTCAGTTGAAAAGCCACGCACCTTTGAGCCTCGGGAATCCTTATGTAATCTTGTCTGGTTAGTCCAGTTTCTTCTTGATGACGAAGCCCTTCTGACTGCTTTTGACATTACGTTCTCTGGTGCTGCAGTCGTGCCAGGTTGATCTAGTTAAGGATGGTGGACATACATATTTCATAAGGTTTCTTGATAGTCTGGAAGCATATCCTGAGCAGCGAGCTATGGCTGCCTTTGTTTTGGCAGTCATTGTTGATGGGCATAGAAGAGGCCAGGAAGCTTGTATCGAGGCTGGTTTAATTCATGTATGCTTGAAGCATCTTCAAGGTTCACCGCCAAATGATGGACAGTCTGAACCACTGTTTCTTCAGTGGGTTTCTCTTTGTCTAGGGAAGCTGTGGGAAGATTTTACTGAAGCACAAATCATGGGTTTGCAGGCAGATGCCCCTGGGATCTATGTTCCTCTGTTGTCCGAGCCTCAACCAGAGGTTTGATTTCCTGTTCCAATTTTGTTGAGAGATATTGTCTTGTCACATGTTTGTTACCTCAGGCGTTTAACAATTTCTATTCCAGGTTCGAGCATCAGCTGTATTTGCTTTGGGAACTCTGCTTGATGTTGGGTGTGATGCCTTCCGGGATGGTGCTAGAGGAGATGATGATTGTGACGATGATGAAAAAGCTAAAGCTGAAAATAGTATTATTAAAAGCATATTAAGTGTTGCTTCTGATGGAAGCCCACTGGTTAGGGCAGAGGTTGCTGTAGGTATGTATGATTTGAATGTACTCTGATGTTTTTAAGCTCAAATCTTTACAGTCTCCTTTTCTTAATCATCCCCTTTACTCTGACTACTGATTCTGTTTATAAGCTTGCTATTTTCCGTATTGAGCTCTTCCCCTATCCTTTGCAGCCTTGGGTCGCTTTGCATTTGGCCACAGACAGCACCTCAAATCCATTGCTGCCTCATATTGGAAGCCTCAGACTAGTTTAGTACTTAACTCACTGCCTTCTTTGGCTCACATAAAAGGGGGAGGTAGTGGATACACTACTACAAACCAATATATGCCACATCCAAGTATCGTTGCTTCCCAAATTGGTCCACTGACTAGAGTAGGCAGTGACACTGCCTCACTGGTACGGGAGGGACGAGTGTCCACCAGTAGTCCCCTTGCTGGTACAGGGATTATGCATGGTTCACCATTATCTGATGATTCCTCTCAACATTCTGATCCTGGCATCCTTAACGATGTCATAAGCAATGGGGTTGTGCATCACTCAAGACCAATACCTCTGGATAATGCTATGTATTCACAATGTGTGCTGGCCATGCTAACTTTGGCAAGGGATCCTTCTCCACGTATAGCAAGCCTTGGGCGCAGGGTACTATCAATTATCGGCATTGAGCAAGTTGTAGCTAAACCTGGGAATTCCACAGGAAGCAGTGCTCGCCCCGTTAAAGCTACAACGTCATCTCCAGCCCCCACTCTGGCTGGGTTGGCTCGTTCTTCCTCTTGGTTCGATATGAATGCTGGCGAGTCTCTGCCCTTTGTTATTTCCCTTCACCCAGCTATTCCTTTCTGATGTTTCTCTGTTGACTTTCATATTATTCTACATGGCCCTACATCTTCTCTATGATGTAATATGTTTAGTATTTGAGCAAAACAATCTTGTTTACTGTTTAATTGTGCCTGCGTAAATTTGGGTAGGTCATCTACCATCGACGTTCCGAACTCCGCCAGTCAGTCCTCCACGACCTAGTTACTTAACGGGAATGCGCCGAGTTTGTTCTTTGGAGTTCAGACCTCATTTGATGAGTTCTCCAGACTCGGGGTTGGCTGACCCTCTGCTGGGTTCAGCCGTAGCTTCTGGGGGTTCAGAACACAGTCTTCTTCCTCAATCAACAGTCTACAACTGGAGCTCCGGCCATTTCTCCAAGCCGCTTCTTACTGCCACTGATGATAGTGAGGAGATACTGATTAGACGAGAAGAGAGGGAAAAGTTTGCTTTGGAACACATCTCCAAGTGCCAACACTCTTGTGGGTTTTATTTATTGTATTTGATTTAGCTTTAATTTGATAATTCATTGTTGTTTCTACTTATGAAATTATTATCTCTTTACAGCTGTTGGCAAGCTTAATAATCAGATTGCTGGATGGGATACAAAGTTTGAGGCTGGTACAAAGGCAGCACTCCTTCAGCCTTTCTCTCCTATCGTGATTGCTGCTGATGATAATGAGCGGATTAGGTGTGGCATTTTATCCTCTTCTATGTTGGTAGATGCTGTAATTTCTGTAAACTGTATAATATTTAGCTGCAATAATGTCGCTCCTGTCACATCTACGGGTTTTTTTCCTGCTCATTAATGATTTTACTTCTACCATTTTATGTATCCTATTCTGGTAAATGTTTGAGACCTATGGTTTTGTACATGACTTTTATTTTTCTTTACAGGGTGTGGAACTATGAAGAAGCTGCGCTTCTCAATGGATTTGACAATCACGATTTCTCCGAGAAAGGGATTTCTAAGCTTTGCCTGGTTAATGAGCTAGATGACAGCTTGCTTCTTGTTGGTTCATGTAATTTACAGCTGGCTTATCTTTCTTTGTCAGGTTGCTATGTTTTCTGCATGGTTGGTTTGATCTCATCTCAGCTCATTTATTGGTTCGCTTCATTTATGTAGGTGATGGTAACATACGGATTTGGAAAGATTACTGTGTAAGAGGGAAACAAAAACTTGTCACTGCATTTCCTTCTATCCTAGGTCATAAACCAGGTTCACGTAGTTTCAATGCTGTTGTCGATTGGCAACAACAGTCTGGATATCTGGTACATCCATTCTCCCTGAATATATGTAGTATTATTGTTGATGACTATTTCCGGTTCCGATTATGACCAATAAATGTGTTTGCTGTTACATGAACAGTATGCTTCTGGTGAGGTATCATCTGTGATGGTCTGGGACTTAGAGAAAGAACAGCTTATTAATTCAATTCCCACTTCATCAGATTGTAGCGTTTCATCATTGGTGAGTTCCTTCTCTGAGTACTACAATCTACTCGACTTCTGGTGGTTTTCTTATTTTGTGCAATAAATTTGTTCTGTGAGTTGCTCAGTTTGCGAGAAGAGATATTCCGTTAATCTGCTGCTATATCTTCCTGTGTGATCTTCATCTTAAACTCTTTTGTAATGGCAATTCAGATCTCCATGGGCATGGAGGCTGACGTTGTAGTTCTAGGGCACATATAAGTCCATAATCTGATCAGTTGTGTGATTTGTTATATATTACGTCTCCAAGTTTCCTATTCATTTGAAATGAGTAAACTAGTGTTCTTCCAGTGGAATTCGATTTCATTAGTCCCGCCCCCACCATGACCCTAGCTCTGTTTGTATTTCTCTCGAGTTTCCACTGTTATTTCTCCTTTGCCTGTTACCTTACTTTTGCTTTCTCTGCAGTCTGCTTCTCAAGTTCATGGAGGCCAATTTGCTGCTGGTTTTGTTGATGGTTCAGTGAGATTATATGATGTTCGAACCCCTGAGATGTAAGTTCTTTGCTTGGGGGTTATTCTGCTGTTAGATGTCAACTCTCATATCTGAACACTGAACTGCAACTTGACCCTATTGGCATGTGTTGTATATAGTAGAAATGGTTATCTACTTTGTTATTCCCTTCTCGATACCAAGGTTTTTTTGGGTGAATTTCAGGCCTGTGTGCACGATGAGACCCCACATCCAAAAGGTAGAAAGAGTAGTGGGTATCGGGTTTCAACCTGGACTTGATCCGGCCAAGGTGAGATAAATCCAGCACTTAGTGCATCATGTTGTCTGTTACGTATGCTTGTTCCTTATAGAGTTTCTTCTGCCTTGTCATTTGGGGGGCAGATTGTGAGTGCGTCTCAGGCTGGGGATATTCAATTCTTGGACATCAGAAATCAGAGAGATGCCTATCTCACAATTAATGCCCACAGGGGTTCACTTACAGCACTAGCTGTTCATAAGCATGCTCCAATCATTGCCAGTGGGTCAGCAAAGCAGATAATTAAAGTATTCAGTCTCGAAGGTGTGCAACTCGGAACAATTCGGTATTACTCCACGTTCATGGCCCAAAAGATTGGTTCAGTGGGCTGCCTTACTTTCCACCCCTACCAACTACTGCTTGCTTCTGGGGCTGCCGATGCTTATGTCTCTATATGGGCAGATGATAACACTCAAGCAAGGTGATGTACAGTTAATTTACCAATTGACATATATGCATGAAATTCTGACCCCAAAAGCCAGCAGCAGCAGTGGCGGTACAAGCACACAGGGAAATCCAGCTCCGTGATGCATATCGGCTTGATCAGACCAATACTTAGGTCAGATCAGTGCGTTAATTAGACTGATCATTCCATATTATCTGGCACAAGAAAAAAAAGTAAAAAGTGAGACCATTCGTTAGCCTCGGTGTAGAGTGCGACACAGGTTTGGGGGAGATACTTCCTTATTTGTGGACCGACTGGGGCTTCCACAAATAAAAAAGCATTTGCATGGCGTAAATGTGTGTAAATAGTCTTTTCCTTTTTTGATTTTTCTCCTGTATCTCTTTTTTCTGTCGTCGATCTTGGAAATGTGTTCAATTCGTCAGTTTTCATTTGAAGCAAGATGGTTGCCATCTGCCTTAATATTTCAGAGGCGTTGCATGCACACAGATGATGTGGTTGTTGTCTTTGCCCTTGAAATCCTGGAGATGCCCTACTTGGCTCGTCCTTTTCGTGTTTTCTTGAACAGGATGATGGTCCATTGTTGTTAGTTGTAATTAATTCTGGTCTGGTATAGGCGAAACCATAAAGTGTGCAGGCTTGTTGACAGTAGGCATGTTGGATCTGTTGTTTATCTTTGGAAGCGACCCTGTACTTCACTTTTCTTATACTCGACAAAGGATGGCTGTGTAAATAAACATCTTTGCCATTTTTTCTTGTACATGGGTATCTAGTTCAAGCAGTCGGTTTTACAGTTTCGTTCTTTTGTCTTACAAGTGCTTGCCTGGCGAATCTTAATGAACAGGTCTGGATTTGAAATGACTGGAGTTCGACGTGTGAGGTTCCTGGGTTTGCTCTGTTTGATACTTTTGTGTTTCAATTTTATCATCCGATAACAGGGATTGTCAATTCGTAAGATGTGCTGATGTGAGCCTGGCCACTGCCCTATTAGTTTGTCTGTCCATTTGAATTGACTATTTACCACCACATCTTTGGTGTGTTTGGTGCATCTTGTAAAGCAACCAGCGAAGTTGATGTTTCTAAGCAAATAAGCTACATTAGAATCTGTTGGAGCGAAACAGGAATATGTTATTTCGTTGATCGGCACTCGAGAGTTGCGTAATTCTGCTACTCGATGAAGCATAATCAAGCTGATGTTCACCCATCATTTAGGTAGTAGCTTGATGCATATGATCGAGCAAAGACATTAAAGCTTGTGTATCATCTCCATAAGTAGCCGTAACATGTATATCAACAGGAACCTTTTCCTTCTGTGGTTCTTCATATTTTGAACCTATTCTTTGTCTTCTGATTTGGAAGGACTAGGAGGCAAGGAACTTCATTTGAAGGAATCTGTTTGTTGACTTTTATACTCCTTTCGTCATTTTAACCACCTTATAGGGTATGAAGGTAAAACCTAATACTTGGAGAATGTTCACAACAAGAGTCCAAAAGAAGCCTATAGCACTTACTCCTGGAAATTATATTGAAGCGCAGAATTGGCTGAAGATCACAAGGCGTTTCGAATAATATATGAACACCTTTTTTTTTAGTAATTCTTATTTATTACATCTTTTCTATTTCTTATAATTAATTGTTTGTTGTCCCCATCAGTCAAATAACACGCTTTCTTTCTCTAAGAAGAACCGAGAACTTCTCCTCAGTTCTATGCGAAAAAAATTCCCTTTCCCCTCTCCTTACAGTCGAGTATATTCGTTCCTCTTCCTTTCCTTCATGAATGATAACCATGACCACACAAATGTTCACACCTCGCACAAGTATAGTGCATGTACTCTCTCGCAACGTGGGGTACAATTTGAATAATGAGTCGTACCCGTCCGTCTTGATGTTTAATCCTTTGAGAAGGTCCGTATTATTGTGAAATCCTAATCGTCCTATATTATATTCTTCTAAGTCGCAGTTCATGCCAGGTTTGGCCAAATTTATGTCTAATTCAACTATCCCTCTTTGACCCAAGCGACCCCCTGTCACTTAGACATGACTGTGAAAGACGCTTCCCCTCAAAGAAGACACAAGAGAAGAGCACACTTCCAACAAAAAATTCTCCTTAGGAAACTAATCGGTCGGGAGACGCCCAATCCATAAGCGCTTACTATAGAAGGACTTGAACCATCCAATGACGAGGACGTGCCAACAACAGCTGAAGAAACCAAATGGTTGGGGCGCCTCCTTACCAAACTTCAAGATACGCAAGGGGAGTAGAGGGCGAGCATGCAGGGGTAGCTCAACTAAGCATTGTTGATGCTCTCAGGAAAATGACATACTCTTGTACCACCCCCCCCCCCCCCTACTCAAATCACCCGGGACGAATGCTGAATGCTCAAAGAGAAGGCACATACGGTGGAGAATGAAGTGGTAACACTGTTCGATGCCAACAATGAAGAGGAAAGACCAGGCGCCACACAAGATAAGGAGGTACCCGACCAAATAAATAAGAGGTCGAGAGCGTAAGTCGCCACCTCACTAATTTTCGAGAGTCTGACTTTCTCTTGTCTGTGGACTAGCTAACACACATTGTGTTAGTGAAACCACGTAAATATGCGTGTCCTTTATTTTATTGCACTGTCAATTTCCCAATCCACGAAGTCGTTTGGAAGTTGTGATTTCAAATGGTTTATTGAGCCAATTCATGTATTGGTGAGATTAAGTCTTTTTTGGCTTATATTGAACTAGAATACATGCATTAACTTTTTGGAGAGCCCACCACAATCACTCATAATTGAGGGATTATCAATCTCTATTTTTTGTTGAGATTCTTCACAATCACTCAAAATTGACTTTTGTGGCTTTACAACAAACCACAATCTAAACCTCCAAACAAGATATTTTCCTAATACATCAATTAATTCAATACATCAAATAGTAATACACTAATTGACTCAATACATCCATTTGAAGAATAACTAAATTCATTTCGATTGTCTCAATCTCAATGCATACAAAGTCTTGCTTCTATGCAAAGCAAAATGATGTGGTAAAATCGGAAGCGCAAAAGAGAATTGAAAAGCGTAAGCTTTTAAACATTCTATAAATTTTATAGATATTTTCTAACCATAACTTATATTTTTCAAAATATGAACAAATAAGTGAACTAACTCATATGTTATAAAGATCATCCTCCCACACATAAACTACATTAATAGACTTTTAAACAAGCATTCATTGTCATCCTCCTGCTTTCTGGGGGAAAATATGAGAAGAGGAACCATGGGCAAATTATAAAGCTATAAGCATTGTAGGCAAGCTTTACTAATAAGTGAAAGTGGCGCAAAACGGGAGGATGAAGGAGACGAGCTTCGACGACATTGTGGTCACAAGGGTGAGAGTTGCAGGGATGGGAAAGGACGCTGGAGGCAATGAAAAGACGAGAATGGAGGAGTAGTAACAATGAATTAGAGACGAGAAATTCATAAAACGAAAGACTAAATAGATATTTTGACTAAGAAAACAAATAAAACTGTGTCATTTTTTCTCTAATGGCCAACAAAACAAAACAAAACCTGAACCGATATGGTAGTGTGCTCATGGTTTGTTCAAGAGCATACCAAATTGAACCAAATCGACATCGAAACCAAGCCAAATCATCCAAATATATTGCAGTCCGAACCTGTCCATGATCGTGTGAATTTTAGAAATACTGAAGGGAAATGGGGTTGATTGGTATTTGGACCGGACCTAACCAGATCACACTTGACCAATTGCAATGTTGGTTCGATCCTTGGTACTGAATTTCTTTTTTTTTCTCTTCATACTTTTGGACAGCGATGCTCAAGGTTTGATCTGGTCCAGTCCAATCGAACCATTGCACACCCTATAGTGTGTTAATACCCGATCAAAAGTTTAAAAAGTGATTGAAAAGCTAGCTTTTAGACTTCCACGATTAGGTTTGATGACTTTTACTTGAAATTTTAATGCAAAATATTTTTTGAACAAAAGTTACAATATTTGGGGGGTCTTAATCGAAAAAATATGACTTTTAGACTTTAAAAGCTTCTAACTACATTTCACTATCTAGATTGCAACTGGTAAGAGATTTGAAAATTAGCATATTTGTAAATGTACTAATCATTTACATTTGTTGAATCTACCTCTTTAATACTTACTACATTGATGCATGCAGGGGAATACTACATTATTGTTGGTCATATTTGTGATATGATCGCCATTTGGGCACTAAATGTAAGACAATACATTGTCCAACATATTATTTTATGATCACTCTACATCATGCACTATACCTTTCAAATCCTGCAATTTCTGGTCCACAATCCGTGTTGTGGTCAACAAGGATGATATATATTGGAAAAACTTGAAAGACATACTAAACATCATAAAACATATACATTGTGTCAGACTATTATTTGTATTTTCATTGTTATACATACTAGCACCGGGCCCGGCCCCTTGGCCGGGAAAGTCTAGACAAAAAATATGTTCATATAACATGCTTACAATATAATAAGAAGATACGACATATCACTGAAAAAAGAAATATAATTGTTCAAAGAAGAAAAGAAAAACATACAAATAATGGGTTTTCAATACTTAAAAATGGCAAATAGTTCAATATTAGAGTTGGTTTTCCTAAAACATACATAATGAACCCTCAGGAATGAGATCATTTGTAACAGATTTTAGGAATGAGATCATTTGTAACCCTAATTAATGTCTAACAGATACACCCATATTATTCCTCTTCATAGAAAGTAGAATAAGGATCAGTTGGTTTGGAAGCATGCTAGTCCGTAGTCCTCGAAGATGCCTAGAAAATAGTCGGGGTTCTCAAGAGAGCTTCAAACTTAAGGCTGAGTGCAACTAATTTTGAATTATATATGTTTGTCTTTGTTAGTGTTGCTGATACTTTCACTGACTACTTTGATTGGTAAGTTGACCATAAATAATAGGGATATACCTTATTTTGGCCTTGAAGTTTGTCGTAAAAGCCAAACTTGACATGAACTTGCAAATAAGACAGTTTTTCCAAATTTTGAAAGAAATGGACAAATTTGAACTGAAATTTATGTTGTTCGTTAATATTAAAAGTTAAACATTTCTTCATCCATTCAACATACAATGCTCAGGTGGTTGCGATTGCGATGTGGCTTCCATGTCATAGGGATAATACCTTATTTTGGCATGAACTTGATCTAAAAGGCAATTTTGGCTCGAATTTTCAAATAAGATAGGTTTGTTTGCACTATGAAAGAAATGAACAAATTTGGTCCAAAATTTGGATTGACCTTTAATATTGACGGTTGTGATAGAGAGGTTTCGGTTGCGATGTGGCTTCCAAGTCATTTATTTATAAAGTCTAAAAAAGTGAATTTTTCAGAAGAAAAAAAGACCACAAAATAGGACCCTTAATATATCCTAATATTTTCATATTTACTTGCATAAATCGTATTAAAAGGAAAAAGAAATTGATTCAGGCCCCCAAAAATCCTAAAGCACGAAACTATCTCTCTTTGTACCCTTCCCATCAATATTAACGGCAACCTAAATTTTGGGTCAAAGTTATCCATTTCTTTGAAAATTCGTACAAAACTGTCTTATTTGAAAGTGTAGGGCAAAATAGCATATTATACCTATGACGTGAAAGTCACACCACAGTCACCTTAACATTGTATGTTGAGTCATAGAAAAAAGAAATGTTTGACCCTCAATATTAATAACCGACCCAAATTTCGGGTCAAATTTGTTAATTTCTTTCAAATTCGGACAAAACTATCTTATTTGAATGTTCATGCCAAAATTGTTATTTACGTCAAAGTTCAGCACAAAATAGGATATTATCCCTAAATAATATAGGAGTACTAAAAATATTTGACTAATGAAGTTCAAAATGTTTCAAACAACATACAACCCTGATAAAACTGCAGTCCAACCAACTAACATTTAGAACAAATGACTTTCCGGCAGGATAACACAACTATAAGTATGGGTGGTTCTATCATATTTTGAGTAAGAAAATGACATAAGGAAATTATATATAGACCTTGAATGATTTAATCTGAGTATGAAAATGATGTCTAGTGGCCGGAGCTAGGGACATGGTACTATACCTTAAGCCCTTACAGATTAAAATCTAGGTCTTAATTCTATGAAGCTCATATACTAAGATCCATTTTATTAGAAACAATAATCGAAGGTCGTGTTTCATCAAAATACATCCAAAAAATTATGTGCATAATCTTAGTGTTTAGGGCAAGGATTGAAAACCCTTAACGTACCGGGGGTTCGACTAAACCGGTAGGCACTATGTAGTGTTGTGAAACGACTGAATCATGGTTAACCACAGTTTTCGCATAAAATACCCTCCTGCCGACTTTTTCGGTACAACCTCTGATGAGGTTTTATAATCCCTGGTTTAGGGTCTATGATTTAAATAGTTAAGACCTAGAGTTCACTCGTCAAGGGTTAGAATATAGTGTCTCGTCTCGAAATAAGGTTAATTCAAAGTCTAGATTGCCATTTCTTACCAAGGGTATGAGTTACCTTTTGATTTTACTTAAAATATGATAGAAAATACTACACACACGTACTGGTATACTCCAGGAGTATAGTATACTCCACATGATCTAGACATTAGATTTACTTTGTTGAGCTCCAATCAATCTCAATGGTCAATTATAATTTTCCATTAAATTGAACTTTGGGTTTGAGTTTAGAGAATCGGGGCCTGAGGTTTATCCATTAGAGGTTAGGGTAGAGTATCATACCCCAAACTCGATTAAAAATCATGGTCTAGATAGAGATATCTCAAGAAGAGTACCTGAAGTATAGTATACTCCAGGAGTACACCAATCTGACCCATATATATGTGGTTGTGTGTGCACATATATATTTAATATTGTAATTTGATATGCAATATTCGAATAAATGATGTTTGGATTGCGGTTTTAAGATTATGCTCCATTTATAAGATAGACTACCATTATTATTGAAGTCAAAATAAAATAATAATAAAAATTGATAATCAAAGATCCAACACTAAAAATGCTTAAGAAAGACTTAGTGGGGTAGCTAATTGTGCTGGAAAAGTCATTTGATTTTCAGAATTTTGCCTCTTCTATGTTCTTTTTATAAATAAATGCAACAAATTTGTTTAGTCTTATTGGTTATGACTCTTGTCCTTGTTAGAAGAGACTCGGGTTCAAATCTTGACACTGATATATTTTTTCAAATAAAAAATAAACAATTGCAATGACGAAAGTACCCTTCCTACTTTCACTCTCGTTGCAGAAAATTTGAAATGGAAGAAAGTTGAGTCATGAATCTCCATCATATATCTTATAGATTACATTTGTCATTTTTATTCTTATTTTGGATAATTGTACGACTTGATTGTAGTAAAATATTGAAGAAAATATACATTATATGAATCAACAATACATGCAATATACATAATTACCAAATTCTCCTGGCCAATGGACCGGACTTAGGGATGGCAATCAAACCCATGGCCGCGGGTATCCGACCGCCCCCGACCCAGTCAACGCGGGGAATCCCCGCTTTGACCGGATATGGGGCGGGTATGGGTAAAACCCGCAAAAAGTTTGATGGGTATGGGGCGGGTATGGTTTTAGCCTCCCCCGCCCCATACCCATCCCCATACCCGCCCCACCAAGATAATTTCTTAATATATAAAAGAAATATGTGCATCAAATTATAATATATCAATGATGATGAGGATAACTTGAGAAAATAAATAGTAGAAATGCAATTGAGTGACCACCTTAATCAAAATCTAATTCATTTCTCTCAATTCTCATTTCACTCTTTCACTTTCCCCCTTGTCAACAAGATTATGTTAGTTAATTATTATTTAGTAGATGTATCAGAGTTAGAATCTAATAATTTGAAAAATATTATACTCTATATTATGTATTAATGTATATTTTAGGATCATAATCTTTGAACCATATTAAAAAAATGACCGTATTTTATTGACTTCATGATATAATATGTTCGTTTAGAGTTATAATTAGAACTTTTCTTGTAAGTTTTAGGTACAATAATGTTGGATGTACGGGTACGGGTATTACCCATGGATACCCGAAACCCACGGGTATGGTGATGGGTTTGCAAAACATTCCCCGCATGGGTATGGGGCGGGTATGAGTTTGGGTATTTCAAGATGGGTATGGGGATGGTTTAAGCAAACCCGCCCCAAACCCGCCCCATTGCCATCCCTAACCGGACTTGGTACTAGTTTTGTAAAGAAAATTGTCTTAATTGCTTGTGTCACTCTCTCCACGTCTTCCGTGTCCGTCTGTACATATTCATTCATTTGACTTCCAGAGAGAGAGAGAGAGAGGAGAAAAAAAAAAGGAAAAAGAAAGTAAACAAAATAACCCCTCTCCTTCCCCACTCCTTTCCTTCCCTCTGTCTGCGCGTTCCTCTTCAAGCGTCGCGCCGGCGGGAAGGAAATCGTAGTAGCATACTAGCATTACGGGTTACTGCGTCGAAAGCTAGGGTTTTGTTGCTTCTTTCTCCAGTTCGCGGAGCAGCAGAGCAAGGTGGCGGTTGCTAAAGAATGCCGTTGACGAGGTACCAAATAAGGAACGAGTACGGCTTGGCCGATCCAGAGCTGTACAGAGCTGCCGATAGAGATGATCCCGAGGCTCTTTTGGAGGGCGTTGCCATGGCTGGCCTCGTCGGTGTATTGCGCCAGCTCGGTGACCTTGCTGAGTTAGTCCTCTCCTCTCTTCTCTTCCGTTGGTGGATTTTTCTTGCATTCTCACTTACAGATTCGGTTGTTCGAGCTTGTAGTTGAGGTCATTTTGGTCAATGCCACTTCAATTGTGGCTGATTTCCAGTACTATTTTCTGCTGACGGAAGCTTGAATTAATTTTTTTCACTTTTGGATGGCTGATTTGATACATTCGAGGTTTCAATTTGCCGGTGGAGTTCAATTGATTCCCCTCACATTCAAAGTTGTAGTTCTTGGCTCGTTTAATTTGTGCTTATCTCTCCGTGGTGGTGTTAATATTTGGGTTTGTTGGATGTGTATGAAGGTTTGCAGCTGAGATATTTCACAACTTGCATGAAGAAGTAATGACAACTGCGGCAAGAGGCCACAGTCTAATGGCTCGTGTTCAACAACTGGAGGCCGAAGTTCCTTCAGTTGAGAAGGCATTTCTGTCTCTAACTGACCACTCATCGTTCTATGCAAACGGAGGTTAGCTATATATCTATCTGCTGACTTTCCAAGAATTAGGCTCTAGCTCTTTCCTAGTTATCAACTCTCATAGAACTTTTCCGGAGTTGGTAGTGTTTACCCGTAGCTGTCATAGAGTTTCCTTTTGATCTCTGTTTGGGAAAGGCTGTAACCTTTGCCATTACCCATTTAGCAGCAGGTGTCGATTGGCGTCCTAATCTGCACATGGAACAGAATCTGATAACTCAGGGAGACTTGCCTCGCTTTGTAATGGACTCTTATGAAGAATGCCGGGGTCCTCCAAGGCTATTTTTATTGGACAAGTATAGTTTCTGAAATTTCCTTGCTGTGTAAACGTTCATGGGGAGCCTACAGTTGAATTAATTTGTGGGGAGTTCTGATGTATTGTCTGGCTGGGGTGGCTGCAGATTTGATGTTGCAGGGGCAGGCGCATGTTTGAAGCGTTACACTGATCCCTCAATCTTTAGAATTGAAGCAACATCATCTACTACAATGGAAATGCAAAGAGAGAAGAAAGCTCGAAAACTGAAGGTATGAGGATCATTAGGGTCCTCATTTTCTTCAGTACACTTTAAGGATTTTATCTTTTGGGCGACCCTGGTGTTATGTAATCCTGGATCTGAATGATGCTTCATATTTTATTAATCTGGTTCTTTGTCTTGCAGAAGAAAGGACGGTGGAGGAATGGAGAAACTCCAGAAGTTACACCAGCATCACATGCCAAGTGGGACTTGATTATCTAATTTCACTGCTTGTATATGTGCATACCTTGCTTGTTCTGTGATTTAACAATCTTGCAAATTACTGCAGATTGCATCAGCTGTTCCTGGAAGAGCGTGTTGCAAATGGCCATTCTGATCCAGCTCGTGTAGTAAAATTGAAAAGAAGGCAGTTAAATGGATCTCCATTTGATATGAAATCGGGGAAAAGCTACATGGAGAAATTCCTGGAGACTCTATCACCAGATAATAAAGCAGTGTATGAAGATTCTGTTAATCCACCACTCTCGACTTTATCTCAGTATGGCTACAAAGAATCAGGACTTGAGATTGTTGAGATTACCGCTGTTAGTCCTGTGAAGCCACAGGTTGATGTACTACAACATGATGAGTTCAATGGGGACGATCCTGATAAATGGTTGGTGAAGGTCTCTGATACCGTCACTGATTGTGAAACCGATGAATCATCTCCTTCTTCTGTTCACAAGATGCCAATTGGACAGGAATTAGCTATTTATGCAGGCGGTGGGAAAAGTGAGAGTTCAGAAGGAGATCAATTTGACGACATGATCAGTGAGGTGGAAAACTACATGGATGCTCTCACAACCATGGAGTCAGAAATAGAGACCGATACTGAATACAAATTTAAGAAAGGTGGCGTCTTGAAATTTGTGAGACGTGAGGCAGAATCGGATATCAATCAGGAAAGACGGCATGACATTCAAGTGAAGTTTCTGAATTCTCAGTCGTTTGGTAACTCCTCAACGTCTGACGATGGAAACAGTTCAATATACAAAGTAGGGTCTAGTATTTCAGTATCCGACTCTCAGAGCCATGCGGCTGACAATGTGCAATCTGATGGGGAAGGGCCATCAAAAGTTTGCTGTTCTCGGGAAGATAGTATCCCGGAGACTTCCACGTTGCAGTCAGACTGTTCATCTACTCGTATGGTGGCTTGCACAATCCAAGAATCCCACGAGCTTGAGGTCTCGATTGATATCTTTTCCGAAGAAGAGAAAATCACCAAGCTAGTGCCAACTATTTCTGTTGCAAATCCTTTCACGGTGTCTTTAGCAGGAGAAGATTCAGGTAAAAGAACACAAGTAGATGGAGTTACTACTCCTCGATTAGAACCTGATCTTGAGACCAACGTAAATCTAGATAGTTCTTCTGTGGGTTCATCTGAAATACCATGGCATACAAAGCAGGTGGTTGCTCCTTCGAAAGGTTCTTCTGAGTATAACTCCATGAGTGACCAGCAGCAGGAAGATCCTAAAGCTTTGCCTTTATATTTGTCATATCTAGATTCTGTGCAGAGCAGCCATGATGATCCCTTACATGACGTGTCAGAAACAAATTACTCGGGTGATGCTGGAATTGTGATCCCTCATCAGTTGCCATCTGAACATGATAACATGGTTGAAGAAGCAACAAATGTCAATGATGTCAATGGTGCACTCCTAAAAGCCACCTTACTATCTGGATCTCAGTTCGCTCAATCAGGCCAATTGAATTCTGAGCCGGAGACGAAAAAACTAGAAGAAGATATTTCTGTTGTTTCAGGCAAGGAGGAAATGTTAAGTGAAGCTAATGCATATGGCATTGTTGCAGAAGATTCTTATGAGTGTTTTGATGAATCTGGTCTACGGGATCTGACTGACAAGCACAACACTATAACCGAGGCTGATCAACTGAAGGACGTGGTTACACCTGTATCTATCCCACCTGCTAGTGATGAGCATGGATATGATACTATTTGTCCGTCATCCAAAGTGATTGGATCTCCATCTAGCCATCCATCATTAGATGACCAACATCAGACAGCAGTGGACCTTCACCAGAAAATTTCCTCAGAAACTGAACCTGAGGCACAAAATGAAGTCATTCCAAAAGATAGAGAATTCAGTCACGGTGAATCCATCTTCGGTTACCCTGTTTTACCAGTGAGTGTTGGTGGCGTTGATGCCAGTGGAGAACAAGTTTCAGGAGTCGATGCCGATCACAGTGTGCTGGAACCGCAACCTGTCTTTAGTTCAAAAGAGGCATCTGAAGGTGATGGTTTATTCCCCATAGCAGGAACACTAGAAATGTCAGCAGTTCATGTCAATGAAGTAACTTTTGAGTCTGAAGAGTATTCTGCCCATGATATGGAATCAACTTCAGATCCCTCCTATTTAGCAGAGTCGGGAATAACTTCTGAGCGGGCATGGGATTTGCATCCTGATCAAACTGATGAGAGTTGTCCAGAACCAGATGAGGCAGGAGGCTTTACATCATCAAATCTTCAGTTCAAAGACATGCAAACTTTGCCTCCTGGACTGGGCACACTCTCCACTGCAAAAGACGTGAATGTAGATGAGGCTCCACCGTTGCCACCTTTACCTCCTATGCAATGGAGAATGGGAAACTTTCAACCTGCTTCACCTTCTTTGCAGACTGCATGTTTTGGCCACTGTAATAATCTACCAATGCAACCATTTTCTGCTGACGAGCACACCAAGCCTTATCACCCATTCCCAACTAACATTATTGAAGATTGTCAGATGGTTCAATGCTTATCTGTGGATGATTCAATAGGGAATTCCGCGGAGCAGCAGAATCACACATCATTTGAATTGGCATCACTAGCTAATGCTGCAAATATCGAACAAGATTCACATCAGCCTTCACACACATTCCCAAGTAACATTATCGAGGATAGTCAAAAAGTTCCCTGTTTACCTATGGATGACTCAGTAGAGGATACCTTGAAGCAGCCAAATACCTTACCAGTTGAATTGCAATCAGTTGCTAATGCTGCAAATCTGAAACAGGAATCACACCCATTGGAAGAATTGGATCCTCTAAACCCATTTGTTACCTCGGAAGAAATACCAAATGAGAGGCCTGAACTCATTGATTTTCCATCAGGAGACCCAGAGCAATCTAGTTCAGAGTCCTTCCCATCTGCAACATCCATGTCCAATGCATCTTCAGAAGCTGAGCTTGTGCCCTCCTTTCAGGAGAAGGCTCCTGAGGAATCTTTACCACCAGGATCTTTGGCAAAGGAGCAACAACAGCAAAAGGTGGTTGCATCTTATGGAGGAGGAACATCGTGGCCTCCGACAACATTAGCCCTGCCACCATCCTATGAACTTGGAAAGGCAGCAAACGGCAACAAGCTACCTCGCCCTAGGAATCCTCTTATTGATGCTGTTGCTGCAGTAGATAAAAGCAAGGTAAAAATTTTCAGCTCCGGACCTGAGTTTTGGCAAATGCTGTATGCTTTCCTATGTGATGCCTATGATTGTGTACACTGCGTAGTCCCTGCCTTTTCTTATATTTGGGAAAATTCTGCAGTTGAGAAAGGCAGCTGAAAGGGTTCAGCCACAGGCTAGCTCAAACGCAGAAGAAAGGGATTCGCTACTAGAACAGATCCGGACAAAGGTAAGTTTCCTTACCCTTTATACCTTGCGGGGATCTTGTTCCTGTTATTGTGTGCTGAATTGGGTTCTCTCTTATTTTGGTCAATCTCCAGTCGTTCAATTTGAAGCCCGCAGCAGTGAGTAGGCCTAGTATGCGTCCTAGCATGCCTGGTATTCATGGTCCTAAAACCAACTTGAGAGTTGCCGCCATCTTGGAGAAAGCAAATGCAATCCGCCAGGTCCTCTCTCTCTCTCTCTCCTCAGATTCTCGAGTTTATACTCTATCCAGAACATGTCGGGTTTATTTGTTAGTTACAAAATGTTTTATACTAGTAACTTTTGAGTGAAATTATATTTGCAATGCGCACGTTAATGAGGGGTGATTTGGTGATAATAGGCATTGGCTGGGAGCGATGAAGATGATGATGATGATAGTTGGAGCGATTCTTGAGCTTAAGTTGCTCAACAAGTTACCATACCATGGTGATTGTTTCTGTGGTAGTAAATATCTTGTTCGTTGTAATGACTCGGCATGAGTTCTGGTTTGCCCTCTAGTTTAGCTGTATTCATTTTGGCGAGGTTGGTTCTCCAGGCAAAGCATTCTTTATAGAAAGACGACTGCGGATCAGCGTGCAAGCGCTCCAACCAATCAAATAGTAATGCCATATACAATTGTATCAAATATATCTTGACAGTGTAAATAGCGTTGCCATAGAAAGTTTTTTTTTTTTTTTTTTTTTTTGTGTAGTATCATAAATTTCCGGGAAAATTTAGTTACCTTCTGTATTTAGTCTTTAAGTTGATGCTTAAACCACAGTCATGGTTTGGGATGTTTTGTTTTGGGCGTATAGAGCTCAGACCTTGAAAATGTACACGATACTGTAACTAAAGGATGATACGTTGGCTGCGGTAACTATGCAGTAAGGAGTTTCAACGTCTCGTCGATCTTTTCGCTTGGTGTTGTTGCTGCTGTTGTTGTGCAGTCTAAATGGATTGGGAGTTTGATTTGATTACAAACTGGATGATATTTCAAGGAAATGGAGATTGGATAATGCGTTGGCAAGTACAGGATGTCTATGCTTCCATTTTAAGCAAACTGGCTAAGGCAACTCAGCGCCATTTGGATTATTTTGTATTGACTCACTTATGGTTTGGGCTCCGCTCCCTGGCGTAAATTTGACATCTCATTGTGTGAAATAAATAACAATAAGTAACAAGGCCTTCCTTGTGGTCCATCATATCCTTTTGGTTTTAGCGTAGAAATATAGACAATGAGGGAAATTTTCTACTTAAATATGCCGAAGCTAGCGTGAGCAGCTAGGTTTTTTTGGCCAATAATCAACAACAGAGAAAACATAATGGAGGACACTAAATTAGGTGAGAACCATGAAGATACTCCTCGTGTGGATGAATCTAACTCTTCTAAACGACAAGAAAATTTTGAATCTTGAGCACCATAATCTGGAAGATCCCTTACTGCTACAATAAAAAGATATTCTGAAGTCAAGATTTGAGATACATATAAAGCCGTTTGACTTTTGGAGGAACTATGTGGTTTGACTTTTCGAGGAACTATGAGCTTACCACTCGCTTTGACGTAAGCAGGAAAAATGGGTCGAAATAAGAACAAAATGATAATATGGTATCGGTTTGTATGTCCTACTCATGGAACATAGCGCGAGCCAACGAACGAACGAACGAAAGAGGGAGCCGAAAGGAGAAACAAGATTCTTCCACGAAGCTAAGATGCACGTTAGATTTGATGCAACTAAATCGAACTAGTTTGTAGAAAGTTCTTATAACGCCCACACTCATGTACCGATTCCCAAACAATACAGACACTACATGAAAAGGGATCGACAATGAGTGATGTAGTTAAAGTAGCCATTAATTTACGAAGAGCCGCAGCCCGTAGACATGAAGACGCATCAGATTGTTTCTTTGTCCATACCAAAACCTATTGGAGAAGACCATAAATATGTGAAACCACACCACAACGCTACTAAAGCTAACCAGAAAGTACAGAAACCACACTATGAGCGTTGAATAGTAGATCTACTTGTCTAGGCACAAAGGTGATGAAGAGAGTAAAAAAAAACCCTAATCAAAGATGCCACAAGAGTTGAAACATATTGCAGCCACAAGTATACATGCGGTTTTGAGTGGCAATGGAAGGATTGAATGGTTGCCGACGGCGAGGAGTCGTTGGGACTAAATAGTAATGATTTCATTTGCGCAGAGGCTGGTCACTGCAGTTGTGTTTGCGCAGAGGCGGATTGCTGCGGTTGGTTTGCACAGAGGTGGATTGCTGATGTTTTAGCAGTGGAGCGAGGTTTTTGAACTTTTGAAGTTGAGAGAAATAGTGGTGATGGGTGCAAATTTAAACTGACCAAGTCCACGTGTCAAATACTCATTTGATTCTCGCCAAGATCATATTGATAAATATGTTCCACCAAGAATAATGCACGAGCAAACATAAACAATATGCAGAGTAATTTAATGAGATGAGAACAAAACACAAGATGTTTTGTTAATAGAGTTCGGCTCTATGGCTTTAAGTATAGGTTCAAAGGTGGCTCACTCTTTGAGAACTAGTTTCCTAGAGTTTTCTTCTTATTCCGATTTCTAACTTCCAGACGAGTTCTTACAAGTGGAACTCAAACCCTTAACAGAATATAGCAAAGTAATAGTATCTTTTTCACCACAAGCTCTCAGCTGAAGTAAGGATTTGTCTCATTTAAATTGTGCTCGAGTTGCATTTTGGTTCCAAAATGAGGGGTAAGGTTGATCTGTTAATTCGTACGATTGCAATAACTCACTCATTTAAACGAATACAAAATTATTTTAACACTTTGACAAGTTTTTTTAAACTTTGATAAGTGCTTCCACCAAAAAGAACTTTTATAAGTATATATATGAGGTAGAAATAATTTTTTTTTAATTTGTAAGAGTTAATACCACTACAAAACCCGAACTATGACAAAAATGTCACTTATAAGTTATATCTCAACGTATTCAATATTTCGTTTATGTCATTAACTATCTTTCCGTTAGTGTACTGACTTTGATCGTCTACATTTAACAGAAAACACAGTTATAATCGACGTGGCATCTCATGGAATATTCAATTTCAATTTTTATTTATTTTCAACTCATATAAAAATAAGTAAAATAAAAAAATAGAACTCATTTTTCCTTCCTGACTCCTTTCGCTTCGATTCCCCCAAATTCAGCAGCTCGGCCTTCTTCCTCGATTTCCAGGCAATGAAGAAGAGCTTGCTCTTGCAGCAGTTGTCGATGGCGACGAAGTCAAATTCACTAGTCTCCTCCTTCCCCCGCTCCATATCCTTCTTCTCCGAGCTCCCACCTTCAACTTGGTATCGACCGCCATTGAAATTCCCCGACAATGGAGAACTTGTGCCGAGAATCTAACCTCACATTGGAAAGTTCCCCCAGTTGCAATTCCCCATATTCACAGGCCGTGTCCTTCTCACCCACCCACCACTACCGAATCGCCTTCGATAGCTTCATTGAGGAATACACAAACCGGGTTAACATCTTCTCCTTCGACCCAAATTTGCTCTCCATAACCCACAACATTTCCCTCTCCACATTGCTCCTTCGATTGGAACATGAAGCATGCCCTGAGTCTTGTAAACTGATCGAGCAGAACCAAGTCGGAGCTGGGCTAGGGTAATCTCGCCGTCATCTAAGGAGGCTGGGGCGAAATCAGAGCCATCTTAACGAATTCGAGGAGCGATTGAAGAAGTAGAGAAGAGAAGGGTTTATTTTTTTATTAAATTTCCGATGTGGCTATCGACATGGCATCTACGTGTCCGCCATGTTTCAGCCACGCCACCAATGGTCAACGTCGTACATAAATGACACATAATTATCATACGTTGATACATTTTCGGAATATTGAATACATTGGGAGATAAGTGACATTTTTATCATAGTTCAGATTTTGTAGTGGAATTAACCCAAATTGTAAAATATTGTTTGAAATTAGTGTAAGTTGTAAAGAGTACATAACACAATGTCCTGACCAGAACAACCCGCAATCCGATTTGCTCACAACCCGCCGACTCGTAATCCGATTAACCCGTAACTCAATTGACATGCAACCTGACTGTCCCATAAACGGATCAAGCCGTACTATAATTGACCCACAACTCGATAACCCCGAACGCAACTAACCTACAACCTAATGAACCAGAAATCCAAATAACCCAAGATTGAATCCACCCAACCCAATTGACACCTCTAGTTCCGCTAGTAGGAGGGCAACATGTATGAATAATTACCAAGGTCATCTTTACATTTCTATGCAATTGCGGTACCAGTAGGAATGACAATGGGCAGGTCTGGGGCGGGTATCTCAATGCTCATACTTGCTCTGTGGCAGGTTGGGTAATTAATCATGGGGCGCGGGTCGGTGCAGGTCGACCCAATGGGTATGTAATTAATGCGAAAAATATTAGAAATATTAGTTATTTCATTAAAAGACCAAAAAAGAAACCATTATATGATAAAATGTAGTTAAGTTATTGAAGAAATTGAGGTGTTTACTTATTTACAACTTTATTATAGCTAAAACATGATGTAATAAGAGGAAAATCATAAGTAATTTGACTAAGATTACATGTAATTTAGTTACCCGCCCCGCCCCAAAACAAACCAAACTGGTCGGGTAAATCGGGTCAGGTCGAAATTGCCATCCCTAGGTACCATGGAAAGAAATAGGAGGAAGTACAAATATGTTGGGTAGTGTGTTGCTTTGCTGCGTCTTTTGTGTAAGACAGAGCTGCGTATGTTGCGGGTTGGGCTCGTCGGATACAACAGAACAGAAGAAAGACAAATGGAACGTTACAGTAGAATAGATAGCCGCTGTCATAAATGGGCTTGGGCCTGGGCCGAGCCTCAGACCAGTCAAAGCCACTACGTTTGACCCAGACAAAATTTTCCACGGTCAAACTTCTTCCCTTGCCCTTTTAGTTTCTCAGAAGAAGCTGAGAGAGAGAATACAAAGCAAAGGAAGAAAGAGAGAGAGAGGGACCCAGCCTAAACCAAGCCTTCTCCTCCTCAAAAACCCATTACGCCCCCGTCTCACTGGGATTCTGCTATAAATCAACCACAAGACGGCCTTTCTCTTTTTCTCCTCAACTCCCATTTTCATGTCGTCCTCTTCTTCCACCAATCTCCTCCTCACCGGCAGCAACAATAACAACAGCAGCAGCAGCAGACAAATGGACACAATCAGCTGGGGACTCTACGGAACGGATCACCACCTTAACAACCCATGTGGAAGCGCAGGTGGAGGAATCGAAATCCCCAAATTCAAGTCCTTCCCGCCTCCTTCCTTGCCGTTCTCCCCTTCTTCTTACTTCGCCTTCCCTCCTGGTTTAACCCCATCCGACCTCCTCGACTCCCCTGTTCTCTTCTCTTCAACTAATGTAAGTTCTTCTTTCTTCTTGATTCATCAACAAGAAAAACGTCCTTCCTTTTTGGGATTGAATAAACCAACCCACCCACCCACCCACCCTGTATCTCAGTTCGCTCAGGCTCGTTTTTTTGGCTTTGTTTTCTGATGTTATGTTTGTTTCTTCTGGGAAACAGCTTCTTCCATCTCCGACCACCGGAGATTTTTCCGGCCAGACTACTTCCAACTGGAAGATCGATTACTCCGGAGCCGGGAACAATCAGCAGCAGCAGGTGAATGGGAAAGAGGAAAACCATTACGATTTCTCCTTCCAGCCCCAAACCAGGCCTAATTCCTCCTCTTCATCCTCCTCCATCTTCCAGTCTTCCTCCGATGTTATCTCCACGGTGTGTGTTTTGAATTTTCAGTTTTCAGCCTTTTCCCCCCAATTCTTTCTGTTGGGTCTGTTTCTGATTTGGGTTTCTCAATTCTGATTACAGGATTCAATCACGAGGCAACAACCACAGCAGGACGCCTGGAGTTACAATACACCGGCCACAAGCCAAGCTTCCGATCTCTGTTCAGCGGATAAGATCAAATCCGAATTCCCCGCCATCCAGAGCTTCTCCCCCGAAACGATACCATTTCAGAATCAGAATCAGCAGCAGCAGCAGCAGCTAACCAGCTACATCAACCACAACCCCACGGCGCACTACATGAGGGAGAGCAGGAGATCAGACGACGGTTACAACTGGAGGAAGTACGGCCAGAAGCAAGTTAAAGGAAGCGAAAACCCCAGAAGCTACTACAAATGCACTTTTCTCAATTGCCCCACCAAAAAGAAAGTCGAGAGGTCATTTGACGGACAGATCACTGAAATTGTTTACAAAGGCAGCCATAACCATCCCAAACCTCAGTCCACTAGGCAATCATCTCACCATTCCATTCAGCCCTCCGGCAGCCCCGATCAATCGGTCAGCCAAATGGGTTCTGGGACGCACCACGACGACTCATCGTTATCCGTTGGTGAAGATGAGTTCGAACACAACTCCCCGCTCAGTAATTCAGCTGGCGATGAAGATGATGGCAATGAACCGGACGCCAAACGATGGTGAGTTTTTTGTTTTTTGTTTTTGTCAATCTTTGAACCAACTGGGTGGAAAGTTTCTGAAGTACCGTTTCTGATATTTCCCCCCTGTTGCTTGCAGGAAGGGGCAGAACGAAAATGAGAGCCTGGTTGGTGGTAGTGGGAGCAGAACCGTTCGGGAGCCAAGGGTTGTGGTTCAAACAACGAGCGATATAGACATACTTGATGATGGATATCGATGGAGGAAATATGGGCAGAAAGTGGTCAAAGGAAACCCTAATCCCAGGTTTGTCTTTCACACGAGGATTATCTTTCAATCTCTTTCACACTTGATCCTGTACAAATGACTGGCCTATGGGTTACACTTGGTATTTTCTCTTCCACAGGAGCTACTACAAATGCACGTTCGTGGGATGTCCAGTGAGGAAACATGTGGAGAGAGCATCACACGACCTGCGGGCTGTGATTACAACCTACGAAGGGAAACATAACCATGATGTTCCAGCTGCAAGAGGCAGCGGCTATCTCACCACCAGACCAACGACAGCTGCAACGAACCCTACTCCAGCAGCCATTCCCGTTAGGCCCTCTGTCATGAACAGTCATCATTCTAACAGCAGCGGAACCTACCCACATCAATCTCCATTCACCCTGGAGATGTTGCAGCAGGGTTCAGGGAGTTATGGGTTCTCAGGTCTTGGAAAGCCGGCAACTACTACAGCAGGAGGAGGTTCCTCGTATATGAATCATCAATCCCAGTACAGCAGGATCCCTGAAGCTAAGGAAGAACCCAAGGAGGATTCCTTCTTCGATTCACTGCTAAGCTGAATGACACCAAGCCAAAAATGACCTACAGTTTTGGTTGCAGCAGCAATTAGGATTTAGGAAAAAAGAAAACAGACATGCTTTATAGATGATAGGAGAGGGAGATATTGTATACAGATAGAGAGTGGGATTTCATTGGTTCATTTATTTGTTTTTTTACAGAGGCCTCATACTCATGGGGAATGCAGAAATGGCCTCTGTTTTAGTTTTAACTTTTAACACAGAAAATTTAATTACCCAGTTAGTAGTATGTAGTAATGAACAAAGTTTTCATCTTTCTGTCCTGCCCATGTTTCTAGCAACAATACAAAGTTGAGAAGTTTGAAATGAACCATTTATTTTGATGTACTTTGTGTACAAATGGTATTATCACAGTAGAATATTTGAATGAGAGCGGATACCATGACAACTCTTTAAGGAATTGTCAGATTCACAACTTATTTTCTAGCCATTGGATATGCTTTCTACTGTCTCTTTTTTTTTTCTTCTTCTTTTCAAATTGACGACTAATATTAAAAGAAGGATATTTTTGGAAGAGAAAAAAATTTATCACACCCAATCATTCACCCTCCCATATAAATAGAAAAAACCCTAACTCTTCCCTCCCACCCTCCTCCATCGGGAGGAGTTACGGTGCTAATTGTACAATAGTTAGCACCGTCCTAACCAAGGGAAAAACTACTACTAGTTTGAATTAGTAGTGATTTAGCTTAGATGTTGTATTGATTTTATAATAATCCGTAGTGATTTCGTTGTTTTTAGTAGCGGTTTTTGCTAGTTATCACGGTGCTAACCCCTATAAGGGTTAGCACCTAATCCCATCCCTCCTCCATCTCTCCTGCAGATGACATTGTCGTCGCCGAGCTCCGCCGCTGCTGCCGCCGCCCTCCTCCTCCCTCCATCCCTGTCCGGCTCCCACTACTGTCGCAGCCCGTCCGCCGCCACGTCGCAACCTCCACCTCGCACCAGCGCGACGTCATCATTGCAGCCCTCTCGCAGCCCATCCGTGTCCCACCATCGTCGCCGCCGCGAGGTCACCGCCTCTCCATTTCCTCATCCCCAGATTCCCCCCCCCAGATATGTGATTTTCCAGATTCCAGTTCTGGTTCTTTGTGTTAGTCTCTAGTGGTAGCGTTACTAGTGGTAGTGGTACCACTAGCACTGCTAGCGTACCAATATCACTGGTAGCGCTACCAGTGGTAGTGGTAACGTACGACTATCACTGGTAGCGTATTACTAGTAGTGGTACCACTAGCACTCGTACCATTGGTAGCGCTACTAGTGATAGTGGTATACTACCAGAGAGTAGTGGTAGCGTACTACTAGACAAAAACACTACCACTAGCATATTGACGAAGTGGTACTTTTTTGTAGGTGGTTGGAGCGAGTACGATTGAAGAATTTCACCGGAAAAAGTCTGTTGGTCGGAGAAAGTCAGCTAGTCAGAGTGAAGTGACTCTTGGAAAAGGAGGAGAGAGAGATAGGAAGAGATAGAAATGTATTTGTGGTAGGATTTAAATTTCAAAATAAAGAATTGTATTTAATGTGGGTTTTAAATTTAAAAAATATAATTAATACAAAAAAGAAAGTAATTAATAAGATCTTTTTGTAGACTACCCAATTTGTCATTGGTTGTTAAACTCACAACCCCTTAGGGCTTGTCACCATATCCGCTCCCCCCTAAAAGAATAATAAGAGAAGGAAGGAGACAGAATGGAAAAAAAAGAGGACTTCTAAATGTAAGATTTGAGTGAAAAAGCCCGTGTTCAGAAACGACAGAAGAGAAAGCAAGGGCGATGAATGCGAGGAGTGCCAAACTGATAGCTGCTGCCGATGTGTCTGTGAATATGTCGCCAGCACATTCTAGCACTCTGCCTAAAAGGTACTTCGTACCTGCGCATATGATTCCGTGAGGAGGAAAGATTCATGGGGATGGTAAGTAGCGAAAGATGGTCGGGACGCGGTAAAGCTATCCGATCCCAAGCATATCCTTAAAGGGCACTCCGAATCCGTGAGAATTGGTTGCCTCTCACGTGAGAACCTCATTTTCAAAAGATTATTCTCTCTTTTCTTTCTTTTCTAATACGCACAAATTTGTAAAAGCTTCGCGTTCACTAGACAAACAAAAGAGAATCTGCACACATGTTCTTCCTAAAATAGCAAACATTATTAACTCATAAAAGAGAAGAAGATAGTAAAATCCCTCATACACTGGTACTCTAATCATGCAACTATCACCTAGTGAGTACAATACATCAATTATCTATCAAATGAAAGCATATTGAGTAGGAAGTTGCAAGGAAAAAGGTGATTTGGAACCCAAAAATTTGAAATTTGTTTGGGTAATGCACTCAAGATTCTAAAACACTATCATTTGACCATTAATCACCACAACACAAATGCATTTGCAAGCTTACACTCTCATAGGCATTCATCAACGTCTTACATTCATAAACAAGGGAGGATACTAGCAATTCATGGTTCAACCAATCATGATAATCATTCAAACATTCACACACATCCCCCACACTTGAGCAACACATTGTCCTCAATGTGAGAGTTTCATAACAGAAGATCGTGAAGGTGACCATAGGTTGGGTTGTGGGTTGGCGAAGGTACACAAGTGTAGGTCTTTGTCTTCCTGGTGCTTTTCATAACGATAAAGCGCATAAGAAAGAGAGGAAGACGAATAAGAGTTATAGATACGATGGATATAATATAAGTACTAATACTACTTGAGCTATAATATTTAAAGTACGAAAAGTAAAACGAGAATAAAGTAGTAATTAAATATTATTTTAATTAAAATAAAAGAAAAGCAAAGAAAAAGAAACTATATAACTTAGGACCTGGATGCCTAGTACTATATCCTTCTCGGAAGTCGGAAGTGTCATTAAAGCGGTGATTAATTCACCGTTGGTCTTTACCGCGGTGATAGATTCACCGTTGTCAATTTAAGCGGTGACTAATTCACCATTTTTCTTCAAGGTGGTGATGCGTTCACCATTGTGGTTTTCGGCGGTGATTGTATTCACTGTCTTCGACCACAACGGTGATGGAGAAACATGTGTACTTTGAGAAATTTTTTTATAACTTATGTATTTTCATAATTTTTTAAAAAACTAGTGAATTTTGAAATTTTTTCCTGTATTTATGTGTTTTGAATGAATGTGTTTGTCTAGTTGATTTTACTGCTTCATCTAGCTTTAATTGTGCTTGGGTAATTCACCGTAATCTTCTCTACTAGCCTACTTGAGCTTTTACGCTGGGTATGGAGTTTTAGGGTTAGACGTGTATGCGCCATTTGGCAAATTAGGGTTAGATGAATGAATAGGGTCTTGTGGTGGACGAGGCGACCGAACTCCTGCCACAAGAAAGCCTTCCTAGACGGAACTCGGGATGGAGCCTTGGTGTGGACGGTGGTCAGTACTCATTGAAAGGAGCTAGGTTCTTAAAGCCCCATATACATGAGCTTATACCGAGGTGATAATGGGGTAGGTGGGGTGTACTCGGATGCGTGTGGATAATCACAAAGGCCCATAGAAAATAGCTCACTCACCATATTCTCTTAACCCTACATGACAACCCTAGTTAGGAGTATTTGACCCTAGGCAACCGTCTCAGCTCTAGAGATCTCCCAACCACTTGGTTGGTTGTTTAGGAGTAGGTTAGGTTAGATTCTTCACCAAAATTTTGACTCGATTAGATAGTTTCAGAGCGAAGTAATAGTAAGCTTAGGGTTCCCTTGGAATAAGACTGAGTCACTTTACTACAACCTTAGCTATGTTATGCTTGGCTTAGTTAGGATTGAATAAAGAGTGTGAATCGACTTATAAATTTAAAGCTCCATCACGCAAGCGATCAGTAGTCAATCATAGGATTTGTCACATACACCAATAATCAAACCAAATTCTAGAACCAAGGCTCATCAACCTAAGTGAAGGAAGCTAGTTCATAGAGAGAAGAAGAGAGAGAGAATACAATAGGCTTCAAGGTCTTCAATCTTTATCTTCTAGGGATGATCTTAAAACTCCAATGGAGTTTGGCACCTCCAAAAGGGCTCCAAGAATCCTCCTAGGTCACTCTATATCTAGAATCGCCCCTTGTTTTTTTGGGGTAAAAAACCCAGCTCCCTTTGCTCAAAGCCCACTGCTGTCAATTTATACTCGCAACAGTGCACACTTCACGGTTTCTGTGTAATATTTTCACCCTTAGGTAGTGAACTTTGCACAAGGCCGCGAGATGCATGCTAGCTACTCGAAATATGTAATGTTCACGGTTTTGGTGAAATTTTCACTACCCGTGATCGTGAAAATCACCCTCAACACGTGAACATTGCACAAACTCCACTTTTTAGCTCGTATTGACGTCCAAATATCCCGAAACACGTCCCAAAACGTTCCATACAAAGTACGACCTGAAATATGACAAAAGAAGAACAACCTAGAGTAGAATAGGCCGGAGAACGATGATCACCAAGCCAAACATTTCAAGATGTGAAGGGAAAACATGTATAATTAGCCTTGAATCAGGTTAACTATCATTAGGGGTGGGCAACGGGACGGGACTGGGTACCCGTCCCGTTTAAAACGGGTACCCATTCCCAATTGGAGAGGAAACCCCATCCCATATCCCAACCCGTACGGGTTAACGGATACCCATTACCCGTACGGGACGGATAACGGGTACCCACGGGTACCCGTAGAAGGAGCCGTGTCATTTGCCAACATTGAGTTGAGGTTTACAGACACATGGGATGGTGTCGTAAAGCGGTTTTCGTGAGGGGAAAGTTGAGGTACTTCGTGAAGGATGATCTCTTCTCTCGGTTCTGCACTTCGACTATTCCAACATGTCCGGCCTCTCCATTCTCACCACCGAGTTAAGCGTCAAAGAATTTGATGTCATCGAGGAAAGATTCGTCCAAGTTTACTACGGATCGCTCTAGAATCTGATTTAGTTAGATACTTCTTTTCCCGGAAACAAAAACCTGAACCGTAACCTGCTGGTGCAAGCAATGATGTGTGTGGAATTGTGGATATTGTTAATTGTTGTCAACCAATTACGTACCTAACCTTAATTATTGTTTGGAGCTACAGGTTTTTTCTTAATTGGTTTGTTTCTGTACTAAGAGAACAATTGTTGGTTTGCTTCCTTTTCTGTTTAATTTCTATGTTGCGTTGTGGGATCTCCATATCAATTATAAGGGGGAGCGGGTAGTACGGGTACCCGTTAATACCCGTTGGGTATTAACAGGTAACCCGCGGGTACCCATTGTTGAACATGTTGATCCCATGTCCCATCCCGTAAAAAATATTACGGGTATTCGGGTACCCGTAATCCTCAAAAAACGGGACGAGTATGGGTATACCCAAATACCCGTTTCCCATTGCCCACCCCTAACTATCATGTAATGGCCTAGACTGAAATTATGTTAGGCTCTCGATCTAGTGTAATGAACAACAACTATCATGTAATGAAAAACATCTATCGATCTCTGCTTTCTACTAGCAATAAGGTCTTGTGCATGAATGATCATTTCTGTGTTTTCTAGCTATTAGATCGGGACCAAGGTTTAATCAACAACTTCAATTCAAGTTTCACAGACAAATCACAACACTACCAAAACTATCTTACATTCAATTTGTAGACTAACTTCTACATGCCAAATTGGCGCATCCACAAAACAACAAACAAGAAGGCATTCAATACAATAACAACTCTGAACTATATTGAATTATACAGACATCATCATTCACTGTCGTCCCTTCAGATAACATAATTTCATGAGCCTTCATCCACATTCTCATCTCTTGAACTAACATTCCTCCTCTCTTCCTTGGACTGAGCTAGACGTAAACTCTCTTCCATCTTCATGTGAGACTGCATGATCACTCATTTGTGCGTCAATTTGGCATCCTAGCTAGCGTATCATTAACATAACTGACGGTGTCACTTAAAACATTTGAAAGAGAGGGAGAGAGATCTAGGAGTGATCTTGGAGAGAAATTGGAGGTTACCATCACTGTTGGAGCTAGAAGATCAATCCAAGACATGTAGATTGAAGATTTGGAGCTTTTTACTATAAACTCTCTCCTCTCTATGAAATAATTCTCCTTCACTTAGGTTTTGAGTGAGTTTCGGGGCATTTAGAGGTCAAAACGAGCCAAAAGTGGAGGTTTTATCAAAGTCATGGGCTAGGTCATGACTTCTGATTTTTTTTGTCACAAGTCACTACCATAGTCGTGACATGAGCAAAAAGGGAAGAATGATTTCCAAAGTCATGGCTGGAAGGCCATGGCCGTGACTTTAACACCTAGGCCATTGAGGTATAGGAGAAAAATTGACGTTGCAAAGTTGTGATTTTGTCCGATATCATGGCCTATGTCAAATATATAGGTTGTTTGCTAATTTTGAGAGTACAAAGCTGGGTTTTTGGCCAAAAACGCTCAAGGGGCATTCCAAAAAGAGGGAAATCGATCGAGGAGTGACCTTGTAGAAAATTTGGAGGTTACAATCGCTTTTGAAGCTAGAGGATCAAGCTTAGACATAAAGATTGAAGATTTGGAGCTTTTCATTGTATTCTCTCTCCTCTCTATAAAATAGTTCTCCTTCATTTAGGTTTTGATGAACCCTAGAAATGTTTAGCTTGATTGATGATTTTATAAGTACTGTATCTTGATATTTTATTAGTTCATATCTATGCTTGATTTCATGATTCAATTATGCTTTAATCGAGATTATTGATTCTGCTTTGACTCTATGAGAGGAAATACCTTATTAGGTCTATATAGCGCCATGGATTGGAAGTATTGGATTGATAACACGATAGTTAGTCGATTCATTGCTTTGTACAGTGTGAGAACTTCACCCATTAGGGAGAGCCTAGTGTAGAACACCTTGATATGTTGTATTAAAGAAGCATATGTCCCTCTAAGAAATCGATTCAAGAGGGTCTTGATTTCTTTAGTTGAGATTCAAGGTCTAGTTAAAGAATCTCTACATTATGAATGAAGAGTGAAACAAGTTAGAGAATCGTCAATCATTAATTCGGGTTATTAGATTAGTCTTAGAATAGCTTGTAGATTAGTTTAGTTCTTTAAGAATAAATATGTTTTGCTAGATAACAAACCAAACCAAAGTAGTAGTGCACCTAGAGACTCATGGATTTGATATTTTATAACTTACTTGCACCAAGTCTTTGGATATACTTGGCCATTGATCGAGACTGTAGTTTAGAGCGAGTCAATACAAAAAAGGTATATGATCAAGTCAGATGGGTTTTTTTATTTGCAGTCACGAAGAGACTTGTTTTTTTCCTACTTTTAGGTTAAATGTATATGGGAGTGTGTATCATGCATATAATTTTCTCTCATCAATGGCTCTCCTTATGGATGTTTCCACGAGCAACATGACCTTCATATACCCCCTTTCTGCTTTGTTTAATCAAGATATTCATACTAAATTTCTTAATAGTCTTAAAATTCGTCAACATTACCATGTGCTCTCCCATGTGTTCTATGCAAATGACTCCTACCTCTTCCTCTGGTCGTAAATTTGGCCAATTTCGTACACATAGCTGAAGATAAAATGGCTTCCCACAATCTGCCCTCTCGTCCACAGGTGGTATAAAATTCTTCCCCGTTGTCACCTCATGTTTCCTCTCTCATAGATCACGTTACTGGGTCTTAGAAGGTGCAACTCAATCGTTCTCTCTATGATAAAGATACTTCAAGCACATCAATAGTATTCCTCTCCCATCTTTCGGACATCGAACTGCTTTGCATGACACTATGATAAATTCTGTTAGTATAAACTCAAATCGGATTACATGTTAGCTTTAAAAGATTTTACTCGAGATTTATCAACTATCACCATCATCTTCGATACCTCTACCTGAAAATTCATGTGGCATTTGATTAAAGGCTTTCTCCTTTTGAAAGGTGTCCTCTGTGAAAAATAACTAATTGATGGTGATGTGTCGGCTTGTGCCTGCCTTGTTTGCTCTACTGGCCCTAAAGTCCTCTTGGATACCTTCCTCAACTAGCAAGTAGCTTGGTTGAACTTAATCATTTGAATTTAAGGTTTCAGGTTCTCGTGTGGTTGTGAGTTGACGTTGGTTTTTCTTTGGTGAATGCATCCCCAAAGCTACCGTTGGTCAACTCATCTTTTTTAATTGGAGAATTTGGAAGGTCAATGTTCAATAACCTATGAAGATATTCAATTTCTCCCAACTACTTTGCTATGTCAAATGGAGGTCCAAGTAGCTTAACGGACCTCCACACAAGTAGCTGATGCACACACGCTCCTCCCATTTTGGCCCCATCATTGGTTGCAGTCCTGGGCCCCGTCTACTCCCCTCGTTGCTGCTATCATCCATTTTGATGGCTCCATTATGGATTCAGTGGTTGGAGTTATTGGTTTTGTTGGTTTCTTGGAGAATTGGTCGATTGATTTCTCTTTCGGCCACTTCAATGATTTTATATCTAATCCCTTCATTATTTGAACTCTTAGTTTTGCGGGATTCCTGATTCAGGTCCAATTGTACACATTTTATCCCTCATTTTTTGATAGTTTGGTTTTGTATTTCATCGTCCCTCGACCTATTTTACGCTTGGGTGTACTATTTTTCATACATTTTAGATCCTAGAGTATGTGGGAAGGTCAACGACGAGTTTTAGGACGATTGGAGGTCAAAAAGCGCCAGAAGATTTTTCACCTTCGCTAGGAACATGGAGGTATTTCCACCTCGCGGGCAGAAGATTATCACGGTCACCTGACCATGATTATTTTCCAGTGACCGTGAAGTCGGACCAAAATGGCGCCACTGACCTGCGTTTTTGTTCGACATCACGATTTGAGCTCCAATGTCACGCCGTCAAGCGCAAACCGTGAAAGTGATCGTCGGGCTGTATAAATAGAAGGCTTATCGGAGAGGGAAAAGGAGATTGGATCTTGGGTTAGGTTTAGATTTTCGGGGTTCCCTTCTAGGTTCCAGCTGAAGAAAACCCCAAGGTGAAACCCTAGAGAGAAAGGTCTTCTTCAAAATCTAGAGAGAGAAAATGATCAACGAGGAGAGAAGAAGAAGATTTGGGTTTACTTCAAGCTAGAGGAGTGAAGATTCTTACCTCTTAATGGAATTCTCATCAACAAGGAAGGAAGACAAGCATCCACCATGGTTCTTTCTTTCATCTTTGTTTTTTTCCTTTGCCTAGCTATGAAGTAGAGTCCTCTCACTTGGGTATTGTGAACCCTAGTCTAGATGTGTGTTAGGATGTAAGAACATGACTCTATCACTCTGTTCATAAAGGAGGGAAAAGGAGGGGAGGGGAGATAGTGGAAGGAAAATGTCATTTCCAAAAAACTTTCCCTTGTTCTTTTATGTCTGAAACAGTAGCTAGGAGAGGAAAGTGGCAAAAAAATATACTGTTCAAAGCTCCCCTCCGGATCGGAGAGAAAGCTGGGCTGGACGGGTACTTTTTTTTGTTTTTTGTTACTTTTATTTCTTTTCTTCCCTCTTCCCTCTTGCTTCTTTCTCTTTCCTTTTTTGTCTACACCACGTTGGGTGTAATGATAAGGCAAAAAAAATTATTTATTATTTATTGTAAGCTCTCTAATTGTTAGGATTACCTAATAAATATTATTATTTGATTAATATTTTTATAATTGTAATTAAACTCCTACTTGTATGTTTACTCGAGTTAAAATGAACGGTATTTTAAATGAACTGTATTCTAAATGGAGAAATTTTTCTTTAGTCGTGAACCAAATTAGCAAGAAAGTACAAATTGATTTTTAATAAAGAACAAAATTAGTAAAAAAGTACAAATTTAATTCACAATTCATAACCAATAAAAATAATCTCAATATAATCAAATTATTTTACTATTATATACCCAATACAATAACATATCCATCACAATTCCCAATCTACTTTTGCCCTCCCACTTTCCCTTCCACTTTCCTCCATTAAACAACATTTTCTTTCCAATTCCCTCTAATTTCCCTCCCTTCCAAACTTAACCTCCCCTCCAAATTTTCCTACCCTCCCCTCCTTTTCCTCCCTTCCTTCATGAACATAGTGTATGTGTGTTGATTGAATGTTGTATATAATATTTGAGGTATTATTCATGAATGATTGAGTTTTGCTTGGTTTTACTCATTATTATGCCAATTTGACCTAGGTAGAGGGAAATCCCCTTATTGCTAAGAGGCTTCTATAAGTTGGAATTCCTTGGCCAATTGAGCCACCTACTTAGACCAAATTAGGGAAAACCTTAAATATCGGATAAGTGCCATGATTCCATCACGATTGGTCGCCATCCGCCGTCCGGATTAATTTTCAAGGGATGGGTTCTTGCAATCCTTGGTTGATTGGTTAAGAGGGCTAGATTTCATAGCTTATAGTTGCAATCCTTAGTCGAATGGCTAAGAGAGTTAGGCCACCTAGCTTCTTGTTGCTATCCTTAATCGGTCGACTAAGAGAGTTAGGGTTTCATAGCTTGTTGCACCGGCCTCGCGGTTTATAAATACATCCTTCACACTAGAGTTTTGTTCATTGTTTCTTAATATGATACTAGGGGAGCAATACCCGGGTGAATTATTCTCTTATCAGGACAACCTCGATTTACTTTACTTGTTTGTTTAATTTGTTGTTTTCGTAGTTTCTAAACCTGTCACCATTTACTAGATAACAACTTAACCTGTTGAAGTAGGGGTACATCGACCGGCCCGGGTTGACAATTAAAACATACGTGTACTATACTACACCCGGCTAGAGTTTACACTTGGGCTCTTGTTGGGGTTTTAATTCGCGGTGTAGTCCATGGTGAGTCTATTCCCTTCGATGGTGTTTATTGATTTAGTTACTGATGTGGTATTCTATGGTGATTGACACGCCACAACACAACACCAAACTGCGACCAAGTGCAATCGCAGTCCGGGAATGCAGTAACAGGCAAGTTATATTATCAACCCGGGGTCTAGATCTACTGCTTACTCCGTGATTCTCTATTATCTAGCAAACTAAGTCGAGTGTTTGTTGTTTAAAAGCAAAAGCAGTAAGAAAGCAGGAAATGGTTCGGTTTTCAAAAGCAGTTAAGAGTCACTCGGGATTGAGTCCCCCTAGCCCCTTAGTTAGGTTCAATTGCAATTCCCTGGGTTGATTTACTGTTGATTAGACTGCGGAAGATCCGACAGTAGCTTGGAATCTCTTAAGCTGACCAAGCCCTCTCAGTCTAACTACCCGGCAGACGACTAGTCTTCACCGGGATAGAAAGCTGAGGCTATAAACACAGAACTCCACTACTGGCGTTAAGAACACCAGTACAAAGCAGTAAACTGGCTAACTCTCGTATAGCCAATCTCCTACTATCGAATGAAGAAGCTCTAACAACCTAATCAGATTCTATCTATCTCAGGTTGAAGCAGAAATTGAAACAAGCTGATCAGACTCAAATCAATTCATGAAACATGCGTCATTCGATTAAAATCAAACAATAATATCATCCCAAGTCATTACAATCAAAACCCTAACATCAGGAACTAGGGTTCTTCATACCCAAGTGAGAGAAAGGTTCTACTCCATAGAGAGAGAAGAGAAAACAGAAATCAGAGTAGTCATACTCATAAAGATGAGGAAAATCTGCTCTGGGATGTCAATCTTCACTCCTAGGGACGCAATCCGGGCTTCAATGATGAGAAATCCACTCCAAGATAGCTCCTAGGGTTTGTTCTTCGCTCTTTCTCTCTCTAAAACTCTGTTTTTGCCCAGAAAATCGAATTCTATTCTCTTTGGCTGAAAATCTGCCTAAAAGGGCGTCACTGGCCAAAGCACTGTCGAGGGCACGGCCGTGCTTTGCCTCAGCCCGCCCGTGCTTTGGCTAGGGTTAATTACACGGCCACATGTTGGTGAAAACACGGCCGTGCTTTAGGGAGAACACGACCGTGCTTTGGTGAAAACACGCCCGTGCTTTGTCTCAGCCCTGCCCGTGTAATCAGCTCATGTCTGCCAAACTCGGATTTGCTCTCGGCAGTAAAAGCACGGTCACAGAACACGGCCGTGTTTTGAAGGCCTCCTGCCCGTGTTTTTACTGCCGAACCTGTTCCCCCATATTCAATGCTTCGTTTCTCCCTCGTCCGGACTCCGAATCAGTCACCGTTTGATCCCAGACGCTCGTAGTCTCGTCCTCTTTCTTTTCATGACAAGCTTGCATGATTCTTTGTCCATAAAGTGAGGTAGAAATCCATTCTTCTTCAGGTCATACCCGAGTTTCTTCTCCCGAATCGTCAATTGATTTCTGATTGACTTGAAACTTGCGCCTATGCTTCACTTTATGTGCTAGGACCTGAAATGTGACAAAGGAACACAACCTAGCGTAAAATAGGCCAAGGAACAATCAATTCGAGCCAAAATGGGCAGGAAACCAGAGTGAAAACACGTGCAAATACGATGCTATCAAATTCCCCCACACTTAACTGTTTGCTTGTCCCCAAGCAAACCAAGTACTACACAAGGTAAGCTCACATATTTCAATCAACCAACATTGGGGACAAGTCATAAAGGCACAGAACATGTGAATCAAACTGGTTTTCAAGCATCAACACATGAACAACTTTAATAGCAACCTGAACAACCACCACAAAGGACATTCGAGTGCAGCAAAATCGAGCAACGGAAGAGTTTCCCTTCTATTCACCAACCAACCCAGACTTGGCTCGACCACTCACTCAAAACAGTCAACTCATGCATCCAACTCAAGACATCAGAACAGAGACCGAGCAATCTAGGTCCTCACCGGGGTACAAGAGTATAGAGAATATGACAATGAATCACTCACTCTCGACCAGTGGGGTCCGGACAATTTGATGCGAAAGATGCGCATGCTATTTCTCTCAATACCTAACGTCTCTTCACCATGAATGCAGCCTCTAAATGCTAGAGTTCACATAAGGGGGTGTCACCACTAACTAATCCGGAGGTCTTAGACACAGGTTCAAATGACTGGCTAGGGTCTTGGACATGGGGAAAATGCCTTTTAGATGGTGGAAGTATTCATAGCAAAAGGTTCCACATTTTCCAAAAACACAATCACAGTCAAACAACTTGGTATTTTCTTTCTGCTATTCTGCATTACTCAATATCTTACGAGCACAAGAGCGAAGGAGGCATAAACATCAGCATTTCCAAGCCAGACTGCTAAGAAACACTACTTACTGGGCATTATTCAGATTTTTGGTAGTGGCTCTCTTTTGCTTTCAATTTTCCTTTGTTTTTCTTTCATTTTTCTTTTCATTTCTTAAGAGAGCCACCACTTCTGCATAAATTTCAAACACCTGCCCAACTTTTAAGCACTACCTCCAACACTCACATAGACTTTAGCAGAAACAGCAGAGAATATATAAAAACCACTCTGTGGAACCTTCTAAAAGATGCAACAAGGGTGATTTGTTTCATTATAGACCAAAAGAAGGGATAACACACGGCTCAAAGGGGCTGACTAGGGGATATGACACATCAGGACAGTCAGTTTTGGGCGTGGGCTAATCCTATGCCCCCATCATCTTAGCTAGTGACAACGTGAATGCTACACATCATGGAAGAGGGATCTATCGCACAAGAAAGAAACGAGCAGGCTCAAATCTCACATGGCTACCTATATGCTCTATCTCACATTCTGATACCCTGAACTAGATGCATAAACGACTGTCAAGAACAAGTAATCAGATCAAGTCAGATCAAGTCACAGTTGGCAAGCAAACAGTTGAGAAACTGAACCCCTACATCGTTCTACTGCACATCTCAGTCCTTATCATAGGTTGTCCTAGTCGCAACAAGTTGTCATGCATTAATCCGAAAACCAATCAATTCATCACTCAAAACACAGTGCCAATATGAACAAACAGCAGTACTTGGAGCCCTCAAATCGTAAGATTCGGACAGTGGACTAGGCTCCAAGCACCATCTAAAATATTCCAACCGATACAAAACATCCCCCCACACTTAAGCACGACATTGCCCTCAATGGAGTAGAGGGAAAGATAAGGGGAACGATGTTACCGGATAAGAACACTGCTGGGGGACTGGAAGTGGACCAGTCGGCGGGGCTAGCATCAGCAAAACACACTGGGTGATAGAAACCATAGTTCCAAGTGGACAACCCGACAAAAACAAACGAAAGAAAAACAAACCTTGGTGGGGTTGCCTCCCCACAAGCGCTTCTTTACCGTCTTTTAGCTGGACGCCAGTATGGATGCTCAGAGAAGAGTAGGATCAGGTGCCTTCAAGAGCGGATCCACATCGCTCTTGAGGTACAGCTTCAAATGGTGGCCATGCACGCGACGAATGTGGCCACCAGCATTTGCCAGCTCGACTTGGCCATCCGGTAAGATGCAAGCGAGTGAATACTCGGATGGCCAAGGTGGGGGCGGGACCAGCTCATAGTGGTCTCCGACTTTCTTTCGAGCAGGCTTAGCTGCCTGCAGTTTCGGCCGCCACTCCTCCTTGACCTGTTCTTTGGATGATGGAGTGGTCCGGAGTGGCGGCGAAGGTGTGAGAGGCGGGTCCTGCAAAACAGGCAGCACAGAAGGATACACGACAGACTCGTGCTCCTGGTGAGAGACAGCATGCAGAGGTAACGAAGCAGGTATAGTGTTAGCAACAGAAAATGTTATTCGCTCCTCGCCATCTCTCAAAACTAAGGTCCCATCATGCACATCTATGAGAGCCTTGGCGGTGGCCAGGAAAGGCCTTCCCAGTATAAGAGGCACCTCTGTGTCCTCACTGATGTCCAGGATAACAAAATCCACAGGATATGTGAATTTGCCAACCTTGACCAGAAGGTCTTCCACTATACCCCTAGGATGCACTACCGATCTGTCAGCTAATTGAAGGGTCATCCTAGTAGCACGGGGTTCACCTAGGCCTAGTTTCATGAACAATTTATATGGAATAACATTGATACTAGCACCTAAATCCGCCAAGGACTTCTCTACATGCAATTTACCAATAGAGCACGGGATAGTGAAACTACCTGGGTCCTTTTTCTTCTGCGGCAGCTTGTTCTGCAGAATAGCCGAACACTCCTCGCTGAGCTCCACAGTGGCCAGCTGACTCAGCTTCTGCTTCTTTGAGAGAAGCTCTTTCATAAACTTCGCATACTTCGGCATTTGCGATAGTGCCTCCAGGAAGGGCACTTGGACATTCAGCTTCTTGAGCATGGCCATGAAGTTCTCGAACTCTGTCTCCAGCCTGTCTCTGTGCAACCGAGTAGGGAAAGGGAGTTTAGGGACATACTCCTTCACTACTGGTTGCGGTTTAGGTGCAGGCACCTCAACCTCCTTCTCTACTTCATGATCAACCGCCGGAAATGCTGCAACAGGGCTTTCTCTCTCCGGTTCCCGAGCAGGGGGATCGACAGTCAGCTTGCCACTCCTGGTCATGATGGCATTGACCCGCTCATCCGGGGTCTGCGGGTGAGGAATGGTCTGTGCTGGTAGAGTACCAGGTGCCCTTTGAGCCACTGCTTGGGCCACGCTTCCCAGCTGGGTCTGGATATCCTGCAAAACAGCCCGTGTATTCCTCTGACCAGCTTCCAGAGACAGGAGTTGACCCGAGGCCTTCTCCATGAACTGCTCAAAGGTGTTGAATTTCTGAGCGCTAACATTGGCGAGAGAACCCACCAAGTCCCGCAGTTCAGCCATCTGATCATTCTGCACTGGGGCAGCAGGGGCTGCACCCGGCTGCTGGAATTGCCCCTGTCTGGGCTGATATGGTGGCCTCTGGAAGCCCGGTGGTCCCTGTGGAGCTGGTGGTCTGGGATTTGGCCCAGCCCAGGAGAAGTTAGGATGCTGGCGCCACCCCTCATTGTACGTGTTGCTGTAGGGGTCATTGCGCCTGACATTGTTGATGAAGTTCACCTGCTCCTGGGGTGTGGTCGATTCCTTCATCGCCTGGCAGTCTTCCACCATATGATGGGTGCTCTCGCACCACTGGCAGAGCATCGCCTGCTGCTGTCCGGTCCCTGGAATCATCCCGGACCGATCGATAGCTGAGACCAGCTTCGATACTACCTGCACCAAATCAGATGACTGGGTGCCCACAGCATGCACACCCCGCCCTGATGCTCTCCTCGATCTCCTGGCAGTGCCCCAATCATAACCATTCTCCGCCATCTCTTCAAAGAGTTGATTCAGCTGTGGCGGGGTTTTGGTCAGCATGTTCCCGCCACAAACCGAATCGATCAGCTGCTTGTCCTCCGGGAAGAGAGCGTGATAGAAGGTGCCCACCTTGAATGCATCATTAAAACCATGATTGGGACACCTGAGAAAGAGACTGTTGTACCTCTCCCATGCATCCCTGATGGTCTCATCCTCATCCTGAGCAAAATGTGTAATTTGCTTCTGCAGGGCAGCTGTCTTGGATGGAGGATGGTAGCGGGTGAGGAACTTGTCCGCCAGGTTGGCGAACGTGGTGATGGAGCCCGGAGGTCGAGTGTCTAGCCACTCCTTGGCCTGCCCCTCCAGAGTGAATGGGAAGTACCTCAGCTGGATGGCATCTGCTGGTACCCCATTGATCTTGATTCCATCGATGAGCTCGTGGAATCGCCTGAGATGTGATCGAGGGCACTCTCCCTCCTTGCCACGGAACACCACTGAACCGCGCAGCATGGTGATCACTGAGGTGCTCACCTCAAAGTTGTTGGCTGGGACATGAGGGTGCTGAATGGGTGACCTCATGTCCGCAGCCCTAGCGGCCCAGTAGGATCCCATGGTCTGCTCCTCGGGGATCAGATCGTTGTTCTGCGGATCCCCCATCTCGCCTTCTTCTTCTTCTTCTTCTCCTAACTGCAGCTGTGACAGTGCCTCCTCCGCAGCCAGTCGTGCCTTTAGAGCCCACTTGAAGTTCCTGCAAGTTCGTTCAAGCTCCTGGTCTAATGGTAGTAGATCTCCCGACTGGCTACGGGTCATGCACTACCTGCACACACTCAGAAGGAACAACCCGTGAAGGCACACAGGTGGAAGAAATAAAATGCAGTAAATAAAAGCTAGAGTAACAAATTATCACGTTTCTCCAATAACCTAGAGGGTTCCCCGGCAACGGCGCCAAAAACTTGACACGCCACAACACAACACCAAACTGCGACCAAGTGCAATCGCAGTCCGGGAATGCAGTAACAGGCAAGTTATATTATCAACCCGGGGTCTAGATCTACTGCTTACTCCGTGATTCTCTATTATCTAGCAAACTAAGTCGAGTGTTTGTTGTTTAAAAGCAAAAGCAGTAAGAAAGCAGGAAATGGTTCGGTTTTCAAAAGCAGTTAAGAGTCACTCGGGATTGAGTCCCCCTAGCCCCTTAGTTAGGTTCAATTGCAATTCCCTGGGTTGATTTACTGTTGATTAGACTGCGGAAGATCCGACAGTAGCTTGGAATCTCTTAAGCTGACCAAGCCCTCTCAGTCTAACTACCCGGCAGACGACTAGTCTTCACCGGGATAGAAAGCTGAGGCTATAAACACAGAACTCCACTACTGGCGTTAAGAACACCAGTACAAAGCAGTAAACTGGCTAACTCTCGTATAGCCAATCTCCTACTATCGAATGAAGAAGCTCTAACAACCTAATCAGATTCTATCTATCTCAGGTTGAAGCAGAAATTGAAACAAGCTGATCAGACTCAAATCAATTCATGAAACATGCGTCATTCGATTAAAATCAAACAATAATATCATCCCAAGTCATTACAATCAAAACCCTAACATCAGGAACTAGGGTTCTTCATACCCAAGTGAGAGAAAGGTTCTACTCCATAGAGAGAGAAGAGAAAACAGAAATCAGAGTAGTCATACTCATAAAGATGAGGAAAATCTGCTCTGGGATGTCAATCTTCACTCCTAGGGACGCAATCCGGGCTTCAATGATGAGAAATCCACTCCAAGATAGCTCCTAGGGTTTGTTCTTCGCTCTTTCTCTCTCTAAAACTCTGTTTTTGCCCAGAAAATCGAATTCTATTCTCTTTGGCTGAAAATCTGCCTAAAAGGGCGTCACTGGCCAAAGCACTGTCGAGGGCACGGCCGTGCTTTGCCTCAGCCCGCCCGTGCTTTGGCTAGGGTTAATTACACGGCCACATGTTGGTGAAAACACGGCCGTGCTTTAGGGAGAACACGACCGTGCTTTGGTGAAAACACGCCCGTGCTTTGTCTCAGCCCTGCCCGTGTAATCAGCTCATGTCTGCCAAACTCGGATTTGCTCTCGGCAGTAAAAGCACGGTCACAGAACACGGCCGTGTTTTGAAGGCCTCCTGCCCGTGTTTTTACTGCCGAACCTGTTCCCCCATATTCAATGCTTCGTTTCTCCCTCGTCCGGACTCCGAATCAGTCACCGTTTGATCCCAGACGCTCGTAGTCTCGTCCTCTTTCTTTTCATGACAAGCTTGCATGATTCTTTGTCCATAAAGTGAGGTAGAAATCCATTCTTCTTCAGGTCATACCCGAGTTTCTTCTCCCGAATCGTCAATTGATTTCTGATTGACTTGAAACTTGCGCCTATGCTTCACTTTATGTGCTAGGACCTGAAATGTGACAAAGGAACACAACCTAGCGTAAAATAGGCCAAGGAACAATCAATTCGAGCCAAAATGGGCAGGAAACCAGAGTGAAAACACGTGCAAATACGATGCTATCAGTGATGCGCATGTAATCATCGAGATGACTAACGCGGGGGGGATATGTCGCATGTTTTGAGTGGCACTCTTCTTTTCAAGCTTTAGGTTCTTTTCGAGCTTTGAGTGGAACTCTTCTCTATAGTGTGTCTTGTTTAACTTCTCAATACGTAGGTATAATAAGACTGCGCATATCGTGGAAAAACAAGCTCTCTTATCGTTAGATAGTAATTTGATCGACCAATGCTTCTTCCTTAACTCTGTATTGTGATTTGGCTTGCAAATGTTATGCATGTACTCGTATCTTGCTATTTCATTCGTGGATACCTCTGGCAAAAATTAGTTTTGAATCCCATTAGTTGGCCATAGGAGATTTTTTTGTTAATATAATTGTGCATCATGATAATGTTTTTGACACACATGAAATCGTTGTATATTATGATGCTACAGAATTTAAAAAATATTGGTATAGTTTAGTAACTTTGTAGAATAAGAAGCTTGTCTTGTGAGTTATTGTAGTAATATGAGCTAGTCATGCAAGGTTGTAGAGAATTGAATGTTTTGATATAGTTTAGTAACTCTTTTGAATATAAGTTCGGCTCGTGAATGTGTGATCGTGGCCATATCTTTGAATTTTTATTTTATTTCAACATATATAAAATGAATATCACTATGTAGGACACGAAAAATTGATTCTTTAGTGCGAAAAAATATGAATTCGGAGTTAAAGGAAATAAATATGATGGAGTAAGCATAATAGGGGAATTGAAAAAGAAGAGAGAAAGTGTATTAGGTGGTACATTCTAACTGAAAATATGTTTATTTTTCTAACCTTTCTAATTGGCTCATATCTTCTTTATTTTAACATTGAATTTTTTTTTCTTGTACAAATGGAACAAGCTCATTAAGATAACGATATCAATTTTGGATATATTTAAAGAAATATTATTTATACCACCCATTACCATTGGTTACACCCCGTTACAGTATGGTACCACTTTGTTCCACCTTCATTTTTACTTAAATTTGAATACAAGGAAAGAGTTTATCGAAATCTATTGTGATCTACCAATTTCTGGAAAAATGAAGTTTACTATATTCCTACTATCATGTATACAACCATTATACACTATAACATATTCATACCATTATTATACACTTTTATATTACCATGAATCCATGATATAATATTGTGTACTATCAAACATTACCATCATGATATAGACTTGTAATATATGTTTCAATTTTTTTTGTTCCAAAATATATCAAATGAATCTTATTTTGAATACCATGAATAATTATATTTTTTAGTGAAAAAAATAAATTCGGGCTTAAAATAATATATATATAATCCATATTTTAAGTTTAATTGGAAAAAGTTAGGTATTGTGACTTGTTAGCAAGGTTGTCAACCCACGGGTCGGCCCACTTTGGCCTTGGCCCGGTGAGAAAAACTGGCTGTACGCACCCGCCGGGTCGACCGTTACAAGGTACCGGGTTGGAGGTCAAATTGTGTAATTTTCTATTTGGTTTGCGAAATGCGCTTATTTTGCGATTTTTCTTTTCGCCAAACTCAATGTTTGGAATTCTAAGTTGAACATTTGAATATTGATGTTATATAAGTGTGTGTGAATTTTCACTATATGTTGGATCTAAGTACGACATGTTGTTTTGGTGTAATATTATATGTTATAACTCATATGTTATATGAGATTTGATATAATTTATCAGGATAAGTACAATATAATGACTCTTTCCATATTTCCGGGCTAAACCGGACTAAAACGGGTGACCCATTAACCCTTGACCCACTAGCTTGACCGGGTCCGAATCAGCCCGCGGGTTGACAACCTTGCTTGTTAGGTTACTAATACGCGCCACCAAGTAAAGGCTAGGGCTAAGCAAAAAGGTTGTCGGGGTATGGCAATATGAATACTTCATGTTCTACACATTCGACACTACTCTCCACTAGGATGGCTACAAAACCCGAACCCACGGGTACCCTACCCGACCCAACCCGATCAACGTGGGTAAAACCCATGTTGATGGGTTTTGGGCCGAGTTTAGGTTTAAACCCGTTTACTATTCACCGGATTGGGTTTGAGTTTAGGTATACTCGCCCACACCCATATAATTAATTTTTTTGGTAATTTAATATTCTAAGCAACTAATCTTCTTTATGTTTGTGAAGACATGCCTAATTTTTTTCTTTATAATTGTGTAGAATGAAGTTGATATTATTGAGTGGAGAGAGAAGAAGTTTAATTGACAAGGAGGAAGAAGCTTTCAGTTAATCATGTTTTTTTATGGATAATTTGTGATTTGCTTCAATTTTCTTGAGTTTTCTAGATTGGTGTTGAACAATTTGTATGGTTAATTTGTGATTTGGTTGAATTTTCTAAAATGGTGTTTTATATATGGATAATTTGTATTGAGAGATTTATATTTGAATTTTATTTTGATAGGAACTTGTTACTGTAAATAGTTTACGACAAAAACCCATGGGTACCCATGAACCCACAGATACCCAACAGGTTGGGTTGGATTTGAGTTTTCCAAACCCAATGGGTTTTAATCGGAATTTTTTTCACGGATAAACCCATGGGTTTCGGTTTGGATTTGGCAAAACCCGACCCAATCTGACCCATTGTCATCCCTACTCCCCACAAAGCACAAACCGAACCTCTTGCCCACAGTGTCCACTATGAGTTCCATCTTGGTTAGGGATGTTCAAATGGTTACCAGGATTATAACCAAACCAATTAAGGCTAAATTTCATTGACCATGGAATACAATATCATAACCAAACCGTCCAAACTAATACAACAACCAAATTAACCAAACTAAAGTTTAATCAGTTTGGTTAATTGGTTAACCAAATTAACCAATATAAAATCACATTATCATTGACGATGAAAATTTTCCGGTTAATGCAACAATTCGCAATTTATATAATGAATAAAACATAACAATCAACACTTAGTTATAGTTGACCCTTAACAAAAATACATGCAACTAAGACAATTATCTTACGATTAGTATAGAAGTATTCACCTAACAAAAATTTATGACAATGGTATGGGTTAATGAATTGTTGTGTTTGTGTAAATTGACTTAGTCTCTTAGCAATTATCATAGGCTGGAAATGACATTCCTTTCAAGTTTTCATCCATCATAATGTATGAAATTTATCTAAATTAGGCGTTCATATGTTGTGGTCTACACTTTACATATACAAATATACACTATATGAGCAATATTGAGCTTTATATTTTATGAGTCTAAAAGGGATGAACGTTAACTCTTGAGTGGTTATGCAAAGTATTAAGTATGTGTATATAATATATGTTAGATATATGACTAATGACTTAACTGTTTAATTTGGTTTGACTGGTTAGGAGTGTCCGAAACCAAACCAAATCACCTAAACCAAACAAGCTAAAAACTTTAACCAAACCAAATCAATTATCCAAATTAACCAAACCAAATTATCCAAATAGTACCTGTTAAAACAGTTACCACAGTAACCGAACCGTTTGAACACCCCTAGTCTTGGTTGTTAAATTACAAGTCAGTCACTAAACTATCTACTCATTCAAATTCTAAGATGAATATTTTCATATTGATATTATATGTTTGATTTAATTTTTAATTTTTTATCATATGTTGGATTCAAACACAAACTATTATATTTTTTTATGAATACAAACTATTATTTATGAGTAATGTTATATGTTATTACTTTTCCATAGGGATGACAATGGGCCCGCGGGTTTTGGGCATCCGCTGGAGCCCGGCCACTAAGGATGGGCTTAAAACCCGCATCGACGGGCTGGAACGCGGTGACGGGCAGGCCCGCGACTCGCGAGATGCGGTGATGGGTTGGGGACGGATTCAGCGATCCCCGCCCTGTGCCCGCCCCGCTAACAAAACGTCGTCGTCTTGATAGGCGTATATAAGGCTAAATTTTAGGGTTAGAGACTGGAAACCCCATTTTTCACCACAACCCGTCACCAGCATCCCCTATTTCCTCTTAACCCTATTACGACGAATCGACGATTTCTCCCCAAATCCGTTCTATTCCATCGATTTCTTCTCATTTCTGTACAGATTTTCGCCCTAAATCGACGATCCTAGCACCAATAACCCTCGATCTAACCCTTAATCAATCACCTAGTCACCTAAAATGTCACAATCGATGGAAATCATCTCTGAATCGTGCATGCAGACGCTTTCCTTCCCAGATCGAGATAAGTTTTCAATTGATTCATTCATTCTTTCTTTCCTTAATCGATTAATGCTTATAAGGGTATAAATATGAGGCTTACTTGTTCGTTTTGTTCATCTGCAGTTCTTCGAACCCTAAACCCAGAAACCCTAGCCTTCCAGAATTCGGATTCCCATTACTTGTTTGTCATTCTCGGTAAGTTTAGTTTACACTTTACAGTAGTTTGTTCGATTAATGCTTATAAGGGTATAAATATGAGGCTTACTTGTTCATTTTGTTCATCTGCAGTAAGAACCCTAAACCCAGAAACCCTAGCCTTCCAGAATTCGGAATCCCACTACCTGTTTGTCATTCTCGGTAAGTTTAGTTACAGTAGTTCGTTCGATTAGATTTTCCAAATACCCTAGCTTTCCAGATTATTTGAGTTTGATTATTATTTCCTGCTCTTTTGTTTTTGCAGCTTGCTGTTCAGGAGTCCCATCAAGCAGGTGGTACTTAAACTACAGTCTACTGAGGTAAGTCGTCGCCCTTGATTGTTGTTGGTAGTGAATGATTTGGTTTATGCTATTCTTAAGTAGAAAACAACTAATCTGGTAGTGAATGAAATGGTTTATGTCATTCTTAAGTCGAAAACAGCTAATCTGGTAGTGACTTAATAATCTGAACACATTTGATCTACCGATCAATTTGATTATGCTCCATTAAAACTAAGAACTGAATGTGTCTGCTAAATGTTAATGGTTAGTGTGATTCTGTTCTTGGAAAATGCCACTGTTGTAAGTAGTTTATGTAATGGATAAAGGTAATGGTCAATGTGATTCTATTGTAGCTAAGTTCAACAGACTGTAATGTTAATGTTCACTTTGTTTCTGCTAATTCATAAAACTGTATAAACTATAGATTATCTAATGAACCCAATTGTAAACTCTAGATCATCTAACGAACCCAAATCACAACTAATGATCACTTTGTTGTAAGTTAGTAAGTAGTCTATGTAACGGTTTAACCATTATCTTGTGTAATGCTTATCGAATCCAGTTTGTGAGAGGATTCAATCATCATTACAGAATAGACTTGGTTAATCCTAAAACTATATAAACTCTAAATTATCTAATGCACCCAAATCCCAACTAACACTTGGTTATTCTTCTTGAATCGAATTGTTTAACCATGATCTTCTGTAATGCTGATTGAATCCAGATTGTGAGAGGATCCAATCAACATTACAGAATAGACTTTGGTTAATCATTCTCCTTTTTATCTAATCTCTAATGGTCTAATCATTGAATTCTGATTCATTAGAACAACATTGGAATTCTTTTTGAAACGTTTCTTTTATTTCTGTTTCTTACCCAGATGGAACCTGAACAAGTTAAGAATGCACCAATTCAGAATAACAATGGAAACCAACCTGTTAATTCTGAAAACCTTACTAAAGATGTTGTTCCCCAAAATCCCTTAGGTGCTAGTAGGTGCTTAAAGTCTTATGTGTGGCCTCACTTCACCAAACTGTTAATTAATGGGGTTTAGAAAGCAAAATGCAACTATTGTAAGAAGATTTTGGCTAGAAAATCGAGTAATGGTACTACCCATCTTAGGACTCATAGGAACCGTTGTGTTCATAAAAAAAATTATGATGGTAGTCAAAAGGTCCTTGGGGCTGACTATAGTGCCAAGGGAACAGCTGATCTTAGTACGAATCAGTTTAGTAGTGAGGTGTCTAGAAAGGAGCTCTGCACCATGATCTTGATGCATGAGTATCCCCTTTCTATTGTTGACCACCTTTATTTCAAAAGGTTTTGTTGCACCTTGAACCCTCTCTTCAAAGTTCCAACCCGAAATACCATAAAGAAGGATATAGTTACTATTTATGGTTTAGAGAGGGCTAAGATTCAAAAGATCATTGATGAAAACCGAGGTCGTATATCTGTCACAACTGACATGTGGACTGCCACAAACCAAAAAAGGTCTTACATGGCTGTCACTGCCCATTATATAGACAACTTTTGGAAGTTGCGAAACCATCTGCTTATGTTTGGATATTTCCTTGCCCCCCACACTAGTGAGAGGATGGCTGCAAAGCTAGCTCAATGCCTCCGATCTTGGAACATTGATAGTACATTGTCAACTATTACTCTTGACAATTGTACAACCAATGATTCCATGATAAATCTAATTAAACAAAGGCTAGTGTTATCGAATCTAATTAGGGATGGCACACTTCTTCATATGAAGTGCTCTGCTCACATCCTTAATCTGATTGTGAGGGATGGACTTGATGTATTGAAAGATGGTATTGAGAAAATAAGGGAGAGTGTGGTCTTTTGGACCTGCACTCCCAGGAGAGTGGAGTTTTTCCATGCAACTGGCCAACCACTCAAATTATCTGTTTCTAAGAAGTTGGTATTTGATTGTCCCACTCGTTGGAATTCCATCTACGAGATGCTTTCTGGTGTTATCCCGTATAAGGAAGTGTTCTCTATATTGAAAATAAGAGAGCCTCAATATAATTCTCTGCCTACCAACGAGCAGTGATACTTTGCTGCTGTTTTGGTTGACAAGCTTGATGTTTTCAAGGACATCACTTTAGTTTTTTCTGGCTCAAACTACCCAACAGCGAATCAGTTTTTTGCTAAAGTGTGTGATTTGAGGTTAAAGTTGGTGGAATGGTTAGGTGATCCTAATCTGATGATTTTTTCTATGGCTGGGAATATGTGGAATAAGTTTGTGAAGTATTGGGATGACATTCATTTACTGTTGGATGTTGCTGTTGTATTGGATCCACGGTATAAATTGGAACTGGTTGATTATTATGCTGGAAAATTCGGTATCACTAATACTGATCTAGTGAGTGAAAGGGTCAGATCAGTTATGGCCGAATTGGTTGTTGAGTATCAAAGAAAAGCCACCAAAAACACTGCTGCCTCTTCTTCTGTTCATCCTTCTTCTTCGGCTACAAATATGGATTTTGATCTGTATGCTGCCTCTTCTTCTGTTCATCCTTCTTTATCTAGCTGAGGATGTTCATCCTAGAACACCAGATTTTGATGTGTTGGGTTGGTGGAAATTCAACGGTGCCAAGTATCCCATTTTGCAAGAGATTGCAAGGGACTTACTTGCTGTACCTATTACTAGTGTGGCATCTGAATCTGCCTTCAGTCATGGTGGGAGGCTTCTTGATCCCCATCGGAGTAGACTTGACCCTGCAACAGTAGAAGCCATGATGATATTAAGGACTTGGATTCAGGATGATAGCAAATGTGACTTTTTTTTAGTTCAATTATGAATTATGTTTACTTTGCTATTGTTTCATTTTCTTGCTAATTAAACTGTTTACTTGAATCTTGCTATTGCTCCAAGTGTCTGCTGCTGAATTGAAAGCATTGGTGGGAGTTTTCTCTACTATGGCAATGGATGATGCCACGGTGGAAGAGAGCACAGGCAACTGACTTCTCTTGTTGTAATTTGTTTATTCAGTTCGCCTCGGAATTTTACTAAACAGACTGTTATGTATCAGATGGAGCTGGAATGCAAAAGGAGCTGGAAGGAGATGAAGACGAGATTGTTGCAGTCAACCTGCTCGACTAGCTATTGGTGTGTGTTCTGCTTCTTTTTTTACTGCTAAAGCTTTGATACTGCTGGAATTTTACTAAATCCTTGCAGAACATAGTAATCTGAAGTTGTAAATGTTGTTGGAATTCAGGAAATCTTAATCTCATTGAAAGAAGATGCAAGGACGAGAAAAAGAGACTTAGGAGTGAAGATTCAACACTGATTGTTGCTCTTCAGAATGGCTTCTGTTATAATTTTTTGTGTTTCAATATTTCAGACTCGCAGTGTTATTTCAGAAGTTTGTTAGCTGAGATTTTTTCACACTCTGTGGGTTTCAATTCTGGGTTTGAGTGATTCTTATTTTTGGGTTTATTTATGGTCGGATTGTTGATTTTGAGTCAGGTTTCTGGGTTTGCATTTCATGGTTTCTTGTTAAATGTTATAAGAACTTGGTTTTTAGTAATTCAGGTAATGCTTAGTGATTTTCAGGAACTTGGTTGGCTTCTATTTCTAGACAGGCCATGGGTAACCAATGACTCGCTGGTTCACCGATACCCATTTGGTCTTGGGCTTGGTCCAAATTTTTTGCCCATAAAGGTTAATGGGGCGGGTACGGGTTTTACCCGCGGGCATACAGAGCGGGCAATGGATTTAGGGTACCCGCCCCGTATCCGACCCATTGCCAAGCCTACTTTTCCATATGATACTTAATATAATTTATATTATTTGACACAATAAAATTACTTTTTTCATATATCCAGTCCATTAATCCTTCACACGCTTACTCGATCGGACCAACAGGTTGAACCGGTTGACAACTCGATTCCGCTTTTATTCCCTCCCTCCCTCCTCCGTCTCTCTCTCTCTCTCTCTCTCTCTCTTAGTTACTTACCCCCTTCGGCCTTTCCCCTTTCCTGCAAATAACCATGTAAACAAATCCCTTCTTCTCCCACCTCGGAAAGACGGGAACTCTTCTTCTCGACTCAATCCACTCCAGTCGCATCCATGTCCATTTCCCTTTCCTTCAAACCCTAAACCAGAAGCTACCCCTTTCTCTGACTCTCACCATCGAAACCCCTTCCCTCGAAACCATTTCCCCCTGCAAATCATGCTATCCGCTTCTGCCCATCTCATCTATTTCCCAATCTCTACCCCTCTCTCCCGCAGATATACCCTCGTCGGTGCTAACCACACCTCCGCTCGCTTCTGCTCCCGTTAGCAATTTTGGGGTTCCGATTTCCTCCCCCCTCTCTCCCCTCTTCAAAATCAGCCAATTCCTTCATGGAGCTCGGTGCCGGGAAGCCCAGCTTTCTGAGGAACATTCTAGCGCGGGTGCTTCTCCTCGGTGTCTTGCTCATCGTCGTCCGTTTCTCCTATGTCGTCACTATCGCCGGAGAGTCCTGCAACGTCGGCAACTTCTGCTTCTTCTCCCTGCCGGACAACTTCAATTTCGTCGCCGGGACTGGAGTTGTGAACAAAGCCGTCCGATCCCAGCCGGCTGGACTGTCGAAGAGTGATCTTTACACGAGCAAGCACTGGATAAAGTCCGTCCACTTGTACTCCTCCATCTTCCAAGATCTGATCTCCGAAGGATTCCTCTCCCCCGACTCCAAGTCCCTCTGCATCGAGACGCCGCTGGGCCAGGACGTCTTCGCTCTCAAAGAGATTGGCGTTTCCGATGCCGTCGGAATTTACAAGAAGGCGTCCAAGCCGCTGGTGATTGCCGCAAAGTTGAACCGCATTCCGTTCGACGACGACACATTCGACTTCGTTTTCTCTGGCGGAGGTAGATTCGACGGGGTGTCCCGGCCGCTTGATTTCGCATCGGAGATTTCCCGGACGCTGAAACCCCAAGGGTTCGCGGTGGTCCATGTCAGGGCGAAAGATACGTATAGTTTCGATTCTTTTCTTGATTTATTCAATTCTTGTAAATTGATCCGGTCTCGCGATGTCGACGGCTACGATTCGTCGATGCCGTACATTCGAGAGATCGTTCTCCAAAAACACAGTCAAATTCTTGGGAAATCCCTTGCTGGCGGCGGTTCGGGAAATAAGTGCTCAATTCCAGGGCACAAACTGGAGTTGGTCCATGATGCGGAGCCTCTAATCAAACAGGAGCCATTGAAGCCATGGATTACACTGAAGAGGAATATAAACAATATAAAGTATTTACCAGCAATGGCTGATATAAGCTTCAAGAATAGATACGTGTATGTAGATGTTGGGGCACGGAGCTATGGTTCTAGCATTGGAAGCTGGTTTAAGAAGCAGTACCCAAAACAGAACAAGACTTTCGAAGTGTATGCAGTTGAAGCTGACAAGACTTTCCATGAACAGTATAAGCTGAAGAAAGGTGTCACTTTGTTGCCTTATGCTGCTTGGGTGAAGAATGAAACTCTTTCGTTTGAAATCCATCGGGATCCTGGGGAGCAGGTTTCGGATAAAGGAAGAGGGATGGGAAGGATTCAGCCTGTGAAATCATCTTCCTCTGGTGGGGGATTCGATGGCGTGGTTGATGAAATTGAAGGGTTTGATTTCGCACAGTGGTTGAAGAGGACAGTGACTGAAAAGGATTTTGTAGTGATGAAGATGGATGTGGAAGGGACCGAGTTCGACTTGATACCGAGGCTGTTCAAAACCGGAGCAATTTGTTTGATTGATGAACTGTTTCTTGAGTGCCATTACAATAGGTGGCAAAAATGTTGTCCTGGAGTGAGGAGTCCCAAATATGAGAAGACGTATGAGCAATGCTTGGATCTGTTCACTTCTCTCAGAGAAAGCGGAGTTCTTGTTCACCAATGGTGGTGACAAATTGGGTAACATTTCAATGCCTCTTGTCAAAGGGGAAGAAACCCCTTTCGTTTCGATTTTTTTGCTGCCTCAAATGCTTCAGTCATCACAGTAGCTAAAAATGTACTAGGGCTTATTAGTATTAGTATCCTATTCTTTCTTCTTTCCACACTATATCTTTAAGTTTCAGCAGCAAATGAGAGTTCTCAAGTTCTGACTTCATTCATAACTCTTCTCTTGTTGGATTGTGATGTGTGGGAATCTGTTGTAGCATTTTGGTTTGTTAATGTGTATAGAAAGATGAACTGATTTTATAATGCATGCCTTCTTACAAAAAATAGTTGGGATGAGATTGCTGTGAGGTACTTCTGGATTTGGAAAGGATGAAACAGCATTAGTTGGCATGCTAGTTCAATATGGTATATTGACGAGTCTGCTCTCTAAGTTGTAGTGGAATGCATAGTGTTTGGAAGACATCATTTTGAAGGTGATTGCATCGCTTTTTTACTACACTGCACGTGTAGTGTCAACTTCTTCAATGCCTCTTTATTGAACTGTAATTTTTTGCTTGACAAAGAAAGGCCAAACTGGTACAGAATGATCGATTGCAATTTGCAGAAGCATTTTTTCATTCATTTATTCACAGAACTATTATTTAAAGTGGGCCTTTCTTCCATTTCTGATGTCTTGAATGTGATCAGGCTTATTGGTGAATGATTTTAAATGGATGTTAGGATATTTTGGTTAATGTTGAGTAGGGATTCGACCATGTTATTATGTATGTGGAAATCTAGGCATACAAACAACATACTTTAACATTGAATCATAGTTGGAGTTCCAAAACAGATTAGAAGGGTGAATACCTCACCCGAGTATCTCTCTCCCAGAGATAGTAGTGCATTTGCGTGCATGATGAAATTGATAGTTTTGGAAGCTATAAATGAAATTTTGAATTAATTATACTGTTTTCGAATGATTGCATGCAGAAGTTACCGAATAATGACAAGTGAAAGTTGGACATAGGTCGATGTAGGAGATTTTGAGCTTCAAAAAGAATAAGTAAACACACAAACACATACACATTCTCGCTCGAGGCAAGGTTATTACACATAACAATATTCAACATCACGATTAAAAGAAGAAGAAAAACTCACAATAGTACTTGTTCACACACAAAAGAAAAAAAAAAGAACAATAACAAAGTTCAGAGTTTCAATTGGAGAAGTGAAATGAAAGAAATCGGCTCTGTCACGTGTCTCACTTGTCGAATACCTCTCTCAAGTCGTAGATGGCTGCTCCTCGTCTTCGGACAAGACTCCCTGATGTCGAGCTATCCGCTCTAGCAAAGTGTTGGATCTATCCAACTGTGTGGAGACCCCTGAGTACTGCTCCTTGAGGCGAGTGACTCGGTCCTCGAGGTGGACTGCGGATGAGGAAGGACCGGCTCTGGCCAATGATGATATGATGGTGGTGGCAGTGTAGGCTCCCAACGGCGGTGCTGGTGTGGCTGGGCAGTCGGCTGCTGTGGAGGTAGTAGCTCTGGTGTTGTGAAGAGACCCTTAATGTATCGATAGGGTTCGAAAACTTGGAGCAAATGCATGGACTCCAAAGTATCCTCCTAGAACCTTGTAGTACACCCCTCTTTCATGCAACACTTGAGATCAACATTGAAATGCCGGGCAATTCTATTGATGTACGGTCCCAGATGCATGGTAGTGTTCTGGCGGTTACCCATAGCTTTGGCAAAGGATGTGGCAAAGATGGACCCAAGGTGAAGGTGCCGACTTGAGTCCGCCATGGAAGTGAAATCGAAAAGAGCTCTCTTGGTGATCTTGTTTGCCGACTTAGACGATGGGTAGATGGAATGGGAGAGAAGTGCGTTGACGATACACCGTTGGGGCTTGAGGGTGGTCGTCGTTGCATGTACCACATCAAACTGGGCTCGCCGGTTCTTCGGGAGGCAGAACTTCATGAAAGCGGCACGAGACTTAAAACTTTGGATGGAATCCACTTCCAGAATGGCCTCCGAGTCCCCATCACTCCCTATAGCTTACGCAAGCTCATGAAAACTCAAACTCCGAGCCGAGCCGCCGAGACGGAAATGAATGTATGGCTTCTGATTCCTAGTTGAATCTTTTTCCTTACAGATGAAGAATGTGCAGAAAAATTCAACACAAAGTTTGGCGAAAATGTCGTCCTCAATTGTAAGGAATCGGCGCCATTGGGGATGTGCCACAACTTCACTCATTGCATCCCCATAGTTCAAGGCGTCAAACTAGTGAAATTCATGCCGCCATGAGACCCAGTTGGGGCCTTGCTCCAGAATCTTAGGCCTCATTGACATTTAGGCAACCTCAAGATTGCCGCAAGGTACGTGTGATTTGGATCAACCATCCTGCAAAACATCAAATGCCATACACCATATGTGGAAACATTTGTTAATCTCTAATCATCGGGGAGAGAAGGATTCCCCAAACTTAGGATTCCACTATGACTGTACATCTTCAAGGCTTTTCACAAGATCGGTTCTCCAACAATTTAGCTCATTTCCACACAAGACACATCGAGGCATGGTTATAGGCAATTCAAAGTTCATCAAGGTTGTAATTTCGAACCTAAACAATGCCTCGATGGCCACTAACTATCATGCATCAAATTGGATCAAACATTCATTCGCATATTGCACTTGGTGAGCATTTTCCAATTCAAACACAATTCATATAAAATCTTGCCCACCAAGGCTCAATCAAGTCCACAATCACTTCATGCATCATTCAATCAACAAAAATTGACTAACCTCTCACCTAATTTCAACATCCATTCATTCAATCACAAAATCCCCTCACCTAAGAACCCTAATCCGATACTCAAAAATTAACAAGGTGAAAGTTCAAAACACACCTGGAGACTCAAGTAGGATCGAAGGGGAAGGTGAGGAGACGTCGAGGGATTCTGAAAACGGGCCGGAGAGGCTTGCCGGAGCTTCGTCTGAAGCTCGCCAAAAGCTCACCAGAAATTGCTCTGCCAAAATAAATTCGAGCCAAATCGCCCCAAAACTTCGGTGAAGGGGCGCCCATACACAAGGAGTATGGTTTGGTTTTGGTTTTGAAAAAGGATAGCCGGAAGTCAACTAACTCCACGTAAAATGGGTTGAAATCGTGATTTTCCGGCGAGGTTCAGAGGATTTTGGTGAAAATATGTTTGTGAAGAAGGGGGGATCATGGTCCCCCTTTTATAGCACGATCATGAGGTTCACGGACGGAGGTTGATTTTCACCATCGTTAAGACTGTGAAAATAACTCACCAACCGTGATCTGGAGCAAAAACGATGAGTTTTAGCAATGTGGAACTACCCTTCGAGATCACGGTCTCCGCCTCATTATCACGGGCTAATGACCGTGTTAATAGAGCTAAAACCATGAACTGATGAAAAACAGTGTGTTTTCCAAAATTTCAAGACTCGATCTAATCAACCGTGCCCCTAACTCAATAACAAAACATCCAAAACATTCAAATACACAACTCTGGCATGGTGATCACCATTCAACCACTTGAACTCATCACTGAATAAAAAAAATAAGGAAAAGGAAACAAACCTACATTGGGTTGCCTCCCAACAAGCGCTAGTTTAAGGTCCCTAGCTCGATGTTGCAGATCTTTCATGCTTGAGAGCACGAGGCCTCCAAGAGTGGATCTGCCACAGTCTAGGGGCGAGGCTTGTCACCTCCCCTAAAGCTCCAAAGGATGACCCTCTTGGCTGGGCACCTTTGCTTTCCCCTTTTCCTTCTTTTTGGTACCCGCCTTAGGTCCATGTTTCACATTATCACAAGGAGAAAGAGCACTATAGTGGGGTTTGACTTGAGTTTCTCACCTCCACTTCTAAACATACCATTCGATTCCACTTCTTTAACATCAGCATTATCACTCTTAGGGTCAACCGAAAATGTAATTTTATGCTCTCCATCTCTTAAGATCGAAGTACCCTCATTAACATTAATTAAAGCCTTGGTGATGGCAAGGAAATGGCGTCCTAGTTTGAGGGGCATATCCGCATCTTCACTAATGTCAAGGATAATAAAATCCATCGGATAATAAAATGTTCCCACCCTCACTAGAATGTCTTCCACAATACCCGTAGTGCTAATCACCGAGCCGTCAGCCAATGTAACACTCAACCTAGCGAGTTTCAATTCACCTACGTTCAATTTCTTGTAAAGCTTAAATGGCATGGCGTTAATGCTTGCTCCTAAATCCGCCAAGGAATTTTCTATATGACATGTTCCGATGCAAAGAGGGACAGTGAAACTACCTTGATCTTGTTGCTTTTTAGGCAACTTGTTCTGAATGAAGACCGAGCACTCCTCACCCAAGGTGACAGTAGGGAGGTCTTAAAACTTTTGCTTCTTTGCAAGAAGGCCTTTAGGTACTTGGCATATCTTGGCATGTACGCTATTGCCTCCAAGAAAGGAATTGTGATATGGAGCTTGTTGAGTATCTCCATGAAATTTCCACACTCCGCCTCCAAATGGTCTTCGTGCACCCTTGTAGGGAAAGGAAGAGGAGGTTCGTACTCAGCCACTAGTGGTGGCGTTGGCGATGCCTTCTTAACCTCACCACCCTCTCCTTGCGAGAGTTCTTGTTGATCGACCTTTCGAGGATCCTCTTTTTCTTCAATTACCTCCTTAGCAACAACATCCGGAATTACCTTCCTGCTCCCCAAGAGAATAACATTTTCATTGGCATTTTGATCTTTGGGGTTGGAAATAGTTTGGGAAGGTAGTTCTCCCATCGGTCTCTCGATAAGGATCCAAGCAAGATTGCCGATTTGAGTCTCCAAATTCTGCAGACTTCCTTGATGGCTCCTTAGACCTGTCTCAACCGAAGTATAATTATGTGTTGCTACATACATGAATTGCTCAATCTTCTCAAACTTCTGTGAGCTTGTACTCAGAAAGGTGGTAACTAGGTTTTTAGAAACTTGTTGGGTTTTTGTTGGAACCCTTGACCGCCTTGCTGTTGGAATTGTTGTTGTTGGAAGTTCTAGCCTTGGAGCCTTTGTTGAATGAAAGGAGGTCTTGGTTGATAATTCCCCATCGATCCTTGGAAAATAGGGGGTATTGGATTGCTCGGGGAATACCATGCAAAATTTGGATGGTTTCGCCACCCCGGATTGTAAGTGTTGCTATAGGGCTTGTTGTTGTTTCCCCTAGTATTGGCAATGAAGCTTACTTGCTCTTCTGGAGTGCTTGTTTCCTTCATTAATTGACACTCCGCAATCTCAAGGTTGGTACTCGAACACCAATCACATGCCATCGCTGGCTTCTTCCCTGGCTTCTTATCCTATAGAAGTGAAATTATTAATTGGTCGATCTTTGTGGCGAGCGGAGGAATCACCTCCGTGGAGGGTAATCCTCTCTCGGCACTCCTTCTACCACGCCTCGTCAAACCCCAATGATACCCTTTGTCACCATATCTTCAAGCAAGTGGTCATCTCGGGTGAGTCTTGTTCATCAAGTTCCCTTGACATAGAGAGTCAATGAGAATCTTGTCTTCTTGGAGAAGACCATCGTAGAAGGTTTTGATCCAAAACTGCCCTCCAAATCCGTGATATCGACATTGGAGGAAAAAGTCAGAGTACCTCTCCCTTTCATCCCTCAATAGATTGTCTTCCTCTTGAGCAAAGTGGGTGATCTTCTTGCGAAACTCTGTCGTCTTGGAAGGTGGACAATATCAGGCCATGAACTTGTTGAGCAAGTCGTCCCATTAGGTAATTGAGAGGGGTGGTCTATTGTTGAGCCACCTGAGCGCTTTCCCAACAAGATACTAGGGGAAAAGCCTCAACTTCAAAGCCTTCTCGGATACCCCATCGATCTTCAAACTTCTTACAATCTCGATGAATCTCTGGATATGCTCCCTTGGAGACTCATCCTTATGCCCATGGAACTGGAAGTTGTTCTTGATCATTGTGACAAGGTTGGGTTTAATCTCGAAATTGTTGGCGGCCACGGGTGGATATAAAATGGTCGGTTGGATATCTCCCGCCGTGGAGCCATATCGTAGCCCATGGTCCTCGGTTCCTCATTTGTCTATTGGGTGTAATGATTCTCTGCCATCTCGGGTTCACTTCCTTCCTCTGCCTCCGATTCAACTTCCTCGTCAACTACAACTTCTTCTTCAACTTCGGGACCAACTTGTGGTTTTCCCCTCTCCTCTATCCTTCTTCTTGCTTCCGCCGGCTCCCTCTCATGAGCCAAGAGTCGGAGAGTGTGGTTGAGGTTCTCGTCTAATGGGGCCCAAAGGTGTCGGATTACTCCGGGTCGTACACCCTCCTGCACACACTCCAAAGAAACACAACTCGGGCTAACACAAGCAAGTTTCACAATCAACAAAACAAAAAGTAAATTATAGATTAACAACGAACAATGTTTTCAAAATAATGGACCAAATTTCCTCGGCAGCAGCGCTAAAAACTTGTCTCGTCTCAAATACCACAATTTAAATCCCGACTTAGGCCCAAGTATAAACTCTAGTCGGGTGCAATATAGGGCAGGTATGCTTTAAATGTCAAACTTGGGCCGGTCCATGTACCCCTACTTCAACTGTTTGAAACATTATCTAGGAATCGATTTTTGGTTAAAACTATAGACTATAATTAAAAGCAATTGGAAATGTAAATGGTTTTGAACATTAATTGAGAAGGCTTTACCCGGGTGTTGCTCCCCCTAGCTAGTAATCACGATTCGTCGAACCGAATGCAAGTGTGTGGTATAACTGATCGTAAACCATAGGGAAGCGCAAAAAGTAAAAATGCTTTACTCTATCGGTCATTAGGCCAAGGGATATCAAATCAAGCTACCAAAGTAGCTCTCTTGGGCAATCGACTAAGGTTGCTTAGGCTTCTCCCTCGAACCATATACCGGACGACCAAAATACAACCACCCAAGGTGCTAAAACGTAGTATGAGGTTTGCCTTATGACTCATCCCGAATATCACAATAAAAATCCTGATTAAGGCCCAAGAATAAACCTTAATTAACCAGGTGCAATATAGGGCAAGTATGTTTTAAAAGTCAAATGCGGGTCGTTGTCCATGTACCCCTAATTCGATTGTTTGAAACATTATCTAACAATCAGTTTTTGGTTAAAACTATGGTTTATAACTGAAGCAATTGGAATAGTAAATGGTTTGAACACTAATTGAGAAGTAAATGGTTTATTACTGAAGCAATTGGAATAGTAAATGGTTTGAACACTAATTCAATTGTCGGATCGAATGCAAATGTGTGGTAAAGGCGGTTGTAAACCGTAGGGAACTGCAACAAGTGAACAAACGTCATTCTCTCGGTCACCAGGCCAAGGGATTTTGAATCAAGCTACCAAGGTAGCTCTCTTGGCCAATCGCTAAAGGTTGCTTGGGCTTCTCCCTCGACCCGTAGTCCGGATGATCAAAACACAACCACCCAAGATGCTAATACGTTTTAAGAGGTTTTCCCTAATTCAACCTAAGCAGGTGACACAATTTGGCCAAGGAATTCCAGCTTTTACAAGTCTCTTAGCAATAAGGAGATTTCCCTCTACCTAGGTAAAAAATGGCATAAGAGTTGGAAATGCAAAAACACAACATAACCTTCATGAAAATACCTCATAACTTGTATTAAAACAAAACCACACACAAGTCATTCAATCCATACAAGCATTCACATAATTCTAGCTAGGGTTGATAAACACCCAAGTGAAAGAAAGGACTACTCCATGCTAAGTAGAGGGAATGCACAAAGAAGAAGAGAGAAAACCATCTTGACGATGTTTGCCTTCTTCCTTGTGGTGTGGAGATCAACCTTGGAGGAAGGAATTCCCAAAACTTTGCTCTTGAATGAAACCCTAACTTATCCTCTTCTCTTGTTCGTCACTTTCTCACTCTAGAAATTTGAAGAAGAAGTTTCTCTCACTAGGTTCTCCCTCCTTTTCTCTTTCAGCTCAACCGTCGTTATATACCCAGATCGAAGGTATTTCAGGGTCACAGTTCACAATTGTGAACATTTGGCTTGGACTGTGATGTTGAGAAAATACACGCCGTTTCATTAAGTTGCTTCACGGTCCAGAGCTGGTTTTCGCGGGCGGGTGACTCCATGCGCTTCACGGCCAGCGCCTCTTCTTCATTTTTTGGCTGGCCATGATCTTCTGACCTCCACCGTGAACTGCTGTTGTTTGCTCCCTTTTGACCGGTTTTTGCCCCTTTTCGTCCAACTTTCATCCCATGGGTGATTTCACCTGCTAGGATCTAAAATATACTAAAAACAACCACAACCTAGCGTAAAACCGAACCTCACAATGCAAAAGCGCCTCAAACATCTATGGAAAACGAGGGAAATTTTGTACAATTAGACTCGAATCACCCTAATACGGCCTAAGTAGGTGGCTCAATTTTGCCAAGGAATTCCAGCTTTTAAAAGCCTCTTAACAAGAAGGGGATTTCCCTCTACCTAGGTCAAATTGGCATAAGAGTTGGAAATGGAAAACACAATACAATCTTCATGCATATACCTCAATACTTGCATTAAAACACAATCACACACAAATCATTCAATCTATACAAACATTCACATAATTATAGCTAGGATTCACAAACACCCAACTGAAATAAGGGAACTTCTCAATGCTAAGATGAGGGAATACACAAAGGAGGAGAGAAAAGACCATCTTGAGATGTTTTGCTTCTTCCTTTGGTGTGGAGATCAACCTTTGAGGATGAGATTCCCAAATCTTGGATCTTGGATGAAACCCTAACCTTCTTCTTCCCTCTAGTTCGTCACTTTCTCTCTCTAGAAATCTGAGGAAGAAGAATTTTTTCTCGCACTAGGGTATCTCCTCTTCTTTCAGCTCAACTCACCTTTCATACCCAGGTCGACGGCTTTTCACAATCCCAGTTCAGGGCCGTGAACTCCAAGCCTGGATCGTGATCCTAGGCAAAAGCGCATCGTTTCACTTAAGCTCATTATGGTATGGAGGGAATTATCATAGTCGAGTGACCGCGATTTCAGTTATGTCCGCGAGGCGCGCGGAATGTTTTGGTTACTCTGCACTTCACGGTTGGGGCTCCATTATCACAGGCAGACTAATAGTGAAAACTAGGCCTCCGCCGTGATCCTCAACTAATTCCTCCCTTTGATCCATTTTCACCCCTTTTTGTGCAACTTACGTTCCCAAGGTCGATTCCACCTGCTAGGATCTGAAACACACTAGAAACAAGCACAACCAAGCGTAAAACCGAACATCACGGAATGAAAATGCCTCAAACATCTAAAGAATAAGAGGGTAAAATGTGTGCAATTGGACCCGAATCACTACTATCGACCATGGAACAATCATCATGAACTTTTAAAGCATTCAATGCATTCCCCCACACTTAAGAGACACATTGTCCTCGATGTGGGAGCAATATGCATGGTTCAAGACATGTTACCATAGGGGTTTCTGGGTTGAGGGGAGGGGTGCGCAAGTGTAGGTCTTCATTGATCTAGAGATTTGTCATTAAGCACACACACAAGAGAGGAAGAAACGGCTATCCGAACCGAAAACATATATACTAAACTGCCACAAATATATAATTTATTATACATGGTAATTATTTAAGTCTAAGTACTAATTAAAGTCGAATAAAATAAAAAGAGAAAGAAAGAAAAGATAGAAATTGGCCCTCAATGCAAAGTTTCCTTTGATGTACGCTTGGATCGTATGGTAGTTTCACTTTGGAGGCTCTTTCTTGTTTGGATGGTCCATCATAGTCCATATATGCCTCTGTTGGTTGATTTTTTGTGCTTGCTATGGTTTCTCCCCGATTCTTTTCTTGGGACTTGTGGTTCTTCTCATCAATGGCAGTTTCGGTTTCTTCATTGTTGATAGCTAAGAGGAATAAACCTCTTACCTATGTTTGGATCGCCCTCATAATAGAATAGTCACAAAACATACCCAAACAAACCATTAGCAACTCACTTGAGCAATTGAACAATCAAATTCAACCTTAGGTTCACTCTATACACCCCCACACTTAAGTGGTACATTGTAGAAACTAGAGGTGCATAGATAGAAATCCATGTTGGAATGACTAGGGTCGAGGCCTAAATGAATAAAAACAAGGGTATCATGTCTTTCTAGAGGTTTATGTTCCTAGACCGAAGGCTAGAATCGACTTATTAGACAACAACCAAGGTTTTAACTAATGGCTAAAAGCATATCGACCCACACAATCGAAGGTAAGTCGAAGTTGCAACCTCAAGGATCATGCGTCAAGGATTCAATCTAAAGTCATAAACACACTCCCAAGGGTCTATCTTAATAAAAATAGTTCAATTGAAAAGCAATGGGTCAAGAAAAACAAGATTTATGTGGTTTGGGCATTTCATCGAACACTTGGTGGGCGACAGTCAAACTCCACAAATTCATTAAAATAAGGCGCACCAAGTCCTCCAATCACACATATGCATTCATAAGCATACATTTTATGATCCTATTGCACTAGCCCCTAAGTGGCTTAGTTGCTAGGCTAGCACACATGATTAGCAAAAACAATATTTGCTACCATTCCTTAAGGACCTACATAGTCTCCAAACAATAATTCATGTATTTCTTTACATAGAATGGATTCATTGACTAGCTAAAAATATAGATACTACTTAAAGCAAAATCAAACATGCTAGTTATTATTGGAAAAAGGTAAAGGAAATACAAACTGGTTGTTGGGGTACCTCCAAACAAATGTGTCTTTCACGTCTTATCGTCGGATGATTGCCTTCAAGTATTCAGTCCAGCTTAGGACCTCCTTGAAGTTGAGGTTCTCGTCGGTGAGGTGTTGTCTCAAGACGCTAGCGTTGGATGCTTCAAATTATCTGAATGACCCGTGGACTTGATGAAATTTTAGTCTCCACCTACGAGACCTCTTCTACTTCACGTCCTTCTTCCTTCCTCACAACCTCATCTATGTTCCCTTCCTTATCCATTAATACTTGTTGATCGGGAACAATGATGGCCTTTAAAGCAAGCTTTTCAATAGATGGATCATCAACATTCTCTTTCTTGTCCACGAGGCATGTGTGCTAGAGGCATTCTAAATTGAGTCTCGAACATAGTTATTTATGATCTCTCTCTTCTCTTCTAACCTCTTGAGTAGTCTTCATGTTCAAAGAGGAGTTCTCAAGGAGAAGAGTTGGGACCTCCTATGTTGGGAGGTTTCCCTTCCGTCTCCACCTCTTTGATCCACTTTTCTTCTCGATTAAGGTCTTTGATGCGGAAGCACCCCAGAGGAATGTTGGGATGGCTTATATCTATGCACTCCATTGGGAATTTGAAGCGCTCGGATGCTAGCTCTATTATGCTCTTGGGCTTTGGTGGTGGTGGAGGATGAAGTGCTATCTCACTCCAGGCCATGAATTCTTCAAATTCGAGCTCCAAGATGCTTTTTGGTTGCGGGATTGGAGTTGGGTGAGTTGTTTCAATGCCCTCCACACGATTCATACTTGATTTAAATCGCTCAAGGGCCATCTCCAACTTGGTCTTCACCCTAGGTTGTGGATGTGGTTCTTGATATGATGTTGGTGTAGCTTTGTAACCATGGGGGTATGATTGGTGATTATGGAGAAGTGGTTCTTCTTGAAACCGGGATCCTTGCCCTTCATTTCTACTTGAAGTACCAGGGTAACACCATTCGATGGACGGTTGATATGACCAATACTCGGTTGAAGTCATGGGGTCCATGTTTCAATAGCTACAAACACCAAAAACACTAAAAAGAAAATCAAACACCCACAAACTACCCTTAGGGAGAAGAGTAGGTAAACAAAGCACAAACCAACACAAACTACTACACTAATATAAAAAAAATAATTATGACTAAACTAACAACCTAACTCTTTCAACTAGTTACCTTAAGCCCCCAACAATGGCGCTAAAAACTTGATGCGTCACTATCTCGCTAAAACACAACTTCTAACAATGGCCAAGTGTAAACAATGAAAGGGATTGCAATATAGTGATACAAGTAATAAATGTCAAATCGGGTCTCTAGAGTTACTATTACTCAGCTTCAGTTCATTATCTAGCAAACCAGATTAAGAATTGATTAACTAAATTACTCTACTAACTAAACTAAGGTTACACTACTAATTACAGGTTGGGAACTCACTTAGGTATGATTTTTCCTAGTCTGCAGTTAGGCCAAGTTGTAATTCACCCAATCCAATTCAGTTGAGGGATATACTGCGAAAAGTTCTTGACAAGCCTGGAATCTTGACTTAAGTAAACCAAACCCTCTTAGTTTGAATACCCGGCGAGCGACTATCCTCAACCGGGGTAAGCTAACCAAAGCAATAACACACCAAACTTCCTTTACTGGCTTCAATTCCAGTACACAACAGTGAATCGACTTCTCAACTAAAGCAATCGATTCACTACTTCCAATTAAGGTTGCTCTATTTACCTATGCAGAAACTATCATTCTAGGTTAAAGCAGGAACTGCGGAAATTTGATCAGGACTTATGCAATTGTGAATAAAAAACCTCATCTGAATATAAAACGTCAATCAATCATGAATTTGAGTTCATACAAATCTTCATAGAATACAAATCTAGGGTTCCTCAAAACCTACGTGAAGGGAAGTTACTTCATAGAGAAGAGAGAGAATGAATAAATCTGATCTAGATCTTCAATCTCCATCTCCAAGCTTGATTCCTGAGCTCCAATGGTGAAGAAATCCTCCAAAATAGCTCCAAGAATGATCCCAAGGTGCTCTCTCTCTAAGGTGCGTCCCTTGGGTGTTTGGGATCCAAAACACAGTTCTCCCTCTTCAAAATCCACAAAAACGCATTTATATAGCTCCCGGAAGCCAAGTCACGGCCCCAAGTTATGACCGTAACCTTTGGGGTTCAGGCCATAACCTACGAAATGTATTATGCTTCTTGTGGCCCTGAGTACGGCCAAAATGGCAATGTTATGGCCACAACCGTAACTTTGAAGGCCAGCCCGTAACTTTGGATAGGCTGCTGCCTTTCGGTCCTTTCTCCATATTCTGAACTCCGAATCACTCCCCATTCGATCCCAAATGCTTGTAGTCTCGTCCTCTTTCTTTCCATGTCTAGATTACATGATTCTATGTCCATAAAATGAGGTATAAATCCATTCTTCCTTGGGTCATGCCCGAGTTTCTTCCCTCGAGTCGCCAATTGATCTCCGATTGACTTGAAACTTGCGCTTAAGCTTCACTTTACGTGCTAGGACCCAAAATGTGAAAAAGGAGCACAAACTAACAGTCCAAATTATGATAAAACCAAGCTAAACAATAAAAAAGATGAGGAGTAAAAATATGTGGAAATTCATTGTTATCAAATCCCCCCACACTTAACTATTTGCTTGTCCCCAAGCAAACCTGACTCAAACCAATGCAACTCTCCATACCTTTACAACAACATGCAACCACGATCATCGATAGAGGACTTCCTAGGTCATTTAGCAGCTTACGAGGTCAACCAATTTTCTAAGACATCCCATATCTCTATCAATGCGAGTACTAGACTCAAGCCAGGATCATGCCAAGTAGTGGACCTAAGACATGCAATTCATGGATGAAGAGACTGCTCCAACACAACAACCAAGTACTCCTCGTATTGGGTGCTCTTCTATTCCATTTCAATCGTTGGAACCCCTTTTTCCTTACTATTGTTTTCTTTTTCTTTTCTTTTTTCACATTCACACTTTGCTGGGGCTCCAAACTATAGTTTTTATGCGCGGTCGACCCTTATTTGTTGAGCAAGAGCAATTTCTGCATATTTGTCGCTCACCAGAGTACTTCTTTTAACTCATTTTCCTCAACTCGTGTAGAGGGTCAATGAAATTGAGGGGGGTCGGAAGCTCTATGCGTGCTCTTAAAAACACATCCTCGAGTAGGCAAAACGTTCAAAGGGTGGAATTTTTACTTGTACTAGAGATGGCTTAGCTTCACCTTGTAGGCCTCCCCCACTAAGGATCACTAAAATCTCTTCCAAAACGCGACATTATGCAATGAACGGTGCCACACACGTTGGGCTTACCCCATGTTTCAAATTTAGAATTTCCAACATGGAGGACCAACTGCTTCTAATTACGCACAACTGAGCACCCTTTTACGATACATGAGTCCAACACAACACAAGGAGGGTTATCGATACCACATGAATCAAAGGTCCTAAAGCCACTAGTTCACACAATCAACTGGCACAACAAAGAGAAAGATACGACAGATCTTATACTTCAGCATCCTCCATAGTGCTACTACTACCTCCATAGGTTGCATAATGACACGCTAAAACACAACACCAAACTACGACCAAGTGTAATCGCAGTCCGGAAATGCAATAACAGGCAAGCTCTAATTGTCAACCCGGGGTCTAGATCTACTGCCTACTCCGTGTATATCTGTTATCTAGCAAACTAAGTTGAGTGATTGTGATTTTAACTAAAAGCAGTAAGAAAGCAGGATATGGTTCGATTTTCTAAAGCAATAGAAGAGTCACTCGAGAATGAGTCCCCCTAGCTCCTTAGTTAGGTCTCAGTTGTAATTACCCTGGGTTGATTAACTGTTGATTAAACTGCGGAAGATCCGACAGTAGCTTGGAATCTCTTAAGCTGACCAAGCCCTCTCAGGCAGGCTAACCGTCAGGCGACTAGCCTTCACCGGGATAGACTGCTAAGGCAATAAGCACAGAACTCCACTACTGGAATTGGGTTCCAGTACAAAACAGTAGATTGATTAACTCTCGTAAAACCAATCTACCACTATCGATTGATGAGGCTCTAACAACCTAATCAGATTCTATCTATCTCAGGTTGTAGTAGAAATCAAGAAAAGATGATCAGACTTCAATTAACTCAATGAATCATGCATCAATCGATTAAAATCAAACAATATAACAATCCCAAGTCATTACAATCAAGATCCCTAACACATGGAACTAGGGTTCTTCATACCCAAGTGAGAGAAAGTTCTACTCCATAGAGAGAGAGAGAGGAAAACAGTAATCAGAGTATTCATACTCATAAAGATGAGGAAAATCTACTCTGGGATGATGATCTTCACTCCTATGATGATCTCCAAGCTCGATTGATGAAACCCAACTCCAAAATCACCTCTAGGATGTGTTTTTCACACTTTCTCTCTCTAGGGATCTGTTTTTGCTCCAAAAAAGTCGATTCCCTCTCCTTTGGCTCGAAATTGGGTTAAAACCCAGATTTTCCCGACCACACGGCCGTGTGAAATCCCCAGCTGCCCGTGTGGAAGTGCAAAACGCGACGTTTCGATAAGTTGACTTCAGGTACGCTGTACGGACAGAGTCACACGGCCGTGTGGATTTCCAGTCTGGCCGTGTGAGCTCCCTGGACTTTCCACACGGCCACAAGGGGTCCCCTACACGGCCAGTGTGGCCTGCCCGTGCAAATTGGTGTCACACGGCTGTGTGTAATTTTAGGCGTGCCCGTGTGGATTCCTCAGCTTCTCGCCAAACGTCCAATCTTCGTCCAATCAACCCCGAACTCGTGCCCAAACCTTCCTTCACGTACTAGGACCTGAAATATTAAAAACAAGAACAACCTAGCGTGAAATCGGCCTAAAACACGAGAGATGAGACTCAAACGGTACCGGAATGGTGGACAAAAACATGTGTAAATATCGAGTCATCAAATTCCCCCACACTTAACCGTTTGCTTGTCCCCAAGCAAACTGACTCGCTATGACACAACTCCTGACAAAGGCCAAGTGTAACCAATGAAAGGGACTGCAGTATAGTGGCTCAAGTGATAAATATCGAATCCATGGGTCTCTAGAGTTACTATTACTCAGCTTCAGTTCATTATCTAGCAAACCAGATTAGGATGAAAGAACTAAAACTACTCTAACAAACTACAGTTAAAGTTAATCTAATTACAGGTTGGGAACTCACTTAGGTATGATTCCCCCTAGCCACTAGCCAGACTAACGATTGATGATTTCTAACTTGTTTCACTTTCATTCACAATACGGAGAATCCTTGACTAGACCTTGAGTCTCGACTAAAGGAACAAGGCCCTCTTGAGTCAATTGCCTAGAGGGACGTATCCTTCTCTAGAACAACCGATCAAGGCGTTCTGAACTAGACTCCCTCTATCGAATGAGGTTCTCAATCGATACAAAGCAGTGAATAAACCCTCGACTAAAGCAATCGATCCACTACTATCAATCTATGGTGCTCTGTTGACCTAATCAGGTATTCGCTCTCATAGGATCAAAGCAGAATCAATAATCTCGACTAAAGCAGAATTGAATCATGAAAACATGCATAGATTGAATATGAACTCAAGATTATCAAGTTAGAGTACTCATACAATCATTCAATCAAACAAACATAGCTAGGGTTCCTCAAAACCTAAGTGAAGGGAAGTTACTCCATAGAGAAGAAAGAGACTGCAGTAAGAATCTTCAGATGATCAGTCTTCAAGTCCGGGCTTGTTCCTCGAGCTTCCAAGGCGAAGAAATCCTCCAATTCCACTCCAAGAATGCCCTCAAATCGCCCTCTCTCTCTTTGGTTCGTCCCTTGGGTGTTTGGGATCCAAAACCCAGCTCTCCCTCTCCTTTGGCTCGAATTTGGGTTAAAAAACCAGATTCTGGGCAAAACACGGTCGCGGGCACGGCCGTGCTTTGGTTTTGCCTGCCCGTGTTTTGCCCCCGTGTTAAAAACACTCCCGGGCGCGTTGGCCAAAACACGGTCGTGCCTAAATATGGGCACGGCCGTGTTTTGATTTAGGCGCGCCCGTGTTTTTACTGCCGAACCTGTTCCCCTATATTCAATGCTTCGTTTCTCCCTCGTCCGGACTCCGAATCAGTCGCCATTTGATCTCAGACGCTCGTAGTCTCGTCCTCTTTCTTTTCATGACAAGATTGCATGATTCTTTGTCCATAAAGTGAGGTAGAAATCCATTCTTCTTCAGGTCATGCCCGAGTTTCTGCTCCCGAATCGCCAATTGATCTCTGATTGACTTGAAACTTGCGCCTATGCTTCACTTTATGTGCTAGGACCTGAAATATGACAAAGGAACACAACCTAGCGTAAAATAGGCCAAAGATGTGATAATTAAAGCTCAAACGATCAAGAAACACAGGGGAAAACATGTGCAAATATCGAATAATCAAATCCCCACACACTTAACCGTTTGCTTGTCCCAAGCAAACCTAACTCAAACCAATGCAGCTCTCCAGACCTCTATAGCAACAAACAACCCCGATCTTCGGTAGAGGACTTTCTAGATCATAAAGCAGCTTACGAGGTCAACTGGTCTTCTAAGACGTCCCCTATCTTTCTCAATGCGAGTACTAGACTCAAGCCAGGATCATGAGAAAAAGTAGAAGTAAGACAGTCAGTTCATGGATAAAAGGACTCACACCATTCACAACCAAGGACTCGTTGTACCGGGGTGCTCTTTCATTTCATTTCATTTCACCGTTGGAACCCCTTTTTCACTTTCATTTTACTTACTTTTTTTCCCTTTTTATTCACTTAGCGGGGGTTCCAACTGCAGTCTTTTGCACGGTCGACCCTTATTAGTCGAGCAAGAGCAATTTCTGTACATCTGGCGCTCGCCAGAGTACTTCTTTTAACTCCTTTTCCTCAACTCGTGTGGAGGGTCAATGAAATTAAGGGGGGGTCGGAAGCTCTATCCGTGCCCTTAAAAACACATCCTCGAGTAGGCAAACCGTTCAACGGGTGAAAATTTTACTTGTACTAGAGACAGCTTAGCTTCACCTTGTAGGAGTACCCCACTAAGGATCACTAAAATCTCTTCCAAAACCCGATTTTGTGCAATGAACGGTGCCACACACGTTGGGCTTACCCCATGTTTAAGATTTCAATGATTTCGACATGGAGGACCAACTGCTTCCCATTTTCTATATGAGCACCCTGTTCGATACACGAGTCCAAAACACAATCCACATAGAGTCACCATTACCACATGAATTCAACGGTCCTAGCTCCACTAATTCACAAAATCAACTGACACAGCAAAGAGATAGATAGGAAAAATCTTATACTTCAACATCCTCCATAGTGCTACACTACCTCCCTAGGTTGCACATTACTATAGAGACTGTCAATTCAAAGCATACTGAGCAGGCAATTTGCAAGGAAACACGTACTTGGAGCCCTCAAATTGAAATTTGGACAATGGACTAGGCTCCAAGCACACAAACAGCCAAACATTGACACGCATACATAATCGAACATCCCCCCACACTTAAGCACGACATTGTCCTCAATGGAGGAAAGATAAGGAGGGTAGAACGAAGTTACCAGATCAAGGGTGAATGATGGTGGACAGGGCAGGCGATGTATTCCAGGAGGAGAGAGTAATCAGAACACAAACACCACACAAAATCTCACAAAGGTTGAGTTATTGACTCTAAAATCAAAGAACAAAACTGACTCAACCGAAGAGTAATAGGGAAAGAAATGCAAACCGAATGGTTGGGTTGCCTCCCAACAAGCGCTTCTTTCACGTCGTGAGCCGGACGATGGCTCCTAAGTTTCGGTCCACCACAAAACCTCCTTGAAGTTGAGGTTCTCGTCAATGAGGTGGAGTCTCAAGTCACGAGCATGTGGTATGACAGGTGATGGAAGCTCGTGCACTTGATGCAGATGAAGTCTCCACCCTCGAGACCTCTTCTTCTCTTCTCTCGTCTCATTGCCCCAAACCAGATATGACAGCATCGATTGGCCACCATCGTGTCCACCAAGGGGAACCGATGTCGATGTGGCCTTGGTCTGGCGAAGAGACACTGCAAATGGGTCCTTGCTAAGCAGTTCCTCGAAGTTTGGTGGGGATATTACCTGCAACTCATGGCCGGTGCAAGCCTCTTCCACCTTAACTCCTTCCTCAGCCTGGACGCCAATTGCTTCTTCAACCTCCCTTTCTTCATGTGGTATCACCCCTGGGAAATGATCAAGAACTCCTCCTGCTTCACTTTCCTCATCCTCCACAACTTCTTTCTGCACCCTTTCTTGCTCTTCTTCTTCTAGCACGGATTGGAGAGCAAGTTGCCAAGCAATTTCTTTCATGAGATCTTCTTGCATCTCCTCACTCATGCCCGCCTCTTCAAAGCTCAGTTTGGGATGTGGGAAGGTGTGGTCGGCTACAACAGGACATTCCTGATCATGATCATCACGGGAGCTCTCCGTGACAACTTCAGTGTGCTCCACAATGTCTTTGTAGCCTTCTTCTTCTTCCTCATCTTCTAGTATGGTAGCAGAAGGGTGATCTGGAGCAGGTTGTGCACAAGATCGCTCAAGATCATCGACGCTCTTCTTAAGGCTCAGGAGGATCTCCTCCGTTTCACGAAAGGCCTGGGTACAAAGATCCATCCTGACACATGATCTCTCACTGTCTCGAGCAAACTGCTCCATGAGAAGCCTCAATTCATAGTTTGGATCTGGCTGTGGAGTGTAGCATGGCTCTGCAGAATGGCCCGTGAAGGCCGCCATGGGTAACTCCAGCTCCGATGGCCCTTCTGGTTGTGGGAGGAATTCTTCTTGATAATGAGGTTGTTCTTGATATGCCCAGGGATCTGGTTGTTCTCCGTAGTAAGGGGGTTGGTACTGGAATCCGAATCCATAGTCTTCTCCTCCTTGATTGCTCCAGGGGGTCTCGGGGTAATACCACTCGGATGGTGGTGGATACCCCCAATGGTTGGAGAAGCCATGAGGATCCATGATTCAACTCTGCACCAACAAAAACTAAAACACCCAAGTGAAAAGCAAGGGTGGAAAAGAAAAGAAAAATGCTAAAGTAACAAACTTCTGCCTTTCCTAATAATCTAGAAATTCCCCGGCAACGGCGCCAAAAACTTGACTCGCTATGACACAACTCCTGACAAAGGCCAAGTGTAACCAATGAAAGGGACTGCATTATAGTGGCTCAAGTGATAAATATCGAATCCATGGGTCTCTAGAGTTACTATTACTCAGCTTCAGTTCATTATCTAGCAAACCAGATTAGGATGAAAGAACTAAAACTACTCTAACAAACTACAGTTAAAGTTAATCTAATTACAGGTTGGGAACTCACTTAGGTATGATTCCCCCTAGCCACTAGCCAGACTAACGATTGATGATTTCTAACTTGTTTCACTTTCATTCACAATGCGGAGAATCCTTGACTAGACCTTGAGTCTCGACTAAAGGAACAAGGCCCTCTTGAGTCAATTGCCTAGAGGGACGTATCCTTCTCTAGAACAACCGATCAAGGCGTTCTGAACTAGACTCCCTCTATCAAATGAGGTTCTCAATCGATACAAAGCAGTGAATAAACCCTCGACTAAAGCAATCGATCCACTACTATCAATCTATGGTGCTCTGTTAACCTAATCAGGTATTCGCTCTCATAGGATCAAAGCAGAATCAATAATCTCGACTAAAGCAGAATTGAATATGAACTCAAGATTATCAAGTTAGAGTACTCATACAATCATCCAATCAAACAAACATAGCTAGGGTTCCTCAAAACCTAAGTGAAGGGAAGTTACTCCATAGAGAAGAGAGAGACTGCAGTAAGAATCTTCAGATGATCAGTCTTCAAGTCCGGGCTTGTTCCTCGAGCTTCCAAGGCGAAGAAATCCTCCAATTCCACTCCAAGAATGCCCTCAAATCGCCCTCTCCCTCTTTGGTTCGTCCCTTGGGTGTTTGGGATCCAAAACCCAGCTCTCACTCTCCTTTGGCTCGAATTTGGGTTAAAAAACCAGATTCTGGGCAAAACACGGTCGCGGGCACGGCCGTGCTTTGGTTTTGCCCACCCGTGTTTTGCCCCCGTGTTAAAAACACGCCCGGGCGCGTTGGCCAAAACACGGTCGTGCCTAAATATGGGCACGGCCGTGTTTTGATTTAGGCGCGCCCGTGTTTTTACTGCCGAACCTGTTCCCCTATATTCAATGCTTCGTTTCTCCCTCGTCCGGACTCCGAATCAGTCGCCGTTTGATCTCAGACGCTCGTAGTCTCGTCCTATTTCTTTTCATGACAAGCTTGCATGATTCTTTGTCCATAAAGTGAGGTAGAAATCCATTCTTCTTCAGGTCATGCCCGAGTTTCTGCTCCCGAATCGCCAATTGATCTCTGATTTACTTGAAACTTGCGCCTATGCTTCACTTTATGTGCTAGAACCTGAAATATGACAAAGGAACACAACCTAGCGTAAAATAGGCCAAAGATGTGATAATTAAAGCTCAATAGATCAAGAAACACAGGGGAAAACATGTGCAAATATCGAGTAATCACAAACCAAGTCAGATACAAGGTAAGCTCACATATTTCAATCATACCAACATTGGGGACAAATCATTCAGGCACAGAACATGTGAATCGTACTGGCTTTTAAACATTAACACATGAACAACTTCAACAGCAACTTGGACAACCACCACAGAGGATATTCGAGTGCAGCAAAATCGGGTAAAGGAGGAGTTTCCCTTCTGTTCATCAACCAACATAGACTTGACTCAACCACTTACTCAAGACAGTCACCTCATGCACAAAACTCAAGATATCAGAATTGAGACCGAGAAATCTAGGTCCTCACCGGGGTAAAGAGTATAGAGAATATGAGAAAATGAATCGCTCACTCTCGACCAGTGGGGTCAGGACAATTTGATGCGAAAAATGTGCATGCTTATTCTCTCAATCCCTAACGTCTCTTCACCATGAAGGCAACCTCTAAATGTTAGAGTTCACATATGGGGTGTCACCACTAACCAATCCGGAGGTCTTAGACACAGGTTCATATGACTGGCTAGGGTCTTGGATATGGGGAAAATGCCTTTTAGGTGGTGGAAGTATTCATAGCACAAGGTTCCACAATTCCAAACCCAACACAATCACAGTCAATCAAACCACTTACTTTCTTTCTGCCATTCTGCATTACTCAAATTCTTTAGAGCACAAGAGCGAAGAGGGTCACAATAATGTTAGTATTTCTAAGCCAGATTGCTAAGAAACACTACTTAATGGGCACTATTCAGATTTTTGGTGGTGGCTCTCTTATGCTTTCATTCATTTTTTTCTTTTATTTTCATTTCTTGAGAGAACCACCACCTCTCCATATTTCTCAAACAAATGCCCAACTTTTAAGAAATCCCTCCAACCCTCACATTATTTTTAGCAGAACAGCAGAGAACATGCAAAAACCACTCTGTGGAACCTTCTAAGAGATGCAAAAGGGTGATTTTCCATTGTAGACCGAAAGAAAGAAAAGTACACGGCTCAAAGGGGCTTACTAGGGGGTATGACACACCAGGACAGTCAATTTGATCGTGGGCTAATCCTATGCTTCCATCATCTTAGCTAGTGACAACGTGAATGCTGCACATCATGGAAGAGGGAACTATCGCACAAGAAAGAAATGAGCAGGCTCAAATCTCACATGGCTACCTATATGCTCTATCTCTCATTCCGATTCCCTGAACTAGATGCATAAACGACTATCAAGAGCAAGTGATCAATTCAAGTCACAATTGGTACGCAAACAGTTGAAAAACTGAATCCCTACACAATTCTACTGCACATCTCAGTCATCATCATAAGTTGTCCTAGTTACAATCAAGTTGTCATGCATTAAATCGCCATTCGATTTACCAATCAAATCCACAGTACCAATATGATCATGCAAACCTCAGTACTTGGAGCCCTCAAATCTCGAGATTTGGACAGTGGACTAGGCTCCAAGCACACAAACTCATCTAGCAGTCAAAGATAGATAAACACCCCCCCACACTTAAGCACGACATTGCCCTCAATGGAGCAGAGGGAAAGATAAGGGGAAACGATGTTACCGGGAATACGGACTGTCGGGGGGCTGGAAATGGGACCAGTCAGCAGGGCCAGCGTCAGCAAAACACACTGGGTGATAGAAACCATAGTTCCAAGTGGACAAACCAAAAAACAAACGAAAGAAAAATAAACCTTGGTGGGGTTGCCTCCCCACAAGCGCGTCTTTATCGTCGTTTAGCTAGAAGCCAGTAGGGTGGATGCTTAGAGAGGTGTAGGAATAGGTGCCTTCAAGAACGGATCCACCTTGCTCTTGAGGTACAACTTCAGGAGGTGGCCATGCACTCGACGGGTGTGACCACCAGCACTCGTCAACTCAACCTGGCCATCCGGCATGATGCAAGCGAGTGAATACTCGGATGGCCAAGGCGTTCGAGGCTCAGGGGGCAGGACCAGCTCATAGTGGTCTCCGAATTTCTTTTGAGCAGGCTTGACTACCTGCAGTTTCGGTCGCCACTCATCCTTGATCTTTCCTTTTGGTAACGGAGTTGACGAGAGTGGCGGCGAAGATATGTGAGAGGGATCCTGCAAAATGGGAAGCACAGAAGGATACACGACAGACTCGTGCTCCTGGTGAGAAACCGCATGCAAAGGCGATGAAGCAGGGAGAGTATTAGCAATGGAAAATGTTATTAGCTCCTCGCCATTCCTCAAGACTAAGGTCCCATCATGCACATCTATGAGAGCCTTGGCGATGGCCAAGAAAGGCCTTCCTAGTATAAGGGGCACTTTTGTGTCTTCATTGATGTCCAAGACAACAAAATACACAGGATAAAAGAATCTGCCAACCTTAACCAGAAGGTCTTCCACTATGCCCCTAGGATGAACTATAGATCGGTCAGCTAGTTGAATACTTATCATAGTTCCACTGGGTTCACCTAGGCCTAGTTTCTTGAACAATTTATATGGTATCACATTAATACTAGCACCTAGATCCTCCAAGGACCTCTCTACATGCAATTTACCTATAGAGCACAGGATAGTAAAACTACCTGGGTCCTTCTGCTTCTGCGGAAGCTTGTTCTGCAGAATGGCCGAGCACTCCTCGCTGAGCTCCATAGTGGCTAGCTCGCTCAGCCTCCGCTTCTTCGAGAGAAGCTCCTCCAGGAACTTCGCATACTTAGGCATTAGAGATAGTGCCTCCATGAAGGGCACTTGGACATGCAGCTTCCTAAGCATGAACGAGAAATTTCCGAACTCTGCCTCCAACCTGTCTTTGTAAATCCTGGTGGGAAAATGTAGCTTAGGCTTATTTTCAGCCACTACTGGTTGTGGCTTTGGAGCTTGTTCCTCTGGCTCCTTTCCATCACCAGGTCTTCTTCCGGCTTTGGGGTGATCTGGGTCACCTTCTTGGCACTCTTCTGCGGTGCATCCGCAATCACAGTCCCACTTCTCAGCATAATGGCGTGCAACCCCTCCTTATGATTTCTGGGATTCGGTAGGGGTTGGCCAGGAAGTGTGCCAGCTGGTCTAGAAGCAAGGGCATTTGCCAGGTGCCCGATCTTGGTGTCCATATCCTGCAGGAGTGCCTGCTGGTTTCTCTGGCCAACTTCAATCTCCATGAATTTTCCTACTCCAATTTATTGAACTTTTGGGTACTAGTGCTCGCCAAGGTAGTCACTAGATCCCTCAGTTCTGACACAGGATCGCCCGATGTTGGGACTGATGAAGGTGCACCAGGTTGCTGGTACTGCTGCTGTGGGGGCTATTGAAAAGCATGCCCCTGTCTGGGCTGATAAAGTGGTTGCTGATGCTGCATCTAGCCTGGGCGAGGCTGGTATGACTGCCTCTGGTTTGGAAAACTAGCTGCATGAGCTTGGAAGCCAGGTGGCTTCGGATTGCTATTGCCACTCTAGGAGAAATTTGGATGCTCGCGCCATCCCTCATTGTAGGTGTTACTGTATGGGTCGTTGCGCCGGACATTGTTGATGAAGTTCACCTGCTCCTAGGGTGTACTGGACTCACGCATGGCCTGACAGTCCTCTACAGTATGATGGGCGCACTCGCACCCCTAGCAATGCATTGCCGGCTGCTGCCCTGTCCCCGGAACCATCCCATTCCGATCGATGGCTGAGACCATTTTAGATACAACCTGCACCAAATCAGAAGAGTGGGCGCCCACAACATGTACACCTCTGCTTGGTGCTTGCCTCGACCTCCTAACAGTGCCCCAATCATACCCTTTCTCTGCCATCTCCTCAAAGAGCTGATTCAATTGTGGCGGCGTCTTGGTCAGCATGTTCCCGCCACAAACCGAATCAATCAGCTGCTTGTCTTCTGGGAAGAGGGCATGGTAGAAGGTGCCCACCTTGAAAGCATCATTGAAACCATGATTGGGACACCTCAGGAAGAGACTGGTGTATCTCTCCCATGCGTCCCGGATGGTCTCATCTTCATCCTGGGCAAAGTGGGTGATCTGCTTCTGTAAGTCCGCCGTTTTTGACAGAGGATGATAGCGGGTGAGGAACTTGTCCGCTAGGTTGGCGAACATGGTGATCGATCTGGGAGGCCTAGTGTCCAGCCACTCCTTGGCCTGCCCCTCCAAAGTGAATGGAAAGTACCTCAGCTAGATGGCATCAGCTGGGACCCCATTTATCTTGATTCCATCGATGAGCTCGTGGAATCGCCTCAGATGTGATCGGGGGCACTCCCCCTCTTTGCCAAGGAATACTACCGAGTCGCGCAACATAGTGATGACCGAGGTGCTCACCTCACATGAGGGTGCTGAATGGGCGACATCATGTCCGCGGCTCTGGTAGTCCAGTAATATCCCATGGTCTGCTCCTCGGGAAGAACCACATCATGGTCCTGTGGGTCACCCATCTCTTCTTCGCCGGCGATTTGTAGTTGTGCTAGCGCCTCCTCCGCAGCCAGCCGCGCCTTTAGAGCCCGCGTGAAGTTCCTATAGGTCCGTTTAAGCTCTTGGTCTAATGGTAGTAAATCTCCCGACAGAAAAAGCTAGAGTAACAAACTTTCACATTTCCCCAATAACCTAGAGGGTCCCCGGCAACGGAGCCAAAAACTTGACACGCTAAAACGCAACACCAAACTGCGACCAAGTGTAATCGCAGTCCGGAAATGCAGTAACAGGCAAGCTTTAATTGTCAACCCGGGGTCTAGATCTACTGCCTACTCCGTGTATATCTGTTACCTAGCAAACTAAGTTGAGTGATTGTGATTTTAACTAAAAGCAGTAAGAAAGCAGGAAATGGTTCGGTTTTCTAAAGCAAAGGAAGAGTCACTCAGGAATGAGGCCCCATCACTCTTTAGTTAGGTCTCATTTGTAATTACCCTGGGTTGATTAACTGTTGATTAAACTACGGAAGATCCGACAGTAGCTTGGAATCTCTTAAGCTGACTGACTCGCTATGACACAACTCCTAACAATGGCCAAGTGTAACCAACGAAAGGGACTGCAGTATAGTGGCTCAAGTAATAAATATCAAATCCACGGGTCTCTAGAGTTACTATTACTCAGCTTCAGTTCATTATCTAGCAAACCAGATTAAAATAGAAGAACTAAAACTACTCTAGCAAACTACAGTTAAGGTTAATTTAATTACAGGTTGGGAACTCACTTAGGTATGATTCCCCCTAGCCACTAGCCAGATTGATGATTGATGATCTCTAACCTGTTTCACTTTCATTCGCAATGCCGAGAATCCTCAACTAAACCTTGAGTCTCGACTAAAGGAACAAGGCCCTCTTGAGTCAATTGCCTAGAGGGACGTATCCTTCTTTAGAACAACCGATCAAGGCGTTCTGAACTAGACTCCCTCTATCGAAAGAGGTTCTCAATCGATACAAAGCAGTGAATCAACCCTCGACTAAAGCAGTTGATCCAATACTATCAATCTATGGTGCTCTATTGACCTAATCAGGTATTCGCTCTCACAGGATCAAAGCAGAATCAATAATCTCGACTAAAGCAGAATTGAATCATGAAAACATGCATAGATTGAATATGAACTCAAGATTATCAAGTAAGAGTACTCATACAATCATCCAATCAAACAAACATGGCTAGGGTTCCTCAAAACCTAAGTGAAGGGAAGTTACTCCATAGAGAAGAGAGAGACTGCAGTAAGAATCTTCAGATGATCAGTCTTCAAGTCCGGGCTTATTCCTCGAGCTTCCAAGGCGAAGAAATCCTCCAATTCCACTCCAAGAATGCCCTCAAATCGCCCCCTCTCTCTTTGGTTCGTCCCTTGGGTGTTTGGGATCCAAAACCCAGCCCCCCCTCTCCTTTGGCTCGAATTTGGGTTAAAAAACCCGATTCTGGGCAAAACACGGTCGCGGGCACGGCCGTGCTTTGATTTTGCCCGCCCGTGTTTTGCCCCCGTGTTAAAAACACGCCCGGGCGCGTTGGCCAAAACACGGTCGTGCCTAAATATGATCACGGCCGTGTTTTGATTTAGGCGCGCCCGTGTTTTTACTGCCGAACCTGTTCCCCTATATTCAATGCTTCGTTTCTCCCTCGTCCGGACTCCGAATCAGTCGCCGTTTGATCTCAGACGCTCGTAGTCACGTCCTATTTCTTTTCATGACAAACTTGCATGATTCTTTGTCCATAAAGTGAGGTAGAAATCCATTCTTCTTCAGGTCATGCCCGAGTTTCTGCTCCCGAATCGCCAATTGATCTCTGATTGACTTGAAACTTGCGCCTATGCTTCACTTTATGTGCTAGGACCTGAAATATGACAAAGGAACACAACCTAGCGTAAAATAGGCCAAAGATGTGATAATTAAAGCTCAAACGATCAAGAAACACAGGGGAAAACATGTGCAAATATCGAGTAATCACTGAGCAAGCCCTCTCAGGCAGGCTAACCGGCAGGCGACTAGCCTTCACCGGGATAGACTGCTGAGGCAATAAGCACAGAACTCCACTACTGGAATTGGGTTCCAGCACAATGCAGTAGATTGATCAGACTTCAATTGACTCAATGAATCGTGCATCAATCGATTAAAATCAAACAGTATAACAATCCCAAGTCATTACAATCAAGATCCCTAACACATGGAACTAGGGTTCTTCATACCCAAGTGAGAGAAAGTTCTACTCCATAGAGAGAGAGAGAGAGGAAAACACTAATCAGAGTAGTCATACTCATAAAGATGAGGAAAATATGCTCTAGGATGATGATCTCCAAGCTCGATTGATGAAACCCAACTCCAAAATCACCTATAGGATGTGTTCTTCGCACTTTCTCTCTCTAGGGCTCTGTTTTTGCTCCCAAAAAGTCGATTCCCTCTCCTTTGGCTCGAAAATTGGGTTAAAACCCAGATTTTTCCGACCACACGGTCGTGTGAAATCCCCAGGTGCCCATGCGGAAGTGCAAAGCGCGGCATTTCGATAAGTGGACTTCAGGCACGCTGCACGGACTTTCCACACGGCCACAAGGGGTCCCTTACACGGCCAGTGTGGCCTACCCGTGCAAATTGGTGTCACATGACCGTGTGGAATTTTAGGCGTGCCTGTGTGGATTCCTCAGCTTCTCGCCAAACGTCCAATCTTCGTCCAATCGACTCCAAACTCGTGCCCAAACCTTCCTTCACGTACTAGGACCTGAATATCAAAAACAAGAATAAACTAGCGTGAAATCGGCCTAAAACACGAGAGATGAGACTCAAACGGCACCGGAATGGTGGACAAAAACATGTGTAAATATCGAGTAATAACATAGTACTATAAAAGTTGTAAATTCAAATCATACTGAGCAGGAAATTGCTAGGAACACGTACTTGGAGCCCTCAAATTGTAAAATTTGGACAGTGGACTAGGCCCCAAGCACACAAACGCAACTAAGTAGTCAAAGATAAACACCTCCCACACTTAAGATCGACATTTCCCTCAATGGAGAAGAGGGAAGGATAAGGGAAACGATGTTACCGGGAAGAACAGACTGGAGATGAGACCAGTCATCATGAGCAACCTGGAAGAAGCACCGGTTTCTGAGAATCATGGTAAGACAAAACACAATCACTCACACTAGGTAAGAGTTAGGATAACAGTTGTCAGCCCCATGGCTTCTAATAGAAGAAAAGAAAAATAAAACACAAAAATATCCAGTTCGACACACAAAAACAAAGACACAAAACATAACACATGGAGCCCGCGGTCAAGGGGCGGTCTCAATCCTCCTCATCATCATCTCAAGTATGCAAAGGATGCCAGAATGTATAGGCGGTGCCAACATCAGCCACCGAGCACAAACGTTGCAGTAGGAAAGAGTAACGGTGGGCATCACGCTCATTATTCATGCGCGTCTCAATCTGATTGAAGCAAGCATCCATGGCCACACAATTGTCGTCAGACGGTGCAGCTGATGATGAACCGGGGAAGAACTGCAGCGGGTTGAAATAAGGATGAAAGTTGACCTGTTTTGGGGCGGGTTCGACCCACCCCGTAGGCAGGGCGGGGCGGGCATGGGTAGTCTCATCGACCTGCCCTGACCCGCCCCATTCTCGACCCGTTCTTGTCTAATTTACATGTAATCTTAGTCAAATTACTTAGAATTTTCCTTTTATTGCATCATATTTTAGCTATAATAAAGTTGTAAATTAGTAAAAACCTCAATTTCTCCAATAATTTAACTACAATTGTCATAATATTGTTTGTTTTCTTAATATTATAATAAAAATAACGAATATTTTTAATATTTTCATATAAATTGCACACCCATTGGGTCGACCTGCCCCGACCCGCGACCCGTGATCAATTACCCGACCTGGACCCAGCCTGCCACGGGGCGGATCTGGGTACCAAGAAACCCACCCCGGACCTGCCCCATTGCCATTCCTAGATGAAACAGTGGAACTCCATCAGTGGCAGGAGTCTCAGCCTCTACCGCCTCCGCAAACTCCTCAGGGCGCAAACCCTTGATCCAACTGATCCGCGGGTTCGTCCTGGCGACCCGAAGCAGCCCCATGGAGTACAAGGTCTTATTGGGGAAGCCTTGGTTGCGCTCAACCCAATTGCAACCGTCAATTATCCATCTATGAGTAATTTTACTCAAAACCAAGTAAACCCATTGATTATGGGTAGGGTATGAGTAAAGTCTATATGTGTTTGAGGTTTTGGAGTAGGGTTTTGGTAGAGTATGAGTATTGATTTCATTCTCTAAATAGGCATGGATTGGTGATGGATGCCCATTTACTTGATGTTGTTTAGCTACTCATACAAAATTGGAGTTATTTATAAAAACTTAAAAAGTTTAGGTATCAAAATGTAAGACACAAAAAATTTAGGTACTCAAATATAATTTCTCAACGATACTTTGACGACTTATACTCAAAATATATTTTTAGGTAATAAATCTAATACCTATAAAGTTTAGGTACCGAACTGTAATTTGTGTATTGGATATGGGTACAACCCAAATCCAAGGATTAAAGACCCAACCTATAAAACTCTACCCATTTACCTTGTATTTGGGTTTATACCCAACCCTATTGGATTGGATAAGAAAATATCCATGGATTTTGGTAGAATTGCCATCCTTGGTACGGGTGCATGCAAAACGCGAGAAGAGACGGCACTAAAAGAGGAGATCAAATTGGTATATAAAGTTTTGTGGGTGTTATTTTGTTCCGTCCTAGCTAAGACTTATAAGAGTTGGAATTACTATGGTTTTACTTTTATTTTTTAAAATTATGGCGGATAGAAGCTTGGAGACGATCATCTAATTCAAGCGCTCAATCATTCAAATTGATATCCGACCGTCAGATTCTCAAAAGGAAACAAAATCCCTCAACTGGGCCAGGTTGGCGACCATTTCTATTGGACTAACCTGCTTGATTTTATTTTAACAACACTGAAATTATGCTTTTTTTAAAAGAAATTTTTCTATAGTTTCAATCATTTTATCTCTTTCTTTTTTTTGTTTATAATTTTTTTTCCTTGTGGTGTTACATGTAAAAGTCAAGATGTAATATATATTTTCCTAGTTATATCTAGTAGCATATCAACATTTTTCCACCCTTGTCCCATGGATGCTATCCGACGTCACTAGACTATTTTGTTGCTAGATATCTGACTAGCCATTTCTGTTCTTGTTGAAAACAAAACACCATAGGAAAATTGACCATTGATCATAGAAGAAAAAAACATAGAGGCATAATACAGTTTACGAAGGACACACCATTTTCCGTTAATAGAACGATAAATGCGGGTCGATTGAATTAGTGAAGCCATCCTCCAATGATCGATAATCCACTTTTTCCCCAAATAACTTCAAAACGTTAATCTCTTGTACTCTCTTTGTTTCCGGTATAGTCTAATTTTTGTCAATCGTTCCTAATTAAAACAATAATAGAAACGAGCTTAAATTGTATGTATATAAACCATGGCGTTCAGTAATTTCCGGCTTTGCCACTTTGCTCTTCGTTTGCTAAATTTGTAAGCCATCCAATTTCCTCTGTTTTCCATTGCCCCTTGCCGATGGGGGGCGCGTCATCGCTTCCATCAGTCTGCCTCATGTTTTATTAGGAAAAATAGGTGAAATTTTCTTTGAGCTCCCGTTGCTTACTCCTCAGGCTCCATCAAATTTTGCAATGGGAGCCTGTTGTAGCACTGAGATCCATTTTGGACCTGAAGAAGCCGAGGACCCAAAAGAGCAAAATGAATATGACGTCGAGAGCAACGCCGGTGATGATGATGTCTTCGTCGGCGATGATGGTGCTCGCATTCGCCTCCATGGAGCATCCAAATTCATCTCCATGTTCACGCAACAAGGGAAGAAAGGGGTCAATCAAGATGCCATGACGGTCTGGGAGGTAAAGCTGCTCTATGTTGATTCAAATAATACAAATCTCGGGATTACAATGGTTTTTTATTGAAATTGAGGGTTATTTTTTTGTTGCGATGGGTTTGCCAGGAATTTACGGGGGATAAAGGAATGACATTTTGTGGTGTGTTTGACGGGCATGGGCCTTATGGTCACAAGGTATCAAGGTATATTAGGGACAATCTGGCATCAAAGCTGTCAGCGGGAATTAAATCGTTGCAGCTTAATGACTTGGATAGCAGCGACATTAGTCTTAGCAGCGATGGGGATAGTGATCACGAGGCTAGCAAACCAAAAGATGCCAAAGGTTCCTTTCTCTTGTCCTCTGCGGAAACCTGTTTGATGAATTGCTTCAAAGAGATGGACCAAGAACTCAGCCTCGACGCAAGCATTGATAGCTACTGCAGCGGTGCCACTGCTGTTACTGTAATTAAAAAGGTACAAGCCCTAAACAACAAATCAATAAAATTTTGGTTTTTCTCCCATAAAATTGAATGATTGATTAATTGATTTGGTCATATTCAGGGAAGGCACTTGTTGATTGCAAACTTGGGAGATTCTAGAGCGGTTCTTTGCAGCAGGGGAAACAAAAACCAGCTAATCCCAGTCCAACTCACCGTGGATTTGAAACCCAGTGTCCAAAGTGGGTCTCTTTATCTCTTTGATCTACATTTCATGGACTCGGTATTTTTATTGATCTTTATTGGTTCATTTATTCTCTAGGCGAAGCGGAAAGAATTAAGAAGAACAATGGCAGGGTATTCGCCATGGAAGAAGAGCCTGAGATATTTAGAATATGGATGCCTGATGAAGACTGCCCTGGTCTGGCCATGGCAAGAGCATTTGGAGATTTTTGCCTTAAGGATTACGGCCTCATCTCGACCCCTGAAGTCTCTTACAGGAGGCTCACAAACAAAGACGAATTCGTGGTCCTAGCCACCGACGGAGTAAGCAAAAAGCCCAAAAGCACCATTCCATTTATTATACCATTAATTAATTAATCTCGAATATTCTCACGTCGCATTTTTAATTTGAAGATATGGGATGTGTTGACGAACGAGGAGGTGATAAACATTGTCGCATCAGCAAGGAAGCGATCAATGGCGGCAAAATTACTGGTTAAGTACGCGGTTCGTATGTGGAGAATGAGACATCCAGGCAGCAGAATTGACGATTGCGCGGTGGTATGCTTGTTCCTAAAGAGCAAAACGATATTGACGAGGTCATTTTCGGAGGTAAGCCGGGTGAGCGCCAACCACACAGAACTAACAGAAAACTTCTCGGAAGTTAGTAGAGCAAGTGTTCATCACTCGGAAATTGCTGCCGTGCCACAAAAATCCAGAACCGTGAGGCAACATGTGGGTCGCCCGCCTGTGGGACATGATCACACTAATAACACTAGCAATAGCATCTCGGAGTCTCAGCAAGGCAGTGATGGAGTGGTAGCCTGCAGCCCTGGAATGAGCAGACCGGACTCGTTCGCAGTGGCGTCTTCCACAGGAAATGGATTAAGCCAAAGAAGAGCAGTGAAATCAATAGAGCTTGTTGAAGCCTAACCCAGTAAACCAAAACCCCTTTGTTTGACCCTTTTCCCCATTTTTATGCTCTAAATTTATTTCATTTTCCTCAGATCCTGAGGACTGGCAACAATTTGGCTCGAGGGGTTGTATTTTTAGAGGAAAAAAGGAAAATGTATACAACATTTTTTGCAATCCGTATTATTTTTGGTTGCAATTAGTGAAAGAAACAAGCATTCCCGAAGCATTGGGCATTTCCACTCGCCACCGCCAACCACTTATTTATGGCATATGATTTTTTACATTGGAGCTTTGGCAAAAGTGCTTAGAGTCTTCATGCACCCAGAGACCTGCCTGCCACTATCCTCAAAGGCACAATGCTCTCATTGACATACAGCTCTTCCCCATTTAGTACCTGATAAGATAATGAGCTCGTGAAAGTTTAGGTTCTTTTGATCAAAGTCGCGCAGTCAGTATAGAGGTAGGCTCGAACAATATAAGGTAGAAGCTCGACCACTTGGAAGAAGGCTCGAACAGTATAAGGTAGAAGCTCGACCACAATCTGAGGGCATACTCAACGCGATTAGAGTCCACCAACGACGATAGCAAAATTAAAGAGTAAAAACTCAATGAACCAAAAAGGGGTTTTTCATTGTCATAAGTCTACCTGTTACAATAACCCTCAACTCCTTTTATAGTAGGAGCCCAAAATAAAACTAAAACTAATGCAAAAACATCACTTAAAAAATAATTAATTGAACCCTATACATAAAATAAACAAAACACAGCTACAACAAACGTCCTCAAATTCCCCAATTGTGCATCTGCAATTCCCCTGTCGTGGATTAGCAACCTCATAATAGGAGGTCCTTCTGATCTCATTCCCCTATCACAAACCTCAGATCCCCTATTGGGAATTTTAACCTACCTGATAGGGGATTTTTTCCTGATCACCATACAATCTTTAGGCTGCTCGTTTGGTGTCCACGAAGCTTCCATCTTCTCATCCAACGCCTTTATTATCTTTAGCAAGACTTATACTCTCATTCTCAACACCTAGCTTCCCTATAATGTCTCCCAGAAAAAACGAATAAGCTCCCAAAGTAGGTACCACGGACTGTTTCCCAGACTTATCCAAATTTCCAGCTTCTTCTTCCCTTGACTTGGTTTCTTCTTTGAACATCAAAGGGAATGGTTTTGGGCCACGATCTAGGATCACATCATTCTCGAACACAAACCCATACTTAGTCAAATTCCGCATTTGCTTCTGTTTTGACTATGTGTCAATAGCAATTTGAGAACCTTCGTTGAGCCACCAGAAGGCTCACTCTCCTTCTATCAAAGCATGGTCTTCATTCTTCAACACTTGTACTTTTACGACAAAGCCTTGGTTACCTTTGAACAGCCCCCACGAAGCATGTGCATCTTCACAAAGTTGGCAACGAAGGTTGTTGTTTATGGACTTAACCAAAAAAAATTCCCTTTTTATTCTGTGATTGCTTGCTTCTCTAAGATGACTTCTGACCTTCAATTGGCTTGCTTCTAGGGATTGCATTAGTACCCGTTTCTCTATAGTATTACAAAATCCACAGAAATAACTTCCTTAAAATGGGTAAATTTTAATAATTTCAATTGCTAGGAGAATACAAAATATCCATCCATTAAAATTTGATTTGAAGATTGCATAAACTCAGTTAGGTCATGTAAAGAACTTATTAGGTCTCAATAACTCCTTATTAGGTCTCAATAACTCTCGAAGTGAAAAAAAAACTGAATTTTTGGTTGTGACATATGAGGCATGGCGATGCGACAGACGCAATTCAAAGCACGAAATAACCTCCAAGAAAGAAGAGGGTCTACTAATGAAATGTGTCCCTACTCCCTTGTACTCTAGTGCGCTTAGTGATTAAGGCTCACGAACTTTGATTTTGTTATGGAATTATTTATGGCGCACTTTCATTATTGACCTGTTATGTTTACGCTATAGGCTCTTTTCTCAGGAGGGTTTGAGTTTAGGGTGGCAATTTTGACCTGATTCATTATATTTTTTAGTTTGATTTGTTATGAGATGGGTGGTATCTGTCTTGTAGGTAAGATGGGAGCGGGTATGGTGATATGATCCTAAATGACTCAATCTATGAATCATGATTGCTTGGTAAAGAGGAAACTTCAACTAGCATGAAGAACATTGAATATTGGCTAAGTGTTGAGATTGTTTCAGGAGACCAACTTTGCAGGCTTGGTTCTCACCAATGGCTCGATGAAAATTCGAGATTAAGGGTTTGTTTTGAAGCTGGAGTGCTCATCTACAAGCTGGGATGCGTGGGTGCTCGAGAAGAAGTCAGGAAGGTCATTTTCAAAGCTTCTCAAAAACCTCGGCCAAAGCCGAAAAACTGCCTGAAAATGGCTAAGTCTGGAAACGTGGCTGTTAAGCCTACTTTGGAGCTCCATTCGAGGAAGAGACTGAGAATCAAGTTAGGAGCTTCATACCACATGAAAGTATTTGTATTAATCTACAAAGACAAGGCATTGGATTAGGGGTGGGCAAACGGTTCGGTAAACCCGAACCAAACCGGAATAATGCTATTCGGTTCGGAATTCGGAAGGAAAATATCAATATTTCAGAAATCAGGGTTCTTCAACCAAACCGAAATTCTAAACTTTCGATTGAAAAACCGAAATACTATAATTGAAACCTCCAAATGGTAGATTTTTATGTTTTTAGTTGTTTTTAGACTTAAATATTTGAAATGTTTTATGGCTTATGTGTTGAAAGTTTGATTTTATCATTGACTATGCATATAATTGCATATTTATTGTTTATATTAGGGGTGAAAAATAATTTAAAAGTGAGAAGCTACAAGTAGCCTCAAAAATTTGGTTTTATGTGAAAAACCAAACCGAACTGAATTATATTTCGGTTTAAACCGACCGAAACGAATTATAATTCAGTTTGAGGTTTGGGAGAATTCGAGGACCCGATATTCATAATTTCGGTTTGGTCGAAATCGAACCGACCGAATGCACACCCCTACATTGGATGATTGATTTGATACCTAGAAGGCTCCAAACGAAAGAGGGCAAGATAGTCTGGAGCCTGTCGAAACTGTCTTGCTTACCAAGGAACCTGAATCCTTCTCGGAATAGGATTACTTTACCTTTTCTGTTTTGCACTTTGATTCTGAGTTTGTCTATGTTTATGTTAGTTTGTTTAACTAGCCTGGCTCTATTTAAGCCTTTCAATTGCATTATAATAGATAAATTTTGTTCAACTGAATACAAACATCAAGTTTTGGTTCATTAGCTTTCGTTTTGTGAGTTGATTGAATTGCTTGGTAGATTCCGAGTGATTCGTGTGCTTGTATCAAACAAGTAAACCACATTATTTGTGGTCTGGCTTCTACCTATCTATTTCGAGCCTTCTCCCTTGTGAGAGATTGCACGAAATTGACAATCCAAAACACACCAAACATCGCCCTGTTTTCCGTGTGTTCTTGTCCGATGTTCAATCCTTTCCCATTGAATTGATTAAGCTTCTCACTCTTATCGAAAGAGACCCATCTAGGGATCATAAACTAGTATCATAGCCTGGTTTAACGCAGTGGCAACAACGAAGAAGAAGAACGTACCTGTCGCTGCATGAACGAGGCACAAGGATCCAGTTGTCTTGCAAAAACCAGAAGAGTCAGAGTTTGACGACGAGACTTAATTTAACCAGCAAAACATTGGAGAATCATCTCTCGGTGCGGCCGAGGCTTTGCAATCGGTGGTTGCAACTTAATCGGCAGTTGGCCGAGTTAAATTTGAAGGTTAATGCCCCTATTTCACCGACCAATATAGCCAAGCCTGATGTGAGGCCAGAGGCAGCACAGAACTAGGGAGTTCAAATTGGAGGTGATCCGACCTTGATGGAGCGCATCCACGACCATAGTGAATGCCGTCACGATGATCTTGATCACGATCGCCGTCCCCCTGAAACCACCAAACATCCCATCTTTTTCTGGCTCCAACAACGCCTTTAGCTACCTGGATTGGGAGAGGGAAGTGATTCTTTTCTTTTAATGCAGGGGTTATATGGAGCCACAGAAGGTTCTCTTGGTGACATATGAATTTACGGATTACGCCGCTCAATGGTGGGAATGGATCAGACTCTGATGATCCCAGAACTTTCTGCCTGAGATCGAGACCTAGACAGAACTAAGGGGCTTCATGAGGAACAGATTTGCTGCTGGGTACTACCAGCGATAACTTGGAACAAATTCGGCAGGGATCGAGTGTTGTGGAGGATTAACTTCGTGAGCTTGAGTTGCTCAAGATGTGAGCTGCTATAAAGGACGATCGAGAAGCTACCATTCCTCGATTCCTTCATGTGTTAAACCAAGAAATTCATCAAGAGATAGAATTGAGTTATTGAGTTGGAAGAGGTAGTACATCTTGAAATCAAGGTTGAGAGGCATCAAAAGACGATGCCAAGCCGAAGATATTCGTTGGTGACCAACCTGGTGGCAGAACCTCTAGTTGATCTCAATTTGCCTCAATTAAAGCCTGAAATCACCAAATCGGCTCCCAAGAATGTTCCTCCAGCTGCTACTGAATGATCTCGAGGCATTCAATGTTTTAAATGCCGTGGCCGAGCCCATAAAGCGAATAATTGTCCAAATTCAAGGACTCTGGTCATTCGCGAGGGCGAGTACCTCGCTGACGATGAGAAGAGATCCGACAATGAAGAGAAAGTGGAAGAGGAGATTGTAGTTAGCAGGTAAGCCCTGGCACTTGAAGTTTCCCCAGATGTCAGCCAACATCAAACTTTGTTTTATTCACGATGCTTGGTAAGTGGCAAGCTGCTCTCCGTGATGGTGGATGGAGGCAGTTGTGCCGATGTCGTTAGCCAGGACGTGGTGAAGAAACTTGGGCTGCAAACCAGTTGGCACCCCGAGCTTTACAACCTCCAATGGATAAACGATTACGGGGCGATCAAAGTCAACAAACAAGCTCAAATTCGATTTGAAATTGGTGAATACAAAGATGAGCTTCTCTTTGATGTTGCTCCGATGCAGGAAACCATTTTGTTGCTAGGACGTCCTTAGAAATTCGAAAGAGAAGTGTGTCATTACGGTGGAACCAACTGTTACAAGGTCAAACACGATGGTCGAAAAATTATGTTGAAGCCTTTGTCGCTGGAAGAAGCCGTGAAGATTAACGGCAATTGGAGGCGAGTCGACGGCAACAAAATGCTGAATCCATTCAAACCCATCTCGAGGAACCCAGTGGAAATAATTTTATGGTTCGACGATTCATGTCATGGCTTTGATACATGAGCCATGGCTTTGATGCACGAGTCATGGTTGAGACCACAAGTTGAGGTTATACTCCTACTTCTCAGCACCTGACATGGGAGAGGGGGTAACAAATTCGTGTTTTAGGCTGCGTCCATAATTCATCACATTAGTAGGTATATTTGGGAACACGACTGTGTCCTGGGTCGTTTCGACAAACAAGGGGAGGAACACGGTCTTGTCCTTCCTACCTTACTCCTTTCAATGCCTTCTTTGCCTTCATTTGTCCAAAATTTTGTTCCACGATCTTAATAGGATCTTAAATAAAACAAACGAAGCACAACCTAGCATAAAATAAGCCAAAGAATGTTAAACACCAATTCAAACGATCAAGACATGAAACGGATAACTTGTACAATCAAGCCTGAATCAAGGCATTTAGGTTTTTCCAATTCTAGGATGTTCCTAGTAGATGCCATTCAAATTCCATAGCTTAGCTCTAGGATGGTCTACTGAGATCTCAACTTCAGTCTTTTGTAGTGATTTGAATTTTGTGACTCTTAAATTGAATAAAGATTATTTTGCTTACGTTGTGGTGTTTGTTTATCTTATTTGAGTTTATCATATTCATTCGAGTCAGTTCTAGTGAATTCAGGCTTTTTGTTCCCATTTGATGGTGCCTTTTGTAGTTACAAGTGACTTCAACTACATACATGGGGCAAGTCTATTTCTGGCCCTCTACATGAGGTTTTAAGGAACATGGGATTTTACCTCAACAGTCTTGTCCAGGCGTTTCTCAACAAAATGGACTAGTTGAACATAAACATCGGCATGTTCTGGAGATTACCCGCGCTCTCTTGTTTTAGTCGTGTGTTCCCTCTCATTTGTGGATGGAGGTGATGCATACAGTGATGTTTTTTATCAGGTTACACAGATACTTGGTCAGCGGAGCCCTTATGAGATCTTGCATGGTAAACGCCCCTTGTACAATGAATTACGGGTATTTGGTTGCACTTGCTATGTTCTCCTACCGAGGCGTGAGCGTCATAAACTGTCTCCTAAAGCCGCGAAGTGTGTGTTTGTTGGGTATAGTGACAAACACAAATGTTATGACTGCTATGATTAGCTCATCAATGGGTTCGGATCTCTCTTGACGTTGCATTCTTGGAGCATCTCTCATATTATGGTGCTACTGACTCGACTCCTTGATCGGACTTGGACTTCTTGAACACTTTGCCCTCGTTGGACCCTCTATCTCCACCTCCAGAGATCATATCCATGCGGCTAGATATGACCTCTCCATCGACTTATGCATCATCTCGACTCGGTTCGTCCTCGCCTACGGACACTCCTTTTACTTCCAGTTCTTCTCAGCCTCCTCGAGTGATAATAATGCGTCGGATCTACATCTGGAGGAAGTCAAGGAAATACCCAAGTTGTGTCGTTCTTTGCGTACCACGAAGGGTCAGCAACCTGCTCACATGTCCGATTTGTGTCATTCTCAACTTCCTATATTCTCATTCCAGCGACGTATAAGCATACTGAGGAAATCCACACTGGAATGCAGCTATGACCAATGCAGTAAAAATCGGGATTTTGATTGTAAAATCATATGATTTTACTTAGGGATTCCGATCCTGATTTCACTATAAAATCGGTGGAACATAAAACCATTTAAAATCTAGATTAAAATTGTAAAATCGTACCAAAATCGGGATTTTGATCGTATGCGAGCAAAATAGGTGGTTTGACCTAATTTAAAAGAAGTAAAACTGTTTTGGCAAAAAGGGAAATGAACAGGATATTCTCAAATAATTTCCTATTAAAAAAATATTTATAAACAAAAATAACAAAATTAGGTCTCGGTCAATCCCTTCCATACGTCCCGTTTAACTCATCGCTAAAACAGTTGTCCTAATATTGGAAGTATGTAAGAATTAACATCATTATTAACTAACTAATTTATTAATTGATATATTTTTACCAAACCACTAGCATTAATTATTTTATTGGAGTTCTATTATCCTTAGTTTTAAATCATGCTTAGTAGACGATGTCGGAATATTACTAACTTAAACTACCTAGACACAACATTAAAATAAGAGCCAAACCCCATAAGCTCTATCCATTCTTCATGAATTATTGTGAGTTACGCAGTAAATAACAATTAAAATGATATTTTGGAGCATTAATCTTGAGTATTATCATTTTAAATGTTATGTGTCTATGTGTTATTAATGATTTACCTTATTAATATTATTATATGTTATATTCTATATGGTACTTAAAATCTTACGATTTTACGATTCTGATTTTACCCCAGTTTTCGATTTTAGATAAAATCCCGATTTTGACTGCATTGGCTACGACGACCTAGGTTCAAGATCTCGAAGCCAACCACACGTGGGACATTGTTCCACTCCCTCTTCATGCTTTGGTTATTGGCTCGAAGTGGGTTTATAACGTCAAGTTGCATCTGGATGGTTCTCTTGAACGCTTTAAGACACGGGTGGTCGCTCAAGGCTTCAAGCAAGAATTTGAGATTGATTATGAGGAGACATTTGCTCCTGTGGCCAAAATGCAGACGGTCAAGACTTTGTTTGTTGTGGCCACATTACGAGGGTGGTGTCTTAAGAAGCTAGATGTAAAGAACGCATTTTTGCATGGAGATTTAAAGGAGACCATCTACATGGAGTGTCCTACAGGCTATCTGGGTAGTGATAAGTCTAAAGTCTGTTTGCTTCGTCGGTTTTTTTATGGTCTTAAACAGACACCGAGAGCATGGTTTGAAAAGTTCCAAGATACCATTCAACTGGCGGGGTTTACTCATAGTGACAATGACCCTTCATTGTTTGTGCGACGTATAGATCGGGGGTATTACTGTTTTGCTTATATACGTCAATGATATGCTCATAAGTGGTTATGATGTTGGCATGATTCAGGAGCTCACTGCCACTCTGCATGCGAAATTTCACTTGAAAGAGCTTGGCGATGTGTCCTATTTCTTAGGATTGGAGGTTCATCGGTCTCCTAGGGGATTGCTTGTGAGTCAACAAAAGTATATCGCTGACCTGCTCGAAACGGCTAATATGGATGATAGCATCGTATTTGCACGTGTTTTCACTCTGGTTTCCTGCCCATTTTGGCTCGAATTGATTGTTCCTTGGCCTATTTTACGCTAGGTTGTGTTCCTTTGTCACATTTCAGGTCCTAGCACATAAAGTGAAGCATAGGCGCAAGTTTCAAGTCAATCAGAGATCAATTGACGATTCGGGAGAAGAAACTCGGGTATGACCTGAAGAAGAATGGATTTCTACCTCACTTTATGGACAAAGAATCATTCAAGCTTGTCATGAAAAGAAAGAGGACGAGACTACGAGCGTCTGGGATCAAACGGTGACTGATTCGGAGTCCGGACGAGGGAGAAACGAAGCATTGAATATAGGGGAACAGGTTCGGCAGTAAAAACACGGGCAGGAGGCCTTCAAAACACGGCCGTGTTCTGTGACCGTGCTTTTACTGCCGAGAGCAAATCCGAGTTTGGCAGACATGAGCTGATTACACGGGCAGGGCTGAGACAAAGCACGGGCGTGTTTTCAACAAAGCACGGCCGTGTTTTCACCAACATGTGGCCGTGTAATTAACCCTGGCCAAAGCACGGGCGGGCTGAGGCAAAGCACGGCCGTGCCCTCGACAGTGCTTTGGCCAGTGACGCCCTTTTAGGCAGATTTTCAGCCAAAGAGGAGGGAATTCGATTTTCTGGGCAAAAACAGAGTTTTAGAGAGAGAAAGAGCGAAGAACAAACCCTAGGAGCTATCTTGGAGTGGATTTCTCATCATTGAAGCCCGGATTGCGTCCCTAGGAGTGAAGATTGACATCCCAGAGCAGATTTTCCTCATCTTTATGAGTATGACTACTCTGATTTCTGTTTTCTCTTCTCTCTCTATGGAGTAGAACCTTTCTCTCACTTGGGTATGAAGAACCCTAGTTCCTTGTGCTAGGGATTTGATTGTAATGACTTGGGATGATATTATTGTTTGATTTTAATCGAATGATGCATGTTTCATGAATTGATTTGAGTCTGATCAGCTTGTTTCAATTTCTGCTTCAACCTGAGATAGATAGAATCTGATTAGGTTGTTAGAGCTTCTTCATTCGATAGTAGGAGATTGGCTATACGAGAGTTAGCCAGTTTACTGCTTTGTACTGGTGTTCTCAACGCCAGTAGTGGAGTTCTGTGTTTATAGCCTCAGCTTTCTATCCCGGTGAAGACTAGTCGTCTGCCGGGTAGTTAGACTGAGAGGGCTTGGTCAGCTTAAGAGATTCCAAGCTACTGTCGGATCTTCCGCAGTCTAATCAACAGTAAATCAACCCAGGGAATTGCAATTGAACCTAACTAAGGAGCTAGGGGGACTCAATCCCGAGTGACTCTTAACTGCTTTTGAAAACCGAACCATTTCCTGCTTTCTTACTGCTTTTGCTTTAAACAACACTCACTCGACTTAGTTTGCTAGATAATAGAGAATCACGGAGTAAGCAGTAGATCTAGACCCCGGGTTGATAATATAACTTGCCTGTTACTGCATTCCCGGACTGCGATTACACTTGGTCGCAGTTTGGTGTTGTGTTTTGGCGTGCCAAGTTTTTGGCGCCGTTGCCGGGGACCCCTCTAGGTTATTGGAGAAACGTGATAATTTGTTACTCTAGCTTTTATTTACTGCATTTTATTTCTTCCACCTGTGTGCCTTCACGGGTTGTTCCTTCTGAGTGTGTGCAGGTAGTGCATGACCCGTAGCCAGTCGGGAGATCTACTACCATTAGACCAGGAGCTTGAACGAACTTGCAGGAACTTCAAGCGGGCTCTAAAGGCACGACTGGCTGCGGAGGAGGCACTGTCACAGCTGCAGTTAGGAGAAGAAGAAGAAGAAGAAAGCGAGATGGGGGATCCGCAGAACAACGATCTGATCCCCGAGGAGAAGACCATGGGATCCTACTGGGCCGCTAGGGCTGCGGACATGAGGTCACCCATTCAGCACCCTCATGTCCCAGCCAACAACTTTGAGGTGAGCACCTCAGTGATCACCATGCTGCGCGGTTCAGTGGTGTTCCGTGGCAAGGAGGGAGAGTGCCCTCGATCACATCTCAGGCGATTCCACGAGCTCATCGATGGAATCAAGATCAATGGGGTACCAGCAGATGCCATCCAGCTGAGGTACTTCCCATTCACTCTGGAGGGGCAGGCCAAGGAGTGGCTAGACACTCGACCTCCGGGCTCCATCACCACGTTCGCCAACCTGGCGGACAAGTTCCTCACCCGCTACCATCCTCCATCCAAGACAGCTGCCCTGCAGAAGCAAATTACACATTTTGCTCAGGATGAGGATGAGACCATCAGGGATGCATGGGAGAGGTACAACAGTCTCTTTCTCAGGTGTCCCAATCATGGTTTTAATGATGCATTCAAGGTGGGCACCTTCTATCACGCTCTCTTCCCGGAGGACAAGCAGCTGATCGATTCGGTTTGTGGCGGGAACATGCTGACCAAAACCCCGCCACAGCTGAATCAACTCTTTGAAGAGATGGCGGAGAATGGTTATGATTGGGGCACTGCCAGGAGATCGAGGAGAGCATCAGGCCGGGGTGTGCATGCTGTGGGCACCCAGTCATCTGATTTGGTGCAGGTAGTATCGAAGCTGGTCTCAGCTATCGATCGTTCCGGGATGATTCCAGGGACCGGACAGCAGCAGGCGATGCTCTGCCAGTGGTGCGAGAGCACCCATCATATGGTGGAAGACTGCCAGGCGATGAAGGAATCGACCACACCCCAGGAGCAGGTGAACTTCATCAACAATGTCAGGCGCAATGACCCCTACAGCAACACGTACAATGAGGGGTGGCGCCAGCATCCTAACTTCTCCTGGGCTGGGCCAAATCCCAGACCACCAGCTCCACAGGGTCCACCGGGCTTCCAGAGGCCACCATATCAGCCCAGACAGGGGCAATTCCAGCAGCCGGGTGCAGCCCCTGCTGCCCCAGTGCAGAATGATCAGATGGCTGAACTGCGGGACTTGGTGGGTTCTCTCGCCAGTGTTAGCGCTCAGAAATTCAACACCTTTGAGCAGTTCATGGAGAAGGCCTCGGGTCAACTCCTGTCTCTGGAAGCTGGTCAGAGGAATACACGGGCTGTTTTGCAGGATATCCAGACCCAGCTGGGAAGCGTGGCCCAAGCAGTGGCTCAAAGGGCACCTGGTACTCTACCAGCACAGACCATTCCTCACCCGCAGACCCCGGATGAGCGGGTCAATGCCATCATGACCAGGAGTGGCAAGCTGACTGTCGATCCCCCTGCTCGGGAACCGGAGAGAGAAAGCCCTGTTGCAGCATTTCCGGCGGTTGATCAAGAAGTAGAGAAGGAGGTTGAGGTGCCTGCACCAAACCCGCAACCAGTAGTGAAGGAGTATGTGCCTAAACTCCCCTTCCCTACTCGGTTGCACAGAGACAGGCTGGAGACAGAGTTCGAGAACTTCATGGCCATGCTCAAGAAGCTGAATGTCCAAGTGCCCTTCCTGGAGGCACTATCGCAAATGCCGAAGTATGCGAAGTTTATGAAAGAGCTTCTCTCAAAGAAGCAGAAGCTGAATGAGCTGGCCACCGTGGAGCTCAGCGAGGAATGCTCGGCTATTCTGCAGAACAAGCTTCCGCAGAAGAAAAAGGACCCAGGTAGCTTCACTATCCCGTGCTCTATTGGTAAATTGCATGTAGAGAAGTCCTTGGCGGATTTAGGTGCTAGTATCAATGTTATTCCATATAAATTGTTCATGAAACTAGGCCTAGGTGAACCCCGTGCTACTAGGATGACCCTTCAATTAGCTGACAGATCGGTAGTGCATCCTAGGGGTATAGTGGAAGACCTTCTGGTCAAGGTTGGCAAATTCACATATCCTGTGGATTTTGTTATCCTGGACATCAGTGAGGACACAGAAGTGCCTCTTATACTTGGAAGGCCTTTCCTGGCCACCGCCAAGGCTCTCATAGATGTGCATGATGGGACCTTAGTTCTGAGGGATGGCGAGGAGCGAATAACATTTTCTGTTGCTAACACTATACCTGTTTCGTTACCTCTGCATGCTGTCTCTCACCAGGAGCACGAGTCTGTCGTGTATCCTTCTGTGCTGCCTGTTTTGCAGGACCCGCCTCTCACACCTTCGCCGCCACTCCGGACCACTCCATCATCCAAAGAACAGGTCAAGGAGGAGTGGCGGCCGAAACTGCAGGCAGCTAAGCCTGCTCGAAAGAAAGTCGGAGACCACTATGAGCTGGTCCCGCCCCCACCTTGGCCATCCGAGTATTCACTCGCTTGCATCTTACCGGATGGCCAAGTCGAGCTGGCAAATGCTGGTGGCCACATTCGTCGCGTGCATGGCCACCATTTGAAGCTGTACCTCAAGAGCGATGTGGATCCGCTCTTGAAGGCACCTGATCCTACTCTTCTCTGAGCATCCATACTGGCGTCCAGCTAAAAGACGGTAAAGAAGCGCTTGTGGGGAGGCAACCCCACCAAGGTTTGTTTTTCTTTCGTTTGTTTTTGTCGGGTTGTCCACTTGGAACTATGGTTTCTATCACCCAGTGTGTTTTGCTGATGCTAGCCCCGCCGACTGGTCCACTTCCAGTCCCCCAGCAGTGTTCTTATCCGGTAACATCGTTCCCCTTATCTTTCCCTCTACTCCATTGAGGGCAATGTCGTGCTTAAGTGTGGGGGGATGTTTTGTATCGGTTGGAATATTTTAGATGGTGCTTGGAGCCTAGTCCACTGTCCGAATCTTACGATTTGAGGGCTCCAAGTACTGCTGTTTGTTCATATTGGCACTGTGTTTTGAGTGATGAATTGATTGGTTTTCGGATTAATGCATGACAACTTGTTGCGACTAGGACAACCTATGATAAGGACTGAGATGTGCAGTAGAACGATGTAGGGGTTCAGTTTCTCAACTGTTTGCTTGCCAACTGTGACTTGATCTGACTTGATCTGATTACTTGTTCTTGACAGTCGTTTATGCATCTAGTTCAGGGTATCAGAATGTGAGATAGAGCATATAGGTAGCCATGTGAGATTTGAGCCTGCTCGTTTCTTTCTTGTGCGATAGATCCCTCTTCCATGAAATGTAGCATTCACGTTGTCACTAGCTAAGATGATGGGGGCATAGGATTAGCCCACGCCCAAAACTGACTGTCCTGATGTGTCATATCCCCTAGTCAGCCCCTTTGAGCCGTGTGTTATCCCTTCTTTTGGTCTATAATGAAACAAATCACCCTTGTTGCATCTTTTAGAAGGTTCCACAGAGTGGTTTTTATATATTCTCTGCTGTTTCTGCTAAAGTCTATGTGAGTGTTGGAGGTAGTGCTTAAAAGTTGGGCAGGTGTTTGAAATTTATGCAGAAGTGGTGGATCTCTTAAGAAATGAAAAGAAAAATGAAAGAAAAACAAAGGAAAATTGAAAGCAAAAGAGAGCCACTACCAAAAATCTGAATAATGCCCAGTAAGTAGTGTTTCTTAGCAGTATGGCTTGGAAATGCTGATGTTTATGCCTCCTTCGCTCTTGTGCTCGTAAGATATTGAGTAATGCAGAATAGCAGAAAGAAAATACCAGGTTGTTTGACTGTGATTGTGTTTTTGGAAAATGTGGAACCTTTTGCTATGAATACTTCCACCACCTAAAAGGCCTTTTCCCCATGTCCAAGACCCTAGCCAGTCATTTGAACCTGTGTCTAAGACCTCCGGATTAGTTAGTGGTGACACCCCCTTATGTGAAATCTAGCATTTAGAGGCTGCATTCATGGTGAAGAGACGTTAGGTATTGAGAGAAATAGCATGCGCATCTTTCGCATCAAATTGTCCTGACCCCACTGGTCGAGAGTGAGTGATTCATTGACATATTCTCTATACTCTTGTACCCCGGTGAGGACCTAGATTGCTCGGTCTCTGTTCTGATGTCTTGAGTTGGATGCATGAGTTGACTGTTTTGAGTGAGTGGTCGAGCCAAGTCTGGGTTGGTTGGTGAACAGAAGGGAAACTCTTCCTTCCGTTGCTCGATTTTGCTGCACTCGAATGTCCTTTGTGGTGGTTGTTCAGGTTGCTATTAAAGTTGTTCATGTGTTGATGCTTGAAAACCAGTTTGATTCACATGTTCTGTGCCTTTATGACTTGTCCCCAATGTTGGTTGATTGAAATATGTGAGCTTACCTTGTGTAGTACTTGGTTTGCTTGGGGACAAGCAAACAGTTAAGTGTGGGGGAATTTGATAGCATCGTATTTGCACGTGTTTTCACTCTGGTTTCCTGCCCATTTTGGCTCGAATTGATTGTTCCTTGGCCTATTTTACGCTAGGTTGTGTTCCTTTGTCACATTTCAGGTCCTAGCACATAAAGTGAAGCATAGGCGCAAGTTTCAAGTCAATCAGAGATCAATTGACGATTCGGGAGAAGAAACTCGGGTATGACCTGAAGAAGAATGGATTTCTACCTCACTTTATGGACAAAGAATCATTCAAGCTTGTCATGAAAAGAAAGAGGACGAGACTACGAGCGTCTGGGATCAAACGGTGACTGATTCGGAGTCCGGACGAGGGAGAAACGAAGCATTGAATATAGGGGAACAGGTTCGGCAGTAAAAACACGGGCAGGAGGCCTTCAAAACACGGCCGTGTTCTGTGACCGTGCTTTTACTGCCGAGAGCAAATCCGAGTTTGGCAGACATGAGCTGATTACACGGGCAGGGCTGAGACAAAGCACGGGCGTGTTTTCAACAAAGCACGGCCGTGTTTTCACCAACATGTGGCCGTGTAATTAACCCTGGCCAAAGCACGGGCGGGCTGAGGCAAAGCACGGCCGTGCCCTCGACAGTGCTTTGGCCAGTGACGCCCTTTTAGGCAGATTTTCAGCCAAAGAGGAGGGAATTCGATTTTCTGGGCAAAAACAGAGTTTTAGAGAGAGAAAGAGCGAAGAACAAACCCTAGGAGCTATCTTGGAGTGGATTTCTCATCATTGAAGCCCGGATTGCGTCCCTAGGAGTGAAGATTGACATCCCAGAGCAGATTTTCCTCATCTTTATGAGTATGACTACTCTGATTTCTGTTTTCTCTTCTCTCTCTATGGAGTAGAACCTTTCTCTCACTTGGGTATGAAGAACCCTAGTTCCTTGTGCTAGGGATTTGATTGTAATGACTTGGGATGATATTATTGTTTGATTTTAATCGAATGATGCATGTTTCATGAATTGATTTGAGTCTGATCAGCTTGTTTCAATTTCTGCTTCAACCTGAGATAGATAGAATCTGATTAGGTTGTTAGAGCTTCTTCATTCGATAGTAGGAGATTGGCTATACGAGAGTTAGCCAGTTTACTGCTTTGTACTGGTGTTCTCAACGCCAGTAGTGGAGTTCTGTGTTTATAGCCTCAGCTTTCTATCCCGGTGAAGACTAGTCGTCTGCCGGGTAGTTAGACTGAGAGGGCTTGGTCAGCTTAAGAGATTCCAAGCTACTGTCGGATCTTCCGCAGTCTAATCAACAGTAAATCAACCCAGGGAATTGCAATTGAACCTAACTAAGGAGCTAGGGGGACTCAATCCCGAGTGACTCTTAACTGCTTTTGAAAACCGAACCATTTCCTGCTTTCTTACTGCTTTTGCTTTAAACAACACTCACTCGACTTAGTTTGCTAGATAATAGAGAATCACGGAGTAAGCAGTAGATCTAGACCCCGGGTTGATAATATAACTTGCCTGTTACTGCATTCCCGGACTGCGATTACACTTGGTCGCAGTTTGGTGTTGTGTTTTGGCGTGCCAATGGATGAATACAACCCATGTGTCACTCCCACGGAGCAAAATCTAAAGTTACATCAATCTGATGGTGACTTGCTCATTGGGAGTTCCTCATATCGTAGTCTAGTAGGGGGTTTGATATATCTCATTCATACCATACCAGATATTTCTTATGCACTGCAAGTTGTCAGCCAGTTTATGTCTCCTCCTCGCACAACACACATGGTAGTGGTTACTCGCATCTTGCGATACTTGCAAGGTACAACTGATGTGGGGTTGTTCTTCCCTTCTTCTGGTGATCTGGTTATTGACACATATGCGGACGTAGACTACCGCAGGGTGTTTGGTTACTCGTTGTTCTACGTCAGGGTGGTGTGTGAAGTTTGGTTCTTCTTTTATTTCTTGGCGGTGCATGAAACAAGAGATGGTCTCCAAGTCTTCCACGGAGGCTAAATATCGTTCGATGTCAGAAGTTACATCAGAACTTGTGTGGCTTCGCCAATTAGTGGCTGAGCTTGGTGTTACATTTGTGATTCCTATGCGCCTGTATGCAGATAACACCAGTGCGATTCGTATAGATATGAATCATGTTCTGCATGATCGCACTAATCATATCGAGGGGTTTGTTCACTATGTGTGATAGACCGTTAATTACACATGTTTTTAACCCCATTCTTACACCGTTTGAGATGTGGTTCTCGTGTTTTAGGCCGATTTCACCCTAGGTTGTGCTTGTTTGTGATATTTCAGGTCCTAGTACGTGAATGGAGGCTTGGAAGCGAGTTTGGGGTCGATTGGACGAAGATCGGACGCGTGGCGAGGTGCTAAGGAAGCCACACGGGCACACACAAACACCACACGGCCGTGCAAGTGACCAATGTGGTAGTATGGGATTGTGCGAGCCTTCACACGGGCACAAATAATTTCCACACGGCCGTGTGAAGGAGCAAGGTGGCCGTGTGAGTTGTGCCGAGAACAAACACGGGCAGAGCAGATTTTCCGCACGGCCGTGTGACCCTGGCCGTGTGGGAAGCCTGAAACTCAACTAATCGATACGCCGCGTTTTGAGTCACACGGGCAACTGGGTGAGCCACACGGCCGTGTGGCCTGCCCGTGTGAGTCGGGAAATCTTGGTTTTTCACCCAATTTCGAGCCACAAGTGAGAGAATCGGATTTTCAGAGCAAAAACAGAGCCCTAGAGAGAGAAAGTGCGAAGAACAAATCCTAGAAGCTATCTTGGAGCTGGGTTTCATCAAATCGAGCTTGGAGATCGTCATAGGAGTGGAAATCATCATCCCAAAGCAGATTTTCCTCATCTTTATGAGTATGACTACTCTGATTACTGTTTTCTTCTCTCTCTCTCTATGGAGTAGATCCCTTCTCTCACTTGGGTATGAAGAACCCTAGTTCCTTGTTTTAGGGATTTGATTGTAATGACTTGGGATGATTATACTGTTTGGTTTTAATCGAATGATGCATGTTTATTGAATTGATTGAAGTCTGATCAGCTTTTCTTGATTTTTGCTGCAACCTGAGATAGATAGAATCTGATTAGGTTGTTAGAGCCTCTTCATTCGATAGTAGGAGATTGGTTATACGAGAGTTAGCCAGTTTACTGCTTTGTACTTGAATTCAATTCCAGTAGTGGAGTTCTGTGTTCATAGCCTCAGCTTTCTATCCCGGTGAAGACTAGTCGTCTGCCGGGTAGTTAGACTGAGAGGGCTTGGTCAGCTTAAGAGATTCCATGCTACAGTCGGATCTTCCGCAGTCTAATCAACAGTGAATCAACCCAGGGTAATTACAATTGAACCTAACTAAGGAGCTAGGGGGACTCATTCCCGAGTGACTCTTTCCTGCTTTAGAAAACCGAACCATTTCCTGCTTTCTTACTGCTTTTGCTTTAAACAACAATCACTCGACTTATTTGGCTAGATAATAGATAATCACGGAGTAAGCAGTAGATCTAGACCCCGGGTTGATAATAGAACTTGCCTGTTACTGCATTCCCGGACTGCGATTACACTTGGTCGCAGTTTGGTGTTGTGTTTTGGCGTGTCAAGTTTTCGCGCCGTTGCCGGGGACCCTCTAGGTTATTGGGGAAACGTGAGAATTTGTTACTCTAGCCAGTCGGGAGATCTACTACCATTAGACCAGGAGCTTGAACGAACCTGCAGGAACTTCAAGCGGGCTCTAAAGGCGCGACTGGCTGCGGAGGAGGCAATATCTCAGCTGCAGATCGAAGAAGAAGAAGAAGAAGAAGAAGAAGAGATGGCTGATCCAGAGAACCAGGATATGATCAATCCAGAGGAGCAGACCATGGGATCCTACTGGACCGCCAGAGCCGCGGACATGAGGTCACCCATTCAACACCCTCATGTCCCAGCCAACAATTTTGAGGTGAGAACCTCAGTAATCACCATGTTGCGCGGTTCAGTGGTGTTCCGTAGCAAGGAGGGTGAGTGCCCCCGATCGCATCTGAGGAGATTCCACGAGTTGATTGATGGAATCAAAATAAATGGGGTCCCAGCAGATGCCATCCAGCTGAGGTACTTCCCATTTACTCTGGAGGGGCAGGCAAAGGAGTGGCTAGACACTCGACCTCCGGGCTCTATCACCACGTTCGCCAACCTGGCGGACAAGTTCCTCACCCGCTACCATCCTCCATCCAAGACGGCTGACCTGCAGAAGCAAATTACCCATTTTTCTTAGGATGAGGATGAGACCCTCAGGGATGCTTGGGAGAGATACACCAGTCTCTTTCTCAGGTGTCCCAATCATGGTTTCAATGATGCTTTCAAGGTGGGCACCTTCTATCACGCCCTCTTCCCGGAGGACAAGCAGTTGATTGACTCGGTTTGTGGCGGGAACATGCTGACCAAAACACCACCACAGCTGAATCAACTCTTTGAGGAGATGGTGGAGAACGGGTACGATTGGGGAACTGCCAGGAGATCGAGACGAGCACTAGGACGGGGTGTGCATGCTGTGGGCACCCAGTCATCTGATTTGGTGCAGGTGGTATCGAAGCTGGTTTCAGCTATCGATCGCTCTGGTTTGATTGCAGGTACAGTACAGCTGCAGGTGATGCACTGCCAGTGGTGTGAGAGCTCCCATCACACCGTAGAGGACTGTCAGGCGATGAGGGAATCGTCTAATCCCCAGGAGCAGGTGGACTTCATCAGTAATGTCAGGCGCTTCGACCCCCACAACAACACTTATAACGAGGGGTGGCGCCAGCATCCTAACTTTTCTTGGGCTGGGGCAAATCCTTGACCACCAGCTCCCCAGGGACCACCTGGTTTCCAGAGGCCTCCGTACCAGCCTAGACAAGGGCAATTTCAGCAGCCACAGCAGCCACTCTACCCGCCCAGACAGGGGCCAGTTCCACCTCAGTCATAGGTGCGTCCATTTCAGCAGACAGGGGCAGCACCTGCAGCCCCATTACAGAGTGACCCGATGGCGGAATTGAGAGATTTGGTGGGTTCTCTGGCCACCTCCAGTGCAAATAAGTTCAATAACATTGAGCAGTTCATGGAGAAAGCTTCAGGAAAATTCTTGGAGCTAGAAGCTGGTCAGAGAAACACGCAGGCTGTGCTGCGGGATATACAGACCCAGCTTGGGAGTGTTGCCCAGGCTGTCGCTCAGAGGACTCCAGGTACCTTGCCTGGTCAGACCATCCCTCACCCGCAGGACCCGAACGCCAACTGCAGTGCCATCACAACCAGGAGTGGCAAGGTGACTGCCGATTCACCTGTTCGGACAGAGAAGAGAGATACCCCTGCTTCAGCACTTCCAGCTAATCAGGAAGAAATGGAGAAGGAGGTTGAGGTGCCTGCTCCTAAACCGCAACCAGTGGTGAAGGAGTATGTACCACAGCTTCCCTTTGCTACTCGGTTGCACAAGGACCGACTAGAAGCTGAGTTTTCCAAATTCATGACAATGCTGAAGCAGGTAAACATTAGCATGCCCTTCGTGGAGGCATTATCGAAGATGCCCAAGTATGCCAAGTTCATGAAGGATCTCCTCACCAACAAGAGGAAGCTTGGGGAGCAGTCAACGGTGATGCTCAACGAGGAGTGTTCTGCCATCCTGCAGAACAAACTACCAGAGAAGCGAAAAGACCCATGGAGTTTCACTATCCCTTGCATGATTGGTAGTTTGCATGTAGGGAAGTCCTTGGCGGATTTAGGCGCTAGCATAAATGTCATGCCATATAAACTGTTTAAAAAGCTAGGCCTAGGTGAACCCAGTGTTACTAGGATGAGCATCCAGCTTGCTGATAGATCCATTGTGCATCCTAGGGGTATAGCAGAGGACTTGATAGTCGCAGTAGGGCCATTTTCATATCCTATTGATTTTGTGATTTTGGACATAAATGAGGATGTTGATGTGCCATTGATACTGGGTAGACCTTTTCTCGCCACCGCCAAGGCGCTTATTGATGTGAATGATGGAAAACTGATTTTGAGAGCTGGGGGTGAACAAATCACCTTCTCTGTTTCTGATAATATGAAACATCCCCAGCTCCATGATGATCTAGATTACTGTGATGTTGTTTCTGATTTTGAGACCGCACTCGCCATCACGAGTGCGGGTACTGATGATTTCCTTGAGCATTGTCTTTTGCTAGGGGAACAGGCATCACAGGATGTGCAGCTGGAGGAGCAGCTTGCGAAGCTGAACGAGGCTGCGATCGAGGGGCGAGAGATACCATTCAAGCCGATCCCCATCTCGCCCCGGATCGCTACATCATTGGAGGAGCCACCAGAGTTGGAGCTTAAACCCCTTCCATCTCACCTGGAGTATGCATTTCTCTGGGAGGGGAATAAGCTCCCGGTTATTATTAGCTCGGATCTGACACCCGAGCAGAAGAGCAGGCTGGTGGCTCTGCTGCAGAAGTATGCCCGGGCCATGGCATGGAAGATCACTGACATCAGAGGCATTAGCCCATCCTTCTGCTCCCACAGAATTTTGATGGAGGATGAGGTTAAGCCAGTCAGGCAGCCACATAGGAGATTGTCTCCTAACTTGGAGGCAGTGGTCCGGGCAGAGATTGTGAAGCTCATGGATGCAAGGATCATCTTTGCTATATCTGATAGCAAGTGGGTCAGCCCCACTCAGGTGGTCCCGAAGAAAGGCGGGATGACTGTGGTCCCGAATGAGAAGAAGGAGTTGATCCCGATGCGGACCGTGACCGGCTAGAGAGTCTGCATCGATTACTGGCGCCTGAACGACGCCACCAGGAAAGATCATTTTCCCCTACCTTTCATTGATCAGATGCTGGAAAGGTTGGCTAGCCATGAGTTTTATTGCTTCCTGGATGGCATGTCTAGTTACTTCCAGATTCCTATTGCACCGGAGGATCAGGCGAAGACCACATTCACTTGCCCCTTCGGTACCTTTGCTTACCGGAGGATTCCATTTGGGCTGTGTAATGCACCGGCGACCTTCCAGAGATGCATGCTGGCGATCTTCGACCGACTGGTTGGAGAGATCATGGAAGTCTTCATGGATGATTGCTCGGTATATGGAGACTCCTTCACTCACTGTCTCCATAACCTGGAACTCGTTCTGAAGAGGTGCGAGGAGACTAATCTGGCACTCAACTGGGAGAAGTGCCATTTTATGGTTCGTGAGGGTATTGTGCTCGGGCACAAGATCTCCAAGCAGGGGATTGAGGTGGATCGCGCGAAGATTGAGACGATTAGTCAGCTACCTCCTCCTGTTTCTGTGAAGGGGATTCGCAGCTTTCTGGGTCATGCAGGCTTTTATCGGCGCTTCATCAAAGATTTCTCGAAGATTGCCCTGCCTTTGACCAAGCTGCTGTAGAAGGTTCAAGGATGCACCATTCCAGTTCACTCCCGAGTGCACAGCTGCATTTGAGACTCTGAAGGAGAAGCTTACCCATGCACCTATCATGGTGAATCCTGACTGGTCTCCTCCTTTTAAGCTGATGTGCGACGCGAGTGACTATGCGAGAAGCACTTCCAGCCCATCTACTACGCGTCCAAGACCTTGAACGATGCACAGGAGAACTACTCCACCACTGAGAAGGAGCTCCTCGCCGTGGTGTATGCGTTTGATAAGTTCCGACCCTATCTGGTGCTCTCCCATGTGGTGGTCTACACTGACCACTCGGCGATTCGCTACCTGATGAGCAAGGCTGATGCAAAGCCTAGGCTCATCTGCTGGATCCTACTGCTGTAGGAATTTGATATCGAGATCCGGGACAAGAAGGGAGCCAAGAATGTTGCTGCAGATCATCTTTCCCGGTTGGAAGCCCCTCCAGTGGACAACTTCGAGGAAGAGATCGATGACTCCTTCCCGGGTGAGCGATTTCTGGCGATGACCCTGGTGGACAGCGTGGCCCCTTGGTATTCTGACTTTGCCAATTATCTGGTGGGAAAGCAGTTACCCAAGGGGATGGCTACTCATGCAAAGCGAAAGTTCTTCTCCGATCTGAAGCACTACTTCTGGGAGGATCCTTACCTCTTCAGAATCGGAGCAGATGGCGTGATCCAGCACTGTGTCATGGAGCATGAGATGGGAGACATCCTGTCTCAATGCCACGAGGGACCTACTGGAGGTCACCATGGAGGAAACCGCACGGCGTGGAAGGTGCTACAGTCAGGCTTCTATTGGCCCTCGCTCTTCAAGGATGCAGACACCTTCGCACGACAGTGCGACCGCTGCCAAAGGTCAGGTAACATTTCTTCCCGGGATGAGATGCCCCAACATATCTCTATTATTTGTGAAATTTTTGATGTTTGGGGTATCGATTTCATGGGCCCATTCCCTCCATCTTTTGGCAATTTGTACATATTGGTTGCAGTGGACTACGTCTCGAGGTGGGCAGAAGCTCAAGCCATGCCCACCAATGATGCAAGATGGGTCTGCTCATTTCTGAAGCAGCTGTTCTCTCGGTTCGGACACCTCGCGCCATTATTAGTGATAGAGGAACCCATTTTCAAGGGCAATTCATTAAACTCCTCTCTCGCTATGGCGTTAAGCATCAGGTGTCGGTGGCCTACCATCCCCAGTCAAATGGGTAGGCCGAGCTGACGAACCAGGAGCTAAAACGAATTATAGAAAAGACGGTGGATCAGTCCCGCAAGGATTGGTCCACCAAGCTCGATGATGCTCTCTGGGCGTATAGGACTGCCTATAAAAATCCGATGGCACTTCTCCCTATAGGCTTGTCTATGGGAAGGCGTGCCATTTGCCGGTAGAGCTAGAGCACAAGGCCTTCTGGGCCATTAAGCTGCTAAATCTGGATTTGAGTGTTGCAGGTACAGAACGTAAGTTGCAGCTGCTGGAGTTGGAGGAGTGGCGTTACCACGCCTACAAGAACACCCTGCTCTACAAAGAGCGCACCAAGCGTCTTCACGACGCGAGGTTGAGGGGCCCGAAGGAGTTTCAGGTAGGTGATCGTGTTCTGCTCTTCAATGCACGCCTGAAACTCTTTCCGGGCAAGCTCCGTTCGAGGTGGTCGGGACCCTTCATGGTCACCCAAGTTTTCCCGCACGGTGCGGTGGAGATCATCAATGCTCAAACCGAGCCATTCAAGGTGAATGGCCACCTCCTAAAGTTGTATTTGGGAGGTGTTGTCGAGCACGCAGAGCTGCTGATCAAGCTTGAGGACCCTTAGTTCCTCTACTGGCGTCCAGCTAAAAGACGGTAAAGAAGCGCTTGTGGAGAGGCAACCCCACTGAGGTTTGCATTTTCTTATTTTATTCCTTTTGTTTTTTGTGTTTTTTTAGTCTTGAGATGTTGTTCCAGATTCGAATGTCGTTTTTGAGTGAAAACAGGTTGAATTCGGGGCTCCAGCAGCTCACACGGCCAGGCCTGCATTTTATCCCCCTGGTCGTGTGAGCTCTCGGCAAATTCCACACGGCCAAAAGTGCAACTGGCACGGCCGTGTGGCCGACACGGGCAACTCATATGCTCGCACGGCCGTGTGGTTTAATCCTTTGGCTGTGTGAGCTCTCGGCAAATTCCACACGGCCAAATGTGCAACTGGCACGGCCGTGTGGAATTCTCGGCCTGGCCGTGTCGGCCAACACGGGCAAAAGTGCACCTCACACGGCCGTGTCAGCCTGGCCGTGTCAGCCTGACCGTGTTGCCGAGCCATGGCCTATAAATTCGGCCGACACGGCCGAGTGTTCAGAAATTTCAAAATCCTCGCCGGAATTCTCTGAAGTTCGCTGGAAAACCGCGACAAACCAACCCCTTTTCGATTTTTTCGGCCAATTTTTGTCAATTTTTCACCAAAACAACAACAAACCCATCCTTCCCACACCAAAAGCGGCCTATCCCTCCATTTTGAGGAGATTTAGCCGACGTTTTTGTCGCCGGAGGCGATTTCCGGCGAGACTCCGACGACCACTTCCGGGCAGATTTTCGCACTTTCGTCAAGTGCATTTCATTCATCTCATCAATCCCTACAATCCTACTTGAGTGAATTGAATGAAATTGAATGTGGGGAATGCTTGGATAATGTATGATTGATGTTAGGGCATATTTACAATGTTGATTTGAGGCCTTGTGTGCTATGAATGTGCTAATTTCATGCTTAACTTAATAGTGCACACAAGGTGTTCGATGAAATGCCTATTTTGGTACCATTTTGTGGGAGTCGGTTGAGACCCTTAATGATGTGCTTTGAGGGTGTATTTGTTATGAATGTGAACCTTGAGTTGCCTACTTGTTCATGGATGTGCACCCCCACTCAGATTAGGCTTGATTTATCGAGTTTTTGACCCACGAACCATGAATGAAACCATGGTTAAGCTGTTTTCTGTTCTTAAGTGTGGGGGTGTGATTAACATTTTTCTTGGCTCTCTTGGTTCCACTTCGGGTTGTTCTTTTGCAAGACGATGACGAAGCCCAACCTCAGGCACCCGTTTATTCAAGATTTGAAAAGGGGGCCCCACTAGGATCGTTTTAAGAGCGTCCTGGCCTACAAATTTGGGCACCATCATTGTTGGTCCAAGCGCGAGTTGGAGAAGCTGAACTGCTACGAGCACTTCTCCACCACAGTCATCAACCGCCCCTGGCGCCGCCTCCTCCAAATTCGAGAGATGGTCTACCACGAGCTCGTACTTGAGTTCTACACGACCTTCAGGCATGCAGACACGGACGATTGTACGGACGGAGCAGCCGTCCAGTTCAGGCTCGGCGGTGCACCCCGATCCATGAGCTACCAGGAGCTGGCGACCGCCCTCGGCCTCGGCCTGGTCGATGACAGGGACTACATCACCGAGCTTCACGAGCCAGAGGGGGTGAACTTCCAGAAGCTGTACACCCGCCTCGCTCGGCCAGGCCAGCGTCCCTTCTCGGCGGGGAAGACGAAGGCCAGCACATTGCAGCTCGAAAACCGCATCCTCCACCACATGCTGGCCAAGTCTTACACTCCGGCCTCGGACAGTGCCAGCGCCATCACCAAACGAGACCTGTACTCATTCAGTCTATGCGCCAGAGGGATCATCCTCTCCACTTGGGCTCGGTGGTGGCGAGGACCTTCGACAAGAGTGCTTCCGAGCTGAAGAAACTCCACTGCACCCCCCTCATCACCCGCCTGGCATCCTACTTCGAGATCTCCCTGCAGGGGTGCACAGAGCAGGGAGACACCAGTGTTTTCGGCAAATTCACCATCAGTAAGATGCACCTGCTTCGGGAAGAGCGAGGTGTTAAGTGGATCGAGGGGTTTCCACAACCCCAGATCCCAGAGGAGGTCCAGCCGGAGGTTCCCGAGGGTGCGGCTGATGAGGAGGTGGACCTCGAGGACGTGGATGCTGCTGCTGCCCCCCGCCCCACCACCTTCGAGTACGGGGGTGGCAGCTGCGCTTTCCCCGGGCAGGACTACTTCGCCTCCCAGTTCGAGCAGCTGCGTCTCCAGAACCAGCAGATCCTCGACCATCAGATGCAGTTCCAGCAGCAGTACGCGGCTCACCAGGCCGAGTACCACCAGAGGATGGATGCTTATGATGAGCGCCTGGACATGCTGGCCACCCAGCAGGGGGTGACATTGGCTCATATCGAGCGAGAGAAGGCTCGATCTAGGCGCATGCAGGAGGTCCAGCAACACTTGCTCCAGCTGCTGCCAGGCGAGTAGCCCGTCTGGAGGACTCCCTGGGAGGACTCTCCACTCCCGCCTCCCCCAGCTGATGGTGATGATGGAGCTGATGGTGATGACGCCTTCATGGACGACATCGACTTCGATAACCTTGGCGACGAGTAGGCTGTACTCGTTGCCCATCTCAGTGTGTTTTTCGTTTTAGACTTTTGTGTGTTTGCTCCATGTGTGAGGAGCTTGAACTTAGTGTCGTTTGTTTTTTGTTTTTGTTTCTCTTTGGTGGATTGTTTATTTTGTAGCCATCTAGGCTAACACTTATCCCTAACGCACAGTGTGCTAGTGTGTTCTTGGTGTTCGATTCGTGCAGAACTGTCCATCTTCCCGTTTGTTTCTCGCTGACTGGTCCACTTCCAGTCCCCCAGCAGTATTTCAATCCGGTAACATCGTTCCCCTTATCTCTCCCTCTACTCCATTGACGGCAATGTCGTGCTTAAGTGTGGGGGGGTGCTTTGTATCGGTTGGAATCTATATTTGAGTGATTGGAGCCTAGTCCGCTGTCCGAATCTTACGATTTGAGGGCTCCAAGTACTGCTGGTTGATCATATTGGCACTGTGTTTTGATTGATGAATTGAATGGTTTTCGTATTGATGCATGACAGCTTGATTGTGACTAGGACAACCGATGATGAGGACTGAGACGTGCAGTAGAATTTTGTAGGGGTTCAGTTTTTCAACTGTTTGCTTACCAACTGTGATTTGGATTGATTACTTGTTCTTGACAGTCGTTTATGCATCTAGTTCAGGGTATCAGAATGTGAGATAGAGCATATAGGTAGCCATGTGAGATTTGATCTTGCTCGTTTCTTTCTTGTGCGATAGATCCCTCTTCCATGATGTGTAGCATTCACGTTGTCACTAGTTAAGATGATGGGGGCATAGGATTAGCCCACGCCCAAAAACTGACTGTCCTGATGTGTCATATCCCCTAGTCAGCCCCTTTGAGCCGTGTGTTATCCTTTCTTTTGGTCTATAATGAAACAAAATCACCCTTGTTGCATCTTTTAGAAGGTTCCACAGAGTGGTTTTTATATATTCTCTGCTGTTTCTGCTAAAGTCTATGTGAGTGTTGGAGGTAGTGCTTAAAAGTTGGGCAGATGTTTGAAATATGTGCAGAAGTGGTGGCTCTCTTAAGAAATGAAAAGAAAAATAAAAGAAAAATTGAAAGCAAAAGAGAGCCACTACTAAAAATCTGAATAATGCCCAGTAAGTAGTGTTTCTTAGCAGTCTGGCTTGGAAATGCTGATGTTTATGCCTTCTTCGCTCTTGTGCTCTTAAGATATTGAGTAATGCAGAATAGCAGAAAGAAAATACCGGGTTGTTGACTGTGTTTGTGTGTTTGGAAAATGTGGAACCTTTTGCTATGAATACTTCCACCACCTAAAAGGCCTTTTCCCCATGTCCAAGACCCTAGCCAGTCATTTGAACCTGTGTCTAAGACCTCCTGATTAGTTAGTGGTGACACCCCATATGTGAACTCTAGCATTTAGAGGCTGCCATCATGGTGAAGAGATGTTAGGGATCGAGAGAAGTAGCATGCGCATTTTTCGCATCAAATTGTCCTGACCCCACTGGTCGAGAGTGAGTGATTCATTTTCTTATTCTATATACTCTTGTACCCCGTTGAGGACCTAGATTGCTCGGTCTCTATTCTGATGTCTTGAGTTGGATGCATAAGGTAACTGTTTTGAGTAAGTGGTTGAGTCAAGTCTAGGTTGGTTGGTGAACAGAAGGGAGACTCTTCCTTTACTCGATTTTGCTACGCTCGAATGTCCTTTGTGGTAGGTTGTCCAGGTTGCTATTGAAGTTGTTCATGTGTTGATGTTTGAAAACCAGTACGATTCACGTGTTATGTGCCTTTATGACTTGTCCCCAATGTTGGTTGATTGAAATATGTGAGCTTACCTTGTGTCTGACTTGGTTTGCTTGTGGACAAGCAAACGGTTAAGTGTGGGGGAGTTTGATAGACCGTTAATTACACATGTTTTTAACCCCGTTCTTACACCGTTTGAGATGTGGTTTCTCGTGTTTTAGGCCAATTTCGCGCTAGGTTGTGCTTGTTTGTGATATTTCAGGTCCTAGTACGTGAATGGAGGCTTGGGAGCGAGTTTGGGGTCGATTGGACGAAGATCGGACGCGTGGCGAGGTGCTAAGGAAGCCACACGGGCACACACAAACACCACACGGCCGTGCAAGTGACCAATGTGGTCGTGTGGGATTGTGCGAGCCTTCACACGGGCACAAATAATTTCCACACGGCCGTGTGAAGGAGCAAGGTGTCCGTGTGAGTTGTGCCGAGAGCAAACACGGGCATAGCAGATTTTCCACACGGCCGTGTGACCCTGGCCGTGTGGGAAGCCTGAAACTCAACTCATCGATACGCCGCGTTTTGAGTCACACGGACAACTGGGTGACCACACGGCCGTGTGGCCTGCCCGTGTGAGTCGGGAAATCTTGGTTTTTCACCTAATTCCAGCCACAAGTGAGAGAATTGGATTTTCATAGCAAAAACAGAGCCCTAGAGAGAGAAAGTGCGAAGAACAAATCCTAAAAGCTATCTTGGAGCTGGGTTTCATCAAATCGAGCTTGGAGATCGTCATAGGAGTGGAAATCATCATCCCAGAGCAGATTTTCCTCATCTTTATGAGTATGACTACTCTGATTACTGTTTTCTTCTCTCTCTATGGAGTAGAACCCTTCTCTCACTTGGGTATGAAGAACCCTAGTTCCTTGTGTTAGGGATTTGATTGTAATGACTTGGGATGATTATACTGTTTGGTTTTAATCGAATGATGCATGTTTATTGAATTGATTGAAGTCTGATCAGCTTTTCTTGATTTCTGCTGCAATCTGAGATAGATAGAATCTGATTAGGTTGTTAGAGCCTCTTCATTCGATAGTAGGAGATTGGTTATACGAGAGTTAGCCAGTTTACTGCTTTGTACTGGAATTCAATTCCAGTAGTGGAGTTCTGTGTTCATAGCCTCAGCTTTCTATCCCGGTGAAGACTAGTCGTCTGCCGGGTAGTTAGACTGAGAGGGCTTGGTCAGCTTAAGAGATTCCAAGCTACAGTCGGATCTTCCGCAGTCTAATCAACAGTGAATCAACCCAGGGTAATTAACCTAACTAAGGAGCTAGGGGACTCATTCCCGAGTGACTCTTTCCTGCTTTAGAAAACCGAACCATTTCCTGCTTTCTTCTGCTTTTGCTTTAAACAACAATCACTCGACTTAGTTGGCTAGATAATAGATAATCACGGAGTAAGCAGTAGATCTAGACCCCGGGTTGATAATAGAACTTGCCTGTTACTGCATTCCCGGACTGCGATTACACTTGGTCGCAGTTTGGTGTTGTGTTTTGGCGTGTCAATGTGCTTCAGCAGGTTGCCGAGGGAGTGGTCGAGCTATCCTACATTACTTCTTAAGATCAAACGGCATACTTGTTGGCAAAGGCAGTTGCAACTTCTCGCCATTGGTTCTTGGTTTACAAATTGATGTTGCGTAAGCATTATCAATTTGAGGGAGGGTGTTAAAAGTATTGGGTGTCAATTGTAATTTACCATTATTGCGTGTGTTAGAAGGATTGGTTAGTTACTTGGTAGTCCTTGAGATAGGGTTATTCGGCTAGGATAAATAGGTGGGTTAGCTAGCCGAACTTGTAACCTAAAAAATTTCGGTGAATACAATTGATTCTGAGAGGTTGCTCATCCCCATGGATTAGTCTCAACAATACGTTGAGGATACCACATAAATCGGTGTGTTTGTGTTTTTACCCTTTTGCTGATTTTGTGTTTAACAATCTTATGAGCGGCTTCAAGCACTATGGTGAAAACGACCTCATTTTGGAAGGAACCAACAGAATACTAAAAAGTTGACATGTACAATAATTTGTGATGGACCAAACTATTCTAGGTTACAATAATTTGCGATGCGACCAAATGTCATCGTCATCCAATTCATTGTGGGTGACTGGTTGTTGTTGTTAAATTTTGGCGGGAGTGCTACAAATACAAAGAGGAGTGCCGCCAATGTCAACGTTATTATGGGCTAAATTACACATTTGGGCACTCAAATTATACAAATCTTTCATGTTTGCCACCCGAATTACTTTTATTTCTTATTCGCCACTAACTTTTCAAATCATTTCACCATTAGTTACCAGCCGTTACAATCCGATAAATTTATCCTACGTGGCAGTCAACTATAAAGTTTGACCATTAACTAGATGACGTAGAAATTAAAAAAAAATAAAAAATTAAATTTATTTTTCCACCTCACCATCCCACTTAGTTTGTTAAACGAACGGAAGCATCTTGATACCTCGACGGAAGCACCTGGCTCCTCTTCCCTCTCTTCGATTTTGATCCCGCCGCTGTTGGCTGCAGCCTCCGTCCTCATCTCATTCTTGTCCCTGTACAAATCCACCACCCAATACTTGTTCCTTTTCTTCCTCTTCGTCCCCCGCAGCGCAATTCGTCTGCCGCCGCGTCCCCTAATTGACGGCGAATGTGGCTCTGACTCGTCCTTTGTCTCCTTCGCGGCAGTCGTCGGCATATCGTTCAGATCCCAGCTGGTCGACGACTACGAATCATCACCAAAATCAAGCTCCGCCACTTTAATCAGGACCGTAAGCCAACGATCGGTGATTCCGACTACTCTAATTCCCTCGTCAACACGCTGACTGTCATTTTGTAGTTCTTTCCCTTCCTCCCCACCTCTTTTTTGTCGTCGTCTTCGTCACCAATTCTGTTGATGCCGATACCTCTGCTTTAGTTGATTCGCAGATTCATAGCTTTTAGAGCCTCTACTGGTGGAGAAAAATCACCGACGTCGCCGTCCTTATTGCTAATTGGATAGAACTCACCCTCAGAGCTCTTCCGATCAACAACCGTCACTGAATCACCACTACCAGCACTCACCACCTCGTTTTTCTTTCCCGCACCGCCTAATAAGCAAGGAATGAATTCCCTATTCAAATCAATACCCAACCCACGGTTTACACGAGACAGATCCGTTTTTGATTCTACCTCAGGACGCGCCGCCGAGGACGACGAGGATCCTTGATTCGAAGAGGTCGTAGTTTCTCCCGCCGGCGGCGACGGTGGAGAAGCGGAGGAAGCAATGATTTGTTAATTCTTGTGGAGGCACTCAATGCAGTCAAAAGCGCGATTCTACCTTGAAGCGGAAAAGGGGTAAAATCGTAAAGTATAGAATTAAAGCGTAAAAGCGTAAGTTTTTTACTAATACTGTAAAATAACTAAAAATCTTTTAAGTACGACATATACTATGTAAAAAATAGAATAATTTATATAAGATAATAAATACATACAATTCATGCCTATAGTAGAGCAACTTATAGCCTCGTAATAATATGTTCACAAAGATAAATATTAACAATAAGCCACTTTCCCCTTTATGCTAATGAATTATATTACTCTATTGAAGTTGAGAATGCATCCAAGTACTTGGTATGTATCTTTTAATCTCAAATGTATCATATTGTTGGTAATTTACCTTTAAAATATACTTTTTATAATTAATTTCATGAAAAGAATACCCATTTAGTGAACTAAAACCGTAAAAGCGTAAAGTATTTTGGTGAACTAGAAGGGTAAAACCGTAAGTTTTTAAGCTTTAAAGCGCAATTTATTCCGATTTTATACAATAAAGTTTTTATATGGAAACGAAAGCGTTTTGGTGACCTAAAAACGTAAAATCGTAAGCTTTTAAGTTTTAAAGCGCGATTTTGACTGCATCTCAGGCACTTTCGGGACTTGGACGAACCTTGACGAGTGGGAGGGGAATCGCGTACATGATCCCGGAATCGATACAACGCCATGAAAAAGGAGAGAAATCGCCTCTGTTTTCTTTCTGCTCGCTCTCTATTTCCGCCGCGCTTTGTTTTTTCTTCTTCCGATCCCGTTTCTTTCTTTCTTTTTTGTTGCCTGTCTTCTTGACGACTTTTGACTTTGAATTGCCTTCCTTTGGTTCCCTCCCTAGAAGTTGCCTTCTTCTATTGCCTTGAAAATATTCCTGCTGCAAGTGATGTCGTCTACGAGAGCTGAGACTGTCGGTGGCGGGGGGAGGAATTGATAAGAGAGCAATTTCTTCCTGCCGTTGATAAGTAATTTTTATAATTTGTTAATTTTTTATTAAATAATTAATATGATAAATCAGACAAATTAAGTGAAATGATGAGGTGGAAAATAATTTTTTTTAATTTTTTAATTTCCACGTGATCAAGTTTACGGTCAAACTTTATAGCTGACCGCCACGTAGGATAAATTTAACGGAGTTTAACGGCCGGTAACTAATGTGAAACGATTCGTAAAGTTACTGACGAATAAGAAAGAAAAGCAATTCGGATGACAAATGTGAAAGATTTGTATAATTTGAGTGACTAAATATGTAATTTAGCTGTTATTATGCTCGTGTCTGACTGTCTGTGCCTTCTGTTACGACCTTACTCTCGATCGTGCGGCCCTAGCTCTCAATTCCGTTAGAGCACTAGGCAGCCTTTCTCTCAACTCACTTGAAAGCAAAGAACAAGAACAAAGACAAAGGAATTAGGGAGAACTCTCTAGTGTGTATTACTCTCAAAAATGATGGAATGAGTTACAAGTGAGGGAGATGGCTCCTTATATAGGCCTCTCCTCATACAAGGCATCAATGCCCCTCATAATGGTCCCTCTACTACATCAATACACACCATAAAGTCCCCCCATAATGCACTCTATTAATACTACCATAATGTAGCCCATAAGTGCACCATTAAGCTCTCATTTAGGTGGAGAATCCTAGGAGCATCTCTATGCTACTAGTCTTCCATACATGCCATATGTGCAGCCGCCTTGTTGTCACCTTGTTGGCGCCATGTCATCTGCCACATGTGACATCCTCCCCCACCTATGCTCGCGACGCCCTCGTCGCGTCCTCTTGATGGAATGCCTCGATCAAGTCCTTGTTCTTCCAAAGTGTGAGCTCTTTCTCCCAAGTTGCTTCACTTTCCGGAAGGTTGCGCCACTTGACCAACTACTCCACAAAGCTTGGATGTACGCCACGACGAGGAATGACACGACGCGCCATGACTTCTTCAACTTCATGGTCGTGTGTCTTGGTGATGAGTGTTGGAGCGCGTTGCGACTCTCTTCGTTGCTCATCATCCTTGTCTTCGTGGAAAGGCTTGAGTTGGCTCACATGGAAGACCGGATGGATCTCCAAGTGCGTCGGCAACTCAACCTTGTACGCCACCGTGCCAATCCTCTTCAAGAGGGGGAATAGCCCTTCATAGCGGCGAAGCAGTCCCTTGTGCACGTTCTTGAGATGCTTGAAGCGATGAGGGAAGAACTTGACCATCACCATGTCGCCCTCTTCAAACTCCAAGTGCCGCCTCTTCTTGTCCGCCCATTTCTTCATCTTCTTACTAGCGCGGGCTAAGTAAGACTTGGCCATCTCCATCTTCTCGTGCCAGCCTTTAGCGAACTTGTAGGCTGCCGGACTGTTGCCCCTATACCCCGTTGCCACCGTCGTAGGTGTCAAAGGTTGCTGCCCCGTCGCCAACTCAAATGGACTCGTGTTGGTCGACTCGCTGCGGTGCAAGTTGTAGGAGAACTGTGTCGTGTCCATCAACTTCGCCCAATCTCGTTGGTTTGCACTCACGTAGTGCCGCAAGTACACCTCCAACAAGGCATTCACCCGCTCTGTCTGTCCGTTGCTTTGAGGATGAAATGTCGTCGAGAAGTTCAAGTCTGAGCCCATGATCTTGAACAACTCTCACCAAAATCAGCCCGTGAAGCGCCCATCTCTGTCGCTCACGATGTTGCTAGGAACGCCCCAATACTTGACCATGTTCTTGAAGAATAGCCGCGCCACATCCTCTGCCGTCATGTCTTTTGGGCCGGGGACGAACACTCCATACTTCGAGAACCGGTCCACAACGACCATGATGCAACCGCACCCATCGACTTTGGGAAGTCCGATGATGAAGTCCATGCTTACACTCTCCCATGGTCGCTGAGGTGTGGGCAAGGGCTCTAGCAAGCCTGCCGGGCTTCTCTGCTCCATCTTGTCTTGTTGGCACACAAGACAAGTCTTCACATACATCTCCACGTCGTCTCTCATACGTGGCCAAAAATATGCTTCTTCGATGAGCGCTTCCGTTCTCTCGATGCCGGGATGGCCCGCCCACTTGGAATCATGGCACTCCTTCATGATCTCTTTCCTCAAGTTGGCCCACCTTGGCACGAACACTCGCTCTCCCTTGGTCATGATGAGCCCATCCTTCATCCAAAACCGTCGAGTCTTGCCTTGCTCGATGTACTCCGCTACGGTTTTGGCGAAGGGGTCATGGCCAAGGCCTTCAACGATCCGCTCCTTCAAAGGAAACATGGGCTGGCTGATGCTTGCGGCTGCACTCTTGCGGCTAAGAGCATCGGCAACAGAATTCACCTTGCCTGGATTGTACTCCAAGACGAAATCGAACTCGGCCAAAAAGTCTTGCCACCTCGCTTGCTTAGGGGTGAGCTTCTTCTGCGTCAGAAAGTAGCTCGTTGCCACGTTGTCCGTCTTCACTACGAACTTTGACCCCAACAAGTAGTGCCTCCATGTGAGCAAGCAATGCACCACGGCCGTCATCTCCTTTTCTTGAACGGTGTATCGCCTCTCCGTCTCGCTGAGCTTCCGACTCTCGAAGGCAATGGGATGCCCATCTTGCATCAACACTCCTCCAATCGCAAAGTCGGATGCATCGGTCTGCACTTCGTAGGCCAACGTTGGGTTGGGGAGCACGAGCACGGGCTCCTTTACCACCGCTTGCTTCAAGGCCTCGAATGCTTCTTGGCACCTTTCCGACCAATCCCACGCCTTGTTCTTCTTCAAGAGATCCGTCAAGGGTGCTGCAATGTTGGAGTAGCCCTTGATAAACCTCCGATAGTAGTTGGCAAGGCCGAGGAATGACCGCAACTCTGGCACCTTCGTCGGCGGCTCCCATTCTTGGATTGCCTGCACCTTCGCTCCATCCATCTTCAACTTGCCTTCACCAATGATGTGCCCCAAGAATGGAACCTCCGTGGCGGCAAATGTGCACTTCTCCCTCTTGACATACAATTCGTTGTCGCGAAGGACTTGGAAGACTTGGCGTAGATGCTCGGCATACTCATCGAGTGTTTTGCTATACACTACGATGTCATCCAAGTAGACCACGACAAACCGGTCCAAGAATGGCTCGAACACTTGATTCATCAAAGTGCAAAATGTGGCTGGTGCGTTGGTGAGACCGAATGGCATCACAAGAAACTCGTAAGAGCCATACCTCGTCACACAAGCCGTCTTTGGCTCGTCGCCCTCTGCTATCCGCACTTGATAGTAGCCCGAGCGAAGATCAAGCTTGGTGAACCACATCGCATCTCCAAGATGGTCGAACAAGTCGGCAATGTGGGGAATCGGCCACTTGTTCTTCACCATCAACTTGTTGATGGCTCTATAGTCGATGAACATGCGCAACGACCCTTCCTTCTTCTTTTGGAACAGCACCGGTGCTCCAAAAGGTGACTTCGATGGCCGCATGTAGCCTGCGTCCACCAAGTCCTTGAGCTGCCTCCGCAACTCTTCTAGCTCTGGTGGCGACATGCGGTATGGTGCTCGCGAAGGGGGCTTCGCTCCTGGCTCCAACTCGATCTTGTGGTCCACCTCTCTTCTTGGTGGCAGCTTCTTGGGCAATTCCGATGGCATCACGTCATCGAACTCTTCGAGGACGCCTTCGATGATGGGAGTTGTGATTACCGTTGAGCCTCCTTCTTCCTCCATTTTCAAGGACACAAGAAAGGTTGGTTCATTCTTCTTAAACCCCTTCAACACTTGCATGGCCGATAGAGCACTATGGGGGCCATCTTCTCTCAAGAGATGGACCGCATGGAACTCCCCCTCCTTCTCCAAGCACATCGTGTTGGAGTTGGGCTTCAAGAGCACTCACTCCTTGTCGAGGAAGTTGATGCCGAGGATGACTAGGTGATCGTCCATGGTGACGACGGAAAAGTCGATGAGACCTTCCCACTCGCCAAGCTTCACTGGCACGTTGTGAGCAACTCCATGGATTGGGATGGACTCCGAGTTGATCGTCTTGAGCCTCCCTTGCCCCTTCTCGTAAGCAATACCCAGCCGGTTTGCCTCCTCGATGCGAAGGAAGTTGTCCGTGGCACCGGTATCCACCAAAGCTTTGGACTCGCCTTGCATGAATTGCGCCAGAACGTAGCACCTCCCACGCTTGCTCTCCTTGACGTCGGTCTTCACCGCGCCAAGCTTGCGGATTGAGCCAATCTTGGCCTCCGCCGCCTTGGGCTCCTCATCTTGAGCTTCCATGGCCGCCAATCTCGCCTTCCTTGGGCAATCTCGCACTCGATGTGTTCCGTCGCAAAGGAAGCAAGACATGGGTTTTGGCTCGTACTTACCCCCTTTGCTCGAACCACCTTGGTGTTGTTGAGTGCGAGCACCCTCCTAGAAAGGCTTCTGTTGTTCTCCACCCTTGTTAGGCTTCGAACTCTTCTCTTTGCCGCTGCTCTCTTGCCTTTTATACTCAACAAAAGACTCCGCCGTGGCCATGGCAGTTGCAAGGTCTTGCACTCCTCGACGTTGCATCTCCATCTTGGCCCATGGTTGCAGCCCATCAAGAAAGCCGTGCATGGCCTCCTTGTCCGCGATGTCTGGGATCTCTAGAAGCAGCTCCGAGAATTCTTTCACATATTCTCGAACTCCACCCCTCTGGGTGAGTCTTCTCAACTTCGAACGGGCTTCAAACTCCACGTTCTCCGGGTAGAACTGCTTCTTGATTTCTCTCTTGAAATCTTCCCACGTTACCATCACACAAGTACCTCTTTCGACGTCCGCTTCGCGTCGCCTCGACCACACCATGGCAACATCAACCAAGTAGAGTGGAGCGGTACGGAGTTTTACCTCATCCTCTTGGATGTCGGACGCCTTGAAGTACTGCTCAAGACTCCAAAGGAAGTTCTCTAACTCCCTCTCGTTCCTTGAACCTCCGAAGTTCTTCGGTCTTGGAACATCAGCACGTGGGACGGATTGCACCGGGGCTGGTCCGCTAGCCATGGCTCTCTTCACGAGAGTGACCTCACTCTTGAGGTCTGCAATCTCCTCCTTCACGCCGACCAGCTCAGCCTGGACATGCTCTTTCACAACTTCAATGGCGTTGTTCATGGAGGCGGTGATGGTGTTGTTGATGAGGGCAACAAGCTCTTCCCGCATCCCATCATGGTTGATCTCCAAGGTTGTCAACCTACCAGCCATTCCTTGAACATCGCTTTGGACTTGGGCGAAGTTACCTCCCAAATCCTCGATGGCGGTGATGTCTTCCACAATCTTCACGTCCACTCGAGCGACCCGCCTCTCTAGCGCCGCCATAGGATCACGAGTGCTTGACTTGTCACCCTTTGGCTTGGGATTCTTGGTGTGATCCCTTCCGCGCTTCTCCGGATCGGTAACGCCGCTATCTGATCCCGACATTTTTGGTGAGGTTCTTCCTTTCCTTCTGGCTCTAGGTTCAACTTTGCAAGCACAAAGCCGAACCAGGCTCTGATACCACTTGTCACGACCTTACTCTCGATCGTGCGGCCCTAGCTCTCAATTCCGTTAGAGCGCTAGGCAGCCTTTCTCTCAACTCACTTGAAAGCAAAGAACAAGAACAAAGACAAAGGGATTAGGGAGAACTCTCTAGTGTGTATTACTCTAAAAAATGATGGAATGAGTTACAAGTGAGGGAGATGGCTCCTTATATAGGCCTCTCCTCATACAAGGCATCAATGCCCCTCATAATGCTCCCTCTACTACATCAATACACCCCATAAAGTCCCCCCATAATGCATACCATAATGTAGCCCATAAGTGCACCATTAAGCTCTCATTTAGGTGGAGAATCCTAGGAGCATCTCTATGCTACTAGTCTTCCATACATGCCACATGTGCAGCCGCCTTGTTGTCACCTTGTTGGCGCCATGTCATCTGCCACATGTGACACTTCTCAGTGACAGGGCAAACCGGGAGTGAAGGACAATAGTGACCTTTCAAGTGGCCCCAAGGTTTGTTAAATAATTTGGGGTACCGGCCGAGTCTGCTGCTGAGGGCGCCTAAGGTGAGCGAGCCAGCACAGCAGCCATATAAACAAAGTGTATGAGGGAAAGGGTATCGTCGGAAATGATTCAACCAAAAACAATTAATCACCTACCTTAGCTGAAGCTGAGCGATCGGAGAGCGGCTTTTCCGCCCCACTCCACTTTCTTTATATAATTTTGCTTGGATTCAATCTCCCATCGGCCAAGTCAAGTCGCTCAAACCCCTTCCTTTTAACACTAAAACACAGTCGCCCAAATCGAAGAAGCAGAGCAGAGCGGAAAGAAGAAGGAAGAAGATGCCTTGCGTTTACATCACCGCAAATCTGAATCTAGACGGAGTGGATGTCGATCCCGTCTTCTTCGATGCCACCAAATCCGTCGCCTCTATCATCGGAAGGCCGGAATACGTAAGTTCTCTTCTAAGTTTGCATCATAATCTCCCCCCTCTCTGTCTTTCTACTGGAAACCTGGTTGTGGCTGGGTTTGACTTCACCAAAAACCTCGGTTTAGGCTCTCTAATGGCCAGTTTAATTAATTAGCACAACACTGGCTCTCTCCTCTATAGTTACGGGTCCCACAATCAAGGGATTGGAGTTTTTAGATATTTTACTTGTAAGAAATAGTTAGTGTCCATTGTCGTTCCTTTGGGGCCCGGATAGAATAACAACACTCTAAGTGTTGTTATAGTAACAACAAGGTGATAGACCGTTAGTTACACATGTTTTTACCCCTGTTCTTACTCCGTTTGAGGTATTGATTCTCGTGTTTTAGGCCGATTTCACGCTAGATTGTGCTTGTTTATTATATTTCAGGTCCTAGTACGTGAATGGAGGCTTGGGAGCGAGTTTGAGGTCGATTGGACGAGGATCGGACGCATGGCGAGGTTCTGAGGAAGTCGCATGGGCACACCCACAACCCGCACGGCCGTGCACGTGACCAGTTTGGCCGTGCGGGATTGTGCGTGGGCACGCACGGGCACACCCACAACCCGCACGGCCGTGCACGTGACCAGTTTGGCCGTGCGGGATTGTGCGTGGGCACGCACGGGCACAAGTGAAATCCGCATGGCCGTGCAAAGTGCAATCCTGGCCGTGCGAGATGGCTGAAGTTCGACTTAATGGTACGCCGCGTTTTGAGGTGCACGGCCAGAATGGTGATATGCACGGCCGTGCACCCTGGCCGTGCGAGTCGGGAAATTCTGGTTTTTAAGCGGATTCCGAGCCAAACAGAGGGGGATTCGAGTTTTTGAGAGACAGAGCGGTTCCTAGAGAGAGAAAGCGACGAACAAGAGTCTCCAAGTGCCCTAGCTTGATCTTCAACACCATTGGAGCTTGGCTTGAGCTTGGAGAAGTGCCGATTCAACGTCCAGGAGCAGAAATCCATCTTCACAGTATGATTTCCGCGTCTGATTCTGCTTTTGCTTCTTTCTCCATGGAGTAGTTCTCCCATTCATCTGGGTGTGGGAAACCCTAGTTCTGTATGTTGAGATTGATTGTATGAACCCAAGTACTGTTTCTATGAATTGATTATATTCGATTGAGGTTTGAATGATTGAATGGCATGAATCCTGATCAAATTCCTGTTGTTTCTGCTTTAACCTAGAATGATAATATCTGCCTAGGTTGATAGAGTATCCTTAATCGAAGGTAGTGAATTGGTGACTTTAGTCGAGGAGCCAGTTCACTATTCTGTACCGAATTCCATTCGGTAGTGGAGGTTTTGTTCATAGGGCCTCAGTCTGTTTACTCCGGTGTAGGTTAGTCGCCAGCTAGAGACTCAGATTGAGAGGGTCTGAAGACCTTTAGTCGAGACTTCAGACTGTTTGAGAACCTTCCGCAGTATAACTATCATAGAAATCGAACTTGGCAATTAGGCTTAACTGCAGTCTAGGGGGAACCATATCCCGGTGACCTCTCTTAATCTGAATACAAACGTTTAGTTGCTTTGCTTGCTTGTTAGTTTAGAACTTCACTAAAGTTTCATTGCTAGATAATACGAATTCACTGAGTAGTCATCACATCTAGGACCCGGGTTGACATTAAAACCCAACCCGCTATACTACGCTTTAGGAAGTGGTTACACTTGGCCAATTTCTAGAGTGACAGTAACAGCGAGTCAAGTTTTTGGCGCCGTTGCCGGGGACTACTAGGTTGTTGAAGAAAAGTGATTTCTGTTACTTTAGCATTTTCATTTTTTGCATTGAGTTTTTGTTTTTTTCCCACTTGTGCCTTCACGGGTTTGCATTGCTTGATTGTGTGCAGCTAGTGCATGACCCGTAGCCAGTCGGGAGGTTTACTGCCGTTGAATCCTGAGATTGAGCGCACCTGCAAACAACTTCGGAGACAACAGCAAGCTAGACTGGCTACGGTGGAGCGCCGAGACGGTCAATTGACCAGCGACTCCGAGGACGAGTACGAGATGGAAGGCGATCAGAACCCACCTCCTCAGAACCAGATCCTGGGGAACGACCAACACCCCCAGGGAGTTGGGCACCATCATCATCCACCACCACCGGGTCCCACCCTCGAGTACTACTATACTCCACGGATTGCTGACATCCGCCCGGTCATCCTCTATCCGCCCATTCCTGCAAACAACTTCGAGATCAAGCCATGCTGGATTCAGCTCATCACATCCTCTATCCAGTTCCATGGCTTGAAGGATGAGGAAGCCCGGGCACACCTTTCCCGTTTTCTGCAGCTGACGAACGGGTTCAAGCTGAATGGTGTTCCGGATGATGCAATCCGCCTTCACCTCTTCCCCCACTCTCTGGCGGGGAATGCTAAGAGGTGGTTGGAGACCCAGCCCCCACTGTCCATCACTTCTTGGGACGATCTGGCGGATAAGTTCGTGCACAGATACTATCCGGCATCGAAGACTACAGAGATTCAGTGGGAGATCACTCACTTCCGCCAAGAGCCAGATGAGTCACTTCGTGATGCATGGGAGCGGTACATGGGATACTTCTGGCAGTGTCCCCATCATGGCTTCAGCGATGCTTTCACAGTAGGGAACTTCTACAGTGCCCTCACCCCAGACAGCAAGAGGGTGATAGAGTCTCTATGCCCAGGAGGGGATATCCTTACTAAGACTCCACCCGAGCTGAACCAGATGATCAGTACCTTGGCTGCCCGAGATCATTCTGGGGGACAGAACAACAGAGGCAGGAATTCCCGGGACCGGGGTGTGCATGCTATGGAGGCCAGATCCGGGTTAGAGCAGCAGGTGGCTGAGTTGGTGCAGACGTTGAAGCAGCCTAACAGTCTCCTTCCGGGCCGAGGTGTAGCTACGCCTCCAGTAGCTCAGTGTCAGTGGTGTGAGAGCCCAAATCACCTGGTGGAGGATTGTCAATCTATGAGGGAGTCCTCCACTCCCCAAGAGCAGGTGGCCTTCATCGCCAATGCTCGGCGCTTCGACCCATACAGCAGCACCTACAATGAGGGATGGCGCCAGCATCCCAACTTTGCCTGGAGCAACAACACCAACAAACCACCTGGTTTCCCAGCACCAGCAGGTGGTTTTCAGCAGAGGCAGCCCTTCCAGGATAGGCAGGGGCCACCACCACAGCAGCAGCCTTACCAGCCTAGGCAAGGGCAGCCATTCGAGCAGCCGCAGCGTCAGTATGCCGAGCCAGCAGCAGCGCCAGCTCCCGATAATTAGATGACCGAGCTGAAGAACATTTTGGCAACATTCATGACCACCAGCCAGGCAAGTATCACGAGGATGGATCAGACCATAGCTTCACTGGAGGCAGGCCAGAGAACCCTGGAGGCAGGACAGAGGAACCAGGGTGCCATTCTGCAAGATTTACAGAACCAGGTTGGCGCCATAGCTCGCCAGATTACTACTCGGGCCCCGGGGACTCTACCTGCCACCACCATCCCCAATCCACGGGACCCGCATGAGACCGCACATGCCATTTTCACCCTGAGTGGCAGGCCTACATCAGCAGATCCTGCCCCGACCAGGCAGGAGGAACCACTAACTGCTTCAGCACTTCCAGCCGGTGATGCAGAAGTGCGGGTGGAGAAGGAAGCCCTTGCTCCCAAGCCACAACCAGTGGTTAAGGAGCATGTACCCCAGCTTCCCTTCCCCACTCGCCTACACAAAGACAAGCTGGAGACTGAGTTTGCCAAGTTTATGGCAATGTTGAAGCAGCTCAACATCAGCGTACCATTTGTGGAGGCACTGTCGAAGATGCCCAAGTACGCGAAGTTCATGAAAGATCTCTGCACCAACAAGAAGAAACTTGGGGATCTCTCGACAGTGCTGCTGAGCGAGGAGTGTTCTGCTATCCTGCAGAACAAGCTGCCCGAAAAGCGCAAGGATCCAGGGAGTTTTACTATCCCTCTTACTATTGGCAGCATGCATGTAGGAAAGTCCTTGGCGGACCTAGGAGCTAGCATCAATGTCATGCCATATAAATTGTTCAAAAAGCTAGACCTAGGTGAACTTAGCCCTACTAGGATGAGCATTCAGCTAGCTGATCGTTCCGTGGTGCATCCTAGGGGTATCATAGAAGATTTGCTTGTTAATGTGGGTGCATTCACATATCCTGTTGATTTTGTTATTCTGGATATAAATGATGATGTGGATGTGCCTTTTATTCTAGGTAGACCATTTCTTGCCACCGCCAAGGCACTGATTGATGTGCATGATGGTAAACTGATCCTGCATGCTGGAAATGAACAGGCTATTTTTCCTGTGACTGAGTTTGATCATTGTGCTATGATTTCTGTATCGCCTGTGCATGCTATTTCTGATCACGTACACGAGCCTGTCGTGTACCCTTCTGCACCTCTCATTTTGCAGGACCCGCCTATCATTCTTTCGCCGCCACTCCATCCAGTCTCGCCTCCGAACAAAAAGCTCAAGGAGGATTGGCGACCGAAGCCGCAGGTGGCTAAGCCGGCACGGAAGAAGAGTGGAGACCACTATGAGCTGGTCCCACCCCATGCACCACGACCACCCTGGCCATCCGAGTACTCACTCGCCTGCATCTTGCCAGATGGCTAGGTCGAGCTGACCGATGCTGGTGGTTGCATCATCGTCAATCGTGACGATTTTCGCTTCCGATTTAATTTTTTCAGTGAAATTGGAATCGTGATCACGAGCTTAGCTTCCGAGGCGGCGAGCTGCTTGGCGATTTCAACCGGGGTGTAGAAAGGATTTGCGGTGGTGACGACGACGCCGAGGTGCGAGGCGGCGAGGAAGGCAGGCGGCGAGCGAGAGGGAGTAATCGATCCAGGACTTGGTGCGCCAGGAATCGAAGAGGATTGTTACCTCCCGCCCCCAGTTACCTTACGGATTGATGAGGTGAATGATGGGGAGAAAGGAGTTGATGGTGAGGAAGCCATGTATAGTGAATGAGTGATTCTACTATTAGTAATGTGACTGTCACTTGCTCCCGAATTTGGCTTAGCTGCAAGAAGATGTATCATGTAACAGTTTATATAAAGTGAAATGGGTGGGAGAAAAGCCAGGGAAGACTTCCTTTTCAAACACGGATCTGGGAGATAGAAATGGAAAAGTCGACGAATGTGCATATTTGTTTACTATGGCGCCCACGAAAGAAAACAAGGATGCTAATCTATTTATCTATCTTAGATGGAGAAATACAAACCACTAATCTTTCAAAACATAATAAAAATATCACAAAACATACTATAATTATTTTTAAAGCATACCAGAAATCTCCTAATATATACCACAAATTGCGTAAAACATACTAGAAACACCACAAAGCAAACCACAACTATTTCTAAAACACCCCAAAAACCTCCAAATACAAACCACAAATGCGATAAAACTAACCACAAAAAAACATACTAGAAACCTCCTAAAACAAACCACAAGTCTCCTAAAACAAACTAGAAATCTCACAAAGCAAACCATAAATATTTTGAAAAGCACACAAGAAACACGCTAATGCAAACCACAAACACGGAAAAGCAAACCACAAAAAAACAAACCAGAAACCTTCTAATGCAAACCACAAATATATTAAAACAAACCAGAAACATCACAATGCAAACCACAAAATATTTGAAAGCAAAACATAAACGTCCTAATGCAGACCACAAATATATTAAAACAAACCATAAACCTCATAATGCAAACCACAAAGTTTTGGAAAGCAAACCAGAAACTTCTGAATGCAAACCACAAACACGATAAAGCAAACCAGAAACTTCTCAATGCAAACCACAAACGCGATAAAGCAAACCACAAAAGGCATACAAAAATGTGAGAAACCTAACCATAAATATCACAATGCAGACCATAACATCCGGTGGTCATTGGTCGGTCAACGAAGATCGTTGACTGGTCAACAAAGTTCGTTGACCGAACTCCGGTGACCGTCAGTCAGCATATTCCGACGCCGATAGGCATATTCCGGCCCCGATGACTAGATTCCGACGCCGGTAAGCATATTTCGACCGCGGTGAGCATATTCCGATGACAGTGGCATATTCCGATGACAAAATAGCATATTTCGACGACAAAAAACATATTCCGGTGACCGGCGACCAGTTTCCGGAGACCGGTGGCAGAATTCCGGCGACCAAAATTTTGGGCCGAAAAATAAAAAAAGATTTTTATTTTTTTATTTTTTTATTATTTAAACATATTTTTCATAATGACAATTATTATACCCCTGCTTTGATTTTACACTAGGTCAACTCATCTAATAAAAAGTCATCACAATCCTAACTTCCTATTGGTTGGAGACTAATGTTGTTACAATAACAACACAAGGAGTGTTGTTACCGTAACTGGGGGCAAGTTCAGTGGATTACCTAAAAAGCATTGGACAAGATTTCGCCAGCAAATTTTTATTCTCCCAGTCAGGGGCGGACGCACGAAGGTTTAGGGATGTTATGGGACACCCAAAATTTTGGGAAAACGATTATTCAACTCATGGTAGTAATTTATGTATAGGTAAAAAATTTATAATTGGAAGTGAGGGACACCCATGAAATTTGAAAAAATGATTATTCTAATGTCATTTTTTTAATTTGTGTATGAGAATATAAGTGATAGATTGGGTAATTCAAACCTAGAGCACTATTATTATTAACAAACTTAATTTCCATTAAACTACAATTCATTTGTTGTTTGATTTTGAACACTGTATCATAGTAAAATGTCATTCCCTATTTCTAATTATTTTCAAAACATAGCAATTAAACTAATTTCAACCTACCGTTAATTTGTATTGATTTTATGGTTGTACGACAAGTGTTGAAAGATTCTTTCAGCTTTGGGTTACATCAAGAACAAGTTTACAAATCGAATATGCGATAAGTTGGTGAATGATTGTCTAGTAGAGTATATAGAGGCAATTTTTTTAGCACAGACACCAAGTGTATTCTACAATTATTTTAGAATATGAAAATACATAATGGATTTTTTTAACATGTACGAGTGTGGTATTTTCTAATTTACAATTTTATTTTTATTAATTATTTTATTTTTATTTTTACTAAATTTATTTTTTAAAAGAGGACACCCCTATGAAAAATTCCTGGGTCCGACACTGCTCCCAGTCCCAGATAGCGTTGTAGTTATATTAGCTGGATAAAGATCAGGATGCACACATAACATAAATGAAGAGGGCAAAAACCTCCATTTATTTTGTCCTTTTTCGCAACTGCCTAGTCTCGCTCGGAAGCGGTCGCCGCTGCGCCGGAAATTTGCTTTCCAAATGAAACACTTGTCATTGTCAAAATACGAGAAAGATCAAGAACCGTACACAAAATACACGAATTACATGGTTTCCTCAACAATCATCATTGAGACTAGTCTACGATACAAGGCAGAATTTTTGTATTATTCACGTCACAAAATCACCTACACAACTCGGCTAATTCAACATATATATATATATATATATATATATATATATATATATATATATATATATATATATTAGCCGAGATTCTACTAACCCTAAGTACTTTAATTTCTTCTAACAGCCATATGCCCATATGGCATGACATCCATCCGAGCAACCTTGCTTGCCGCCTAACTCAACTCATGTCCCAATAATGTTGACTTGTCCCTTCCAAAATCTTCATTGCTTCCTGAATTTTGCACGTGCTTTTTTCTCTCTTCCTCTTCCCGCCACTTCTCTCTATTGGCCCAGGATCAGCTCGCCGAGCCAACTCGGCCCAATGTCAATTCTGCATGGGCATGCAGCGTATCGGCCGCTTTGGCCAAGGAAGGAGAAGTTTTATGTTTCTGTACAGCCCTAGATGAATGTGACCAAAGGGCTATAAATACATGTACTATGGCTTACAGCAGATTAAGAAAACCCTAATAAAGCTACTCTCTTCCCGTGGATGTAAGCCTCACAAACCGTGAGGACGAACCACGTAAAATAAAGTGTCTCGATGTATCTTGCATATTTAATATGGTATCAGAGCTTTAAGGTCCCATTGACCGATTGTTCGTCATCATGACTGGTGTTGATGACAAATCGAGCCCGTCTGCATCGTCTTTCACCACCACCACCGCGGCTGAGGCTGCTCTCCCGTCCATCTATCAATTGCACAATTCGGATGGCCCCGGTCACATGCTCGTTGGCGAAGTTCTCACGGCTTCGAATTACGGTGAGTGGGTGTTAGACATGAAAGACGCGTTGCTTGCCAAGAATAAATTCTCCTTTGTTGATGGTTCTCTCAAGAAGCCTGCTGCCGGTGATGAACGCAGCGCTTGGATCCATTGTGATGCGATGGTAAAGGGTTGGCTCAAGACTTCTATGGATAAGGAGATCTGTAGTAGTATTCGTTTTGTGGAAACGGCTGAAGCTATTTGGGCTGATTTACGGGAGTGCTTTGGCCAAGGCAGCTCCTCGCGCGCCTACGAGGTTCGGCGCCTCATCAGTCTTCTCCGGCAGGATAAGACCTCTGTCTCAGCATTCTACACGCACTTGCGTTCTTTATGGGAGGAAGCGACTGCTATTACTCCTCTCCCTGCTTGTACTTGTGGCCTTTGTACTTGTGATGTCAGCCGCCGTATTCGAGAGCAGCAAGAGAACTCTCGGCTCTTTGATTTTCTAATGGGGTTAGATGATGTCTTTGGCCCGGTTCGCACCCAGATTTTAGCCATGCGGCCCACTCCTCACCTTGCCTAGGCTTTTCATATGGTGTAGAATGATGAACAACAGAAATCCATTACACAAAACCGGCGATCTTCGTCGGAGGCTGCTGCTTTCATAGCTAGTGGGGATTCTGAGAAGGCCCATCGAGCAGTGGGGGAGCGCGATCGTGGCACGGGGGAGCGAACTCGCGGCATGGGGGAGCGTGATCGCGGAACGGGGGATCGAGGCAAGCGGGAACGCCTTCGTTGCACTCATTGTCAACGAACTGGGCATGTTCAAGAAACTTGTTATAAATTAATCGGCTATCCCCCTCGTGACAAGCAAGGCGATAACCCCCTGTCGCGCAGGAGCAACAGAGACTCTAGTACGAGTTCGAATCGCGAACCTAAGGCTTCACATGTAGAGAGTGATCAAAGTCCTGTTACGGGTTTCACTACAGCTCAACTTGAACAACTCAAGCAGTTCTTTGGCCATTCGACCAAGACTACCGATGACCCCGCTGCACATATGGCAGGTATGTTTTCTCCTACTTGTGAATGGTTGCTCGATTCGGGATGCAATGAGCACATTACTATGGATGAATCATTGTTGACTACTAAGGAGCACCCTACTAACGGTCAACCGGTTAAAATACCTAATGGTGATAGTATTCCGGTAAAATATGTGGGTTCTGTTACTCTGCAGCAAGGTTTTACGCTCAATAATGTGCTTCATGTGGCTGAGTTTCGGTGTAATTTGGTATCTGTGAGTCGGCTGGCCAAAGATAATAAACTTGCACTGGTTTTTCTTGATAATTTCTGCATTATCCAGGACTTACGCTCCAAGAAATTGATTGGGAAGGGTGAACTGCGTGATGGACTGTATTACTTGCGGCTATTTGATGCTGGACGGTCGCAAGCGTGTGCTGCAGGACGTGGTGATTCGGTTTCGGAAAGTCTTTGGCATGCTCGCCTTGGGCATCCATCGCCAGAGAAGATGGATGATATTGGTCGTATTTTGTCGGTCTCTTTTATTAAGAACAGTCAACCTTGTCATTCGTGTTTACGTGCTAAGCAGTCTCGCACTCCTTTTACTCCTAGCACGATTAAAACTACTTCTAGTTTTGAACTTATTCACGTTGACTTATGGGGTGGTTATCGAGTTGAATCGCTTAGCGGTGCTCGTTATTTTTTTACTATTGTTGATGATTATCCTCGTGGAGTATGGATATATCTTCTGCGTTATAAGTCTGATGTTGGCAGGCAGTTATTGCAGTTTTGCAACATGGTGAGGACTCAGTTCGGTTCTTTGGTTTGCCGAATTCAAGCAGATAATGGGCCTGAATTCAACACCGATATTCTTAGAGAGTTTTACGAGCGAGAGGGTATCTTGTTGCAGACATCATGCATGGACACTCCTCAACAGAATGGTGTAGTTGAGCGAAAGCATCGTCACATCCTCGACACAGCTCGCGCTCTTCGTTTTCAGGCTAATCTGCCTATTCAGTACTGGGGCGAGTGTATACTTACGGCTGTCTACTTAATTAACCGTCTACCTACTCGTGCGACGGGAAAGACACCGTTTGAGATTTTGTTCAATAGGCCAGCCACCTATAATCATCTTCGTGTTTTCGGTTGCCTTGTTTATTTCAAGGATACTCATGGACATCTTGACAAGTTTGATGCACGAGGCCGTGCGGGAGTGTTTCTAGGATATGCTACGAGTCACAAGGGGTACCGTGTGCTTGATCTCCTTACTCGAAAGTTAATAACAACCCATGATGTCCATTTTCGGGAGACCAAATTTCCTTTCTGAGAAGGTACGCGCGAGGAGCTCCATTGGGTGCCTCGTCCCATCCTCCATCCTATCGAGAACACTGCTGATGATGATGTAGCATCGACCACTCCCTAGCTCCCGAGCACGCCTTCACCTTCTCCTCATTCCCCGACTTCGGTGGACAACAATGTGGTGGACAATGATAGTCCCCCTTCTCCTATGGTGGACAACAATAGCTCTTCTTCCTCACCAGTGCAGCCCCAAACAGCGGAGACATCTTCTCCGGTCCACGTCGCAGCGCCCCCGACCAGCCAGTCTCCAGTGGCCCCGCGTCGTAGCGATCGGGTGCGATCGCGTCCCAAGTTTCTTGAGGAACATTATGAAACGTAGTTCTCAGGCCACTCCACAAAGGGAAGTTCCAATCAATCTGTTCGTTATCCTCTTGCTTCTCATCTTGATTACACTCAATTTAAGCACAGTTATCGTGCTTTCCTTGCAGCGGTCACTCGCCATGACGAACCTCAGTTTTTCCACGAGGTTGTTCGCCTGCAAGTTTGGAGGGACGCTATGCAGCGGGAAATGGTAGCCCTCGAGCAAAACGGGACTTGGAGTTTGGTTCATTTTCCTCCCAGTAAACGAGCGATCAAGTCCAAATGGGTCTATAAGATTAAGTACCTGCCCAGTGGTGAGATTGAACGGTATAAGGCATGTCTGGTCGCCAAGGGTTACACACAGATTGAGGGCTTGGATTTTCATGACACGTTTGCACCTGTTGCGAAACTTGTCACTGTTCGTTGTTTGATTGCAGTTGCTATTAGTCGTGGTTGGCATATGCACCAACTGGACGTTAATAATGCCTTCTTGCACGGTGATCTTGATGAGGAGGTTTATATGGAAATTCCTCCTGGTTTTCGTGCTCCCGGTGATACTCATGTTTGCCGTCTTCACAAATCAATCTATGGTCTCCGACAGGCTAGTCGACAGTGGTATCAAAAGTTCATTCATGCTTTGAACGGGCTGGGTTTTCGTTCATCGCCGGCCGATGCATCTCTTTTCATATATGTTGATGACGTTCTTCTCACTGGTAATGATCTTGAATTCATGGCCAAGGTCAAGGCTTCTCTTGATGCGCAGTTCAGCATCAAAGATCTAGGCCAGCTACGGTATTTCTTGGGTATTGAGGTTGCTCGTACTGCGAAGGGCGTGGTTCTCAATCAACGCAAGTATGCGTTGGATATTATAGAAGATGTCGGGGTTCAAGGATCTCGACCTAGTGGCTTTCCCATCGAGAAGAATCATCAGTTAACTCGTCCTCCTGACAGTACCCTGGATGATCCCTCGTTATATCGACGTTTGGTCGGCCGTCTACTTTATTTGACGATCACACGTCCGGATATTACCTATGTTGTCAACATCTTGAGCCAGTTTGTTAGTGCGCCTGGTCAGGCTCATCTGGATGTCGCGTATCGGGTACTGCGCTACATTAAGTCCTCTCCTGGTCAAGGACTCTTCTTCCCCACACATAACTCTCTACGTCTTAGTGCGTACTGTGATGCTGACTGGGGCGGCTGCCAGAGCACTCGTCGATCTACGTCAGGATACTTCATTAGCCTTGGTGGTGCGCATGTCTCCTGGCGTACTAAGAAGCAGCGTGTTGTTGCTCGCTCATTTGCCGAAGCGGGGTACCGAGCCATGGCCAGTACAGTTAGTGAGCTTCTTTGGCTCCTGTGGTTACTTGGTGAGCTTGGCGTTCCTCAGACCTCGCCGACCCCGTTGCACTGTGATAGCCAGGCTGCCCTTCACATTGCTAATAATCCCGTTTTCCACAAAGGACAAAGCACGTGGAGATGGATTGTTACTTCGTGCGGGAGCGTGTTCAATCACGAGACATTCTACCCATCAAAGTTCGCACTGAGCTATAGCTGGCGGACATTTTGACTAAGGGACTTGGCGCTGATCGGTTCGTTTCTTTCTCTCCAAGCTGAACGTGCGTGATCTCTACGTATCAGCTTGCGGGGGAGTATTGGCCCAGGATCAGCTCGCCGAGCCAACTCGGCCCAATGTCAATTATGCATGGGCATGCAGCGTATCGGCCGTTTTGGCCAAGGAAGGAGAAGTTTTATGTTTCTGTACAGCCCTAGATGAATGTGACCAAAGGGCTATAAATACATGTACTATGGCTTACAGCCGATTAAGAGAACCCTAATAAAGCTACTCTCTTCCCGTGGATGTAAGCCTCACAAACCGTGAGGGCGAACCACGTAAAATAAAGTGTCTCGATTTATCTTTCATATTTAACATCTTGCATATTTAACACTCTCCAAAGTATGATGTTGAGGTGGGGCGTCCGGCTGGATCACTTTCCTAGTTCATAACTGTGCACTGCAGATGACTTTTGCTTAATTTTCGGCACTGTTTTTTCTGTTATTCATTAATCTTCCTCTCTTTTCATCTAAAATTTTGTTTTCCTTTTTTGTTTCCTTCCCCCGAGGTGATGATACAACATGTCAACCCTCTGATTTCATCAGCCTCCCTCTACTGCACATATAACTATTGAATGGATCTAGTCATTCCACAGATAGTTTTTAAACAGTAGCTACAATTATTATTCATAATCTATTCGTCTGTCATTTATTATGGAATATAAATGGGCTACTTGTTTTTAAAAGAGTGTTGAAAGTACCGCCATTTAGGTCAACCTATTCTATCATAGTGGGTGCTGCCTTATTTTTAGTAGGGATAATAATGATCATGTTGAAAGTATTTGAATCTCGCAAAGTGATGTTGATTATTGAAGTGGAAATGGGTGTTTAAACACAACAGGGAGCTAACCAACAAGAAACATAAACGAGTGTACATGTTTGGAACAAGTGACAATATGAACAAGAAACCAGTTGAGTTGGTTGGAGGAGCCTTGCATTGTCCTTATCAAAGTCCCCTCAACTTGATGAGCAAATTGCCCTTGACCGTGCAAAGTGGAGAAATAAGGGTGTGGAAGGGATTTGCAGAAAATTTATTGTAAGATCAACTTCCTCAAACTTATACGCTTTCCCCCGCCCAACCACCACCTTCAGAACTGTCTCGACTGTCGACACCCAAAACAACCATGATAGAGGGGAAAGTCTACAAGTTCGAGGAAGGTGAAGTTTCCCCCAATCAAAGCAGGAAAATAGCCTGTATGGGTAATTGAATATAGGGGTGGGCATTGGTGCGGATTGACCCGCACCGCACCATATCTATATAAACCGCACCGCACCGCATGTCAATTGGACCGCACCGCATATTCGACCGAATGCAATCGGTGCGGTCAAACCGAACCACATTAATTAGCGGTTTGGTGCGGTTTAGACCGCATCGCATGTTTGACCGCAATTCATTATGGATTATTACACTTTCCGACTTTTCCTGCTTTGCTTTCAGTTCTTATGTGCTTTCATTTTTCAATTTCTCTCCCCCTTTACTTCAAACAATATTTTGCTGACAAAGGAATACTCTGTTTTCGACGATGAAAACAAGGTAGACCAAATTTCCACAGCTGCAAAATTCTTGTTGTTTTTTCGTCGATCATAATGAAAGAATGCAAAAGAATATCCCCTGTTCCAAATCCCTGCTATGTCGTGAGTGAAAGAATGATGATCATCATGCCTTATGCAGAAAGAAGAACACAACTGATGATACATGTTAAAAAACGCGCTGCTATGGATCAGGAAATCGCCGGAATCGACAAAGCAAGAATACGAAAGCGAGAATCGAAAACACGACACACGATTTACGTGGTTCACTAACACGATGTGTGTTAGCTACGTCCATGGGCGAGAGAGAGCCGATTTCACTATATCAAGGAGATTACAGATTACAGAGGAGTATGAGAAGTATTTATAGTACTTCTCCATGTGGGTCTAAACCTAATCCAATCTGACAAAGGAAACGGTTACAGACCAGGCCCAGAACCTGAACCCAAATAACATTGAGCCCATACACCGTGGGCCGGGGGCGTTGCCCCCGCACCTCCACCGGGGCGTTGCCCCTGGACCCCACTCGCTGACCGGGCAGCGAGACCCCCGATTACCAGTCGTAGCGGCTAATAGTCCGATTCAAGTCATATCAACAAATCTCCACCTTGACTTGAATCTTCTTCCTCTGAAATCTCTGATGTACTCTGCTCCTTCTCTCTCTCCCGCCATCAATGCCCCGTAGGGCGGAGTCACCCACTCAAGACATTCAGCAAGTCCAAGCAGTGTTGGAACTTGCCATGTGGAACCGGCTTCGTGAACATATCAGCAGGATTATCCGCGGTGACAACCTTCTTCACCTTAATCCTCTTCTCTGTCCTCAAGAAATGATACCTCACATCGATGTGCTTAGTCCTCTCATGGTGGACTTGATCCTTGGCCAAGCATATTGCACTCAAACTGTCGCAATACACAACTGCCTGATCATGATGTAGACCCAGATCACCAACCAGTCCCTTCAACCATATTCCCTCCTTAGCAGCTTCTATCAACGCCATATACTCTGCCTCAGTAGTAGACAATGTCACCGCCGACTGCAAAGTTTCCTTCCAGCTCACTACAGAACTCCCAAGAGTGAATACATAACCGGTCATCGATCTCCTCGTGTCAACATCTCCGGCATAGTCCGAGTCAGAATACCCAGACACCAAGCACTCTATATCACTTCCGAAGCTAATCCCCACATCAGGTGTACCCTTAAGGTACAGGAAGATCCTCTTCACAGCCTGTCAATGCTCCTTCCCAGGTTGTATCATAAACCTACTGACAACACTAACAGCATGTGCAAGATCAGGTCTAGTGCATACCATAGCGTACATCAAGCTACCTACTGCACTAGCATATGGGACTCTCGACATGTACTCCTTCTCAGCCTCTGACTGCGGTGCATAAGCTGAGGATAGATGAACATTTGAAGCACTAGGAGTATTTAAGGGCTTTGCTGAAGACATACCAAACCTCGACAGTATCTTCTGGATGTAGCTCTTCTGTGACAAGAAAAGCTTCTTCTTCGACCTGTCCCTGTAAATCTCCATACCCAAGATCTTCTGAGCAGCTCCCAAATCCTTCATCTCAAACTCAGCACTGAGAAGCCCCTTTAACTTCTGGATATCAGACTTTGACCTCGCAGCTATGAGCATATCATCCACATACAGAACTAGATATATCATCGAACCATCTTCTGCCTTGCTGTGATATACACAACAATCATATGGACTTCTGTTGTATCCCAGCTCAAGCATGTAACTATCAAATCTCTTGTACCACTGCCTCGGAGATTGCTTAAGTCCATACAAGGACTTCTTCAGCTTACAAACATAGTCTTCTTTTCCCCGAACCTCGAATCCTTCTGGCTGAGTCATGTAAATTTCTTCCTCCAACTCTCCATGTAGAAAAGCTGTCTTCACGTCTAGCTGCTCGAGCTCCAAGTCATAATGTGCCACTATTGCTAGTAGCACTCTGATCTAAGTATGTCTTACCACTGTTGAGAAAATCTCATTGTAGTCAACTCCTTCCCTCTGCGAGAAGCCTCGTGCAACGACCCGAGCTTTAAATTTCATGCCCTCTTTAGAAGTGATTCCTTCCTTCTTCTTGTAGATCCACTTGTTTGTAACAATCTTCCTTCCCTGTGGTCGTTTGACTAGCTCCCAAGTCTGATTCCTGTCATGGGATTCCATCTCATCTCCCATTGCGGCAAGCCACTGATCAGCTTCGCCACCCGAAACTGCTTCTCTATAGGACTGTGGCTCTCCTGCATCCACTTCCTCGGCAACCTGAAATGAATACGCCACCATGTCCTCGAAGCCATACCTCTGTGGAGGTACTCCTGCAGTCGCTCTCTTCGGTCTACCGGAAGCAATAGACTGTTGAGCTCGTGCACTGGACTCTGAACTTTCTGGCTCTGCAGAGACATCCTCATCATGTTGATCTTCTCCACCTTGGTGCTCAAATTCACTCTCATTGAGAGTTTGCAGCTCCACCTGCTTATCAACATTCCTGCTACCTTCAGCAACAGTAACCTTCAACATGGGGTTAAACATAGACTTCTCATCAAATATCACATTTCTACTAAGTATAACTCGATGCTCAGAAGGTGACCAGACTCGAAATCCCTTAACTCCATCTCCGTAACCCACAAATACACCCTTCTTTGCCCTTGGGTTCAGTTTACCCTCATCCACGTTATAATAAACAGGACACCTAAAAACTTTCAGTGAAGAGTAATCAGCAGGCTTACCATACCACACTTCATAAGGAGTCTTACACTCGATACCTGTGTGCGGTCCACGGTTGATCAGGAAGCACGCCATGTTTACTGCTTCTGCCCAGAATCTTCTCTCTAGTCCAGGATTAGAGAGCATGCACCGTGCTCTCTCCAACAATGTATGGTTCATCCTTTCTACTGGGGTGTATCTCTAACAGTTCGATGACGGGCAATCCCTTCATCCTTGCAGAATTCGTTGAACTCAGAACTGCAGAACTCTAGACCATTGTCCGTTCGCAGCTTCTTGATCTTCTTACCGGTCTGATTCTCCACCAATGTCTTCCACTGCTTGAACTTCGTGAAAGCCTCACTTTTCTGCTTCATCATGAAAATCCAAGTAAATCTCGAATAATCATCAATAATAGATAGAAAATACCTGCTGCCTCCAATGGATTCAACTCGTGAAGGACCCCAACAGTCGGAGTGGAGGTAATCCAGTATCCCCTTCGTCCGGTGGATACCTTTCTTGGGAAACTTGCTGCAATGTAGCTTCCCAAACACACAATGCTCACAGAATTCCAAATTCTGCACCTTGTGCCCGCAAAGAAGATCCCTCTTCGATAGAACTTGCATCCCCCGTTCACTCATATGCCCCAGTCTCATGTGCCAGAGAGTGGTCATATCTTCCTGATGAACCTGAGACGATGCAACTGCAGCAGAACCAGACAACACAGACCCTTGTAATGAATACAAGGTCCCACGCTTCACGCCCTTCAGTACCTTCTTCGAACCCTTGCAGACATACACAACTCCACCTTTTCCTTTGAAGCTGAAGCCCTTGCTGTCGAGTAGACTCAAGGAGATCAGGTTCTTTGTCATTCGTGGAACATGCCTGACATCATTCACGGTACAGAACGAACCATCATGTGTCCAAACCTTTATGGACCCGATTCCAACAACCTTGCAGACAGCTCCATTAGCCATGACCACGTTACCACCATCTATCTGCTCGTAAGTTGTGAAGCAATCCCTGTTCGGAGACATATGGTATGAGGCTGCAGTATCCAGAAACCACACATCACCACGATGTGCCTTCTCATCTACAGCCAAGGCGAGATCGTCTTTAGAACTGTTGTCCACTTCTGCCATGGCAACTGAACCTTGTTTCTTCTGTTGCCCTCTTCTCTTGGGACAGTTGTACTTCCAATGCCCCACTTCCTTACAGTTGTGACAAGCATCACCTGGCTGTGGACCGGGACCCTTGGAATTCTTGCTCGAATTCCCTTGTAACAGCCAAACCCGATGCCTCACTACCTGTACCAGATCCGGACGCCTTATGTCTGATCTCTCTCGTATGAAGAGCAGACCTGACATCCTCCAACGACACGCTTTCTTTACCGGCAATAAAAGAATCAACGAAATTCTCATATGAACTCGGCAAAGAAACCAGCAGGATTAGGGCAGCATCCTCGTCATCAACTTGAACATCTATATTACGCAGATCCAGCAAAATAGAGTTAAGCTGTTCGAGATGTTCCCTCAAAGGCGTACCTTCTTGCATCCTCAAGCTGAACAACCGTTGCTTGAGATGCAGCTTGTTGGTTAGAGACTTCGTCATATACAGACTCTCCAGTTTCAACCACAAGCCCGCGGCAGTCTTCTCAGCAGCGACTTCAATGATGACGTCATCAGACAACGATAGCATGATGGTCGAGTGGGCCTTCTCCTCCAGGGTATTCCACTCATCGTCATCGTCCGCTGCCTTCTTCTGTTTCGCAGACAGCGGCCCCCACAGGCCTTGCTGTTTCAATAAAGCCTGCATCTTGATCTGCCATATAGCGAAGCTGTTCTTCCCCGTGAACTTTTCGATCTTCATGTTCACCGACGTCATTCTTCTGAATCGAAAACCCTAGCCTGATTTCCAGCCGCGGCTCTGATACCACTTGTTAAAAAACGCGCTGCTACGGATCGGGAAATCGCCGGAATCGACAAAGCAAGAATACGAAAGCGAGAATCGAAAACACGACACACGATTTACGTGGTTCACTAACACGATGTGTGTTAGCTACGTCCACGGGCGAGAGAGAGCCGATTTCACTATATCAAGGAGATTACAGATTACAGAGGAGTATGAGAAGTATTTATAGTACTTCTCCATGTGGGTCTAAACCTAATCCAATCTGACAAAGGAAACGGTTACAGACCAGGCCCAGAACCCGAACCCAAATAACATTGAGCCCATACACCTTGGGCCGGGGGCGTTGCCCCCGCACCTCCACCGGGGCGTTGCCCCTGGACCCCACTCGCTGACCGGGCAGCGAGACCCCCGATTACCAGTCGTAGCGGCTAATAGTCCGATTCAAGTCATATCAACAATACATATCACGTATGAACCCCAGCTGAAAATGCAGCTGTGGAGATTTGAAATAATTCATGTGGCAAATATATCCCATCAGTGCCTCTTAATAATGGAATGAACCCCCTTCTGTTCCTTACAGTAGGTATTAGCTGCTACAACTGTTTGCACAACTTATTCAATTACCAGTAGAAAGTAATGCTAAATTGAGAAGTTGACTAATCCATTAACACTAGAATTTGAACCTCTCGAAACCATTACAGATACAAGACACCGAGGGACTTCATTCTTCGACTACCCATCTACACCGTCTTCTAGAAGCTCCAATGGGTATGTCTCCACATTCTCAGGGTCGCGGTCAGCAATTGATCCAAACAAATATTTCACATTTGACAGCTTCTGTGTAGGTTCAAGCAACCTGAAAGCACAAATTTCAAATCATTGTTCACATATGGAGTGAGATGCTAGTTAAAAGTAATTGCTTCTGAACCAACAAGGACAATATGATTGTCAATAGTAGCAGAAATTGCTTCTGAATCCATTCCAACATCATCACTCAGCCTAAACAACAACCTAGTAAATGAGAACATGGCATAAAAGCATAATGACAAAAAAAACAGCAGAAAGACAAAACTCTATTTATGTGTTAGCAGCAGGCACATTAGTTGTTCTTGCTACTATCCCTTTTCGGCTCAAACTCACAAACCCAGTAGAGGAAAATGATGAGAATCACAAAGCAAAAGGCATCAGCATTCATCATTGACACTCTATCCAAATCTAAGAGACACAACAGCCTATTATATATGTGGTGGGTGGGTGAATTGTGATGATTGTTTAAGAGATGTGTATAGTTATATATGCCTTAGCTTCGATCTCAAGGCTAGCTGAGGTTTCTTTTATAAACCCACAGAGGGAAAGGGAGCTCTCTACAGAACAAATATACTGATGAGTGATGACCACACTCCCACTTGATCCTTATCTTTTCCCCTTTATCTCATTACACTATCTCTAGCTAGCTAATGATATAGAATATCAATCCTTGCATTATAGACTAACACTTCTCATGTATTTGATTCATTCATCACAAATATCGATTTCATTCATCACAAACAGACTCACCACAAAACCAGTCACACTAAGAACGTAAACATAATCAAGAAACTCACAGATTCATTACAAGTTTACAACCCTGCGAACCTTTTGATTTCACTTTGCAAATTGTATCTTCTTTTTCACAGATTCATTACAACCCTATAAAGCAGATGAAAGAAAATAGTTAGAAACAAAGTGACCACCATCTCAACCAGCCACAACAACATGAGTATATTAAGAACAAAGATGAAATAAGCAGAGTGACCATCGAAGCTCATCTCCGAGGTCTCAAATCCCCGTGCAGTCGAATCAATTTGGACCCTTGATCCATTCTCAACTAATCAATCCATCAAGCATACCTAATATCTAGATTCCATGCCTAGTAGCAAACCCAAGAAGGGGCAAAGAGCTCGAAGGGGCAAACTACCCCCGAATCCATAAATCCCATATATCTTGAAGTTGCCATTTTCTATTAGCAGATGTGAAAACGCTTTATGAGTTCCTGGTCTGTCGCTGCCTTGGCGGAGCTGTGACGGGAACGGGGAGAGGAAAGGTTGACATGAAGAGGGAGAGTGTACCAGAACGGCGGTGCGAGCCAGGATGCGGAGGCTGGCGGAGGTGAGAATCTGCTCGTCCGCCGAGGGAAGCCCGGGGAAGGGTCATCGTCGTTACTGGGAAGTTCTCGCCTCTTGGTGGTGCGTGACGTCGAGAGACGAGAAGCTCAAGAGTCGGGACGGAGACAAGAACTAGTAGGGAGAGGTATCGTCGGTGCTGGTGCCGGCGGCGAGGCTTGCTCTTGACCTCTTGTGGTGAGAAGGTCGGCGACGCCGACGCTGGGAAGAATAAATCGGGTATGTGTGTGGTGAGAACTGGAAGGCGACCTTCAGATTAGGGATTTAGGCATTTAGCGGTTAGCAGTTTTGAACCGCAACCGCGCGGTTTCGGTCGATCCGTATCGCAAACCGCAAACCGCTTAATTATTAGATCGCAAATGAGACCGCAACCTTAGTGGTGCGGTTTGGACCGACCGCAAAAGTGATTTGGAGCGGGCGGTACGGTTTGGACCGCACCAATGCCCACCCCTAATTGAATATTCAAATAAAACATTTTTATAAAATATCATTTTTAATGAATGTATGTATTATTTGATTGTTGATGTGACATTTGAAATCATTCAAAATGAATGATTTAGAATCTCGACTATTTGGTGAGATTGTTGAGATTGTATTTTCTGTTGTTCGCTTGTCACAAGGTTGGCTGTTTTAGCATACGAGGTCAATCTTTTCTGTCGTTCGCTTACCAAAGAGGTCGATCATTTGATGTACAAGGCCAACCACGTTGTTGAGAGTCACAAAACGGAATCATAGCTTATGGAGTATTAGGTACTTCCAAATACCCTTTAAGCTTCTTTGGATCCACAATCTTTTCCTCCCTTTTCGGGTTCAATTCGTAAAACTCTGTTTGTATTGTAGAATGTAAGTTGTGGGAGAGTGAAACTTCACTCTACTATCTTGATGCCTCCTTCGGACTTCGAGCATGTTGAAAAGGGAGATGCTTTGTACGGTAAGAAAATTATGGAAATCAAGCTGTTATGCTATCTCTTTTTGTTGGGATGAATAGCTTTGAAAAGCTATAATGAAATTCTTAATTAATTATCTAGTATTTTTTCATAATACGAAATTAAGATGGATAATTAATAAAAGGAATATTATGGAGATAATTAGGAATAATTATCTATTTTAATTATGGGAGTAATTATCTCCGTAATTAAAATGTGACTTATTCCCAAAGAAAGAGGGAATATTCTGGGTTTTCTGCTCCTATAAATAGGAGACGCCTCAGACCCTCTAAACACACCTCAGAGAGCAGAAACACGAGAGAGAGTGAGATTCAGAGAGCTCCGGTTTTTTGCACAAAACCGCCGAGCAAATTTAATGAGTGGATGTTTTATCCTGGAGGCGACCGGCTGATAGTCTGTTGTGTGCATTACGAGGCAGTGCCGCGAACGTCATAAAGAGAGAGACCTAGTAGGCGACTCAGCCAGATTCGGTAACCCTAAATTTTCTGTTCGATTTCTAACAATTTTAAGACGTTTGGTTGTTGTCGTGTGTACCGAACAGATTGATTGTCGGATCTAGTTTCGTCAGTAGCAAAGTGCTTGCCCCACAATTCGATGCTTTCAGGATCGCTCCCTTGGTTGGCTCGTTCAATTGCCTTTCGTAGACTCCGATTAATTATTCAGAGGGAGTATTAACTTCCTCGACAACATTATTATTGTTGTGCTTCTTGTTATTATTGTAATAATCAGGAGGCGGAAAGTCTTCGAAAGGCTATCTCCGTACAGCCGGCCGAGCGCCACTCGGAAGAAGAACAGGGCATGGACCCTGTAATTTGCAGTGCGTGCATGATGGGAATCAGTAGATTTGCGGGGTCAATATATCCCTCTTTCAACTTTTATGATTTTTGATTAATTCTTTTGTTCTTTATTGAGGGATAACAATGTTTCCGGGGAAAATGTTAAAACTTAAAAGCTATCATTTGAATTATATTCATGATATAATTGGATCGAGAGCGTGAAGTAACCCTTATGGAGCAAATAGCGGGGCACATGCCAAGCTTTGGAAGCTCCTCGGAAAAGCAGATGTCAAAGCCGAATATCGTAAAGCGGTGGTCAATCTCAAGTAACGAGGAGGCCGGGTGGTTTCTTTTAATTTACTGCCCTTGGCCTTGCAACAGAGAAGGAAAAATAATGCAAGCCATTTATATGTGAATTTTTACGGAAAGATGCGCGCATATTTTTTCATTCCAGGAAGAAGAGTAAGCCTCAACGGCTAGTTGCAGAGCTCGTTGATGGCAGAGGAAGAAGAAGGAAGAACGAAATGTACTGCAGCAACTCAAGGCAGAAACGTCACGTTTCTGCCTTCTCCTCCATCTAACTAAAGCCGAAGATCGAAGCGACGTCGTGGAGGTCTCAGCTGACCGTTAGGTGGAGCAAAGATGGCCAATCAAACAGAAGACAAATGGCATTTATTTTTACTGTCTTTGAATTTCAGTTTAACCAACATTTCCATTTTCACTGTTGCTATAACTTTACTCTTTACCTACTATATATACAGAGTACAAAGGAGATCTGCTCTTTTGCGGATTTTCCATTCTACATACCGCCTTCTTCTTTCTTCTTTCCCTCTCCAAACCCTAAGCTCATTGAGCTTTTTCATATGGTATCAGAGCTGGACAAGATCCAATGATTCGTGATGGCAAACACACCTCCACAAACTCCTCCTGGTGGTATTCCTTTTGGATCTTTTGGTGGGCAGACAAGTGGAACCACAGACAACAGCAACAACAACAATGGCCGTGGAGATCTTCAATTTGGTAACCCTTTCTACATCAACCCAAATGAGAACATCTCACAGTCGATTGTCTCTGAAAACCTTGATGGATCTAACTATCAGATGTGGCAACGAGCCATTCGTATGGCTTTAAAAACTAAGCACAAAATAGGGTTCATTGATGGTAGTATTACAATGCCTGCTATTGAAGATCCCAGTTATGGGTTATGGGATGCCTCTAATACACTAGTCTTATGCTGGATTCTTAACTCAATTGAAAAGGAAATAAGGCGTAGTGTTATGCAACATGAGAATGCTAGGGTTCTTTGGGAAGAGTTGAAGAGGAGATTTGGTCTCCCAAATGCTATTAAGTTGGCAAATCTTCAGGACCAGATCATTGCTTGTAAGCAAGGAACCCAGAACATCACATAGTACTACACTGCGTTCAAGGGTCTGTGGGAGGAGAACCTCCAGTTTAATCCCATTGTTGAATGTGATTGTGTGGCCCAGAGAACTCGCCCATGTGCAGTTGTAGAGGCATTCAAACAGAAACAGGAAGTTGAATACCTTATACGTTTCTTGAAGGGATTAAGACCTGAGTATGAGGTGGTGCATACCCAATTGTTGATGATGAAGCCACTGCCAACAGTGGAGAATGCAGTGAATGATCTTCTGCAGCATGAGCAGAAGATAAAGGGTGATAAGGCTGGTGGATCAAAGGGTGTTCAGAGTGTTGCCCTTGCTGTTCAAGGCAACTCAGGGAATCAACAGAGACCTCAGGAAGGGTCAGATGGCAAGAAATTCTTTCGATACTGCAAGAAAGAAAACCACAACATTGAATACTGTTATAGCCTGAAACGTAAGAAGGCTCGAATGGCAGGAGGAAGTGTGGCTGCAGCTGTATCACAGAGTGATTCTTCCACTGACAGTGACTCTGCTAGTTCAGATGCTAAGTTAAGTGTTGATACCAGGAATTCCAGTGGGAGTTTTTGTTTATCTACAGAAGAACTGAACAAACTCAAGTTCCTCCTGAACTCAGTTTCTTCTTCTCCTAGTCCCTCTCCACCAGCATCACCATCACTGAATCATCATGCCTTCTCAGTATCACAGCACATCCCTTATTTCCCCAATAGTGCTGGTAAGTACATTCTCTCTTCTCACTTACAACATCACACAGATGGATTGGTAGGCATATGGATTCTTGACACAGGTGCCTCTGACCATATAGCCTGCACCCAGGATCTTTTCATTGAATCCACTCCTGTTCATAACCAGTTTGTTTTCCTGCCAAATGGCACCAAAGTGGCTGTTAGTCACATAGGGAGAGTTAAACTACCCTCTGGCCTGATCCTAGACAATGTCCTCCTAGTGCCAAGTTTCTCTTTTAACCTAGTCTCTGTTAGCAAGCTTACAGATGATTTACCCATCTCCTTACACTTTGAATCTGACTCTTGCCAAATTCAGGACCTCATGACCCACAGCAGAACTGGTTTGGCAAAGCAGATTAGAGGACTCTATCAATTAAGCTTCAAGACCCCTTCAACTTCTCAATCATCACCACTTGCAGCAGCCACCTACAACTTCTCACCACAAAACATTGAGCTATGGCACTGTAGGCTAGGACATATTCATAGAGAGAAAGAAAAACTATTAGTACTGATGACTCGATATTTGCACATGTTTTCCCCTGTGTTTCTTGATCGTTTGAGCTTTAATTATCACATCTTTGGCCTATTTTACGCTAGGTTGTGTTCCTTTGTCATATTTCAGGTCCTAGCACATAAAGTGAAGCATAGGCGCAAAGTTCAAGTCAATCAGAGATCAATTGACGATTCGGGAGAAGAAACTCGGGTATGACCTGAAGAAGAATGGATTTCTACCTCACTTCATGAACAAAGAATCATGCAAGCTTGTTATGAAATGAAAGAGGACGAGACTACGAGCGTCTGGGATCAAACGGCGACTGATTCGGAGTCCGGACGAGGGAGAAACGAAGCATTGAACAGGCTCGGCAGTGAAAACACGGGCAGTAGGCCTTCAGAACACGGCCGTGTTCTGTGACCGTGTTTTTACTGCCGAGAGCTGATTTGAGTTTGGCCAACTCGAGCTGAAAACACGGGCGGGCTGAGGCAAAGCACGGCCGTGCCCTCGACCGTGTTTTGCCCAGAATCGGGTTTTTTAACCCAAATTCGAGCCAAAGGAGAGGGAGAGCTGGGTTTTGGATCCCAAACACCCAAGGGACGAACCAAAGAGAGAGAGAACGATTTGAGGGCATTCTTGGAGTGGAATTGGAGGATTTCTTCGCCTTGGAAGCTCGAGGAACAAGCCCGGACTTGAAGACTGATCATCTGAAGATTCTTACTGCAGTCTCTCTCTTCTCTATGGAGTAACTTCCCTTCACTTAGGTTTTGAGGAACCCTAGCTATGTTTGTTTGATTGGATGATTGTATGAGTACTCTGACTTGATAATCTTGAGTTCATATTCAATCTATGCATGTTTTCATGATTCAATTCTGCTTTAGTCGAGATTATTGATTCTGCTTTGATCCTATGAGAGCGAATACCTGATTAGGTCAATAGAGCACCATAGATTGATAGTAGTGGATCGATTGCTTTAGTCGAGGGTTGATTCACTGCTTTGTATCGATTGAGAACCTCATTCGATAGAGGGAATCTAGTTCAGAACGCCTTGATCAGTTGTTCTAGAGAAGGATACGTCCCTCTAGGCAATTGACTCAAGAGGGCCTTGTTCCTTTAGTCGAGACTCAAGGTCTAGTCAAGGATTCTCCGCATTGTGAATGAAAGTGAAACAAGTTAGAGATCATCAATCGTTAATCTGGCTAGTGGCTAGGGGGAATCATACCTAAGTGAGTTCCCAACCTGTAATTAGATTAACTTTAACTGTAGTTTGCTAGAGTAGTTTTAGTTCTTTCATCTTAATCTGGTTTGCTAGATAATGAACTGAAGCTGAGTAATAGTAACTCTAGAGACCCGTGGATTCGATATTTATTACTTGAGCCACTATACTGCAGTCCCTTTCATTGGTTACACTTGGCCATTGTTAGGAGTTGTGTCATAGCGAGTCAAGTACCCTGTAATAGTTCACCTGTTTTTCATTGTGAAACCTGTCATTTTGCCAAACACAAAAGGCTTCCTTTCCCTGTTAGTTCATCCCATGCACTAGATGCTTTCTCTTTAATTCATGTGGACATCTGGGGGCCACTTGCTGTTAAATCCCATGAGGGATACTCTTACTTTCTTACTATTGTTGATGACTACTCACGAGGTGTTTGGACATATTTGATGAAGCACAAATCAGAGGCTAGTAATCTGTTGGAGTCTTTTTGTGTGATGGTGTCTAAGCAGTTCTCCAAATCTGTCAAGGTCATTAGAAGTGACCAGGGAGGTGAATTTCATATGGCTGAGTTCTATGCTGCTCATGGAATTGAGCATCAGTTATCATGTGTTGAAACCCCTGAGCAAAATGCTAGGGTGGAGAGGAACCACCAGCATATATTGAATGTGGCTAGATCACTGAGATTCCAGTCTGGTGTACCCCTCCATTTCTGGAGTGATTGTGTTCTTCATGCAGTATACCTCATTAACAGGATCCCTTCTTCTGTCCTTGACAACAAGTCACCCTATGAAATGCTCTATCACAAACCACCAAGTCTATCTGGATTAAGAACTTTTGGTTGTCTTTGTTATGCTGCCACTCTACGCAGAGACAGAACCAAGTTTGACAGTAGAGCTAGACAATGCATTTTCATTGGTTTTCCTTCAGGGATCAAAGGGTTTAAACTCTATGATCTCAACTCACACACTTTCTTTGTTTCCAGAGATGTCTCTTTCTATGAGACAATCTTCCCCTTTCTCACCTCTACTTCACCCTCCAATGCTCCTGTCCCCATTTCAGATCCTATACTTCCTACCTTTTCACCTATACCAACCACTTCTTCTTCTACCCCTTCCAACACTTCCCATAATGCACCCAGTACCTCTCACTCTCCTACTACTTTACCTAACCAAACACCAGCTACTTCTCCTATACAACCATCTTCTTCCACACACTCAGAGGTTCCTGGTTTGCATTCTGGGGGGGAGGATGCTGAGATAGAGGTCTTTCCTGATGATAATGACTCTGATGAGACAGAATATCTCAGGAAATCCACTAGAACTCGCAGTGTCCCAGTATGGCATAAGGACTACCATGTGAACATTGCTGCATCATGTTCAAAACACCATGTCTGGCATCACTTCTCCTATGAACAGCTTACCCCTTCCCAGAGAGCTTTTGCACTCAGTGTCATGCTAAATGAAGAACCTACCTCATATGCAGAAGCTTGTAAAGATCCCAGATGGAATCAAGCCTGCAATGAGGAGTTAGCAGCACTAGAGGAGAATCAAACTTGGGATGTGGTTAAGCTACCTGAAGGAAAGAAGGCAGTGGGTTCAAAATGGGTGTTTAAGATCAAACACAAATCTGATGGAACTATTGAAAGGTTCAAATCCAGGGTAGTTGCTAAGGGTTATACCCAAATCTATGGGATTGATTTCCTAGATACATACTCACCTGTTGCTAAGATTAACTCTGTAAAGACTTTGTTGGCAATAGCAGCATCTAAGGACTGGCATATTCATCAGATGGATGTCTCCAATGCATTCCTGCATGGAGACTTAGATGAGGAAGTTTACCTTGAAATACCTCCTGGAGCAAATGTTCCTAGGGGACAGGGACTTGTTTACAAACTGAAGAAATCCCTCTATGGGCTCAAGCAAGCCAGCAGACAATGGTTTGCCAAATTAACAACTGCTTTAATGAAGAATGGCTACTCTCAAACATCCTCAGACTACTCTATGTTTGTGAGGTGGATTCAAGGTAGGATTGTGGTTGTCCTTGTTTATGTGGATGACATTCTGATTGCAGGAAGTTACCTGGGTGACATAGAACAGCTTAAACTGTTTCTTGGAAGAGAATTCAAGGTTAAAGACCTTGGTCAAATGAGCTACTTCTTGGGATTGGAAGTTTTGAGAGATCACAAGGGAATTTCCTTGAGTCAGAAGAAGTATTGTTTGGAATTGATCACTGATACAGGGTATCTCGAAGCAAAGGGTTGCGTTTCCCCTGTGGATTGCAACCTGAAGTTGACAGCAACTCAAGGAGAAGCTCTTCCTGATCCCACAGTCTATAGAAGGTTGATAGGAAGGCTGCATTACCTCACTATCACCAGACCAGATATCACCTACGCTGTTCAACAGTTGGCACAGTTTCAAGGCACACCAACTGTTGAACACCTTCAAGCAGCACATAGGGTTATCAGGTATCTCAAACATTCACCTGGACAAGGTCTGATCTTCAGATCAGATTCAAAATTGGAGTTGTCAGGTTTCTGTGATGCTGATTGGGCTAGTTGCCCTGATTCAAGAAGGTCCTTGACTGGTTATTGTACCTTTCTGGGAACTTCTCTTATTACCTGGAAGACCAAGAAACAGACCACTGTTTCTCGCTCATCCTCTGAAGCTGAATACAGAGCATTAGCACAAGTGGTTTGTGAAGTGCAATGGCTCAGGAATTTGTTACTTGAGATGGGCGTCCAGGTACCACTTCCAATTCCCCTTTTCTGTGATAACAAATCAGCTCTGCATATCGCGGAGAATCCAGTGTTTCATGAGAGGACGAAACACATTGAAATCGACTGTCATGTCACAAGAGAGAGATTGAAATCTGGACTTATCAAGCTGAATCATGTGAGAACAGATGATCAAATCGCAGACATTTTAACCAAGGGTGTTACTCGCTATCGACTGAAGTTTCTTCTCGACAAGCTGGGAGTATTCGATGCCTACTCGCCAGCTTGCGGGGGCGTTTCAATCCAGGAAGAAGAGTAAGCCTCAACGGCTAGTTGCAGAGCTCGTTGATGGCAGAGGAAGAAGAAGGAAGAACGAAACGTACTGCAGCAACTCAAGGCAGAAACGTGAAACTTTTCTGCCTTCCCCTCCATCTAACTAAAACCGAAGATCGAAGCGACGTCGTGGAGGTCTCAGCTGACCGTTAGGTGGAGCAAAGATGGCCAATCAAACAGAAGACAAATGGCATTTATTTTTACTGTCTTTGAATTTCAGTTTAACCAACATTTCCATTTTCACTGTTGCTGTAACTTTACTCTTTACCTACTATATATACAGAGTACAAAGGAGATCTGCTCTTTTGCGGATTTTCCATTCTACATACTGCCTTCTTCTTTCTTCTTTCCCTCTCCAAACCCTAAGCTCATTGAGCTTTTTCATATATTTCACTAATGATTTGCTATATATGTCTTGGATTTTTGTCTGCTAGCGAAACTACACCGCTGGTCCTGCACTCGGGAAGAGGTTTTGTTTTGTTTTGGATTAATTGTGCCCCGGTCCACATAATTGCTCCGGCCAACTAGCCACCAGCAAAAGCAAGTGGATTGCTTCCCTTTATGGTGTTGTGAAAGCCCAAGTGGGTTCCAGGCCGTGGGAGTGGGAAGATGCTCTCGGACAAGGGATTATCAATTGGAAGTTAAGCTACAAGCTAACTGATAGACCGTTATTTACACATGTTTTTACCCTCGTTCTTACACCGTTTGAGGTGTTGATTCTCGTGTTTTAGGCCGATTTCAGGTCCTAGTACGTGAATGAAGGCTTAGGAGCGAGTCTGGGGTCGATTGGACGAAGATCGGACGAATGGCGAGGTTTTTGGGGAGCTGCACGGGCAGACCAGGGAGGCTGCACGGCCGTGCACGTGAGCAAGATGGCCGTGCGCCTTATGCCGAGGACACGCACGGGCAACCCCTGAAGATCGCATGGCCGTGCACCCTGGCCGTGCGAGAAGCCTGAGGATCGAGTTAATTGATACGCCGCGTTTTGGAGCTGCACGACCAAGTGGGTGGTATGCACGGCCGTGCACCCTGGCCGTGCGAGTCGGGAAATCCTGGTTTTAGAGCCTATTCCGAGCCAGAAGGGAGAAGGGTTTTTTCAGAGCAAAAATAGAGCCCTAGAGAGAGAAAGTGCGAAGAACACATCCTAGAAGCTGTCCTAGAGCTGGATTTCATCGAATCGAGCTTGGAGATCGTCATATGAGTGGAAATCATCGTCCCGGAGCAGATTATCCTCATCGTTATGAGTATGACTAATCCGATTCTTGTTTTCTCTTCTCTCTCTATGGAGTAGAACCCTTCTCTCACTTGGGTATGAAGAACCCTAGTTCCTTGTGTTAGGGATTTGATTGTAATGACTTGGGATGATATTACTGTTTGATTTTAATCGAATGACGCATGTTTATTGAATTGATTTAAGTCTGATCAGCTTTTCTCAATTTCTGCTGCAACCTGAGATAGATAGAATCTGATTAGGTTGTTAGAGCCTCTTCATTCGATAGTAGGAGATTGGCTATACGAGAGTTAGCCAGTTTACTGCTTTGTACTGGTGTTCTTGGCGCCAGTAGTGGAGTTCTGTGTTCATAGCCTCAGCTTTCTATCCCGGTGAAGACTAGTCGTCTGCCGGGTAGTTAGACTGAGAGGGCTTGGTCAACTTAAGAGATTCCAAGCTACTGTCGGATCTTCCGCAGTCTAATCAACAGTAAATCAACCCAGGGAATTACAATTGAACCTAACTAAGGGGCTAGGGGGACTCAATCTCGAGTGACTCTTGCCTGCTTTAGAAAACCGATCAATTTACTGCTTTCTTGTTGCTTTTACTTTTCACAACAATCACTCGAACTAGTTTGCTAGATAATAGAGAATCACGGAGTAAGCAGTAGATCTAGACCCCGGGTTGATAATTAAACTTGCCTGTTACTGCATTCCCGGACTGCGATTACACTTGGTCGCAGTTTGGTGTTGTGTTTTGGCGTGTCAAGTTTTTGGCGCCGTTTGCCGGGGAACCTGTAGGTTATTGGGGAAACGTGATAATTTGTTACTCTAGCTTTTTCTTTATTGCATTTTTCTTTTCCACATGTGTGCCTTCACGGGTTGTTTCTGCTGACTGTGTGCAGGTAGTGCATGACCCGTAGCCAGTCGGGAGATCTACTACCGCTAGACCAGGAGCTTGAACGAACTTGCAGGAACGTCAAGCGGGCTCTAAAGGCACGACTGGCTACGGAGGAGGAGCTATCACAGCTGCAGTTAGACGAAGAAGAAGGCGAGATGGCTGATCCAGAGAACCGTGATGTGATCCCGGAGGAGCAGACCATGGGATCCTACTGGACCGCTAGGGCTGCAGACATGAGGTCACCCATTCAACACCCTCATGTCCCAGCCAACAACTTTGAGGTGAGCACCTCAGTGATCACCATGCTACGCGGTTCAGTGGTGTTCCGTGGTAAGGAGGAAGAGTGCCCTTGATCACATCTCAGGCGATTCCACGAGCTCATCGATGGAATCAAGATCAATGGGGTACCAGCAGATGCCATCCAGCTGAGGTACTTCCCTTTCACTCTGGAGGGGCAGGCCAAGGAGTGGCTAGACACTCGACCTCCGGGCTCCATCACCACGTTCGCCAACCTGGCGGACAAGTTCCTCACCCGCTACCATCCTCCATCCAAGACAGCTGATCTGCAGAAGCAAATTACACATTTTTCTCAGGATGAGGATGAGACCATTAGGGATGCTTGGGAGAGATACACCAGCCTCTTTCTCAGGTGTCCCAACCATGGTTTCAATGATGCATTCAAGGTGGGCACCTTCTATCACGCCCTCTTCCCGGAGGACAAGCAGCTGATTGATTCGGTTTGTGGCGGGAACATGCTGACAAAAACCCCGCCACAGCTGAATCAAATCTTTGAGGAGATGGCGGAGAATGGTTATGATTGGGGCACTGCCAGGAGGTCGAGGAGAGCACCCAGCCGAGGTGTACATTCTGTGGGAGCCCATCCCTCTGATTTGGTGCAGGTAGTATCGAAGTTGGTCTCAGCTATCGATCGTTCAGGAATGATTCCAGGGACCGGGCAGCAGCAGGCGATGCTCTGCCAATGGTGCGAAAGCACCCATCATACGGTGGAGGACTGCTAGGTGATGAAGGAATCAACCACACCCCAGGAGCAGGTGAACTTCATTAATAACGCCAGGCGCAATGACCCCTACAGCAACACGTACAATGAGGGGTGGCGCCAGCATCCTAACTTCTCCTGGGCTGGGCCAAATCCCAGACCACCAGCTCCCCAGGGACCACCAGGCTTCCAGAGGCCACCATATCAGCCCATGCAGGGGCATGCTGCTCAATCACAGCCGCGGCCTTTCCAGCAGCCAGGTGCAGCCCCTGCTACCCCAGTGCAGAATGATCAGATGGCTGAACTTCGGGACTTGGTGGGTTCTCTCGCCAGTGTTAGTGCTCAGAAATTCAACACCTTTGAGCAGTTCATGGAGAAGGCCTCGGGTAAACTCCTGGCTCTTGAAGCTGGTCAGAGGAACACAAAGGCTGTTTTGCAGGATATCCAGACCCAGCTGGGGAGCGTGGCCCAGGCAGTGGCTCAAAGGGCTCCTGGTACTCTACCCGGGCAGACCATCCCTCACCCGCCGACCCCGGATGAGCGCTGCAATGCCATCATGACCAGGAGTGGCAAGATGACTGTTGATCCCCCTGCTCGGGAACCGGAGAGAGAAAGCCCTGTTTTAGCGTCTCCAGCGGTTGAACAAGAAGTGGAGACGGAGGTTGAGGTGCCTGCACCTAAACCCAACCAGTAGTGAAGGAGTATGTCCCTAAACTCCCTTTCCCTACTCGGTTGCACAAAGACAGGCTGGAGACAGAGTTCGAGAACTTCATGGCCATGCTTAAGAAGCTGAATGTCCAAGTGCCCTTCCGGGAGGCACTATCGCAAATGCCGAAGTATGCGAAGTTTCTGAAAGAGCTTCTCTCGAAGAAGCAGAAGCTGAGTGAGCTGGCCACTGTGGAGCTCAGCGAGGAGTGCTCGGCTATTCTGCAGAACAAGCTTCCGCAGAAGAAAAAGGACCCAGGTAGTTTTACTATCCCGTGCTCTATTGATAAATTGCATGTAGAGAAGTCCTTGGCGGATTTAGGTGCTAGTATCAATGTTATGCCATATCAACTGTTCAAGAAACTAGGCCTAGGCGAACCCCGTGCTACTAGGATGACCCTTCAATTAGCTGACAGATCTGTAGTGCATCCTAAGGGCATAGTGGAAGACCTTCTGGTTAAGATTGGCAAATTCACATATCCTGTGGATTTTGTTATCCTGGACATCAATGAGGACACAGAAGTGCCTCTTATACTGGGAAGGCCTTTCCTAGCCACCGCCAAGGCTCTCATAGATGTGCATGATGGGACCTTAGTTTTGAGGGACGGCGAGGAGCGAATAACTTTTTCAGTTTCTAACACTATACCTGCTTCGTTACCTCTGCATGCTGTATCTCACCAGGAGCACGAGTCTGTCGTGTATCCTTCTGCGCTGCCTATTTTGCAGGACCCGCTTCCCACACCTTCGCCGCCACTCCAGACCACTCCCTCATCAAAAATACATATCAAGGAGGAGTGGCGGCCGAAACTGCAGGCAGCCAAGCCTGCTCGAAAGAAAGCCGGAGACCACTATGAGCTGGTCCCGCCCCCACCTTGGCCATCCGAGTATTCACTCGCTTGCATCTTACCGGATGGCCAAGTCGAGTTGGCAAGTGCTGGTGGTCACATTCGTCGCGTGCATGGCCACCATTTGAAGCTGTACCTCAAGAGCGATGTGGATCCGCTCTTGAAGGCACCTGATCCTACACTTCCCTGAGCATCCATACTGGCGTCCAGCTAAAAGACGGTAAAGAAGCGCATGTGGGGAGGCAACCCCACCGAGGTTTGCATTTTTTTTTTACTCTTTTTTTTCTTTGATTTTGTGTGTTTATGAGTCGTGAGACGTTGATCCAGAGTCAAGTGTCGTTCTTGAGTGAAAACAGGTTGATTTCGGGGCTCCAGAATGTCGCACGGCCAGGTCCTCAAGTTGCACGGCCGTGCGGATATCCCCCCTTGGCCGTGCGAGCTCTCGCTAAAAAGCGCACGGCCAAAAGTGCACATTGCACGGCCGTGCAGCTCAGCCTGGCCTGGCCGTGCGGCCGACACGGGCAAAACTTGTCTCGCACGGCCGTGTGGAATTCTCCGCCTGGCCGTGCGAGCTCTCGGCAATAGTCGCACGGGCAAAAGCACCCCCTTGCACGGCCGTGCGTGCCTGCCCGTGCGGCCGAACCTCGACGATCTTGACGACGAGTAGGCTGTACTCGTTGCCCGTCTCAGTGTGTTTTCTTTTTCATTTTCGACTTTTGTGTGTTTGCTCCATGTGTGCGGAGCTTGAACTTAGTGTCGTTTGTTTTTGTTTTTGGTTTTCCTTTGCGGTTTGATGTAGCCGTCTGGGCTAACACTTATCCCTAACGCACAGTGTGCTAGTGTGTTTCTGGTGTTCGATTTGTGCAGCATTGTCCACTCTCCCGTTTGTTTCTCGCTGACTGGTCCACTTCCAGTCCCCCAGCAATGTTCCAATCCGGTAACATCGTTCCCCTTATCTTTCCCTCTACTCCATTGAGGGCAATGTCGTGCTTAAGTGTGGGGGGGTGCTTTGTATCGATTGGAATATTTATTTGGGTGCTTGGAGCCGAGTCCGCTGTCCGAATCTTACGATTTGAGGGCTCCAAGTACTGCTATTTGATCATATTGGCACTGTGTTTTGATGGATGAATTGATTGGTTTTCGGATTAATGCATGACAACTTGTTTGCGACTAGGACAACCTATGATGAGGACTGAGATGTGCAGTAGAACGATGTAGGAGTTCAGTTTTTCAATTGTTTGCTTGCCAACTGTGACTTGATCTGACTTGATCTGATTGCTTGTTCTTGACAGTCGTTTATGCATCTAGTTCAGGGTATCAGAATGTGAGATAGAGCATATAGGTAGCCATGTGAGATTTGAGCCTGCTCGTTTCTTTCTTGTGCGATAGATCCCTCTTCCATGATGTGTAGCATTCACGTTGTCACTAGCTACGATGATGGGGGCATAGGATTAGCCCACGCCCAAAAACTGACTGTCCTGATGTGTCATATCCCTTAGTCAGCCCCTTTGAGCCGTGTGTTATCCTTTCTTTTGGTCTATAATGAAAAAAATCATCCTTGTTGCATCTTTTAGAAGGTTCCACAGAGTGGTTTTTACATATTCTCTGCTGTTTCTGCTAAAGTCTATGTGAGTGTTGGAGGTAGTGCTTAAAAGTTGGGCAGATGTTTGAAATATGTGCAGAAGTGGTGGCTCTCTTAAGGAATGAAAAGAAAAATGGAAAAAAAAAATTGAAAGCAAAAGAGAGCCACTACCAAAAATCTGAATAATGCCCATTAAGTAGTGTTTCTTAGCAGTCTGGCTTGGAAATGCTGATGTTTATGCCTCCTTTGCTCTTGTGCTCTTGAGATATTGAGTAATGTAGAATAGCAGAAAGAAGATACCGGTTTGTTTGACTGTGATTGTGTGTTTGGAAAATGTGGAACCTTTGGCTATGAATACTTCCACCACCTAAAAGGCCTTTTCCCCATGTCCAAGACCCTAGCCAGTCATTTGAACCTGTGTCTAAGACCTCCTGATTAGTTAGTGGTGACACCCCATATGTGAACTCTAGCATTTAGAGGCTGCCATCATGGTGAAGAGATGATAGGGATTGAGAGAAATAGCATGCGCATCTTTCGCATCAAATTGTCCTGACCCCACTGGTCGAGAGTGAGTGATTTATTTTCATTTTCTTTATGCTCTTGTACCCCAGTGAGGACCTAGATTGCTCGGTCTCTATTCTGATGTCTTGAGTTGGATGCATGAGTTGACTGTTCTGAGTAAGTGGTTGAATCAAGTCTAGGTTGGCCAGTGAACAGAAGGGAGACTCTTCTTTTACTCGATTTGCTGCACTCGAATGTCCTTTGTGGTGGTTGTCCAGGTTGTTATTGAGGTTGTGCATGTATTGATGTTTGAAAACCAGTGCGATTCACGTGTTCTGGGCCTTTATGACTTGTCCCCAATGTTGGTTGATTGAAATATGTAAGCTTACCTGGTGTCTGACTTGGTTTGCTTGGGGACAAGCAAACGGTTAAGTGTGGGGGAGTTTGATAGACCGTTATTTACACATGTTTTTACCCTCGTTCTTACACCGTTTGAGGTGTAGATTCTCGTGTTTTAGGCCGATTTCACGCTAGGTTGTGCTTGTTTGTGATATTTCAGGTCCTAGTACGTGAATGAAGGCTTAGGAGCGAGTCTGGGGTCGATTGGACGAAGATCGGACGAATGGCGAGGTTTTTGGGGAGCTGCACGGGCAGACCAGGGAGGCTGCACGGCCGTGCACGTGAGCAAGATGGCCGTGCGCCTTATGTCGAGGACACGCACGGGCAACCCCTGAAGATCGCATGGCCGTGCACCCTGGCCGTGCGAGAAGCCTGAGGATCGAGTTAATTGATACGCCGCGTTTTGGAGCTGCACGGCCAAGTGGGTGGTATGCACGGCCGTGCACCCTGGCCGTGCGAGTCGGGAAATCCTGGTTTTAGAGCCTATTCCGAGCCAGAAGGGAGAAGGGTTTTTTCAGAGCAAAAATAGAGCCCTAGAGAGAGAAAGTGCGAAGAACACATCCTAGAAGCTGTCCTAGAGCTGGATTTCATCGAATCGAGCTTAGAGATCGTCATATGAGTGGAAATCATCGTCCCGGAGCAGATTATCCTCATCGTTATGAGTATGACTAATCCGATTCTTGTTTTCTCTTCTCTCTCTATGGAGTAGAACCCTTCTCTCACTTGGGTATGAAGAACCCTAGTTCCTTGTGTTAGGGATTTGATTGTAATGACTTGGGATGATATTACTGTTTGATTTTAATCGAATGACGCATGTTTATTGAATTGATTTAAGTCTGATCAGCTTTTCTCAATTTCTGCTGCAACCTGAGATAGATAGAATCTGATTAGGTTGTTAGAGCCTCTTCAATTCGATAGTAGGAGATTGGCTATACGAGAGTTAGCCAGTTTACTGCTTTGTACTGGTGTTCTTGGCGCCAGTAGTGGAGTTCTGTGTTCATAGCCTCAGCTTTCTATCCCGGTGAAGACTAGTCGTCTGCCGGGTAGTTAGACTGATAGGGCTTGGTCAACTTAAGAGATTCCAAGCTACTGTCGGATCTTCCGCAGTCTAATCAACAGTAAATCAACCCAGGGAATTACAATTGAACCTAACTAAGGGGCTAGGGGGACCAATCCCGAGTGACTCTTGCCTGCTTTAGAAAACCGATCAATTTACTGCTTTCTTGTTGCTTTACTTTTCACAACAATCACTCCAACTAGTTTGCTAGATAATAGAGAATCACGGAGTAAGCAGTAGATCTAGACCCCGGGTTGATAATTAAACTTGCCTGTTACTGCATTCCCGGACTGCGATTACACTTGGTCGCAGTTTTGGTTTGGTGTTGTTTTAGCGTGTCAGAAATGCATCTCTCAAAGCTGTGAGGGAGGTCGGCGACGCAATGTTCATTGTCCAATTTTGGGCTTGGGAGCTTCTGCCATGGATTGCACCGCTCCAATGTCCCGACAGGTATTGGGGTCCCGATCATCCCCTAAGACTCGAAGCTTATGGTTGTAGGTAAATTTCTCATACCCCATCATGATTTAATAACACAAATTTCCTTATGTTTTAGCTTATTTTAGCTTATTGTATTTTTACTATTGTCTTATTAATAAGGTGGGTTGGAGCCTCAACATGCGACAACCTTGCCCACACAAGTTGGTAGAGTATCGGAGGAGGCTAGAGCGACTTTGGGAAGGAGAGGTAACTAGAATACTTCTAAGTGCTATAACTTTTTTTCATGGAGTACATGTATTTTTCCAATCGGATTTAACCTAAGTTACTAAATTTTTTTTTGTAGATCAAATTCAATCCATACCCGGTGAACATCGTTCATTGGCATTTACAGCAATTCCCCGAGAATATCGGGCAATGGTGCACGAGGGTCCCTCTCATTTGTTTAGGGACTGTGGAATGGCACCGGCCGGATCGATGCCTTCGTCAGTTTGGCCGGGAGCAGTGCATTCCGTTGGAGGTCCCGAGAGTCAAAGGGTGTTTTTCACCACCGAGATGGTTGCAAGGTACTCACGATTGGCCCACGAAGTTGGCGGAAATGATCGCGATATGGGAGAACCGACAACTTCAGGATATTGTCAGTCCAACAAATGTGGGTCGAATGGGATATCATGACCCATACATGGATAGATATCGGCAAACATCGGTTCGGTACGTGACTCCGGAGGGTCAGGGACCGATGGTGCATTGGTAAGTATATTCCGTTTAATAAGATTAAATTTATTGCTTGTTTCATTCTGTGGTATCATTAGTCTTATCTTGCTAACCTTTTTATGTGATTTAGGCTGATGGGATCGAGCGGATCAAAGATTTGACCCATGGGAAACATGAAATGGGCAGTGAAGATGTGAGCTTCATCAAGAGGATGTCAAACAGTCTGCTTGGCTGTATCAGAGCACAAGGTCTTGATCATCGTACAAGTTGATGTCCCCCACCCCCACCACCATACGAGAGAAAGAAAAGCAAGAAGGCTCGGGAAAGACCTCATGTGCCCGAGATAAGGCCGTTGGAGGCGTGGAGAGTGCCGACCCCCTTGGTTGTGGCACACGGTGGCGGTCCGAGCTCACATCAAGATCCCCGCCCGAGCCACTCCCAAGAACCCCGCCCGAGCCATTCCCAAGATCCCCGCCCGAGCCACCATCAATCCCCTCCGAACTACCATCATGGTCCCACCCGAGCTCATACTATGATCCCCGCCCGACCTACCATCAATCCCCTGAGCTACCATCAATCACCATATGATCCCCGCCTGATCTCATACCAAGATCCCCGCCCACCATACTATGATCCTCGCCCACCATACTATGATCCTCGGCCAATCTACCCCCAAGATCCCCGCCCAAACTTCTTCAACGAACCCCCCACATCCTCGGGTACTTGGCATGATGGTTCCTCCACGACTGCGCATCACGACTTCAATCCTATTCCTCGCCCTCATCAGCCGTGGCCTCCTACCCCTCACCGTATGAGCGTGGATGTCCCCCGCTCGACCCCGGAAGCGCCGCCTACCACGGATCGACGCCGACACAGCACCGACGAGCGCCCTAGCATGGCCCATCGAAGCTTGCCACCGCAACCCCCGATGGTTACTCCCGTCGGCCGTCGTACAAGGAGCAAGAAAACCTTGAAGCCCCATGAGTCCCAGGGACTTCCTTGAGATGTATTTTTAGTTTTATCATTTTAAGTGTTGTTTTTAGTTATGTTTTAATTATATGTACTGGAACCCTTCCTCCTATTTTAGTTTCTTTAATTGAGTGTTGTTTTTGTTTTTATTTTAGTTCTAAGTACTTGGCTTTCTCTATTTTGATCGTGTTAACTTAAGGCTTGAGTGTTAATTGAGGGTTATTTGCCAAACACGAAAGTTCCAAGCGTCATAGCTGTAACTCCGACAATAATTGAAAACATACATAACAAGTACCAACAAGTGAACCCCACAAACTATGTTGCATTAGCTGAGTCCCCCACATCAGGACCCGGATTTTGTGGACCAATCGGACCTGGACAACTTCGTTTATCATGCCCTGGAACTCTGCATACTGAACATCGTCTTAGGCCTCGTGGTGGTCTTCCACTTTGATCCATTTCGTTCTGAATTCTCTTTTTCCTCGGTCGACCCGGTTCACGCCTCTGTCCGAACGGCGGGATGATCAAATTTCCTGTGTACTAAGCTTCAAAAGGCAATGCACGGAAACTCCGTCCATAGCAATTTTTGAGTGAGTCGATATTGAAAAATGGACTGACGAAGTGACGGGGGTCTTTGCTCCTGTTTTTTATTACAGCCATTGCATGAGAACATGACCACCCTCTCCCCTGATACTTCGGCATGAGCACTCACCAAGTTTTGTCCTGAAATTTACCAAAACTTCAAGGCAATGGCCCCCGCGTCTACCATCCTCACGGTGTCCGGTCGTCACGCTAAACTCACCAGTTGTCCAATTCATAACGATTACACTGTGTCGACTACTCTTGTGATTGTCATGCTCTAGTATTTCTGTGACTTTATTGGCATGGACCTTTCCCTGTGCATCGTTCGTCCTTGCGCAGTGTAGTCGATTGATGAACCATCCATTCGTTTTGTAGAAAGTTATCTCCACAATGGCAGAGATTGGGAGCGCCCGAACACCCTTGTAGGCAGAATTGATACTCTTACTTGAGTTCGTTGTGGCCATACCCCATCTTGTACCTCCGTCTTTATGAAATGTCCACATGGATAGGTCGTGTCCATCTAGCCACTGTGCCCCTTCAGGGGATAACTCGCGCATCTTCTGCAACTTCTCATAGAATTTTTTCTCTTGGTATGCAACAGCTGAGGTAATCACAATCAAGTATACGTTAGTCATAATTCGGCAATTTAGTACAATTCGAACAACCAGCAGGTACTCTCGTTAGACTCTTAGGAGAGGTTACATCTCCTTAGAAACACAACCTGGTTGACAGAAAAAGGGGGGATCCGAGGATCGCTTAAACCCGATTTTACCAGAAAATGGGAGGACCATGATCATCGCTTAAAACCCCATTTCCTTAGGCATGCATCTCTTTAGAAAGAGTCTAACAAGTGTACCATTATTTGATATAAGTATTGTTATCAGACAAATTAAACAACCAATAGAGAGCGTACCAATCCACCACAAATTATCAGCAAGCTTCTTCCGCTTGAAATGATGGTTCCAGTTGCTCTTGAAGTGTCGTATGCACCACCTTTGGGACCACTTCCAGGCTGGATCCAAACCTAAGATGGCAGCTCTAATCCCGGCGTGCCGATCAGAGATTATTGTCAGGTTCGTCCTCCTAGTGACATGGAGCTAAATTTACCGAAAAAACCATCCCTAGCTATCAGTATTTCTCCCTCAACAATGGCGAAGGCTAACAGAAAGATTTGTTTGTTTGCATCCGCCCACTAGCAATCAGTAGAGTGCCCTTGTACTTGCCGGTAAGGAATGTACCATCCCTTGGATCACAGGGACACAGAAGCCAAAACCATCAATAGATGGCTTGAATGCCCAAAAAAGTCGTCTGAAATGGCGTTTGTTACCTGGCTCTGGCGGTTGTATCTCTTCATCTTGGTATCGAGGGGAGAAAATAGTGCCAGGGTTAGACGCCTCCAATGCCAAAATCCACCTGGGAAGGAATGCATATGATTCTTCCCAATCACCAAATACGGCAACAAGAGCTTTCTGCTTTCCATGCCACGCCTTCTTATAGTTAATCATATAACCATAACGACTTGCAATGTCAGCGATTATGACTTTCACCTTCAGGTCAGGATCTTGCTCAATTAGATGCTTGATAGCCGCAACAACACCCTGAATTTCAACTGTCGATGGCCTTGGGATGTTATGGATGACACACATGTGTGTGTGTTCACCGCACGGGATATGACCCAATGACCGTGTCTCTTGCTGTTGATGGCCCGAATCCTAACATTGCATCCCTCGTTATGATTACGGCATCTGACTATAAGCCTTTTCGTGTTGGAATGAGTTGTGTGCCATTCAAAATGCCGAGTCATTGCTTCAGTATCAATGGCGTGCCGCACCTCCTTCTTCAAGCCAAATTGTTGACCCTTCATAAACCCAGTGAGTGGACCCCATACTGGAACCTCCGGGGGTTCCATGTCGCTGTCGACCATCCAATTTCCGTTTGGAATGTGATTGTAGTAGGGGACTGGTAAACGGTCATGAGCCACCTCATCATCATTATCTGAGTCTGACTGGTCCTGAATCATCAGCACCTTCAAGAGGGGTCGGAGCTGTCTGCACTGACGTTGTTCTTTCCTTATTCATCGGAGGGGTCACTAACTGGTGCTGGCAGGGCATCTTCCATTTGATCCAGCTCATGAAAGGCACCTTCATCAGCTCCATAATGGTAGTTTTGAAACTACTGCTGCCTGATTGGAAGTTGTACTGGGGTTGGTTGGCATGGTCCGGTTGAAGTTCTTCTTCATATGACGGGAAAGATTGATGATGACCTTCACCTTGCTCTTGGTACTGAAAATAGGAATGAGGATCATGGTAACTTTGGTAGGGTGATCTCCATATAATTCACCTCCACCATGGATACTAGATGTTTGACCGTCTCCAGAATGACCTCCAACGCCTACGACCGGCTCGGTGTAACGAACATCTCGGGTTTGGAAAGATTGTTGGACCTCAAGAATTCGAGCATGACATCTACCTCATCCTGAGTGGTTATGAGATATTGCTTGTGCCACAACGACACACCTTCTCTGTTTGGATATCGGTACACCATACGATCAATTCTTCTCGTGCCATCCATGCAAATAACGTTAGTACACATTTGATAGAGGTCTTCAAGCATCGGTCTGGTAGCGACCTTTATTTTCTGAAAATTGCCACCGACGTAGGTGACCCCCTTTCCGCTCTCTTCCGTGTAACCATTCCACCGTAACCCAAGCGTGAACTTTTGGAATGCCATCTGCAAAAAAACAGTAGTTCAACTAATATCAAAAAATCACAATTCACAATTCACAATAAAAAGTAATACAAATAAACTTACGAGTTAACGTTAACCGCAAAAACACTAGAGAAATAGGGAGCTACAACAGAAAATTGAAAAGGGAGAAGGAGAGGTGTGAAGAGAAGAGATTTCCCGGGCTGTCTTTTATAGGCAAAATCATCAATGAAAACCGCACCTTAGAGGTGCGGTTTTCATCTGCCATGCAGCCCCACGTCTGTCAATCTGCATGGTTGCATGTTTGGTGTTGGAAAATAATTGACATACAAACCGCATGGGGGGGGGGGGGGGCGGGGTGCGGTTTGTGTTGCCAAAGCCGCACTTTGAGGGTGCGGTTTGTTTTGGAGAAGCAAAACCGCATCCCCAAAGTGCGGTTTTCTAGGTCAGGACTAGACCGCATCTGGGCCATGCGGTTTGTTAGGTCAGACACACAAACCGCATGCCAAGATGCGGTTTTGGCCCAGAATACGAAAGGTGCTAGGGTGCGGTTTACATACAAACTGCACCCGGGGTGCGGTTCACAATCAAACCGCACCTCTAAGGTGCGTTTTTAAAAAGGGGTGCTATTTTTGTAATTTCTATGGACTCGATGCTATTTTTTTATTTTTTAAAGGTGATATTTCTGGAAAAATCCCCCCAAAACCATGAGTATCCAATCTAATTTGTAAAGATCCAGATAAACTGTTCATTTTGCAAAAGTTATAGCAGGATCAACTAATAGGCATACAAATTGAAACATTGGTGTCATTAAGAAGTTTAAACATAAATAATATATTCGACGACCCTTTTATCTTATGCAAGTTCATCGACCATATGCTATTGTAATAACAAACTTATGAAAAGAATGATTAAGAATGAAATAAGATTACTTTCATTTTTGGGTAACATTAAAACTATTATAAAATATTTTTTTTTTACATGCGAAGCGATAGCGAGCGGGCTTTTGCTAGTTTTAAAAATAGAGATGCTAGTGTGTGAGAAAGATGTGAAATCAAATTAACGATGAAATTATGTAATCTATCTATCTATCTATCTATCTATCTTCTATCTATCTATACATAATATTATAGCAATTCAAAAGTAGTTTGTTGCCACATAAGCATTTGGAGAATTTACAAGGTGCCATGGTGGACACATTTTTTACAAACAAAAAAATTAGTTAATGATCAATTAATGTAGAGCTATCTATCTTTTTTAATATTTTCTTTTTATTTTAATGATCATTTATGTAGCTATCTCTATCTTCTTTTAATGTTTTCTTTTTTATTCAATAATTGTATTTTTCAATATATATGTGTAGCAGCAGTATACTTATGTTTGGAGAGTGATATATATTGTAATGCTTCAAAAAATAATTTGATTAAATCTGATCAATTAAATTTTCTTTTTCTTTTTATTAGAACTTAATATATGTTATATTTCGATAAAAATAAATTAAACACACATATAAGTAATAAAAATTTTAAAAACAAAATATAATGAAGGAAGTTTAGATAATCAACATTTATAATCAATTGAATTTGAAAAACCAACTATATAATTTTATGTTTTGGTTATAAATTACTATCTTTTTCTAATGTTTGTATCTATCAATGAAAACAAGTATTAAATAGCAAAATGATTCAAAAGTTGTTTTTCATTTTGATAGAAACTTGACGAAGCCATAATATAGTACCTGATTGTACAAATGAAGACGATAAAGAAAGACAACGTTTCTTCTCTCTTATAATGCATGCTTTCATACCTTGTTTTCTCTTATATTTGTTCATACTTCCCCTTATTTTTCTTAACCGTTTACATATTTTGGTAAAACAAAGGTGTTAATTACACTTAAAAATACATTAAACTCTTTATATTTATATATGTATATATCACATACCTTGAGTAAGAAAATGATATCTAGACCTTGAATTGACTGGAGTTGCATATGGTATTATTCTCAAACCCTTAAAGATTAAAATCTAGGTCTTAAATTTATAAATCTCATACATAAGATCGATTTAATTATAAACAAAAATCAATGGTCATGATTCGTTTAAAATCTATGCAACAAATTAAATGCACAATCTTAGGGGTTAAGCTCTATAATTTAGATAACTAAGACCTAGGGTTCACTCATCAAGGATTAGGGTATAGTATCATGCCCAAAAATCCGGTTAATTCGTGGTCCAGATAGCGTTTTCTTAGTTAGAGTATAAGATCATGCTTAGTTATTGACAATAGATGTGGCATTACACCAACAAAATGAAGATATTAGTATAAGTAGTGGATTTTTTTTAGGGTTAATATTTTCGTATGGCCTGAACTTTGACCAAAATAAACATCCTGGCCAATCTTTTCGATCTATAACATCCTGGCCCGAACTATACACCAAAATAAACAATTTGGCCAAACCCGATGTTTGACCGTTAACTTGGACGGTCAAAAACGTTGACTAACGGTCAACGCGCCACGTCACTGCCAAGTCAGAAGATCTGATAAATATTTAATTGTTTTCGTTTTTTATTTTTGGTTTAACTAAGGTATTAGATGATTTTTTTAATTTTATAATAATTTAAATTAGGGAATGTGTGGAAATTGTGAATTATTTTAAATATTTTATGCTGACTTGGCAGTGACATGGCAAAAGTCGGATATGGCCAAATTGTTTATTTTGGTGTATAGTTCGGGCCAGGATGTTATAGATCGAAAAGATTGGCCAGTATGTTTATTTTAGTCAAAGTTCAGGCCATACGAAAATATTAACCCATTTTTTTATATCTCAATCAAACACCAAAGATAAATAAATTTTAGCAAATGCATATTTGATAAGTTAGAAAATTATACAACAATGGATCATGTTAAGATTAGGACCCTCAACAGTGTGTGAGTATCTTGGACCGAGATTCTAAACCAACATCTAAACAACGACCATGAGTTGAGAGTGAGTCTATATTAAACTTCAGGAATTAACAATTGGTACTTATTGTATAAGATATTAAATTGAGTTTCTTGATAGACAAATATGATCTTATACTAAGACAGTAAACTTTCAATTGGGTTGACCAAATTTATGTAATATTGAAGCACCTTTATAAAAAAATTACAACTAAGTTGTCGTCATCTGAGCAACATCATTGGTTGAGAGTTCGTCCATCTCGAGATTAATTGAATGACATATATTGTATAAGACAAAAAATTGAGTATCGTTATTGACAAATCTTAACATAAGATTCTATATGGGACGTGATATATCTTTTGTGACATGATTTATGATCAGTGAATCGAAGCATCATAAGTGAATGTGTTAAGTATTGAGAATTTTTAATTCATAGACGCACCGCATACTCACCAATGAATGCAAATGTAAAAATTTTAGAAGATCCAAAATAATTTAAACATATAAATTAATTGATTAATATAAATGGTAAAATAAATTCACCGGCCAACGGGCCGGGTAAAAAGCTAGTAGGTGCTGAAATTGAATATCAGTTGTAATTAGTTTCTTGTAACAGATACTATGGAGTTTCTTGTAACAGACCTTATGGGTGGGTTACCCGCACCCAACCCACAACCCATCAACTTCGAGTTTTATCTGTGTTTGATCATATTGAGCTGGATCGGTTACCTACCTCCAACCAATCCAACATTAATAGAACGAATGTGACATTGTAGACATAGAGCTACCGCTGAATCCAGTTCATAGCTCCCAGGACCTATAGAGAGTAAAAATTCAAATCAGAACCAATTAAATCGCCGGAAACAGAACCGGCGAAGCCACCCGCCAAAGGAGATCTCAATGCAGAGGAGATAGGAGAATCAAAATCGAGAGCAGGACAACTTTACGAGCTGAGAGAGAACAAGAGCTCCTGGCAGGACGGACATTTACCCTTAAACACATATATTATACAGTAGATTTAGCATGTACATTTACCCTTAAATACATATATTATACAGTGTTTAGTTCCACCCAATAATGACATCACTAGTGGACGTGCCGGAGTGGTTATCGGGCATGACTAGAAATCATGTGGGCTTTGCCCGCGCAGGTTCGAATCCTGCCGTCCACGATTTTACTAAAAGTTTTTCTATATTTTCATGACTAGAAATCATGTGGGCTTTGCCCGCGCAGGTTCGAATCCTGCCGTCCACGATTTTACTAAAAGTTTTTCTATATTTTCTTAACAGGTCTTCATCTCCTAAAATCTCGGTGCTATTACTATAAAGCCCATTTTTAGTATTAAGTATTGCCCACCAATTCATTCTAGAGGGATGATTCTATTTTTACTTCAAGTTCACGAAAATCACAAAATTGCTGTCCACGATTTTGCTTAAAGATTTCTATATTTTCTCAACAGTCCTTCTTCTCCTGAAGTCTCGTTGTTCTTACTATAAAGTCCATCTTTTTAGTATTAAGTATTGCCCACCAATTCATTCTAGAGGGATGATTATATTTTACTTCAAGTTCACGAATGATCACAGAATTGCTGATGTAGAAAAAGGCTTTAAGGAGACCTAGCCTAGCCAGGACGTGAAATACATGTTTTCAAGGTGCAAAACTGCATCACAACTCACACCTATTTGCAGGCTGCTGAATGATGTCGGCACAAACCTGTACATACATCTCTTCATATACATGTCCAATCGGTGATTGCATTGTAGCAATAGGACGTATCTTCATAAACACTTCCTACTTGTGATCAAATTTTAGTTTGAACTAAAAGGATTGCCACAAAACTTAGACTATCAGGTTTTTTAAGCCAGAGACCAACAAGTCCCTAGACATAAAAAAAAGCCTGATATGAACCCATCATTCAGGATCTTGATACACACGGCTGGCTAAAATCATAACCACAAACCCCACGCAGACACAATAAGAAAGTTACAGACCATGAAACTTAAGGCAGCAAGATGTAAGCCACACTGGTCACTACTAGAAAGGGGTGAAATGTAATCGTTTGAATTCTTTCCAGAGGACAAGCATATGAAATGTTTTCACTTCCACCTCTTGAAGTGTTTCCCACCCTTGTGCTTTCCAAACATCCCATGCTTGCCAAACTTCCCGTGCTTGAACTTGCCATGATGGCCATACCCTCCTCCATATCCATGACCGTACCCTCCATATCCATGAGAACTATGAGCAATGTGATGAGCCCCGTATGCAGCAGCTGCAGCCGCCGCACCTCCCGCCAACATTGCCCCCATACCGCCCCCATGCCCTGCCGATCACAATTCACCAGATCATCATCAACATTCAACACAATCATGAACGCAAACTTGGATCAATGTTGGTACATCTGACAAGTCTATTCAAGAATCAAGGGTGTTCCTAAATCAGGGCAATTGAACATACCAGATTGATGGGAAGGACCAGGATAACCACTGGAGGGTAACCGCCATGTCCTCCGTGGGAAGGATAACCACCACGAGCAGGAGGAGGGTATCCGCCGGGGGGAGGATAGCCCGCAGGAGGGTATCCTCCATGGGGAGGGTATCCGCCGTGTGGTGGCTGTGGATACCCATGTGGAGGAGGGTACTGAGGGTACCCCTGTGACGGGTACCCTTGTGGAGGATACCCTCCTCCATGCTGAGGAGGGTAATGTGAGCCAGCTGCAAACGCACCTAGGCTTGAAAACAAGCCCTTATCGTAGAGTCATGCTCATTGCCTTTGCCACCTCCCATTGTGTTGGGATCAACTTCAGTTCAAAAGCTAGAACAGAATACCAAATTCCATAAGATAGGCAAAACCGTTCCAGCCACAGAAAAAACATGTCTGTAGCTCTATGTATGGAACCCAGATGGGTGGAGGAAAAAAAATATTTCCAGAATTCACAATCAGGACTTAGCAGCGTCCATGTATACATATCAATTTCCATGCTCTCAACTCAAGGAATCACAAGATAGCAAGATAGGATCGATCGAACTGTCATTCTTTAAAGGAAGAAGCAAGCCCTGATTGCCACCATAACCCACAAGAAAAAATGAAACATCTCCCCCAATTCGAAGTTTTGGGGTTGTTAAGAGTTTTTAATCGGTCACGCAGATCAAATTCAATGGAACCCAGAAAGATTGATCGGATCAAAAGCATCATCAGGAAATGGGAACATCGCAAAAGCTAAGCATGCCAACAGTCAATAAAACGGAAGGAAGGAAAGAAGAACAAGCAACCACAGAGAAACAGGGTAATTTTGGAAATGGAGGAGTTCGTACCAGAGATTAATTGGATAATTCAGCAGAGCAACCGTCTCCTTTTTTTCTTGTTAGGGCGTAGGTAGATAATCAAAGATTATATAGGAAGGCTACGAATTTGAGGGAGACGCGTTAAAAACGGAACAAGCGTGTTGTGATCAGCCCCCCGTCTCTTCTTTCTTTCTTATTCCCTCTTCTGCTGCTTCTACTGCGTGTATCCTTATTCCTTAATTCCTTACCCATTACGATTCGCGCGCGGTTGCGTGATGTCATCGTCGGTCCCGTCTATTTTGGTTTTCATTTTGCCCACTTATCTTTTTAGATTTTTGCCCAATTATTGAAAAAAAAATATCTATTTAGATTTTCCCTTTTTTTTATTTGGAACCATGAAAATTAAATACTTGATAAAATAATAAAAGAGAATAAAAGAGTAATTTTTTTATGTTATTTCGGGTTGAAAGTTGGGATTGTTTTTTTTTTTGCATTCATTATTTATGTGATGTGATATAAACTATCACCCAAAATGAGTGAGTCTTATCTAAATTTTTAGTTGATGGGTCATATACAATCATTCATATCAAATGCGTTATTTTACAAAGCAACAAAATTATCAATACATGCATAAATCGTACATGTATTCACCACAATACATAGCTCATCTCACCGGTGATACACTCATCCCAACTCCCAAACGACCTCTTCATTTGTTTCCTTTTCTTAGTAACTAGAAATTATACCGATCCCTTCGGGGTCATCCGATAAAATTGGAAGTTGGAACGATACATAAAAGATTAGCATGACTCATGTACAAGGATGATACACATAAATCAGAAATATACTGAAAAAGTAAATAATAGAATATTTTGTATGTTTATTCATTTTATATAAGCTTTGACCTTAATAGTCAAATTTTGGGATTATATTCGTACGGTAGGTTTGTGCAACACGAATAATAACATTTTGTTGGCATTAAAAAGTAAAATGAAATTTCAGCGGTAATGGGCTGGTTTGGGCTTTCAATGGACTTAACTGTGGGGCATTGGGAAAAAAATAAAGTTACCACAAAGTCTTTTCACTCTCGGCTTTGGTCTTGGTTAGAGTGCGCAACTAGTTGGTCCGCACCGGATTGAAATGGACCAAATTGGCGCTTAGACGAATTATACCGAACTGAGTATAACGTGATTCAGTTTTTGATTTCATGAATTTTTTAAATACTAAATGAAAATGAATTGAAATTGACATTTTGACCGGACCAAAGGGGGTTGAATGCAATGTTGGTCCAATCCTTGGTCCTAAAATGTCTTTCGCTATTGGATTGCGTTTCTCATTTTTTTTTTAATATGGGGAACGGACCAAAGCGGACTGAATGCAATGTTGGTCTAATCCTTGGTTCTAAAATGTCTTTCTCTATTGAATTGCGTTTCTCATTATTTTTTCCGATCTGTACGACTGTACCAGACCGGACTGTTGCACACTGACACGCCAAAACACAACACCAAACTGCGACCAAGTGACATCGCAGTCCGGGAATGCAGTTACAGGCAAGTTATATGATCAACCCGGGATCTAGATCTACTGCCACCCCTCGTTATAGGTGTTGCTGTAGGGGTCAAAGCGCCTGGCATTCCCGATGAAATCCACCTGCTCCTGGGGAGTAGACGACTCCCTCATCGCGTGACAGTCCTCCACGGTGTGATGAGAGCTCTCACACCACTGGCAGTGCATCGCCTGCGGCTGTCCTGTATCTGCAATCAAACCAGAACGATCGATAGCTGAAACCAGCTTCGATACCACCTGCCCCAAATCAGATGACTGGGTGCCCACAGCATGCACACCCCGTCCTGGTGCTCGTCTCGATCTCCTGGCAGTGCCCCAGTCGTACCCGTTCTCCGCCATCTCATCAAAGAGTTGATTCAAACTGTGGCGGGGTTTTTGTCAGCATGTTCCCGCCACAAACCGAATCAATTAGCTGCTTGTCCTCCGGAAGAGGGCGTGATAAAAGGTGCCCACCTTGAATGCATCATTGAAACCATGATTGGGACACCTGAGAAAGAGACTGGTGTACCTCTCCCCAGCATCCCTGATGGTCTCCTCTCATCCTAAGCAAAATGTGTAATTTGCTTCTGCAGGTCAGCTGTCTTGGATGGAGGATGGTAGCGGGTGAGGAACTTGTCTGCCAGGTTGGCGAACGTGGTGATGGAGCTCGAGGTCGAGTGTCTAGCCACTCCTTGGCCTGCCCCTCCAGAGTGAATGGGAAGTACCTCGGCTGGATGGCATCTGCTGGTACCCCCATTGATCTTGATTCCATCGATTAGCTCGTGGAATCGCCTGAGATGTGATCGGGGGCACTCTCCCTCCTTACCACGAAACACTATTGAACCGCGCAGTATGGTGATTACTGAGGTGCTCACCTCAAAATTGTTGGCTGGGACATGAGGGTGTTGAATGGGGACCTCATATCCGCAGCTCTAGCGGTCCAGTAGGATCCCATGGTCTGCTCCTCTGGGTTGATCACGTCATGGTTCTGTGGATCAGCCATCTCTTCTTCTTCTTCTTCTTCTTCTTCTTCTTCTTTTCTTCTTCTTCTTCTTCTTCTTCTTCTTCTAACTGCAGCTGTGATAGCTCCTCCTCCGCAGCCAGTCGCGCCTTTAGAGCCCGCTTGAAGTTCCTGCACGTTCGTTCAACCTCCTGGTCTAATGGTAGTAGTTCTCCCGACTGGCTACGGTCATGCACTACCTGCACACAATCAGCAGAAGCAACCCGTGAAGGCACACAGGTGGAAGAGAAAATGCAATAAAGAAAAGCTAGAGTAACAAATTCTCACGTTTCTCCCAATATCTAGAGGGGTCCCCGGCAACGGCGCCAAAAACTTGACACGCCAAAACACAACACCAAACTGCGACCAAGTGACATCGCAGTCTGGGAATGCAGTAACAGGCAAGTATTATCAACCCGGGGTCTAGATCTACTGCTTACTCCGTGATTCTCTATTATCTAGCAAACTAATTCGAGTGATTGTTGTTTAAAACCAAGCAGTAAGAAAGCAGTAAACTGTTCGGTTTTCTAAAGCAGGTAAGAGTCACTCGGGATTGAGTCCCCCTAGCCCCTTAGTTAGGTTCAATGTAATTCTCTGGGTTGATTTACTGTTGATTAGACTGCGGAAGATCCGACAATAGCTTGGAGGGGCAAGACGCCCAAGAAGCATAAGAACCATGGATATGCAGAGAGGAAGAGCGAGTTATGTGCAGACCTCGATCAACGGTGCCACAAAGGTAGCGTAGGATGCGCTTGACAGCACCCCAATGAGCTTCCGAGGGAGAGTGCTGGTATTGGGACACATGGTTCACTGCGAAGGAGATATCAGGTCGAGTAAACCTCAAGTACTGAAGACCACCAACAAGGCTTCGATAAAGCGCAGGATCGGCAAATGGCGGGGAAGCATCTAGAGCAATGTGCTGAATGATGTCGATGGTGGAAGGCGTGGAGTTTGGATTGGCGGCTGCCATCTTCGCGCGATCGGCAGTTCGTTGATAAATTTACGCTGACTGAGAAGTATACCAGAAGCAGAGCGATGAACTTCTATGCCAAGAAATAAGAGAGTGAGCCAAGATCCCGAAGAGCAAATTTGTCGTTGAGATAATCCATCAGTTGCTTTAGTAATGAGAGGAATTGCCGGTGAGCACAATATCATCGACATAGACGAGCATGTAGAGGCGGACAGAACCAGACTTATATATGAAGAGGGATGGATCAGTTCGAGAAACAGAAAACCCAAACTGAACCAAGGCCGCGGCCAAACAACCAAACCAAGTGCGTGGAGCTTGGCGAAGGCCGTTAATACTCTTCCGAAGACAGCAAACATGATCCGGTTTGTCGGGATTGACAAAACCCACGGTTGGCGCATATAAACTGTTTCCTGTAACTCACCATGGAGAAAAGCGTTAGCAATATCAAGCTGATGCAGTGGCCAGCTTTGAGTGACGGCAAGCCCAAGAACAAGGCGGAGCGTCGCAGGGCGAAGAACTGGGCTGTAGGTCTCGTGAAATCAACACCCGAATTTGCTGAATCCACGAGCAACCAAACGGGCTTTGTCGCGTTCAATGCTCCCATTGGCGTGATATTTGGTGCGAAAGACCCATTTGTTGGTGAGGAGATTGCAATCCGCCGGTGGGGGAACTAAGTCCCAAGTATGATTCCAAATCAAGCAGTGAATTCGTCGGTCATGGCGGCACGCCAGCGAGGAAGCTTGAGGGCCTGAGCAGCCGAGGTTGGTGTGTCATTCAATGGAGGGTGAGCAAGGAAGGTTTTAGGCTTAAGGTGACCTTTTTTAATTCGGGTGACCATGGATGGTTGGAGGCAGTGGGATTGGTGATCAGGTAAGGTTGGGGAGACGTGTTGAAGCGAGGTCGGGGGGGGGGGGGGAAGGGGTTTGCGAGGAGGAAGGGGAGTAGGAGATCGAGGGGTGGAAGCAGAGACGGACGATGGCGAGGGTCGTGTGGCGGACAAAGGGTTTAGGCCGAGTGGGAGGAATGATTAAGTCGGGTGGACTGGGAGGAGAGGATGGGTGGGGGCTGGGGGCATGTCAGGTGGATCGGGAGGAGAAGAGGAATGTGGGCTAGGGGAAGAGCCAGGTGGAGTGGGAGGTGGGGAGGGTGATGGGCTGGCAAGAGAGTCATGGGCCGGAGAGGGATTGTAATGGGCCGGAGAAGAAAATGAAGGGAGAGTGGGTAAAAGAATGGGGCTTGGGCTAGGAAGAGAGGCCGGGCAGGAAGAGGGAGATTGGTTCTCGTGGAAGGGAAATTTAGTTTCATCAAATAAGACGTGACGACTGACATAAATACGACCAGTGGCGGGTGGAGGCAACGGTAACCTTTATGGAGTTTGCTGTAACCAAGGAAAACACAAGGAACAGAACGAGGTTCGAGTTTGGAAGAAGTGATCGGACGCAGCCAAGGGTAGCAAAGACAACCAAAAACTCGTAAGTTGGAAAGATCCGGGATCGGTTTAAATAATGTAAAAAATGGTGAATTATTGTTGAGGAGAGGAGTAGGTGTACGATTGATGAGGTAGCAAGCAGTATCAAAGGCAAGCGTCCAATATTTTTGAGGAACTTGAGCATGATGCAAAAGAGCAAGACCATTATTCACGATATGACGATGTTTGCGCTCAGCGCAACCATTTTGTTCGGGAGTATAGGGACAAGACGAACGGTGAGAAATGCCATGATTAAGAAGATAGGATGTCAAAGCTTGGTATTCGCCACCCCAATCTGATTGGAAAACCTTGATAGGTAAAGAGAAGAATTTTTCAACCATTTGGCGAAATTGAATGAACACACTAAGCAATTGCGATTTGTAACGCACAAAGTAGATCCAAGAAAATTTGTTGTAGTGGTCATAAAATAAAATGTAGTAGGATTGATCATCATAAGAAAGAGTAGGAGCAGGGCCCCAAACATCACTACAAACCAATTCTAAAGGAGCATTTGCTTTGAACGTGGAAACAGGAAATGAGAGTTTGTGAATTTTGCTAACCGCACAACCATGACATAACGAAGAGGGACTAGAGACAAAATTTATTGATGTGGCGGAGAGCACTTTTGACAGCCGGCAAATTAGCATGACCAAGACGTTGGTGCCAAGTGTTGAGGGAGGCGAGACAGGCTTGAGGAGAGAGACGGCGAGACACGTGGAGGGGCAGAGAATAAAGTCCATCCACTGCAAAGCCGCGGTATAACTCAGCGTTCGTATGACGGTCCTTGATAACAAAAGAAGAGTCGAAAAATTCAATGGAGACCGGGTTAGAACGAGTGAGTGAACTAATGGACAATAAGTTGTATGGAGCATTTTTGACATGGAGGATATTATCAAGAGAGAGAGAGAAGGTGGATAAGGCAGCACGAGAAGAACCAGAGTGAGAGATAGGGAGGGAGTTACCGTTGCCAAACAGGACCTGATCAGTACCATTATATTCAGAGTGATGGGCTAAGTTGTCCAAATCGGAAGTCAAGTGATGGCTTGTATCGAGTCGACAAGCCACTGTTGAGGATTAAAAGGTTGGGCGGACTGGATGCTAAATAGGCATATGGACCAGGAGAAAAATGGAGGGCCCAGACTGTGAAATAGGGGCGGATTGGGCTGAGGGAGCGTGATGCTGAGATGGGCCGGAAGGGGTTGACGGGCTCAGACAATGAGGGCGGATATGCCCTTTACCACAGTAGTTATGACACACCAAATGCTGGTGAGAGACATTGGGCCTGGCCCCAAGCAAGCCCGCCGATGGCCTGTCAAACAAAACAGCAGAAGAAGTATGATTAGGGGAAAAAGAGCCACGGCCCCTGCCGGCGCTACGGCCGCGACCTCGGCTACCACGGCCACGCGAGCCACCAAAATCGCCAGGGTGAGAGAAGAAGGGAGCCAACGTGGAAGGGAAAGTGACGTTGTTGTAGCGCTTGAGCTGGGACTCTTCAATGAGGAGAAGGGAGTGGAGATCTTAAAAGGAGATCGGCTCCATCTTGGATTCCAAGTGACGAACAAAGGGCCGATAATCTTCACCAAGGCCATCCGTAATCCAACCGATAAGATCGCCAGGACGAACGGGTGCCCCAAGAGCGGCCAATTGATCAGCCTTCGATTTTGCCGTTTGAAGGTATTCATGAATACCCACTTCGCCGCGACGCAAATGTTGCAGCTCCTTAGTGAGATGACGGATCTGAATTTTGGATCCAGAAGCATAGATCCGGGCTAAGGCCGACCACGCATCAAAGGCAGTGGTTTTGTTGATGATGTTGGACATGACAGCCTCAGAGAGGGAGCAAGTGATCCAGAGAAGCACATGCTGATCACGATCATACCACTGTAAGTATGCCGGATTGGGCTGATCGTTGACAAGCGGCGGTGGTGCGGGAAGCGTGCCGTCAACATGCCCATCAGGTGATATAGGGTGATTTTCCATTGTAGACCGAAAGAAAAAAAAGTACACGGCTCAAAGGGGCTGACTAGGGGGTATGACACACCAGGACAGTCAATTTGGTCGTGGGCTAATCCTATGCCTCCATCATCTTAGCTAGTGACAACGTGAATGCTGCACGTCATGGAAGAAGGAACTATCGCACAAGAAAGAAATGAGCAGGCTCAAATCTCACATGGCTACCTATATGCTCTATCTCTCATTATGATTCCCTGAACTAGATGCATAAACGACTATCAAGAGCAAGTGATCAATTCAAGTCACAATTGGTACGCAAACAGTTGAAAAACTGAATCACTACACAATTCTACTACACATCTCAGTCATCATCATAAGTTGTCCTAGTTACAATCAAGTTGTCATGCATTAAATCGCCATTCGATTCACCAATCAAATCCACAGTGCCAATATGATCATGCAAACCTCAGTACTTGGAGCCCTCAAATCTCGAGATTTGGACAGTGGACTAGGCTCCAAGCACACAAACTCATCTAGCAGTCAAAGATAGATAAACACCCCCCCCCCCCCACACTTAAGCACGACATTGCCCTCAATGGAGCAGAGGGAAAGATAAGGAGAAACGATGTTACCGGGAATACGGACTGTTTGGGGGCTGGAAATGGGACCAGTCAGCAGGGCCAGCGTCAGCAAAACACACTGGGTGATAGAAACCATAGTTCCAAGTGGACAAACCAAAAAACAAACGAAAGAAAAACAAACCTTGGTGGGGTTGCCTCCCCACAAGCGCGTCTTTATCGTCGTTTAGCTAGACGCCAGTAGGGTGGATGCTTAGAGAGGTGTAGGAATAAGTGCCTTCAAGAACGGATCCACCTTGCTCTTGAGGTACAACTTCAGGTGGTGGCCATGCACTCGACGGGTGTGACCACCAGCACTTGTCAACTCAACCTGGCCATCCGGCATGATGCAAGCGAGTGAATACTCGGATGGCCAAGGCGTTCGAGGCTCAGGGGGCGGGACCAGCTCATAGTGGTATCCGGCTTTCTTTTGAGCAGGCTTGGCTACCTGCAGTTTCGGCCGCCACTCATCCTTGATCTTTCCTTTTGGTAACGGAGTTGACGAGAGTGGCGGCGAAGATATGTGAGAGGGATCCTGCAAAATGGGAAGCACAGAAGGATACACGACAGACTCGTGCTCCTGGTGAGAAACCGCATGCAAGGGCGATGAAGCAGGGAGAGTATTAGCAATGGAAAATGTTATTAGCTCCTCGCCATCCCTCAAGACTAAGGTCCCATCATGCACATCTATGAGAGCCTTGGCGATGGCCAAGAAAGGCCTTCCTAGTATAAGGGGCACTTTTGTGTCTTCATTGATGTCCAAGACAACAAAATACACAGGATAAAAGAATCTGCCAACCTTAACCAGAAGGTCTTCCACTATGCCCCTAGGATGAACTATAGATCGGTCAGCTAGTTGAATACTTATCCTAGTTCCACTGGGTTCACCTAGGCCTAGTTTCTTGAACAATTTATATGGTATCACATTAATACTAGCACCTAGATCCGCCAAGGACCTCTCTACATGCAATTTACCTATAGAGCACAGGATAGTAAAACTACCTGGGTCCTTCTGCTTCTGCGGAAGCTTGTTCTTCAGAATGGCCGAGCACTCCTCGTTGAGCTCCATAGTGGCTAGCTCGCTCAGCCTCCGCTTCTTCGAGAGAAGCTCCTCCAGGAACTTCGCATACTTAGGCATTAGAGATAGTGCCTCCATGAAGGGCACTTGGACATGCAGCTTCCTAAGCATGGACGAGAAATTTCCGAACTCTGCCTCCAACCTGTCTTTGTAAATCCTGGTTGTGGCTTTGGAGCTTGTTCCTCTGGCTCCTTTTCCATCACCAGGTCTTCTTCCGGCTTTGGGGTGATCTGGGTCACCTTCTTGGCACTCTTCTGCGGTGCATCCGCAATCACAGTCACACTTCTCAGCATAATGGCGTGCAACCCCTCCTTATGATTTCTGGGATTCGGTAGGGGTTGGCCAGGAAGTGTGCCAGCTGGTCTAGAAGCAAGGGCATTTTCCAGGTGCCCGATCTTGGTGTCCATATCCTGCAGGAGTGCCTGCTGGTTTCTCTGGCCAACTTCAATCTCCATGAATTTTCCTGCTCCAATTTATTGAACTTTTGGGTACTAGTGCTCTCCAAGGTAGTCACTAGATCCCTCAGTTCTGACACAGGATCGCCCGATCTTGGGACTGATGAAGGTGCACCAGGTTGCTGGTACTGCTGCTGTGGGGGCTATTGAAAAGCATGCCCCTGTCTGGGCTGATAAAGTGGTTGCTGATGCTGCATCTGGCCTGGGCGAGGCTGGTATGACTGCCTCTGGTTTGGAAAACTAGCTGCAGGAGCTTGGAAGTCAGGTGGCTTCGGATTGCTATTGCCACTCCAGGAGAAATTTGGATGCTCGCGCCATCCCTCATTGTAGGTGTTACTGTATGGGTCGTTGCGCCGGACATTGTTGATGAAGTTCACCTGCTCCTGGGGTGTACTGGACTCACGCATGGCCTGACAGTCCTCTACAATATGATGGGCGATCTTGCACCCCTAGCAATGCATTGCCGGCTGCTGCCCCGTCCCCGGAACCATCCCATTCCAATCGATGGCTGAGACCATTTTAGATACAACCTGCACCAAATCAGAAGAGTGGGCGCTCACAACATGTACACCTCTGCTTGGTGCTTGCCTCGACCTCCTAACAGTGCCCCAATCATACCCTTTCTCTGCCATCTCCTCAAAGAGCTGATTCAATTGCGGCGGCGTCTTGGTCAGCATGTTCCCGCCACAAACCGAATCAATCAGCTGCTTGTCTTCTGGGAAGAGGGCATGGTAGAAGGTGCCCACCTTGAAAGCATCATTGAAACCATGATTGGGACACCTCAGGAAGAGACTGGTGTATCTCTCCCATGCGTCCCGGATGGTCTCATCTTCATCCTGGGCAAAGTGGGTGATCTGCTTCTGTAAGTTCGCCGTTTTTGACAGAGGATGATAGCGGGTGAGGAACTTGTCCGCCAGGTTGGCGAACATGGTGATCGATCTGGGAGGCCTAGTGTCCAGCCACTCCTTGGCCTGCCCCTCCAAAGTGAATGGGAAGTACCTCAGCTAGATGGCATCGGCTGGGACCCCATTTATCTTGATTCCATCGATGAGCTCGTGGAATCGCCTCAGATGTGATCGGGGGCACTCCCCCTCTTTGCCAAGGAATACTACCGAGTCGCGCAACATAGTGATGACCGAGATGCTCACCTCACATGAGGGTGCTGAATGGGAGACCTCATGTCCGCGGCTCTGGCAGTCCAGTAATATCCCATGGTCTGCTCCTCGGGAAGGACCACATCATGGTCCTGTGGGCCACCCATCTCTTCTTCGCCGGCGATTTGTAGTTGTGCTAGCGCCTCCTCCGCAGCCAGTCGCGCCTTTAGAGCCCGCGTGAAGTTCCTACCTGTCCGTTTAAGCTCTTGGTCTAATGGTAGTAAATCTCCCGACAGAAAAAGCTAGAGTAACAAACTTTCACGTTTCCCCAATAACCTAGAGGGTCCCCGGCAACGGAGCCAAAAACTTGACACGCTAAAACACAACACCAAACTGCGACCAAGTGTAATCGCAGTCCGGAAATGCAGTAACAGGCAAGCTTTAATTGTCAACCCGGGGTCTAGATCTACTGCCTACTCCGTGTATATCTATTATCTAGCAAACTAAGTTGAGTGATTGTGATTTTAACTAAAAGTAGTAAAAAGCAGGAAATGGTTCGGTTTTCTAAAGCAAAGGAAGAGTCACTCAGGAATGAGTCCCCTTAGCTCCTTAGTTAGGTCTCAGTTGTAATTACCCTGGGTTGATTAACTGTTGATTAAACTACGGAAGATCCGACAGTAGCTTGGAATCTCTTAAGCTGACCAAGCCCTCTCAGGCAGGCTAACCGGCAGGCGACTAGCCTTCACCGGGATAGACTGCTGAGGCAATAAGCACAGAACTCCACTACTGGAATTGGGTTCCAGCACAAAGCAGTAGATTGATCAGACTTCAATTGACTCAATGAATCATGCATCAATCGATTAAAATCAAACAGTATAACAATCCCAAGTCATTACAATCAAGATCCATAACATATGGAACTAGGATTCTTCATACCCAAGTGAGAGATAGTTCTACTCCATAGAGAGAGAGAGAGAGAGAGAGAGAGAGAGAGAGAGGAAAACAGTAATCAGAGTAGTCATACTCATAAAGATGAGGAAAATATGCTCTGGGATGATGATCTCCAAGCTCGATTGATGAAACCCAACTCCAAAATCACCTATAGGATGTGTTCTTTGCACTTTCTCTCTCTAGGGCTCTGTTTTAGCTCCCAAAAAGTCGATTCCCTCTCCTTTGGCTCGAAATTGGGTTAAAACCCAGATTTTTCCGACCACACGGTCGTGTGAAATCCCCAGGTGCCCGTGCGGAAGTGCAAAGCGCGGCATTTCGATAAGTGGACTTCAGGCACGCTGCACGGCCAGAGTCACACGGCCGTGTGGATTTCCAGTCTGGCCGTGTGAGCTCCCTGGACTTTCCACACGGCCACAAGGGGTCCCCTACACGGCCAGTGTGGCCTACCCGTGCAAATTGGTGTCACATGACCGTGTGGAATTTTAGGCGTGCCTGTGTGGATTCCTCAGCTTCTCGCCAAACGTCCAATCTTCGTCCAATCGACTCCAAACTCGTGCCCAAACCTTCCTTCACGTACTAGGACCTGAAATATCACAAACAAGAATAAACTAGCATGAAATCGGCCTAAAACACGAGAGATGAGACTCAAACTGTACCGGAATGGTGGACAAAAACATGTGTAAATATCGAGTAATAACATAGAACTATAAAAGTTGTAAATTCAAATCATACTGAGCAGGAAATTGCTAGGAACACGTACTTGGAGCCCTCAAATTGTAAAATTTGGACAGTGGACTAGGCTCCAAGCACACAAACGCAACTAAGCAGTCAAAGATAAACACCTCCCACACTTAAGATCGACATTTCCCTCAATGGAGAAGAGGGAAGGATAAGGGAAACGATGTTACCGGGAAGAACAGACTGGAGATGAGACCAGTCATCATGAGCAACCTGGAAGAAGCACCGGTTTCTGAGACTCATGGTAAGACAAAACACAATCACTCACACTAGGTAAGAGTTAGGATAACAGTTGTCAGCCCCATGGCTTCTAATAGAAGAAAAGAAAAACAAAACACAAAAATATCCAGTTCGACACACAAAAACAAAGACACAAAACATAACACATGGAGCCCTCGGTCAAGGGGCGGTCTCAATCCTCCTCATCATCATCTCAAGTATGCAAAGGATGCCAGAATGTATAGGCGGTGCGGCGGTGCCAACATCAGCCACCGAGCACAAACGTTGCAGTAGGAAAGAGTAACGGCTGGCATCACGCTCATGATCCATGCGCGACTCAATCTGATCGAAGCCAGCATCCATGGCCACACAACTGTCGTCGGACGGTGCAACTGATGATGAACCGGGGAAGAACTGCAGCGGGTTGAAATAAGGATGAAAGTTGACCTGTTTTGGGGCGGGTCCGACCCACCCCGTAGGCAGGGCGGGGCGGGCATGGGTAGTCTCATCGACCCGACCTGCCCTGACCCACCCCATTCTCGACCTGTTCTTGTCTAAATTACATGTAATCTTAGTCAAATTACTTAGAATTTTCCTTTTATTGCATCATATTTTAGCTATAATAAAGTTGTAAATTAGTAAAAACCTCAATTTCTCCAATAATTTAACTACAATTGTCATAATATTGTTTGTTTTCTTAATATTATAATAAAAATAACGAATATTTTTAATATTTTCATATAAATTGCACACCCATTGGGTCGACCTGCCCCGACCCGCGACCCGTGATCAATTACCCGAGCTGGACCCGGCTTGCCACGGGGCGGATCTGGGTACCAAGAAACCCGCTCCGGACCTGCCCCATTGCCATTCCTAGATGAAACAGTGGAACTCCATCAGCGGCAGGAGTCTCAGCCTCTACCGCCTCCGCAAACTCCTCAGGGCGCAAACCCTTGATCCAACTGATCCGCGGGTTCGTCCTGGCGACCCGAAGCAGCCCCATGGAGTACAAGGTCTTATTGGGGAAGTCTTGGTTGCGCTCAACCCAATTGCAACCGTCGATTATCCATCTATGAGTAATTTTACTCAAAACCAAGTATACCCATTGATTATGGGTAGGGTATGAGTAAAGTCTATATGTGTTCGAGGTTTTGGAGTAGGGTTTTGGTAGAGTATGAGTATTGATTTCATTCTCTAAATAGGCATGGATTGGTGATGGATGCCCATTTACTTGATGTTGTTTAGCTACTCATACAAAATTGGAGTTATTTATAAAAACTTAAAAAGTTTAGGTATCAAAATGTAAGACACAAAAATTTTAGGTACTCAAATATAATTTCTCAACGATACTTTGACGACTTAAACTCAAAAAATATTTTTAGGTAATAAATCTAATACCTATAAAGTTTAGGTACCGAACTGTAATTTGTGTATTGGATATGGGTACAACCCAAATCCAAGGATTAAAGACCTAACCTATAAAACTCTACCCATTTACCTTGTATTTGGGTTTATACCCAACCCTATTGGATTGGATAAGAAAATATCCATGGATTTTGGTAGAATTGCCATCCTTGGTACGGGTGCATGCAAAACGCGAGAAGAGACGGCACTAAAAGAGGAGATCAAATTGGTATATAAAGTTTTGTGGTTGTTATTTTGTTCCGTCCTAGCTAAGACTTATAAGAGTTGGAATTACTATGGTTTTACTTTTATTTTTTAAAATTATGGCGGATAGAAGCTTGGAGACGATCATCTAATTCGAGCGCTCAATCATTCAAATTGATATCTGACCGTCAGATTCTCAAAAGGAAACAAAATCCCTCAACTGGGCCAGGTTGGCAACCATTTCTGTTGGACTAACCTGCTTGATTTTATTTTAACAACACTGAAATTATGCTTTTTTAAAAAGAAATTTTTCTATAGTTTCAATCATTTTATCTCTTTCTTTTTTTTGTTTATAATTTTTTTTCCTTGTGGTGTTACATGTAAAAGTCAAGATGTAATATATATTTTCCTAGTTATATCTAGTAGCATATCAACATTTTTCCACCTTTGTCCCATGGATGCTATCCGACGTCACTAGACTATTTTGTTGCTAGATATCTGACCTGGCCATTTCTGTTCTTGTTGAAAACAAAACACCAAGGAAAATTGACCATTGATCATAGAAGAAAAAAACATAGAGGCATAATACAGTTTACGAAGGACACACCATTTTCCGTTAATAGAACGATAAATGCGGGTCGATTGAATTAGTGAAGCCATCCTCCAATGATCGATAATCCACTTTTTCCCCAAATAACTTCAAAACGTTAATCTCTTGTACTCTCTTTGTTTCCGGTATAGTCTAATTTTTGTCAATCGTTCCTAATTAAAACAATAATAGAAACGAGCTTAAATTGTATGTATATAAACCATGGCGTTCAGTAATTTCCGGCTTTGCCACTTTGCTCTTCGTTTGCTAAATTTGTAAGCCATCCAATTTCCTCTGTTTTCCATTGCCCCTTGCCGATGGGGGGCGCGTCATCGCTTCCATCAGTCTGCCTCATGTTTTATTAGGAAAAATAGGTGAAATTTTCTTTGAGCTCCCGTTGCTTACTCCTCAGGCTCCATCAAAATTTGCAATGGGAGCCTGTTGTAGCACTGAGATCCATTTTGGACCTGAAGAAGCCGAGGACCCAAAAGAGCAAAATGAATATGACGTCGAGAGCAACGCCGGTGATGATGATGTCTTCGTCGGCGATGATGGTGCTCGCATTCGCCTCCATGGAGCATCCAAATTCATCTCCATGTTTACGCAACAAGGGAAGAAAGGGGTCAATCAAGATGCCATGACGGTCTGGGAGGTAAAGCTGCTCTATGTTGATTCAAATAATACAAATCTCGGGATTACAATGGTTTTTTTATTGAAATTGAGGGTTATTTTTTTGTTGCGATGGGTTTGCCAGGAATTTACGGGGGATAAAGGAATGACATTTTGTGGTGTGTTTGACGGGCATGGGCCTTATGGTCACAAGGTATCAAGGTATATTAGGGACAATCTGGCATCAAAGCTGTCAGCGGGAATTAAATCGTTGCAGCTCAATGACTTGGATAGCAGCGACATTAGTCTTAGCAGCGATGGGGATAGTGATCACGAGGCTAGCAAACCAAAAGATGCCAAAGGTTCCTTTCTCTTGTCCTCTGCGGAAACCTGTTTGATGAATTGCTTCAAAGAGATGGACCAAGAACTCAGCCTCGACGCAAGCATTGATAGCTACTGCAGCGGTGCAACTGCTGTTACTGTAATTAAAAAGGTACAAGCCCTAAACAACAAATCAATAAAATTTTGGGTTTTCTCCCATAAAATTGAATGATTGATTAATTGATTTGGTCATATTCAGGGAAGGCACTTGTTGATTGCAAACTTGGGAGATTCTAGAGCGGTTCTTTGCAGCAGGGGAAACAAAAACCAGCTAATCCCAGTCCAACTCACCGTGGATTTGAAACCCAGTGTCCAAAGTGAGTCTCTTTATCTCTTTGATCTACATTTCATGGACTCGGTATTTTTATTGATCTTCATTGGTTCATTTATTCTCTAGGCGAAGCGGAAAGAATTAAGAAGAACAATGGCAGGGTATTCGCCATGGAAGAAGAGCCTGAGATATTTAGAATATGGATGCCTGATGAAGACTGCCCTGGTCTGGCCATGGCAAGAGCATTTGGAGATTTTTGCCTTAAGGATTACGGCCTCATCTCGACCCCTGAAGTCTCTTACAGGAGGCTCACAAACAAAGACGAATTCGTGGTCCTAGCCACCGACGGAGTAAGCAAAAAGCCCAAAAGCACCATTCCATTTATTATACCATTAATTAATTAATCTCGAATATTCTCACGTCGCATTTTAATTTGAAGATATGGGATGTGTTGACGAACGAGGAGGTGATAAACATTGTCGCATCAGCAAGGAAGCGATCAATGGCGGCAAAATTACTGGTTAAGTACGCGGTTCGTATGTGGAGAATGAGACATCCAGGCAGCAGAATTGACGATTGCGCGGTGGTATGCTTGTTCTTAAAGAGCAAAACGATATTGACGAGGTCATTTTCGGAGGTAAGCCGGGTGAGCGCCAACCACACAGAACTAACAGAAAACTTCTCGGAAGTTAGTAGAGCAAGTGTTCATCACTCGGAAATTGCTGCCGTGCCACAAAAATCCAGAACCGTGAGGCAACATGTGGGTCGCCCGCCTGTGGGACATGATCACACTAATAACACTAGCAATAGCATCTCGGAGTCTCAGCAAGGCAGTGATGGAGTGGTAGCCTGCAGCCCTGGAATGAGCAGACCAGACTCGTTCGCAGTGGCGTCTTCCACAGGAAATGGATTAAGCCAAAGAAGAGCAGTGAAATCAATAGAGCTTGTTGAAGCCTAACCCAGTAAATCAAAACCCCTTTGTTTGACCCTTTTCCCCATTTTTATGCTCTAAATTTATTTCATTTTCCTCAGATCCTGAGGACTGGCAACAATTTGGCTCGGGGGGTTGTATTTTTAGAGGAAAAAAGGAAAATGTATACAACATTTTTTGCAATCCGTATTATTTTTGGTTGCAATTAGTGAAAGAAACAAGCATTCCCGAAGCATTGGGCATTTCCACTCGCCACCGCCAACCACTTATTTATGGCATATGATTTTTTACATTGGAGCTTTGGCAAAAGTGCTTAGAGTCTTCATGCACCCAGAGACTTTTGATCAAAGTCGCGCAGTCAGTATAGAGGTAGGCTCGAACAATATAAGGTAGAAGCTCGACCACTTGGAAGAAGGCTCGAACAGTATAAGGTAGAAGCTCGACCACAATCTGAGGGCATACTCAACGCGATTAGAGTCCACCAACGACGATAGCAAAATTCAAGAGTAAAAACTCAATGAACCAAAAAGGGGTTTTTAATTGTCATAAGTATACCTGTTACAATAACCCTCAACTCCTTTTATAGTAGGAGCCCAAAATAAAACTAAAACTAATGCAAAACATCACTTAAAAATAATTAATTGAACCCTATACATAAAATAAACAAAACACAACTACAACAAACGTCCTCAAATTCCCCTATTGTGCATATGCAATTCCCCTGTCGTGGATTAGCAACCTCATAATAGGAGGTCCTTCTGATCTCATTCCCCTATCACAAACCTCAGATCCCCTATTGGGAATTTTAACCTACCTGATAGGGGATTTTTTCCTGATCACCATACAATCTTTAGGCTTCTCGTTTGGTGTCCACGAAGCTTCCATCTTCTCATCCAACGCCTTTATTATCTTTAGCAAGACTTATACTCTCATTCTCAACACCTAGCTTCCCTATAATGTCTCCCAGACAAAACGAGTAAGCTCCCAAAGTAGGTACCACGGACTGTTTCCCAGACTTATCCAAATTTCCAGCTTCTTCTTCCCTTGACTTGGTTTCTTCTTTGAACATCAAAGGGAATGGTTTTGGGCCACGATCTAGGATCACATCATTCTCAAACACAAACCCATACTTAGTCAAATTCCGCATTTGCTTCTGTTTTGACTATGTGTCAATAGCAATTTGAGAACCTTCGTTGAGCCACCAGAGGGCTCACTCTCCTTCTATCAAAGCATGGTCTTCATTCTTCAACACTTGTACTTTTACGACAAAGCCTTGGTTACCTTTGAACAGCCCCCACGAAGCATGTGCATCTTCACAAAGTTGGCAACGAAGGTTGTTTATGGACTTAACCAAAAAAAATCCCTTTTTATTCTGTGATTGCTTGCTTCTCTAAGATGACTTCTGACCTTCAATTGGCTTGCTTCTAGGGATTGCATCAGTACCCGTTTCTCTATAATATTACAAAATCCACAAAAATAACTTCCTTAAAATGGGTAAATTTTAATAATTTCAATTGCTAGGTGAATAAAAAATATCCATCCATTAAAATTTGATTTGAAGATTGCATAAACTCAGTTAGGTCATGTAAAGAACTTATTAGGTTTCAATAACTCCTTATTAGGTCTCAATAACTCTCGAAGTGAAAAAAAACTGAATTTTTGGTTGTGACATATGAGGCATGGCGATGCGACAGACGCAGTTCAAAGCACGAAATAACCTCCAAGAAAGAAGAGGGTCTACTAATGAAATGTGTCCCTACTCCCTTGTACTCTAGTGCGCTTAGTGATTAAGGCTCACGAACTTGATTTTGTTATGGAATTATTTATGGTGCACTTTCATTATTGACCTGTTATGTTTACGCTATAGGCTCTTTTCTCAGGAGGGTTTGAGTTTAGGGTGGCAATTTTGACCTGATTCATTATATTTTTTAGTTTGATTTGTTATGAGATGGGTGGTATCTGTCTTGTAGGTAAGATGGGAGCGGGTATGGTGATATGATCCTAAATGACTCAATCTATGAATCATGATTGCTTGGTAAAGAGGAAACTTCAACTAGCATGAAGAACATTGAAAATTGGCTAAGTGTTGAGATTGTTTCAGGAGACCAACTTTGCAGGCTTGGTTCTCACAAATGGCTCGATGAAAATTCAAGATTAAGGGTTTGTTTTGAAGCTGGAGTGCTCATCTACAAGCTGGGATGCGTGGGTGCTCGAGAAGAAGTCAGGAAGGTCATTTTCAAAGCTTCTCAAAAACCTCGGCCAAAGCCGAAAAACTGCCTGAAAATGGCTAAGTCTAGAAACGTGGCTGTTAAGCCTACTTTGGAGCTCCATTCGAGGAAGAGACTGAGAATCAAGTTAGAAGCTTCATACCACATGAAAGTATGTGTATTAATCTACAAAGACAAGGCATTGGATTAGGGGTGGGAAAACGGTTCGGTAAACCCAAACCAAACCGGAATAATGCTATTTGGTTCGGAATTCGGAAGGAAAATATCAATATTTCAAAAATCAGGGTTCTTCAACCGAACCGAAATTCTAAACTTTCGACCGAAAAACCGAAATACTATAATTGAAACCTCCAAATGGTAGATTTTTATATTTTTAGTTGTTTTTAGACTTAAATATTTGAAATGTTTTATGGCTTATGTGTTGAAAGTTTGATTTTATCATTGACTATGCATATAATTGCATATTTATTGTTTATATTAGGGGTGAAAAATAATTTAAAAGTGAGAAGCTACAAGTAGCCTCACAAATTTGGTTTTATGTGAAAAACCAAACCGAACTGAATTATATTTCGGTTTAAACCGACCGAAACGAATTATAATTCAGTTTGAGGTTTGGGAGAATTCGAGGACTCGATATTCATAATTTCGGTTTGGTCGAAATCGAACCGACCGAATGCACACCCCTACATTGGATGATTGATTTGATACCTAGAAGGCTCCAAACGAAAGAGGGCAAGATAGTCTGGAGCCTGCCGAAACTGTCTTGCTTACCAAGGAACCTGAATCCTTCTCGGAATAGGATTACTTTACCTTTTCTGTTTTGCACTTTGATTCTGAGTTTGTCTATGTTTATATTAGTTTGTTTAACTAGCCTAGCTCTATTTAAGCCTTTCAATTGCATTATAATAGATAAATTTTGTTCAACTGAATACAAACATCAAGTTTTGGTTCATTAGCTTTCATTTTGTGAGTTGATTGAATTGCTTGGTAGATTCCGAGTGATTCGTGTGCTTGTATCAAACAAGTAAACCACATTATTTGTGGTCTGGCTTCTACCTATCTATTTCGAGCCTTCTCCCTTGTGAGAGATTGCACGAAATTGACAATCCAAAACACACCAAACATCGCCCTGTTTTCCGTGTGTTCTTGTCCGATGTTCAATTCTTTCCCATTGAATTGATTAAGCTTCTCACTCTTATCGGAAGAGACCCATCTAGGGATCATAAACTAGTATCATAGCCTGGTTTAAAACAGTGGCAACAACGAAGAAGAAGAACGTACCTGTCGCTGCAAGAACGAGGCACAAGGATCCAGTTGTCTTGCAAAAACCAGAAGAGTCAGAGTTTGACGACGAGACTTAATTGAACCAGCAAACCATTGGAGAATCATCTCTCGGTGCGGCCGAGGCTTTGCAATTGGTGGTTGCAACTTAATCGGCAGTTGGCCGAGTTAAATTTGAAGGTTAATGCCCCTATTTCACCGACGAATATAGCCAAGCCTGATGTGAGGCCAGAGGCAGCACAGAACTAGGGAGTTCAAATTGGAGGTGATCCAACCTTGATGGAGCTCATCCACGATCTGGAAGAAAGGCTCATCACGACGAAGCACGACCATAGTGAACGCCGTCACGATGATCTTGATCACGATCGCAGTCCCCCTGAAACCACCAAACATCCCATCTTTTTCTAGCTCCAACAACGCCTTTAGCTACCTGGATTGGGAGAGGGAAGTGATTCTTTTCTTTTAATGCAGGGGTTATATGGAGCCACAGAAGGTTCTCTTGGTGACATATGAATTTACGGATTACGCCGCTCAATGGTGGGAATGGATCAGACTCTGATGATCCCAGAACTTTCTGCCTGAGATCGAGACCTAGACAGAACTAAGGGGCTTCATGAGGAACAGATTTGCTGCTGGGTACTACCAGCGATAACTTGGAACAAATTCGGCAGGGATCGAGTGTTGTGGAGGATTAACTTCGTGAGCTTGAGTTGCTCAAGATGTGAGCTGCTATAAAGGACGATCGAGAAGCTACCATTCCTCGATTCCTTCATGGGTTAAACCAAGAAATTCATCAAGAGATAGAATTGAGTTATTGAGTTGGAAGAGGTAGTACATCCTGAAATCAAGTTGAGAGGCATCAAAAGACGATGCCAAGCCGAAGATATTCGTTGGTGACCAACCTGGTGGCAGAACCTCTAGTTGATCTCAATTTGCCTCAATTAAAGACTGAAATCACCAAATCGGCTCCCAAGAATGTTCCTCCAGCGGCTACTGAATGATCTCGAGGCATTCAATGTTTTAAATGCCGTGGCCGAGCCCATAAAGCGAATAATTGTCCAAATTCAAGGACTCTGGTCATTCGCGAGGGCGAGTACCTCGCTAACGATGAGAAGAGATCCGAAAATGAAGAGGAAGTGGAAGAGGAGATTGTAGTTAGCAGGCAAGCCCTGGCACTTGAAGTTTCCCCATATGTCAGCCAGCATCAAACTTTGTTTTATTCACGATGCTTGGTAAGTGGCAAGCTGCTCTCCGTGATTGTGGATGGAGGCAGTTGTGCCGATGTCGTTAGCCAGGACGTGGTGAAGAAACTTGGGCTGCAAACCAGTTGGCACCCCGAGCTTTACAACCTCCAATGGATCAACGATTACGGGGCGATCAAAGTCAACAAACAAGCTCAAATTCGATTTGAAATTGGTGAATACAAAGATGAGCTTCTCTTTGATGTTGCTCCGATGCAGGAAACCATTTTGTTGCTAGGACGTCCTTAGAAATTTGAAAGAGAAGTGTGTCATTACGATGGAACCAACTGTTACAAGGTCAAACACGATGGTCGGAAAATTATGTTGAAGCCTTTGTCGCTGGAAGAAGCCGTGATGATTAACGGCAATTGGAGGCGAGTCAACGGCAACAAAATGCTGAATCCATTCAAACCCATCTCGAGGAACCCAGTGGAAATAATTTTATGGTTCGACGATTCATGTCATGGCTTTGATACATGAGCCATGGCTTTGATGCACGAGTCATGGTTGAGACCACAAGTTGAGGTTATACTCCTACTTCTCAGCACCTGACATGGGAGAGGGGGTAACAAATTCATGTTTTAGGCTGCATCCATAATTCATCACATTAGTAGGTATGTTTGGGAACACGACTGTGTCCTGGGTCGTTTCGACAAACAAGGGGAGGAACACGGTCTTGTCCTTCCTACCTTACTCCTTTCAATGCCTTCTTTGCCTTCATTTGTCCAAAATTTTGTTCCACGATCTTAATAGGATCTTAAATAAAACAAACGAAGCAAACCTAGCATAAAATAAGCCAAAGAATGTTAAACACCAACTCAAACGATCAAGACATGAAATGGACAACTTGTACAATCAAGCCTGAATCAAGGCATTTAGGTTTTTCCAATTCTAAGATGTTCCTAGTAGGTGCCATTCAAATTCCATAGCTTAGCTGTAGGATGGTCTACTGAGATCTCAACTTCAGTCTTTTGTAGTGATTTGAATTTTGTGACTCTTAAATTGAATAAAGATTATTTTGCATACGTTGTGGTGTTTGTTTATCTTATTTGAGTTTATCATATTCATTCGAGTCAGTTCTAGTGAATTCAGGCTTTTTGTTCCCATTTGATGGTGCTTTTTGTAGTTACAAGTGACTTCAACTACATACATGGGGCAAGTCTATTTCTGGCCCTCTGCATGAGGTTTTAAGGAACATGGTATTTTACCTCAACAGTCTTGTCCAGGCGTTTCTCAACAAAATGGACTAGTTGAACATAAACATCGGCATGTTCTGGAGATTACCCGCGCTCTCTTGTTTTAGTCGTGTGTTCCCTCTCATTTGTGGATGGAGGTGATGCATACAGTGATGTTTTTTATCAGGTTACACAGATACTTGGTCAGCGGAGCCCTTATGAGATCTTGCATGGTAAACGCCCCTCGTACAATGAATTACGGGTATTTGGTTGCACTTGTTATGTTCTCCTACCGAGGCGTGAGCGTCATAAACTGTCTCTTAAAGCCGCGAAGTGTGTGTTTGTTGGGTATAGTGACAAACACAAATGTTATGACGCTATGATTAGCTCATCGATGGGTTCGGATCTCTCTTGACGTTGCATTCTTGGAGCATCTCTCGTATTATGGTGCTACTGACTCGACTCCTCGATCGGACTTGGACTTCTTGAACACTTTGCCCTCGTTGGACCCTCTATCTCCACCTCCAGAGATCATATCCATGCAGCTGGATATGACCTCTCCATCGACTTATGCATCATCTCGACTCGGTTCGTCCTCGCCTCCGGACTCTCCTTCTACTTCCAGTTCTTCTCAGCCTCCTCGAGTGATAATAATGCGTCGGATCTACATCTGGAGGAAGTCAAGGAAATACCCAAGTTGTGTCGTTCTATGCGTACCACGAAGGGTCAGCAACCTACTCACATGTCCGATTTGTGTCATTCTCAACTTCCTACATTCCCATTCCAGCGACGTATAAGCATACTGAGGAAATCCACACTGGAATGCAGCTATGACCAATGCAGTAAAAATCGGGATTTTGATTGTAAAATCATATGATTTTACTTAGGGATTCCGATCCTGATTTCACTATAAAATCGGTGGACCATAAAACCGTTTAAAATCTAGATTAAAATCGTAAAATCGTACCAAAATCGGGATTTTGATCGTATGCGAACAAAATAGGTGGTTTGACCTAATTTAAAAGAAGTAAAACTGTTTTGGCAGAAAGGGAAATGAACAGGATATTCTCAAATAATTTCCTATTAAAAAAATATTTATAAACAAAAATAACAAAATTAGGTCTCGGTCAATCCCTTCCATACGTCTGGTTTAACTCATCGCTAAAACAGTTGTCCTAATATTGGAAGTATGTAAGAATTAACATCATTATTAACTAACTAATTTATTAATTGATATATTTTTACCAAACCACTAGCATTAATTATTTTATTGGAGTTCTATTATTCTTAGTTTTAAATCATGCTTAGTAGACGATGTCGGAATATTACTAACTTAAACTACATAGACACAACATTAAAATAAGAGCCAAACCCCATAAGCTCTATCCATTCTTCATGAATTATTGTGAGTTACGCAGTAAATAACAATTAAAATGATATTTTGGAGCATTAATCTTGAGTATTATCATTTTAAATGTTATGTGTCTATGTGTTATTAATGATTTACCTTATTAATATTATTATATGTTATATTCTATATGGTACTTAAAATCTTACGATTTTACGATTCTGATTTTACCCCAGTTTTCGATTTTAGATAAAATCCTGATTTTGACTGCATTGGCTACGACGACCTAGGTTTAAGCTCTCGAAGCCAACCACACGTGGGACATTGTTCCACTCCCTCTTCATGCTTCGGTTATTGGCTCGAAGTGGGTTTATAACGTCAAGTTGCATCTGGATGGTTCTCTTGAACGCTTTAAGACACGGGTGGTCGCTCAAGGCTTCAAGCAAGAATTTGAGATTGATTATGAGGAGACATTTGCTCCAGTGGCCAAAATGCAGACTGTCAAGACTTTGTTTGTTGTGGCCACATTACGAGGGTGGTGTCTTAAGAAGCTAGATGTAAAGAACGCATTTTTGCATGGAGATCTAAAGGAGACCATCTACATGGAGTGTCCTACAGGCTATCTGGGTGGTGATAAACAGACACCGAGAGCATGGTTTGAAAAGTTCCAAGATACCATTCTACTGGCGGGGTTTACTCATAGTGACAATGACCCTTCATTGTTTGTGCGACGTATAGATCGGGGTATTACTGTTTTGCTTATATACGTCGATGATATGCTCATAAGTGGTTATGATGTTGGCAGGATTCAGGAGCTCACTGCCACTCTGCATGCAAAATTTCACTTGAAGGAGCTTGGCGATGTGTCCTATTTCTTAGGATTGGAGGTTCATCGGTCTCCTGGGGGATTGCTTGTGAGTCAACAAAAGTATATGGCTGACCTGCTCGAAACGGCTAATATGGATGAATACAACCCATGTGTCACTCCCATGGAGCAAAATCTAAAGTTACATCAATCTGATGGTGACTTGCTCATTGGGAGTTCCTCATATCGTAGTCTAGTAGGGGGTTTGATATATCGCATTCATACCATACCAGATATTTCTTATGCACTGCAAGTTGTCAGCCTGTTTATGTCTCCTCCTCGCACAACACACATGGTAGTGGTTACTCGCATCTTGCGATACTTGCAAGGTACAACTGATGTGGGGTTGTTCTTCCCTTCTTCTGGTGATCTGGTTATTGACACATATGCGGACGTAGACTACCGCAGGGTGTTTGGTTACTCGTCGTTCTACGTCAGGGTGGTGTGTGAAGTTTGGTTCTTCTTTTATTTCTTGGTGGTGCATGAAACAAGAGAGGGTCTCCAAGTCTTCCACGGAGGCTAAATATCGTTCGATGTCAGAAGTTACATCAGAACTTGTGTGGCTTCGCCAATTAGTGGCTGAGCTTGGTGATACATGTGCGATTCCTATGCGCCTGTATGCAGATAACACCAGTACGATTCGTATAGATATGAATCATGATCTGCATGATCGCACTAATCATATCGAGGGGTCTGTTCACTATGTGTGATAGACCGTTAATTACACATGTTTTTAACCCCATTCTTACACCGTTTGAGATGTGGTTTCTCGTGTTTTAGGCCGATTTCACGCTAGGTTGTGCTTGTTTGTGATATTTCAGGTCCTAGTACGTGAATGGAGGCTTGGAAGCAAGTTTGGGGTCGATTGGACGAAGATCGGACGCGTGGCGAGGTGCTAAGGAAGCCACACGGGTACACACAAACACCACACGGCCGTGCAAGTGACCAATGTGGTCGTGTGGGATTGTGCGAGCCTTCACACGGGCACAAATAATTTCCACACGGCCGTGTGAAGGAGCAAGGTGGCTGTGTGAGTTGTGCCGAGAGCAAACACGGGCAGAGCAGATTTTCCACACGGCCGTGTGACCCTGGCCGTGTGGGAAGCCTGAAACTCAACTAATCGATACGCCGCGTTTTGAGTCATACGGGCAACTGGGTGAGCCACACGGCCGTGTGGTCTGCCCGTGTGAGTCGGGAAATCTTGGTTTTTCACCCAATTCCGAGCCACAAGTGAGAGAATCGGATTTTCAGAGCAAAAACAGAGCCCTAGAGAGAGAAAGTGCGAAGAACACATCCTAGAAGCTATCTTGGAGCTGTGTTTCATCAAATCGAGCTTGGAGATCGTCATAGGAGTGGAAATCATCATCCCAGAGTAGATTTTCCTCATCTTTATGAGTATGACTACTCTGATTACTGTTTTCTTCTCTCTCTCTCTCTCTATGGAGTAGAACCCTTCTCTCACTTGGGTATGAAGAACCCTAGTTCCTTGTGTTAGGGATTTGATTGTAATGACTTGGGATGACTATACTGTTTGGTTTTAATCGAATGATGCATGTTTATTGAATTGATTGAAGTCTTATCAGCTTTTCTTGATTTCTGCTGCAACCTGAGATAGATAGAATCTGATTAGGTTGTTAGAGCCTCTTCATTCGATAGTAGGAGATTGGTTATACTAGAGTTAGCCAGTTTACTGCTTTGTACTTGAATTCAATTCCAGTAGTGGAGTTCTGTGTTCATAGCCTCAGCTTTCTATCCCGGTGAAGACTAGTCGTCTGCCGGGTAGTTAGACTGAGAGGGCTTGGTCAGCTTAAGAGATTCCAAGCTACAGTCGGATCTTCCGCAGTCTAATCAACAGTGAATCAACCCAGGGTAATTACAATTGAACCTAACTAAGGAGCTAGGGGGACTCATTCCCGGGTGACTCTTTCCTGCTTTAGAAAACCGAACCATTTCCTGCTTTCTTACTGCTTTTGCTTTAAACAACAATCACTCGACTTAGTTGGCTAGATAATAGATAATCACGGAGTAAGCAGTAGATCTAGACCCCGGGTTGATAATAGAACTTGCCTGTTACTGCATTCCCGGACTGCGATTACACTTGGTCGCAGTTTGGTGTTGTGTTTTGGCGTGTCAAGTTTTTGGCGCCGTTGCCGGGGACCCTCTAGGTTATTGGGGAAACGTGAGAACTTGTTACTCTAGTTTTTTCTTTATTGCATTTTTTCTCTTCCACCTGTGTGCCTTCACGGGTTGCTTCTGCTAATTGTGTGCAGGTAGTGCATGACCCGTAGCCAGTCGGGAGATCTACTACCATTAGACCAGGAGCTTGAACGAACCTGCAGGAACTTCAAGCGGGCTCTAAAGGCGCGACTGGCTGCGGAGGAGGCGCTATCTCAGCTGCAGATCAAAGAAGAAGAAGAGATGGCTGATCCAGAGAACCAGGATATGATCAATCCAGAGGAGCAGACCATGGGATCCTACTGGACCGCCAGAGCCGCGGACATGAGGTCACCCATTCAACACCCTCATGTCCCAGCCAATAATTTTGAGGTGAGCACCTCAGTAATCACCATGCTGCGCGGTTCAGTGGTGTTCCGTAGCAAGGAGGGTGAGTGCCCCCGATCGCATCTGAGGAGATTCCACGAGTTGATTGATGGAATCAAAATAAATGGGGTCCCAGCAGATGCCATCCAGCTGAGGTACTTCCCATTTACTCTGGAGGGGCAGACAAAGGAGTGGCTAGACACTCGACCTCCGGGCTCTATCACCACGTTCGCCAACCTGGCGGACAAGTTCCTCACCCCCTACCATCCTCCATCCAAGACGGCTGACCTGCAGAAGCAAATTACCCATTTTTCTCAGGATGAGGATGAGACCATCAGGGATGCTTGGGAGAGATACACCAGTCTCTTTCTCAGGTGTCCCAATCATGGTTTCAATGATGCTTTCAAGGTGGGCACCTTCTATCACGCCCTCTTCCCGGAGGACAAGCAGTTGATTGACTCGGTTTATGGCGGGAACATGCTGACCAAAACACCGCCACAGCTGAATCAACTCTTTGAGGAGATGGTGGAGAACGGGTACGATTGGGGAACTGCCAGGAGATCGAGACGAGCACCAGGACGGGGTGTGCATGCTGTGGGCACCCAGTCATCTGATTTGGTGCAGGTGGTATCGAAGCTGGTTTCAGCTATCGATCGCTCTGGTTTGATTGCAGGTACAGGACAGCTGCAGGCGATGCACTGCCAGTGGTGTGAGAGCTCCCATCACACCGTAGAGGACTGTCAGGCGATGAGGGAATCGTCTACTCCCCAGGAGCAGGTGGACTTCATCAGTAATGTCAGGCGCTTCGAACCCTACAACAACACTTATAACGAGGGGTGGCGCCAGCATCCTAACTTTTCTTGGGCTGGGGCAAATCCCAGACCACCAGCTCCCCAAGGACCACCTGGTTTCCAGAGGCCTCCGTACCAGCCTAGACAAGGGCAATTTCAGCAGCCACTCTACCCGCCCAGACAGGGGCCAGTTCCACCTCAGTCATAGGTGCGACCATTTCAACAGACAGGGGCAGCACCTGCAGCCCCAGTACAGAGTGACCCAATGGCGGAATTGAGAGATTTGGTGGGTTCTCTGGCCACCTCCAGTGCAAATAAGTTCAATAACATTGAGCAATTCATGGAGAAAGCTTCAGGCAAATTCTTGGAGCTAGAAGTTGGTCAGAGAAACACGCAGGCTGTGCTGCGGGATATACAGACCCAGCTTGGGAGTGTTGCCCAGGCTGTCGCTCAGAGGACTCCAGGTACCTTGCCTGGTCAGACCATCCCTCACCCGCAGGACCCGAATGCCAACTGCAGTGCCATCACAACCAGGAGTGGCAAGGTGACTGCCGATTCACCTGTTCGGGCAGAGGAGAGAGAGACCCCTGCTTCAGCACTTCCAGCTAATCAGGAAGAAATGGAGAAGGAGGTTGAGGTGCCTGCTCCTAAACCGCAACCAGTGGTGAAGGAGTATGTACCACAGCTTCCCTTTCCTACTCGGTTGCACAAGGACCGACTAGAGACTGAGTTTGCCAAATTCATGGCAATGCTGAAGCAGGTAAACATTAGCATGCCCTTCGTGGAGGCATTATCGAAGATGCCCAAGTATGCCAAGTTCATGAAGGATCTCCTCACCAACAAGAGAAAGCTTGGGGAGCTGTCAATGGTGATGCTCAACGAGGAGTGTTCTGCCATCCTGCAGAACAAACTACCAGAGAAGCGAAAAGACCCATGGAGTTTCACTATCCCTTGCATGATTGGTAGTTTGCATGTAGGGACGTCCTTGGCGGATTTAGGCGCTAGCATAAATGTCATGCCATATAAACTGTTTAAAAAGCTAGGCCTAGGTGAACCCAGTGATACTAGGATGAGCATCCAGCTTGCTGATAGATCCATTGTGCATCCTAGGGGTATAGCAGAGGACTTGATAGTCGCAGTAGGGCCATTTTCATATCCTGTTGATTTTGTGATTTTGGACATAAATGAGGATGTTGATGTGCCATTGATACTGGGTAGACCTTTTCTCGCCACCGCCAAGGCGCTTATTGATGTGAATGATGGAAAACTAATTTTGAGAGCTGGGGGTGAACAAATCACCTTCTCTGTTTCTGATAATATGAAACATCCCCAGCTCCATGATGATCTAGATTACTGTGATGTTGTTTCTGATTTTGAGACCGCACTCGCCATCACGAGTGCGGGTACTGATGATTTCCTTGATCGTTGTCTTTTGCTAGGGGAACAGCCATCACAGGATGTGCAGCTGGAGGAGCAGCTTGCGAAGCTGGACGAGGCTGCGATCGAGGGGCGAGAGATACCATTCAAGCCGATCCCCATCTCGCCCCGGATCGCTACATCATTGGAGGAGCCACCAGAGTTGAAGCTTAAACCCCTTCCATCTCACCTGGAGTATGCATTTCTCTGGGAGGGGAATAAGCTCCCGGTTATTATTAGCTCGGATCTGACACCCGAGCAGAAGAGCAGGCTGGTGGCTCTGCTGCAAAAGTATGCCCGGGCCATGGCATGGAAGATTACAGACATCAGAGGCATTAGCCCATCCTTCTGCTCCCACAGAATTTTGATGGAGGATGAGGTTAAGCCAGTCAGGCAGCCACAGAGGAGATTGTCTCCTAACTTGGAGGCAGTGGTCCGGGCAGAGATTGTGAAGCTCATAGATGCAAGGATCATCTTTGCTATATCTGATAGTAAGTGGGTCAGCCCCATTCAGGTGGTTCCGAAGAAAGGCGGGATGACTGTGGTCCCGAATGAGAAGAAGGAGTTGATTCCAATACGGACCGTGACCGGCTGGAGAGTCTGCATCGATTACCGGCGCCTGAACGACGCCACCAGGAAAGATCATTTTCCCCTACCTTTCATTGATCAGATGCTGGAAAGGTTAGCTGGCCATGAGTTTTATTGCTTCCTGGATGGCATGTCTGGTTACTTCCAGATTCCTATTGCACCGGAGGATCAGGCGAAGACCACATTCACTTGCCCCTTCGGTACCTTTGCTTACCGGAGGATTCCATTTGGGCTGTGTAATGCACCGGCGACCTTCCAGAGATGCATGCTGGTGATCTTCGACCGACTGGTTGGAGAGATCATGGAAGTCTTCATGGATGATTTCTCGGTATATGGAGACTCATTCACTCACTATCTCCATAACCTGGAACTCGTTCTGAAGAGGTGCGAGGAGACTAATCTGGCACTCAGCTGGGAGAAGTGCCATTTTATGGTTGTGAGGGTATTGTGCTTGGGCACAAGATCTTCAAGCAGGGGATTGAGGTGGATCGCGCGAAGATTGAGACGATCAGTCAACTACCTCCTCCTGTTTCTGTGAAGGGGATTCGCAGCTTTCTGGGTCATGCAGGCTTTTACCGGCGCTTCATCAAAGATTTCTCGAAGATTGCCCTGCCTTTGACCAAGCTGCTGGAGAAGGATGCACTATTCCAGTTCACTCCCGAGTGCACAGCTGCATTTGAGACTCTGAAGGAGAAGCTTACCCATGCACCTATCATGGTGACTCCTGACTGGTCTCTTCCTTTTAAGCTGATGTGCGACGCGAGTGACTATGAAGTCGGAGCAGTTCTGGGTCAGAGACGCGAGAAGCACTTCCAACCCATCTACTACGCGTCCAAGGCCTTGAACGATGCACAGGAGAACTACTCCACCACTGAGAAGGAGCTCCTCGCCGTGGTGTATGCGTTTGATAAGTTCCGATCCTATCTGGTGCTCTCCCATGTGGTGGTCTACACTGGCCACTCGGCGATTCGCTACATGATGAGCAAGGCTGATGCAAAGCCTAGGCTCATCTGCTGGATCCTGCTGTTGTAGGAATTTGATATCGAGATCCGGGACAAGAAGGGAGCCGAGAATGTTGCTGCAGATCATCTTTCCCGGTTGGAAGCCCCTCCAGTGGATAACTTCGAGGAAGAGATCGATGACTCCTTCCCGGGTGAGCGATTGCTGGCGATGACCCTGGTGGACAGCGTGGCCCCTTGGTATTCTGACTTTGCCAATTATCTGGTGGGCAAGCAGTTACCCAAGGGGGTGGCTACTCATGCAAAGCGCAAGTTCTTCTCCGATCTGAAGCACTACTTCTGGGAGGATCCTTACCTCTTCAGAATCGGAGCAGATAGCGTGATCCGGCACTGTGTCATGGAGCATGAGATGGGAGACATCCTGTCTCAATGCCACGAGGGACCTACTGGAGGTCACCATGGAGGAAACCGCACGGCGCGGAAGGTGCTACAGTCGGGCTTCTATTGGCCCTCGCTCTTCAAGGATGCAGACACCTTCGCACGACAGTGCGACCGCTGCCAAAGGTCAGGTAACATTTCTTCCCGGGATGAGATGCCCCAACATATCTCTGTTATTTGTGAAATTTTTTATGTTTCGGGTATCGATTTCATGGGCCCATTCCCTCCATCTTTTGGCAATTTGTACATATTGGTTGCAGTGGACTACGTCTCGAGGTGGGCAGAAGCTCAAGCCATGCCCACCAATGATGCAAGATGGGTCTGCTCATTTCTGAAGCAGTTGTTCTCCCGGTTCGGGACACCTCGCGCCATTATTAGTGATAGAGGAACCCATTTTCAAGGGCAATTCATTAAACTCCTCTCTCGCTATGGCGTTAAGCATCAGGTGTCGGTGGCCTACCATCCCCAGTCAAATGGGCAGGCGGAGCTGACAAACCGGGAGCTAAAACGAATTTAGAAAAGACGATGGATCAGTCCCGCAAGGATTGGTCCACCAAGCTCGATGATGCTCTCTGGGCGTATAGGATTGCCTATAAAAATCCGATTGGCACTTCTCCCTATAGGCTTGTCTATGGGAAGGCGTGCCATTTGCCGGTAGAGCTACAGCACAAGGCCTTCTGGGCCATTAAGCTGCTAAATCTGGATTTGAGTGTTGCAGGTACAGAACGTAAGTTGCAGCTGCTGGAGTTGGAGGAGTGGCGTTACCACGCGTACAAGAACACCCTGCTCTACAAAGAGCGCACCAAGCATCTCCACGACGAGAGGTTGAGGGGCCCGAAGGAGTTTCAGGTAGGTGATCATGTTCTGCTCTTCAATGCACGCCTGAAAATCATTCCGGGCAAGCTCTGTTCGAGGTGGTCGGGACCCTTCATTGTCACCCAAGTTTTCCGACACGGTGCGGTGGAGATCAGCAATGCTCAAACCGAGCCATTCAAGGTGAATGGCCACCTCCTAAAGTTGTATTTGGCAGGTGCTGTCGAGCGCGCAGAGCTGCTGATCAAGCTCGAGGACCCTTAGTTCCTCTACTGGCGTCCAGCAAAAAGACGGTAAAGAAGCGCTTGTGGGGAGGCAACCCCACCGAGGTTTGCATTTTCTTTTTTTTTTTTTCCTTTTGTTTTTTGTGTTTTTTGAGTCATGAGATGTTGTTCCAGAGTCGAATGTCGTTTTTGAGTGAAAACAGGTTGAATTCGGGGCTCCAGCAGCTCACACGGCCAGGCCTGATGCTCACACGGTCGTGTGCATTTTATCCCCTGGCCGTGTGAGCTCTCGGCAAATTCCACACGGCCAAAAGTGCAACTGGCACGGCCGTGTGGCTTGGCTTGGCCTGGCCGTGTGGCCGACACGGGCAACTCATATGCTCGCACGGCCGTGTGGATTTGATCCCTTGGCCCTGTGAGCTCTCGGCAAATTCCACACGGCCAAATGTGCAACTGCACGACCGTGTGGAATTCTCGGCCTGGCCGTGTCGGCCAACACGGGCAAAACTGCACCTCACACGGTCGTGTCAGCCTGGCCGTGTTGCCGAGCCACGGCCTATAAATTCGGCCGACACGGCCGAGTGGTCAGAAATTTCAAAATCCTCGCCGGAATCCTCTGAAGTTCGCCAGAAAACCGCGACAAACCAACCCCTTTTCGATTTTTTCGGCCAATTTTTGTCATTTTTTCACCAAACCAACAACAAACCCATCCTTCCCACACCAAAAGCGGCCTATCCCTCCATTTTGAAGAGATTTGGCCGACGTTTTTGTCGCCGGAGGCGATTTCCGGCGAGACTCCGATGACCACTTCCGAGCAGATTTTCGCACTTTCGTCAAGTGCATTTCATTCATCTCATCAATCCCTACAATCCTACTTGAGTCTCCAGGTTTGATTTCGCCATTTACCTTATGAATTAAGGAGAATTGGATATTAGGGTGTATGTTTAGAGAATCCATTTGAAATGAGTGAATTGAATGAAATTGAATGTGGGGAATGCTTGGATAATGTATGATTGATGTTAGGGCATATTTACAATGTTGATTTGAGGCCTTGTATGCTATGAATGTGCTAATTTCATGCTTAACTTAATAGTGCACACAAGGTGTTCGATGAAATGCCTATTTTGGTACCATTTTGTGGGAGTCGGTTGGGACCCTTAATGATGTGCTTTGAGGATGTATTTGTTATGAATGTGAACCTTGAGTTGCCTACTTGTTCATGGATGTGCACCCTCACTCAGATTAGGCTTGATTTATCGAGTTTTTGACCCCCGAACCATGGATGAAACCATGGTTAGGCTGTTTTCTGTTCTTAAGTGTGGGGGTGTGATTAACATTTTTCTTGGCTCTCTTGGTTCCACTTCGGGTTGTTCTTTTGCAGGACGATGACGAAGCCCAACCTCAGGCACCCGTTTATTCAAGAGATGAAAAGGGGGCCCCACCAGGATCGTTTTAAGAGCGTCCTGGCCTACAAATTTGGGCAGCATCATTGCTGGTCCAAGCGCGAGTTAGAGAAGCTGAACTGCTACGAGAACTTCTCCACCACAGTCACCAACCGCCCCTGGCGCCGCCTCCTCCAAATTCGAGAGAAGATCTACCACGAGCTCGTACTTGAGTTCTACACGACCTTCAGGCATGCAGACACGGACGATTGTACGGACAGAGCAGCCGTCCAGTTCAGGCTCGACGGTGCACCCCGATCCATGAGCTACCAGGAGCTGGCGACCGCCCTCGGCCTCGGCCTGGTCGATGACAGGGACTACATCACCGAGCTTCACGAGCCAGAGGGGGTGAACTTCCAGAAGCTGTACACCCGCCTCGCTCGGCCAGGCCAGCGTCCCTTCTCGGCGGGGAAGACGAAGGCCAACACATTGCAGCTCGAAAACCGCATCCTCCACCACATGCTGGCCAAGTCTTAAACTCCGGCCTCGGACAGTGCCAGCGCCATCACCAAACGAGACCTGTACCTCATTCAGTCTATGCGCCAGAGGGATCATCCTCTCCACGTGGGCTCGGTAGTGGCGAGGACCTTCGACAAGAGTGCTTCCGAGGTGAAGAAACTCCACTGCACCCCCCTCATCACCCGCCTGGCATCCTACTTCGAGATCTCCCTGCAGGGGTGCACAGAGTAGGGAGACACCAGTGTTTTCGGCGAGTTCACCATCAGTAAGATGCACCTACTTCGGGAAGAGTGAGGTCTTAAGTGGATCGAGGGGTTTCCACAACCCCAGATCCCAGAGGAGGTCCAGCCGGAGGTTCCCGAGGGTGCGGCTGATGAGGAGGTGGACCCCGAGGAGGTGGATGCTGCTGCTGCCCCCCGCCCCACCACCTTCGAGTACGGGGGTGGTAGCTCCGCTTTCCCCGGGCAGGACTACTTCGCCTCCCAGTTCGAGCAGCTGCGTCTCCAGAACCAGCAGATCCTCGACCATCAGATGCAGTTCCAGCAGCAGTACGCGGCTCACCAGGCCGAGTACCACCAGAGGATGGCTGCTTATGATGAGCGCCTGGACATGCTGGCCACCCAGCAGGGGGTGAGATTGGCTCATATCGAGCGAGAGAAGGCTCGATCTAGGCGCATGCAGGAGGTCCAGCAGCACTTGCTCCAGCTACTGCCGGGCGAGCAGCCCGTCTGGAGGACTCCCTGGGAGGACTCTCCACTCTCGCCTCTCCCAGCTGATGGTGATGATGGAGCTGATGGTGATGACGCCTTCATGGACGACATCGACTTCGATAACCTTGGCGACGAGTAGGTTGTACTCGTTGCCCATCTCAGTGTGTTTTTCGTTATAGACTTTTGTGTGTTTGCTCCATGTGTGAGGAGCTTGAACTTAGTGTCGTTTGTTTTTTGTTTTTGTTTCTCTTTGGTGGATTTTTTATTTTGTAGCCATCTGGGCTAACACTTATCCCTAACGCACAGTGTGCTAGTGTGTTCTTGGTGTTCGATTCGTGCAGAACTGTCCATCTTCCCGTTTGTTTCTCGCTGACTGGTCCACTTCCAGTCCCCCAGCAGTATTTCAATCCGGTAACATCATTCCCCTTATCTCTCCCTCTACTCCATTGAGGGCAATGTCGTGCTTAAGTGTGGGGGGGTGCTTTGTATCGGTTGGAATCTATATTTGAGTGCTTGGAGCCTAGTCCGCTGTCCGAATCTTATGATTTGAGGGCTCCAAGTACTGCTGGTTGATCATATTGGCACTGTGTTTTGATTGATGAATTGAATGGTTTTCGGATTGATGCATGACAGCTTGATTGTGACTAGGACAACCTATGATGAGGACTGAGACGTGCAGTAGAATTTTGTAGGGGTTCAGTTTTTCAACTGTTTGCTTACCAACTGTGATTTGGATTGATTACTTGTTCTTGACAGACGTTTATGCATCTAGTTCAGGGTATCAGAATGTGAGATAGAGCATATACGTAGCCATGTGAGATTTGATCCTGCTCGTTTCTTTCTTGTGCGATAGATCCCTCTTCCATGATGTGTAGCATTCACGTTGTCACTAGCTAAGATGATGGGGGCATAGGATTAGCCCACGACCAAATTGACTGTCCTGATGTGTCATATCCCCTAGTCAGCCCCTTTGAGCCGTGTGTTATCCTTTCTTTTGGTCTACAATGGAAAATCACCCTTTTGCATTTTTTAGAAGGTTCCACAGAGTGGTTTTTACATATTCTCTGTTGTTTCTGCTAAATTTAATGTGAGTGTTGGAGGTAGTGCTTAAAAGTTGGGCATGTGTTTGAAATATGTGCAGAAGTGGTGGCTCTCTTAAGAAATGAAAAGAAAATGAAAGAAAAACAAAGAAAAATTGAAAGCAAAAGAGAGCCACTACCAAAAATCTGAATAATGCCCATTAAGTAGTGTCTCTTAGCAGTCTGACTTGGAAATGCTAACATTTATACCTCCTTCGCTCTTGTGCTTTTGAGATATTGAGTAATGCAGAATAGCAGAAAGGAAATACCGGTTTGTTTGACTGTGATTGTGTGGGTTTGGAAATGTGGAACCTTGTGCTTTGAATACTTCCACCACCTAAAAGGCCTTTTCCCCATGTCCAAGACCCTAGCCAGTCATTTGAACCTGTGTCTAAGACCTCCTGATCAGTTAGTGGTGACACCCCATATGTGAACTCTAGCATTTAGAGGCTGCCATCATGGTGAAGAGATGTTAGGGATTGAGAGAAGTAGCATGCGCATTTTTCGCATCAAATTGTCCTGACCCCACTGGTCGAGAGTGAGTGATTCATTTTCATATTCTATATACTCTTGTACCCCGGTGAGGACCTAGATTGCTCGGTCTCTATTCTGATGTCTTGAGTTGGATGCATGAGGTAACTGTTTTGAGTAAGTGGTTGAGTCAAGTCTAGGTTGGTTGGTGAACAGAAGGGAGACTATTCCTTTACTCGATTTTGCTGTGCTCGAATGTCCTTTGTGGTGGTTGTCCAGGTTGCTATTGAATTTGTTCATGTGTTGATGTTTGAAAACCAGTACGATTCACGTGTTCTGTGCCTTTATGGCTTGTCCCCAATGTTGGTTGATTGAAATATGTGAGCTTACCTTGTGTCTGACTTGGTTTGCTTGGGGACAAGCAAACGGTTAAGTGTGGGGGAGTTTGATAGACCGTTAATTACACATGTTTTTAACCCCGTTCTTACACCGTTTGAGATGTGGTTTCTCGTGTTTTAGGCCAATTTCGAGCTAGGTTGTGCTTGTTTGTGATATTTCAGGTCCTAGTACGTGAATGGAGGCTTGAGAGCGAGTTTGGGGTCGATTGGACGAAGATCGGACGCGTGGCGAGGTGCTAAGGAAGCCACACGGGCACACACAAACACCACACGGCCGTGCAAGTGACCAATGTGGTCGTGTGGGATTGTGCGAGCCTTCACACGGGCATAAATAATTTCCACACGGCCGTGTGAAGGAGCAAGGTGGTCGTGTGAGTTGTGCCGAGAGCAAACACGGGCAGAGCAGATTTTCCACACGGCCGTGTGACCCTGGCCGTGTGGGAAGCCTGAAACTCAACTAATCGATACGCCGCGTTTTGAGTCACACCGGCAACTGGGTGAGCCACACGGCCGTGTGGCCTGCCCGTGTGAGTCGAGAAATCTTGGTTTTTCACCCAATTCCGAGCCACAAGTGAGAGAATCGGATTTCAGAGCAAAAACAGAGCCCTAGAGAGAGAAAGTGCGAAGAACACATCCTAGAAGCTATCTTGGAGCTGAGTTTCATCAAATCGAGCTTGGAGATCGACATAGGAGTGGAAATCATCATCCCAGAGCAGATTTTCCTCATCTTTATGAGTATGACTACTCTGATTACTGTTTTCTTATCTCTCTCTATGGAGTAGAACCCTTCTCTCACTTGGGTATGAAGAACCCTAGTTCCTTGTGTTAGGGATTTGATTGTAATGACTTGGGATGATTATACTGTTTGGTTTTAATCGAATGATGCATGTTTATTGAATTGATTGAAGTCTGATCAGCTTTTCTTGATTTCTGCTGCAATCTGAGATAGATAGAATCTGATTAGGTTGTTAGAGCCTCTTCATTCGATAGTAGGAGATTGGTTATACGAGAGTTAGCCAGTTTACTGCTTTGTACTGGAATTCAATTCCAGTAGTGGAGTTCTATGTTCATAGCCTCAGCTTTCTATCCCGGTGAAGACTAGTCGTCTGCCGGGTAGTTAGACTGAGAGGGCTTGGTCAGCTTAAGAGATTTCAAGCTACAGTCGGATCTTCCGCAGTCTAATCAATAGTGAATCAACCCAGGGTAATTACAATTGAACCTAACTAAGGAGCTAGGGGACTCATTCCCGAGTGACTCTTTCCTGCTTTAGAAAACTGAACCATTTCCTGCTTTCTTACTGCTTTTGCTTTAAACAACAATCACTCGACTTAGTTGGCTAGATAATATCATAGAGTAAGCAGTAGAGCTAGACCCCGGGTTGATAATAGAACTTGCCTGTTACTGCATTCCCGGACTGCGATTACACTTGGTCGCAGTTTGGTGTTGTGTTTTGGCGTGTCAATGTGCTTTAACAGGTTGCCGAGGGAGTGGTCGAGCTATCCTACATTACTTCTTAAGATCAAACGGCATACTTGTTGGCAAAGGCAGTTGCAAATTCTCGCCATTGGTTCTTGGTTTACAAATTGATGTTGCGTAAGCATTATCAATTTGAGGGAGGGTGTTAGAAGTATTGGGTGTCAATTGTAATTTACCATTATTGCGTGTGTTAGAAGGATTGGTTAGTTACTTGGTAGTCCTTGAGATAGGGTTATTCGGCTATGATAAATAGGTGGGTTAGCCGAACTTGTAACCTAAAAAATTTCGGTGAATACAATTGATTCTGAGAGGTTGCTCATCCCCATGGATTATTCTCAACAATACGTTGAGGATACCACATAAATCGGTGTGTTTGTGTTTTTACCCTTTTGCTGATTTTGTGTTTAACAATCTTATGAGCGGCTTCAAGCACTATGGTGAAAACGACCTCATTTTGGAAGGAACCAACAGAATACTAAAAAGTTGACATGTACAGTAATTTGTGATGGACCAAACTATTCTAGGTTACAATAATTTGCGATGCGACCAAATGTCATCGTCATCCAATTCATTGTGGGTGACGGGTTGTTGTTGTTAAATTTTGGCGGGAGTGCTACAAATATAAAGAGGAGTGCCTCCAATGTCAACGTTATTATGGGCTAAATTACACATTTGGGCACTCAAATTATACAAATCTTTCATGTTTGCCACCCGAATTACTTTTATTTCTTATTTGCCACTAACTTTTCAAATCATTTCACCGTTAGTTACCAGCCGTTACAATCCGATAAATTTATCCTACGTGGCAGTCAACTATAAAGTTTGACCGTTAACTAGATGACGTAGAAATTAAAAAAAATAAAAAATTAAATTTATTTTTCCACCTCACCATCCCACTTAATTTGTTAAACGAACGGAAGCATCTTGATACCTCGACGGAAGCACCTGGCTCCTCTTCCCTCTCTTCGATTTTGATCCCGCCGCTGTCGGCTGCAGCCTCCGTCCTCATCTCATTCTTGTCCCTGTACAAATCCACCACCCAATACTTGTTCCTTCTCTTCCTCTTCGTCCCCCGCAGCGCAATTCGTCTGCCGCCGCATCCCCTAATCGACGGCGAATGTGGCTCTGACTCGTCCTTTGTCTCCTCCGCGGCAGTCGTCGGCATCTCGTTCGGATCCCAGCTGGTCGACGACTACGAATCATCACCAAAATCAAGCTCCGCCGTTTAAACAGGACCGTAAGCCAACGATCGGTGATTCCGACTACTCTAATTCCCTCGTCAGTACACTGACTGTCATTTTGTAGTTCTTTCCCTTCCTCCCCACCTCTTTTTTTGTCGTCGTCTTCGTCACCAATTCTGTTGATGCCGATACCTCTGCTTTAGTTGATTCGCAGATTCATAGCTTTTAGAGCCTCTACTGGTGGAGAAAAATCACCATCGTCGCCGTCCTTATTGCTAATTGGATAGAACTCACCCTCAGAGCTCTTCCTATCAACAACCGTCGCTGAATCACCACTACCAGCACTCACCGCCTCGTTTTTCTTTCCCGCACCGCCTAATAAGCAAGGACTGAATTCCCTATTCAAATCAATACCCAACCCACGGTTTACACGAGACAGATCCGTTTTTTATTCTACCTCAGGACGCGCCGCCGAGGACGACGAGGATCCTTGATTCGAAGAGGTCGTAGTTTCTCCCGCCGGCGGCGACGGTGGAGAAGCGGAGGAAGCAATGATTTGTTAATTCTTGTGGAGGCACTCAATGCAGTCAAAAGCGCGATTCTACCTTGAAGCGGAAAAGGGGTAAAATCGTAAAGCATAGAATTAAAGCGTAAAAGCGTAAGCTTTTTACTAATACTGTAAAATAACTAAAAATCTTTTAAGTACGACATATACTATGTAAAAAATAGAACAATTTATATAAGATAATAAATACATGCAATTCATGCCTATAGTAGAGCAACTTATAGCCTCGTAATAATATGTTCACAAACATAAATATTAACAATAAGCCACTTTCCCCTTTATGCTAATGAATTATATTACTCTATTGAAGTTGAGAATGCATCCAAGTACTTGGTATGTATCTTTTAATCTCTAATGTATCATATTGTTGGTAATTTACCTTTAAAATATACTTTTTATAATTAATTTCATGAAAAGAATACCCATTTAGTGAACTAAAACCGTAAAAGCGTAAAGCGTTTTGGTGAACTAGAAGGGTAAAAGCGTAAGTTTTTAAACTTTAAAGCGCAATTTATTCCGATTTTATACACTAAAGTTTTTATATGGAAACGAAAGCGTTTTGGTGACCTAAAAACGTAAAATCGTAAGCTTTTAAGTTTTAAAGCGCGATTTTGACTGCATCTCAGGCACTTTCGGGACTTGGACGAACCTTGACGAGTGGGAGGGGAATCGCGTACATGATCCCGGAATCGATACAACGCCATGAAAAAGGAGAGAAATCACCTCTGTTTTCTTTCTGCTCGCTCTCTATTTCCGCCGCGCTTTGTTTTTTCTTCTTCCGATCCCGTTTCTTTCTTTCTTTTTTGTTGTCTGTCTTTTTGACGACTTTTGACGTTGAATTGCCTTCCTTTGGTTCCCTCCCTAGAAGTTGCCTTCTTCTATTGCCTTGAAAATATTCCTGCTGCAAGTGATGTCGTCTACGAGAGCTGAGACTGTCGGTGGCGGGTGGAGGAATTGATAAGAGAGCAATTTCTTCCTGCCGTTGATAAGTAATTTTTATAATTTGTTAATTTTTTATTAAATCATTAATATGATAAATCAGACAAATTAAGTGAAATGATGAGGTGGAAAATATTTTTTTTTATTTTTTAATTTCCACGTGATCAAGTTTACGGTCAAACTTTATAGCTGACCGCCACGTAGGATAAATTTAACGGAGTGTAACGGCCGGTAACTAACGTGAAACGATTCGTAAAGTTACTGACGAATAAGAAAAAAAAGCAATTCGGATGACAAATGTGAAAGATTTGTATAATTTGAGTGACTAAATATGTAATTTAGCCGTTATTATGCTCGTGTCTGACTGTCTGTGCCTTCTCAGTGACAGGGCAAACCGGGAGTGAAGGACAATAGTGACCTTTCAAGTGGCCCCAGGGTTTGTTAAATAATTTGGGGTACCGGCCGAGTCTGCTGCTGAGGGTGCCTAATGGCCCGTTCACTTGTCATTTCATTTTTTGTAGCTGCCACAACAGAAAACATATGAAAATGAAAATGAAGCTGTTGTTTTCTGAGAAACAAAATCTGCAAAAAAACGTGTTTAGTTGAGAATTTTAGTGACTTCTGAAACTGAATTATGAAAATGAAAACCTGTTTAGTTGCTTCATTTTGTTTTTTGATACTTGATTATCACAATTTTTTCATTGAGTATCATACAAATTAATTCATGGTTATAATTTTTAATATAATTCACATTGTTTTCATAGAAACCTATACGACCCAAGACAAAAAAAAAAGTGTAACTTGTAAGCATCAATCATCATAATCCATCCCAAAACATCTCATGATCCCAATTATCACTTCCTTATGATCATCAACCACAACAAGGTTCTAGCATGAATGATTCTGAGAAAAGAAACCCCCTGCAATCACAAACAGATAATCCCCACCAGAGTTAAGTGTAACAGAGAAAATGCAACGAATGAAACTAGCTAAACCCAATAGAGATTAGAGCAGACACAACAATAGACCTAGTAAAAGAAACCCCTTGCACAAGTCTAAGCTCTCAAACGGAACGAAACCCCAAAGGCCAAAATCCATTGCGTGGAAGACGACATCGAGCAACTTCTTCCACATAGAGCATACGCATAAGGTCGAAGTTGGTGGATCAAAACAATAAAGATCCAAACTTTGCATCTGTTTAAACTTTAAACCATCCCAATCCCACTTCAACCTCCCCAATGCTTAAGGAGATTCTCTTCGACGATCGAGAATCGTGTCCGGCTGGAGGTTCTCTTTGACGGTGGAGAATCACGTTGTCGCTGCTGCTTGATTTCGTCGGCTGGAGGAACGATTCGCCTGCGCTGCTTCTCGCTGCAAACGCGATCGTCGCTGCTGCTTCTCTTCTCAAACGCGGGGGGTTGTCGCCGGAAGGAGAAAAGATGATGGCAGCTCCGCCGCGACCGGCTGTTTGTAGAGAGGAAGATGATGACGAGGGAAGGGAAGATGAAAGCAGGCTGCAGGGGAAGTGGGAAAAAAATTGCGTGCAAAACGGCCGCGTGTAGGAAAAGAGAAGAGAAGTGAAAAAACATGTCGCTGGGGGGAATCGAACAGTTGATCTCATTAATGAACAGTGTCCATTTTCCGCTAGGCAACGGGGAATAACCCATCCCATCTTTTTCAGAAAACGAGTATCAATCGTTTCCTTCTAGCTTCCTCATCTATGCCAAATGGATTTTTCCAATGAAAACAAAATTACAAGTGAACACATTTTTTGTCAATTATTTCTTAATTTTCATTTTTACAACAGAAAACAGAAAACAAAATACGAAGTGAACGGGGCATAAGGTGAGCGAGCCAGCACAGCAGCCATATAAACAAAGTGTATGAGGGAAAGGGTATCGTCGGAAATGATTCAACCAAAAACAATTAATCACCTACCTTAGCTGAAGCTGAGCGATCGGAGAGCGGCTTTTCCGCACCACTCCACTTTCTTTATATAATTTTGCTTGCATTCAATCTCCCATCAGCCAAGTCAAGTCGCTCAAAACCCTTCCTTTTAACACTAAAACACAGTCGCCCAAATCGAAGAAGCAGAGCAGAGCGAAAAGAAGAAGGAAGAAGATGCCTTGCGTTTACATCACCACAAATCTGAATCTAGACGGAGTGGATGACGATCCCGTCTTCTTCGATGCCACCAAATCCGTCGCCTCTATCATCGGAAGGCCGGAATACGTAAGTTCTCTTCTAAGTTTGCATCATAATCTCCCCCCTCTCTGTCTTTCTACTGGAAACCTGGCTGTGGCTGGGTTTGACTTCCCCAAAAACCTCGGTTTAGGCTCTCTAATGGCCAGTTTAATTAATTAGCACAACACTGGCTCTCTCCTCTTGTTTCCCGGGAAAACCAAATGCCACCGCCGGTGCCGAATTCGTTTTCGGCGATGTTGATTTGATGTTTCGCGGTGGAAACTCTTGCGGTGCCGTTTGATGGGAAGCACCGCTGATTGCTGAAATCGAGACGGCCGTCAAATATCCACCGGCGGTGTTGATTTGATCGGTGCAACTGACTTCTGAAAACGATGACGATCGTCAAATATCCACCGTCGTGCGATGTTGATTTGATCGATGCACCTCTGACTTCTAACCAACGCGACCGTTACTACGGTTCGCACCTCTCCAAACTACGTTCGAACAAGGGTGCTTGAGTTGTGGGGAATCTACGCTACTGCTACTCCTATGGAGATTCCTGTGGAGAGCTCCGCGACTACGCTACGACTATGACTATGGAGATCCTTCCTGGAAGGAGAGCTCCGCGAAGGAGTTACAGAGAAAAGGTAAAGTTTGAACAGAGTTGATTTGTGTTGATTTTTGGTTGTCCTCTTCTCTCTCCTTGCTCCACTGCTTTTATTCGAAAAACTGCTTCGTAGTCTTCACGCTCGGTGGAACCGCTTCCTCAACTGCTCCGTTGTGAAATCCCACGTGTTTCAACCGCTTCGTTGTGCGTCAGATGGATTGTTAAAACTGTTTCTGTGAATGGTGATTTAGATAGGAAAATCTACATGGGACAACCTATAGGGTTGTTATTTCTGAACTTGCTTATGGAGTCTATAGTTAGACAAATCATTGTAAGATTTGAAACATACTCTAAGATGATGACATGAATAAACTGGTTCTCTCTCATTGTTTTAATGGAAGTGACAAGTGCATTTAGTACATGTTTGAGAATGACACGTGCACTGTGAATGACATGTTGATCTTTGGTACAAAGACTCATGATATCAATGATGTGAAAAATCATGTTTGAGAATTTTGAATGATCTGGATGAAGCTTGTCTAAGCTAGGAGATCAAGGTAACTATGACAATGAATTAGATATCCTCTAGATCAGCTTAACTACATAGTTAGGATCTAGAAGAAATACAAGTTGTATGCCTGCATAAATGCGTGAAGATGCTAGTATAATTTTAAAAAGAGCACCAAAGAAGGTGTAAGAAAGTAAGAACTACTAGCATCGACAGTCTGCGAGATGCAGTTGACAAACATGAGACCCAACATAGTGGGGGTACTTGGCAGGTTTACTGATTGTCCTAGTATGAAGCATTGAAATTCTATTGAAAGGGTTCATGAGACACCTTAAGAGAACAATAGACCTTGATATAAATTATCAACGGTTCTTGCTGTATTGGTAGGGTATATTGATGCGGACGAGAATACCCTATAGAGGACTCCAAGACATCCGGTGTGCATGTTTTAAACATTGCTAGAAGAGTTGTGTCTTGGAAGTCTAAGAAGTAAATGATCCCGACTCAATCAACTAAGGAATCAGAATTGATAGACCTAACAATGGCTAGTAAAGAGGAAAGTTGATTGAGAGATTCATTACTAGAGATTCCCTTATGGGAAAGACCGATCCCTCCGGTATTTGATAGCACCACAACTATTGCTAAAGAAGGGAACCGATTCCAGAATGAAAAGAGACGACAAATTCGTCATTAGCACAATACTGTAAGAGAACTCCTAACGATAGGAGCAATGAGGGTGGATCATGTAAGATCCTAATAGAATCTAGTTGGTCCTTTGACTAAAGGACTAGCTAGAGAGAAAGTCCAAAAATACCACGAAAGGTATGTGACTTATGCCTACCGAACCATGGATTACAAGTGATGGTAACCCGACCCGATAGACTGGAGATCCCAAGAATCGGGTTCAATGGGTAATAACAAGTCATGAGTGATATTGAGAAAAGTTCATGCATAGTGAGGCATGAATCCCAAAGCCTTGGAGGTTGAGTTAATAGTAACTCTTGATGAGATCTACACTCTATGTGGAGTGAAGTACTTTACTTTGGGGGTACTTCTAATAGACTCACATATGTGAATGTGGGAGTGGGGGCCGCTCCCTGTGGAACTTTGGAGGCAAAAAGTTGCTATAGCGTTCACTAAACTGGGATAACGTGCATGGCCATAAACGCACGGCCTATGAGAGAATATCACTCAATGAAAAGATCTGGTGTGCTACATTGTCTGAGATAGGGTTCAAGACTACGAGTCACCCTTATGAAATCGGAAGTGTAACCACTACGTTAAGGTTCAAATCTTCGCGATACCTTAGCTTATGCCCGATCTTATGGAACTGTTGATGCTCAGAGATAGTTTTAAACTATTCAAGTGGGGGATTGATGGGATGAATAGCGTTGAAAAGCTATAATGAAATTCCTAATTAATTATCCAGTATTTTCCCATATTACAAAATTAAGATGGATAATTAATAAAAAAAATATTATGGAGATAATTAGGAATAATTCTCTTAATAGATTATATTTTAATTATGGGCGTAATTATCTCCCTAATTAAAATGTGATTTATTCCCAAAGAAAGGGGGAATATTCTGGGTTTTTTGCTCCTATAAATAGGAGACGCCTCAGACCCTCTAAACACACCTCAGAGAGCAGAAACACGAGAGAGAGTGAGATTCAGAGAGCTCCGATTTTTTGCACAAAACCGTCGAGCAAATTCAATGAGTGGATGTTTTATCCTGGAGGCGACCGCCTGATAGTCTGTTGTGTGCATTACGAGGCAGTGCCGCGAACGTCTTAAAGACAGCGACCTAGTCCGCGACTCAGCCAAATTCGGTAACCCTAAATTTTCTGTTCGATTTCTAACACTTTTGAAATTGAAATCCTCCCCTTAGGCTACACTGTGCAAGTAACCATGAGCTCTCTCTCTCATTTTGATTCCTCGGTTCAGCCATGGAACTAGCGCTTTCCCTGGAAAAGTTGACTAATGAGAAGTTATTGAACTTGCACTTCGTAAGTAATCTCTCATGTTGGAAATTCTTATTTGCCTGAAGTTGATCCTCAATGTTGTGATTTCATGAATTGGGTTGTGTGGTTTTGATTCACGGAAAAACAGGTGGCAGCTCGGAACAATGAGCCACAAATGGCTGAGTTTGTTGAAAGAGAGTTTCTAGGTGAACAGGTGCCGCCATAATTGCTAATTCTCTATTATGCTTTCTTGGATTTTACTTCATGGTCTTATCACTTAGTAACGGTGTCATTTACAGTTTATCTAAAAAAGTATAAGATATTTGGGAAATATCGTTGATTTCAACCTAAAAACATGATAAGTATAAAAGTGACAAAGAAAGATCACAACTTTACAAAATCTTGCTAGTACTTAAACCAACCTTTTCGGGATCTAGATAAGATCTTGATGGTGGTTGCTTTATATGACAGTGAAGTCCTCAATTACGTTGCTAGGAGAATTTAGGTGAATGAAGTATTTGATGTTTTGCTTTACCTGCGTGCGAAACTTTTTAATGTCTCCTTGGGGTTTCATTTGTTGTCCCAGCAGGGGTCTTCCATTTTCACTGGCCCTTCCATTAGTCTTTTGGCTCTTGCTTCACTTCCCTGTGTATTTTCTTTGTTTTTTCCATGTGCTTCTTTTCTCCTGTTCCAGCCTTGTTTTGACATGTTGTATCTTTTTTCGCTAATCTACACTACTTATAATGGATTATTTCCCTAAATACAGTGAAAATTAAAAGTAATTCCCATAATACATTACTTTTATAAATATTTCCCAAACTACCAAAGTTTGAACCGGTTCGAGTTTAACAAACTCGAACTAGTTACCAGATCGATTGCCAAGGGATTGATCCACGTGCATCGAGTGAAACAGCCGCGATTGGCTGGAACAGGACGACGCGGATCGAGTGTGGTAAACTCGATTTACGTGGATCGAGTACAGAACACTCGAACTGATTGACATGGATCACTGACATAAGCAGCGCTCCACCCTAGATCGAGGTACGGGGAATCGAACTCCACCGTTCAATGGCCACATCCGCGATTTAGTGGTGACGCGGATCGAGTGGCGACAAATCGTTGCACATGGATCGAGCTCTTTCGAATCGATCTGCTTGACGCGGATCGATGACGTCAGACCCGCTCCACCGTAGATCGAGTTTTCCTAACTCGATCTGGTCGTTCGATTTGCCTGCACTCGAACTCTTTTTGACGCAGATCAGAGGCGGAAAAATCGATGCAGTGGTTCGAGTCCCCTAAACTCGATCCACCTCAACCAACTGCACCTATAAATTCCCCCTCCCATTCCACCAAATCCCACACCACTTCATTCTTCTTCCTCTATTCCTCCCACCACTCTTGAAGAAAAAAATATGCTCTGTGGTTGCGGCTAAGCTCGATCTTCCGCATCAGATTTTTTTTTCTTTAGTTTGGTACTTCTATCACTCAAAATTGTCGAGATGGATCCGAGTATTTACGATCCTAGATTATACATTCAAGGCGGACCGCGAGAAACCGATTTGTTGGATGAGCAACCTTACCATCGGTCTGAAAGTGTTTGGGCGGCAGATCCGGTAAGCACTTCCTCATGTACTTTTCTTTTTTTAAATGTGATAGTATACTTCTAATTTTTTTTTGTATAATAATTAATATTTTTTTTCTACAGGAACAACTTGACGTAATCACCCATCGGTCGCTATCTCGCTTGCCTAAATGGGATGATCGTATCGAGCCCTTCATTGAAAGAGCGCGATTGCTGAGGGTGCGAAAGTTTGTGGGGATGGAGATGGACAACAACCTTCTTACGGCAATGGTGGAAAGATGGAGAAAAGAAACGCACACATTCCACCTTCTAGAAGGAGAGATGACGATTACGTTGAAGGACGTAGCCATGCTGACAGAGCTTCCAATCGATGGTGATGCAATAATAGAAAGTTCACAGAAACCATTGAATGGTTGGGGCCAATTTATAAGCGAGCGTTTAGGTATCAACATCCCCGAGGAAGCACAAGAAGGTCGTCGTGTACCACCTCTACACAAGTCTATGTTATTGATACCTTGGCTAGTGAGGACCGTTAGGGAATTACCGGAGGATGCCACGGATGCTTAGATAGAGAGGTATGCTCGCATCTACCTTATTTGTTTTGTTGGAGGATTTTTGTTTCCGAACAAGTCTGATGGAAATATGCATTGTATGTGGCTTCGAGTTCTTTTGGAAGATTGGGACGAGATTGGGAGAAAAAGTTGGGGATCTGCTTGTTTGGCGATGATATATTCGGAGTTGTGCAAGTGTACGGATCCGAAAACAAAGCAAGCGGGTGGTCCCCATGTTCATCCTCCAACTATGGGTTTGGGAGCACCTTCCTACTTTCGCTCCGATCTGCCCTGCCAACAGTTGGGGTCCCAATGAGCCACTACGACAATGGGCTTATGGTGCTAGATGGATTGGAGCTATCACGAGTTTCACCTCTCTAGACGGGTACCGCCAACATCTTGACCGTATAGAATTCAACGAGGTAACATTCTAGCTTATGATTATTTATTTCTAATTTATTTGTTGAAGTTATTTGTCTTAGCCCTTTATTTATTTTTAAGAAAGTGAATAAGTTTTTATTTGTTGAAATTATTTGTCTTAGTCTTAGCCTATGATTTATTTTTATGATTATGAATTCTATTTTATTTGTTGAAATTATTTGTCTTAGCCCATTATTTATTTTTATGATTATGAATCCTATTTTATTTATTGAAATTATTTGCTTCGATTTTAATTTATATGTTGTGCTGAAACTTAGGTGGAGTGGGATCCGTATCCGAACGGAGCAAAGGATTTGTACGAGTTGCGATACCCTGAGGATCGCCGACTCTGGTCGTGCAAGTTGCCTGTGATTTGCCACAACATTGTCGAGTGACACCTCCCAGATAGATGTGTCCGAAAATATAATTGGGCGCAACCGATTTCTCTCACACCACCGGACGTACATAAGTCACTCCACAAGTACAGCAAGGATCTGCGGGGTACAATAAGTGATTGGCCAACCAAGCACCATAGATGGATCGAAATGTGGGAGTCTCGTCAGACGTATGCAATTGATGGGATCCCAATGACGAGGCCAATGGGTACCAAGATGAATACATGGTTTGGTATCGCAAGTTCACAAAAAGATGGGTAACCAAACGTGGCACCGTGATCGGTTCATTGGTAAGCACAATATCTATTTACTATAATCACTTTAGCTACACAAATAGTGTTTACTAACATGTTTATTATTTAGGTTGATGGGTTGGAACTTGCATCAATGACGTTGGAGAATGAACCAGAAGGAGATGTGCCAGGGGAGAAAATTTCATTCTTGAAGAAGAGAATCTCTTGTCATGTTCGCGGGAAATCCGAAGGGATGTCATTGCAAATCCTCCTGCTCCTGCACCGCCACGTCCTTCCTCCCAAGCCATTGAAGTTGAATCTCTCCCGCCATCACCACCAAGGAGGAGTAAACGTCGGCAAGAGCCAATTACAGTCCTTGTGCATGTACGAGAAGATGTGGCACTTCCTGACCCATACGAGTATGGATTCCCTCCCGCCAGAAGGGAATTCGGATAGGGATCATCAGGTTCTGCTCAAGGAGGGGGAGGAGGAGCCTACTATTCATCGTATGGTCATCAATTTCAAACCCCGCATCAAAGCTTCCAGACTCCCATTCCAAATGTTTATTATGGTCCTCCGGGCACTGCAACCCCACCTCCATTGCCACGAAATACTGGAATTGGATATGGAGTTCGTTCAAGGAATAGACGTCGAAGGGAGGGACGCAGACGTGGTGAACAAGAGTGAGGTGTTCCTTAGAGTTGTTAAGTTGTTCTATTTCTTTAGAGTTGTTAAGTTGTTCTATTTCTAATGAAGTTGTTTCGTTGCTCTATTTCTTTAGAGTTGTTTAGTTGTTCTATTTCCATAGAGTTGTTAAGGTGTTCTATTTCTAATGACGTTGTTAATTTGTTCTATTTCTCATGCATTGTTAAGTTGTTATATTTCACAACATAAAGTTCTTAAATCACAACATAAATTTCAAATTACAACATAAATTTCTTAAATCACACCATAAAATTCAAATTACAACATAAAGTTTCAATTATTAGTCGATGGCCCTGGACACTGGCGCCTATCATGCCCTTCAACTCGACATGCAGAGAACTTCTTCGGGCGGCGTTGCTGTGTCCTTGATCTATCTATTGTTAGACAGTCATTCATTGTTGTATCATTAGCCCATTATGTATTCAGCCCATGTGTGATTAAGGACTTAGTTAGACTTAGTTAAGGGTTAGAGAAGTTAGTAAAAGCCCACGTTAGCAGCATGCAGCCATGCATACTCGGCCGAACCTAGGGTTTCGGTTAGGGTATAGCTTGTATATATATATTCCTTATGTGTTGATGGAAGAACTAAGGAAATACGATCAGTAGCCGGAGAGTCTTCTAAGCTCTCCCGTGGATTAGTCCTGATTATCAGGGATACCACGTAAATCGGTTGTCTCTGTTCATTCGTTTTTGATTCAGTATGTCTAACATGGTATCAGAGCCTTCTGAAGGTGTTGCCATTCGTCTGGATTCGAAGAACTACGCTGTTTGGGAGTTTCAATTTCGTGTGTTTGTTGAAGGCAAGGGTCTGCTGCCGATCCTTGATGGAACTTTGAAGAGACCGATTGTCCCGCCTGCTTCTGAGCAGGAACTGAATACGTGGATTCAGAACAATGCACGGGTGAAATCATGGATCCTCGGGTCGGTGGATCCATTTATTGTTCTTGGTCTGCGTCTGTTTACGACCGCCCATGAGATGTGGGCACAGCTGGCTTCGACATACACCACCCAAGACTCGGCTCGTCAATTCGAGTTAGAGGTTGAGCTGTCGCACCTCAAGCAAGGTGAGATGGATATTGCTTCTTACTATAATTCAGCCTTGAAATTATGGACCGAACAAGATTTGTTGTTGGCCTCACTTCCCCCCGCGGCAATCTCCGAGGATGCTCACGCTGAACGTCTCCGATCCCATCTCTATCAGTTTCTGATGAAACTTCGCCCGGAATATGAACCGCTGCGGGCCTCTCTCCTGAACCAAGATAACCTGAAATTTGAAGGGGTTATTAGACGATTACTACGGGAGGAAACGCGCCTCCGAACCCAGGAGCGCCTTGATGTCCGCCCTGGTGCAAACGAAGCTGTCTTCTCCAGCGTTCCAGCTGCTGCCGAGGATTCCCAGGCCTATGCAGTTGGCCGACCTAATTTCCAGCAGCGGGTTCCCGTGTCTGAACTCATATGTCGATTTTGTGAAGAAAAAGGCCATCTCCAAAAACACTGCCGCAAGAAGAACTACTGTGTATATTGCAAAAGATCGGGTCACATAGTTCTGGAATGTCGCACTCTCAAATATCGCACCCAGTCCCAGTCTTCTTCGGCGCCAGCTGCTCCACATTCGCATCCCGCCTATGCCGCGCAAGCTACTGATAGTGATGGGAGCTTTCTTTCGGCTGATGCTGTGGAGAAATTGGTGAATGTCGCTCTTCAAAAGGCCTTGCCCACTGCCATTAATTCTGCCTTTGCGTCGCTCCAAACCTCGGGTAAATCCAAACCTTGGCTACTTGATTCTGCGTGCTTTAATCATATGACAAATGCTTCTGATCAATTACATAATATTGCTCGTGTTCGTGACTTGAAATTACAAGTAGCTAATGGTCAGCAATTGGATGTGAAGGGAGTTGGAACTATTCGGCAGCCGACTATCACTCTTGCTAATACTCTACATGTTCCTAGTTTACAACCGAATTTAGTATCAGTGGGTCAGTTAAATGAACAAAATTGTTCTGTCGTGTTTGCACCATCTGGCTGTTTTGTACAGGATCTGACGACGGGGAGGCATATCGGAAGAGGGAGTAAACAGGGGCGGATCTTTCAGATAGAGGAGCTCTCAAGTCAACCCATGTCTTTGTTAGAGTCTAGTAATTCGGATCTGTCTTCATTTTATCCTGTTTTTTCGAGTCAGTCAGATACTTCTTGGCATCTTTGGCATAGTCGTCTGGGTCATCCAAATTCGTCTCGTCTTAAGTCTATGTTCCAACAGAATCTGCTTGGTAATAAACCTATTGTTTTTTCGGACACACCACCTCCTTGTTCAAGTTGTGTTGAAGCAAAGATTCAGTGTATTTCTTTTCCTTCCAGCTCCACCATTATCACTGATCCTTTTCACATTGTTCACTCTGATCTTTGGGGGCCTGCTCCTACTGTTTCTCGAAATGGCTATAAGTATTTTGCGCTTTTCATCGATCATGCCACACGTTACACCTGGGTTTACTTCCTTCGGTTGAAATCTGATTTGTATGCAGTAGCAACTGAGTTTTTGACTATGGTTCGTACTCAATTTGGTCGGAATGTCAAAATTCTTCGTTCTGATCCGGGTGGGGAATTTAGCTCAAATCCTCTTCTCACGTACTATAAGGAACATGGGATTTTGTGTCAGAAATCATGCCTAGGAGTGTCCCAACAAAATGGGCTGGTTGAGCGTAAGAATCGTCATACGATGGAGCTTACACGTGCTCTTCTCCTGGCTGCCCATGTTCCCCCTCGTTTTTGGCCTGAGGCCGTTGCTACTGCTGTCCGTCTCATCAACTATCAGATTACCCCGGTTTTGAAGCAGTCTAGTCCCTATTTTGCCTTGTTCTCGCTTCATCCTTCATACTTCAGTCTCCGTGTGTTTGGTTGTCTTTGCTTTGTCCTAAAACCTCGTCATGAGCGTTCTAAGTTGTCCTCTAAAGCTGCTCGCTGTCTTTTCCTTGGTTATAGCGATGTTCACAAGGGTTACCTCTGTTATGATCCTCTCCTCAGTCGTGTTCGTATCTCCTATCACGTTGTCTTTTTTGAAAATGTCCATTTCTATTCTACTCCATCCGAATCCTTGTGTCCTTTGTTCTCCTCGTCCCATCTGCCGTGTTTTGCTGAAGACCCTGAGCTCGATGAAGACCCCCTGGACCCTCCCGACTTGCCTCCCCCGGAGCCGCCCAGTCCCTCGGCGCCGCCCAGTCCACCGGCGCCACCCAGTCCCCCGACGCCGCCCAGTCCGCCAGCTGTTGTTCCTAGGCGCTCGACTCGCTCTACAAAGGGGCAACCGTCACCTCATTTTGGTGATTTTGTGGCCCATGGTGTCTCGTCCATTGTGGTACCCTCTCGCTACTCTCAGGCAAAGGGGGATCCTCGTTGGAATCGGGCCATGGACGACGAGATCGATGCTTTACATGCAAAGCAAACATGGACTGTCGTGGATAGACCACCTCCATCTGTTCCAGTTATTGGGTGTCGCTTGGTTTATGCACTGAAGATCAATCCCGATGGGAGTCTTGACCGTTTTAAGGCTCGAGTTGTCGCCCAGGGGTTTACACAGGAGTATGGTATTGATTTTACAAAGACATTTGCCCCGGTGGCCAAGATGACGACAGTTCGCACTCTGTTGGCTGTCGCTGCTGCTCGTTCCTGGCCATTGTATCAGCTTGATGTTAAGAACGCCTTTCTACACGGGGATTTGAAAGAAGTTGTCTACATGGAGATGCCCCCGGGTTACACTCATGGCAAGCCTGGCCAGGTTTGTCTTCTCCATCGTTCTCTTTATGGTTTGAAGCAAGCCCCCCGTGCCTGGTTTGATAAATTTTATGATACTTTGACGGGGTTTGGTTTTACTCGAAGCCTCAATGATCCTTCATTGTTCAATAAGTCGACTTCTCGTGGGCTAGTTGTGTTGCTTATCTATGTTGATGATATGATCATTTCTGGTGATGATGAGGTGGGTATTGCACAGCTTAAGTCCGATCTCCATGCAGCTTTTAGCTTAAAGGATTTGGGTCCTCTTTCTTACTTCCTGGGACTTGAGGTGGTTCGGTATGATCAGGGTATTCTGTTGTGTCAGCGGAAGTATATTGATGATTTACTTGATGAGCATCGGTTTGCTGATTGCACTCCTGTTCGCACTCCCATTGAACTCAATCTGAAACTGCGCCGGGATTCTGGTGAGGCATTGGAGGATGGTCGTCAGTATCGTAGTATTGTTGGGAGCTTGATATATCTGGCTGCTACTCGTCCTGACATTGCTTACGCAGTACATGTTGTTAGCCAGTTCATGTCTGATCCTCGTGTTAATCATCTTGCTGCTGTTCATCGGATTCTTCGTTATCTCCAAGGGACGCGTGACGTGGGCTTATTTATTCCCTCGGCTGGTGATCTATGTTTACGAGCCTTCTCTGATTCTGACTATGCAGGCTGTATTGATACCCGTCGTTCGACGACTGGCTGGTGCATTCATTTTGGCAATGCTTTTGTCTCCTGGCGCTGCAAGAAACAAGACAAGGTCTCTAAGTCCTCCACTGAAGCTGAATACAGGGCTATGTCCGATGTTGTCAGTGAGTTGGAATGGCTTCGTCGTTTACTTCATGATTTTGGTGTTGATGTTCCTTCGCTTATGGATCTTCATGTGGACAACACCAGTGCTATCCAGATCGCTGTCAATCCTGTTCTTCACGACCGTACAAAACACATTGAAGTCCATATTCACTATGTTCGCGATTTGGTTCGTGCGGGTGTTATTTGTGTTCAGTATATCTCCACTGATGATCAGGTGGCCGATATTTTCACCAAGTCATTCACGACAAGCCGCCATTGGTTCCTCTCTAGCAAATTGATGCTTCGTGACCGGCATCAATTTGGGGGAGGCTGTTAGACAGTCATTCATTGTTGTATCATTAGCCCATTATGTATTCAGCCCATGTGTGATTAAGGACTTAGTTAGACTTAGTTAAGGGTTAAAGAAGTTAGTAAAAGCCCACGTTAGCAGCATGCAGCCATGCATACTCGGCCGAACCTAGGGTTTCGGTTAGGGTATAGCTTGTATATATATATTCCTTATGTGTTGATGGAAGAACTAAGGAAATACGATCAGTAGCCGGAGAGTCTTCTAAGCTCTCCCGTGGATTAGTCCTGATTATCAGGGATACCACGTAAATCGGTTGTCTCTGTTCATTCGTTTTTTATTCAGTATGTCTAACATCCATTTCATTTGCAATTCGGTTAACTCTAGGTTGACCTTTGGTACGCTTCATGTGCTCGGGAGGGTACACTACAGGTTCATCATACTGGGGCCAATATGCTTCATGAGCCAAGGGAAAGAACGACCCTTCCCAAACTCTGACCACGTATGGAGTCTTGTAGTATGGACTAACAAATATCAAAGGGTCCAAATTAACGCTTCTCGTAGCTGCATATCCATGAGAGCAAGGCAGGTGTCTCCCTTGAAACTTCCCACAAGTACACTCTCCAATTCCATTCTTTGCATCCAGTATAACTGTTTGAGCATTACCACCCTTTGAACTATCTGGTCCACTTCCTGTTACTACTACGAAGCGGGAATCTCTTCGACTAAATAAAGTCACCTTATGCCATTTTGCCCTTTCTGACCATGGTTTCATATCATCCGTAATCTTCTTTGGGATGTAGATTCCAGCATTCAACATCTGATATGTTGCTTGGTAGCGTTCAACGAACCATGTCACCGTACGAAAGAAGGTATGCAAGACTATAGATGAGATAGGCATTGCACGAAGACCAACATACAAAGCATTGAGGCACTCACCCATGTTCGTTGTTGTTATTCCATACATATACCCTTCGTCTTGATGTAACGTCCACCTCTCATAAGGATGAGTTTCTAGCCAATCTGCACCTTCAGAGTGGACCTCCCTTATGCTCTTCATTTTGTCTACAAACTTTCGAGTCTAAAAAAGCAATAGCTACAATAAAGCAAAATAAGGTTAGTAAAGGAGTATACGCATTCAACCAATTGATATAATCACAACATCTTATTTGTTCTTACCAGCGTGCCAAACTGCATGTTGTCCATAAGTTCTACCAAAGTGCTTCACGTAATTGCTTTTGAAATATCGTATGCACCAGCGCCACTTCCACCCTAGCTCCTCGGGTAGGTCGTAGAAAGCATGTGCAATTCCATGGTGTCAATCAGAAAGTATGGCAATGTCCTTCCGTTGAGTGACACGAGTGTATAGTTGGGAAAAAAACCATGCCCAACTTAAGTTGTTCTCCGATTCGACTATAGCAAAAGCAAGGGGGAAAAGTTGCATACTGCCATCAACACTAGTGGCAACGAGTAGAGCGCCCTTGTATTTGCCGGTCAGAAAGGTGCCATCAACTTGGATTATTGGCAGACAATGGGTGAAACCGTTAATGCATGGTTTGAATGCCCAAAATAATCGCTTAAACACGCGTTTAGCACCCCCATAGAAATCTTCGTAACTAGGCACAAAAACAGACCCAGGATTCTTGTCCTCCATTGCAAGAATCAACGAGGCATGTTAGCAAATGACTCTTCCTAATCACCATACACCTCTGCCATAGCTTTTTGCTTCCCATGCCATGCTTTCTTGTAACTGATGGTATAGCCATGTCGATTCTTCACTTCAGCGATGACACTCTTCACGGTGATCCCAGGTTGTGCCTCAATCAGATGTTTGATTGTTTGTGCAAACTTCCTTGCACTCAATTGTCGGTGATCTAGAGAAATCAGTGACGACCTACAAGTGTGGTTGTTGTCTGTCTTACGAATGAGCCAAGCCTCATTTCTTTTAACATATGCCGCCCGAACATGCCACATGCATCCGTCGCCATGGTTCTCGCAACGAACATGAATTTGTTTAGTGTCTGAAGTGATGACACGATATTGAAAGCTTCTTCGCATAGCAGTTTCTTTCAATGCATCGACCCCCTGAGGCTTTCCTCCAAATGTTTGGCCAACCACGAATCCAGAGTCAGGAGTCCTGATTGGTATAGGAGGGAGGTCAGGATCGTCGTTGTGAGCATAGAGAGGATGTTGTGGCACCATCGTGTAGTGAGGTGTGGGGGGCTCGAATTCCCCCTCATCAACTTCCAGATCTTCACCATCTAAACTACTCATTGATTCTAACTCTTCATCTTCCATGTTGCATGCCTCGCTAGTGTACGGAGGACTTGGTTTATCCACATATGGATCATTGTTGATGCCAGATGCTGGTGTAGATGCTTGTCTGGGTGACTGTCTGGGTGCCCTTATGTAATCCCATTCTTCACCCCATACTGGCCACTCCTGTCCGTCATGTTCCACCAATGGACCAGTTGCAGTTCGATCCTCGTATGTTGGCCATGGTGCATCATGCCGCACTCTGAAATCTCCTGAACCGGAAAACCCTCCCGATCCTTCACCGTGTTCGGTATAATCGCCGCCACCATATTGGCCATAAAATTCTGCCTCGACATACACCTCAGCAGTTGGAAATCTGTTCTATGCAATAAATCTCACCATCATATTAATGTCATCATCGTCAGACAAAACTGATCCTTCATATACAAGTGCATAATCCTTGTAAACCGGCATACGGTAAGTCATCTTGCATACTCTTCGCCCTCCTATGCAACATCGTTCCACACAAATATGACTGAGTTCTTGCCAAGTAAATATGCTCTCAATCCGGACAATACTTGATTCACCATCTTCGTAGTCAATACTATCATGAAAGTGTGTAATTCGACCATTCCACCGAATCTTTAAGTCGAATTTTCGAAATTTTCTACCCATTTCTGCAGTTTATACAAGCAGCTCATTACATACAGTACAAACAATACTAAATTAATCCAAAATTCTAATATGCTCATTCAAACAAAGTAAGCAGAACTTACCTCCAAAAATTTTCTTCTTTGCTCAGCTATGGTGCTCCAGCAGCTGCAGTTTGTGTTTGGAAGAAAGAAGATAGAAAGGAAGAGAGTTGCCATAATGTGCTAAGTGATGGCTTTTTATTATCATAAACTGATGGAGTGGTTCAAGTCCAAAACACTCGAACTACACTAGTTCGAGTTCATTAAACTCGATCTACGTCAACCAATAATTCCCCCCCCCCCTGCACCCTATTCTGGAGCATGTCGGACCGAAAGCAACTAGACAGAATGTTTGAGCAAGTAGTTCGAGTTTAGTGTAATCGAACTACACTAGTTCGAGTCCCTAAAACTTGATCTATGATAACAAAGAATCTTATCCCTGCAACCCTATCCTGAAGCATGTCGGTGGGCCAGTGGTTCGAGCCTTTTGGAATCGATTAAGGTAGTTCGAGTCATAGGGCATCGATCTAGTGCAGATAAAGATCGGGTGCATTAAAGTCGTTGCACTACATCGAGGTTTTAGGCGTCGATCTAACTGGATCGAGTTGTCCATACTCGATCTACTAAGATCGAGTCCTTTGTCATCGTTTTATGTTGTTCGAGTTCTCCAAAATCGAACTAATGTTGATCGAGTTTTTAAAACTCGATCCTATTTTAGTTCGAGTTTTTCATCGTCGAACTAGTTAGTAGTTCGAGTCCCATAAACTCGAACCCTTTGAAACTTGGGTAGTTTGGGAAAAATTTATAAAACTTATGTATTCTGGGAATTATGTATAATTTTTACTGTATTCTGAGAATTCTTCCACTTATAATACATTTTAAAAAGGTTGATTTGCTCCATTTCAAATTTCCTGCAACGAGAGTGAAAGTAGGAAGGGTATTTTCAACTACACAATCAATTTTTTATTTCATATAAAAAGACATCAATGTTAGGATTTGAACCATGGTCTCTTCAATCAAAGACAAGAATTATAACCAATTAGACTAGACACATTTGTTATACTTTATTAATACAAAACATAAAGGAAGTTAAAAATTATGAAAAACAGAGTACTTTTCTATCACGGTTAGTTAGCCCGCTAAGTCTCCTATAAGTATTTTGTGGTGTTTGATACTTCTATTTTCATATTTTAATAATTAATTTATAATTTTCGTAAAATATAAATGAAGGATAATTTTAAAATCTCAACACAAATATCATTGGTTGGAATATTGCGCATTGAATTGAATCAGTGTTGATGAAGTGTTCAATGACGACATAAGAACAGTGGTACCATATATTTCAAGAAAAATAAACATGTCAAACACCGATACCAATTATATCGACAGTCTATGCTAAAATTCGAAGTTGTTTAATCATTCAATTTGAGTGATAGTTTAGTTCAATCAAGCAAATAATTCACGATTGTGTATAAAAAAATAAAAACATATGTATTATATTATGAAATATGTATTATTTTAACAATCTCACAAAAACAATCAAGACTTCCATACGACCCCTTATTTCAATAATGTAATTAATGAAATAATTTTTATCAGCATGATGCAATGTTCAAGCTAAGTTCCAAGTATTAATCACCAGTATATAGTATTCATCATAGTTAACTATTTTAACATCCACAACTAACTATTAATGGTTACTTGCTTTCTCTTTGAGGGTTTAATGTAGCACTCTCATGCCTAGCTATGCTCTAAGCATTTGTTTTCTTTTACACATTATCATTTGCAGTTATTTATTAAATCAACTTTGTTTCTAGCTTTCAATTCCTAATTATTCACTACTTCCTACCAATTTATGGGAATGCTAAATATATTTTTCATGTCTAATCTATTGACCATAAATGTTGCTTATCACTTAAATCCAACGATGTCCATGTAAGGTTTGATGTCACCAACATATTCTCCCAATTTCTCCAAAAAGCATCATATCTTGCGATTGATATCATAGTTTTGTTAGGTAAAGTTCAACAAACTCAATCAACATTCGAACTCTTTGATATAACTATCTACATGCGAATATGAAGTACTGAGTAGCTAAAACTATACTTGAGTTAGTACAATCTTTTGCGCTTTCGATTCAAAATTCAATACATGATTATCTTATTACGATTTAGTCATACTAATTGTGCAGTAGGGGGACATCTTATCAAAATCGTATAGAAAGACTCTTTGATTGATCGCTTTCATGATGTAATCAATTTTACCAAAATAGAAGTGATCAAATTTATAAGATGCTCTCAAAGTTTGCTATAATTATTGAGGTTCAGTAGCACTTTAGGCGTAACGCGGTCATTGGGCATTTGTCTATCTCCTAGCTCGCCTAGACATGCTTAGACAATATAATAAAAACAACAATTTTTTATGATAATGAATAAAATAACAGTTTTAAAGCACTTTCATACTTTAGTTCAAATGATTTAACAACAAACTAAATAACTCTCAAGTTTATAAATTATTTTCTTTTACCAAATGATATAATTCATTCATTCATGAGCTGAAATAGCTAATTATCAGCACTTCAATTTAAGCTAAAACTCTATATGATACAATTGTTTGACGAAATGGGTTTATAATAGAGTGGTTCTATCGAGAGAGGTCTCTAAGAAACATGACTTACTTTATTATTTCTTAGGTGGATATAATATCTATTTTCATCGTTACTTTTACATTGGGTTTAATTTAGTATTTTTTTTCTTATGCAAGATATGATTTTATCTTTGATAATATAGATTTATTTTTTCAAGCATGTGGATGCTTGAGACTTCTCATTTGCCTCATGACTTACATTTTACAATGGCTCCAAACATGGATGGGTTTCTATTCAACACATAAATTTTTAATGATCTAAAAATTATGAAACTAAGATGCATATTAATAAACAATGTAAGATCTCATCTTCCCTCTTAAGCACTACATATCATTGTTTATTTATCATTAAATCAAAGTCTTTCTAACTTCAGTAAGAGTTACAATGACTTTTATTATTGTGGATTTCCCCCAAAATGTTAGGTATGTTGCTTTTAGTTTTTGCCTTCTTTTCGGTTTGATTTAGCTTTCTATATGAAATGCCACTCGAACCATGACTGCGTGAGTTAGTTTGTTTCTTTTTAAGGACACTCTACACATATACTTTGTTTCATTATATCATTGAATACACTCAAGTAAATGGAAAAGACAAATTTTTTATCGTATACTGAAGATTGATTATGCATGTATGATGTAAAACAACTCTTATCATTGTTCTTCTTAGACATTTTTATATAGATATGACTTTGTTTGAAAATATGTATTTATGTTAGTGTAGTTGGACGTTGTTTGTCATACATTAAATACTTTCCTATATTATTCATGAAGAACTTACCAAATTAAATAGTTACTTCAATCCTCAACAACATGAACCATAAAAAAAATACCTCAATGTTTACTACACGTATACATGAAAATCAAACTCTCCCGACCAAGAGGCCGGGCCCTAATCTAGTTATTAATATATATATATATATATATATATATATATATATATATATATATATATATATATATATATATATATATATACATCACCTCTCTATTATGCATAATACGTCTAACTCAACTATCAAACAATTCTCAAATGTACGTCTCTGTTAGTTTTTCCATCTCAATGTCGTTAAATCTAATTCAACCACGGTTTGGCCAATGAAATGGCAGGGTAAAAGAGATTTTAACCCTCTCTTGTTTCTAACGTACATCATTCAAAGCCCGGCGAAAGAAAAATTCTCTTGATCCTCTGATGTCCTTCCTCTCCTTGGCCACTCGATTTCTCGTTGTCGTCGCCTCATCGTCTCCCCCCCCCCCCCCTCTCCCGATCCTTCCTTCCCTTATTGCTTTCGTCGAAGCGACGACGACTACAACCCCAGACCCTCCCCCAACCCAGCTTTGAAATTTCCTTTCTTGTCCGAATCCAAAAGACATCGCCTATATATACGAACTCTCCGGCCACCCTAACCTTCTTTTAGGAAGGTTTGTTCTTTCCCATTCCCAAATCTACCCTAGAAAAATGGGCTGCTGGTGTGCGGCGCCATTTGACGAGAAATTGAGGTCCAATTCCACCATCCCAAATTTGAAATTTGATTTCTCTAATTTGGCAATATTTGATTTTATCTTTTCCCCTAAGAAGCTTAACGAGGACGAGCCATTATGGGCATCAGCGAAATCGTTGATCGAGGGGGGGGGGACAAAAAAAAATTTACAACCTTGAATGGGGGCGAAGGATAGAAACAAGAGAGGGTTAAAATGTCTTTTACCCTCCCATTTCACTGGACAAACCGTGGTTGAACCAGATTTAACGGCATTGAGATGGAAAAACTAACAGAGGGGTAAATTTGAGAATTGTTTGATAGTAGAGGAGCATGTTTGACTTGATTTATAATAGAGTGGCATGTTTGAGAAAGATACATAGTGGAGGGCATAATACATATAATCCCCTTTTTCTAAATTCGTTTAGGTCTCCATCAATTTTGTTGGTCTGATTTACGTTTGGATTGTTTGTTATCTTCAGTGGTGTGGCACTTTGACCAGATGCTTCTCCGGTAGGGTGATGCTGCATGATGTAAAGGAAGGGAAGGGATGCTAGTTCATAGTCTGCTACTGGGAGATTCTTGGATCATTTTGTAATAGCTGGGGGAATGGAAAACGTCAATGTATCATCTCTTTCCCTTACCTTTCCTTTCCTTTCCTTTATGCTCTTCTCCTGTGAATAAATGCGACTACTTACCCCCTATTTATGCCTAGGGTAATTTCGACAAGCTTCCCTTTCATCCGCCCTACGTTAGCAGCACATTAATGCATCGTATCTTATAAATGTTATTTGCCTCGACCACCTGTCATCCTTTTCAATGGAGATCAGGCGCATGGTGCCAATTTGCTGTCGTCCGTACTATTATGGATAGTCATTGAATTTGTCGTTATGCATCTTGACGGAGGCACTAGTCATGGGCTCACCTTGCGAATGGCCCATTGGGTAGTTCGCTGGACTTTCTGCAGGTCCTTCTCTTCGTTGCGTCTGCCATCTAGGCCTTGCTTGTACGCTTTCCTACAAATATACCCAACAATTTTACCACAATTAGGCGCTGGAGAGGCTTCCTCAAGCGTCTAATTACGCACTCTATTGTCACCAATGTGTCTCCACCCTTTGTTTCTCTCAGTCTTGCATGCGTTAATTTTTCTCCTCATACACCCGATTACTTAGGAGCATTTTGTGATTACTCCTGATTTGAACTATTATTTCGTCATTCTTGTCTCACTGCCAGATTTCCATACCCCAAAGGCGCTCATTCGCCCTATAAAGGCGTAAGACCACTTGGACAACGTCCGCACACAAGGCGCCCCTTCGATTTGGCTAACTTCCCTCTTGCGTGCGTTGTTGAAGGCGCATGACAATTGAGTGTGCCATCCATAAAAAGGCGCATGCCTATCAGGCACGTGGCACCCATCTCCTGTAGGAAGAAATCTACATGAAATAACCTGAAGGTTTATTGTCCCAGACAAGAACACAAGGTATGTAGATTGGTGAGTCTGTATATGAACTTAAACAAGCACCCAACAATGACATACTAAATTTAATGCAATCATGCTGTCAAATGGTTTTCGCATTAATGAATGTGATAAGTGTGAATATATCAAAAACACACCTAATCACGAAGTCATTATTTGTCTACATGTAGTTGATATTTTGATAATGAGTAAGAACATTATTGACATAAAAGAGATAAAACGCATGATATCTAGATCTTTCAACATGAAATACTTGGGTGATGCTATTTTTTCTTGGAATAAATATATATATAACGCCTCAAGGTCTAGCATTATCTCAATCTGGCATAACAGTATCAATATCTGGACAACACAGAACTAACATCATAGAAATCATATCCAGAGACATCGAACAAATATCCAGACATTATATAACAGATATCTCAACCGCACAAAACTAATATTGATGAACTAACATCCATATAGGATAGAGAAATATCCATAAAGAGTAAACAAATATCCAAACATCACAACTCATATCCAGACAATCAATTACAAAACAATATTCACCTCATTAAAACTAGTATCCCAGGCCTGCTAACTGTTATCCACCATGAAACGAACTATTATTCCACAAATCAGACATAACAAATCTAATCTTATATCCCAGCCGCATAGAATCCCAGATCCTAGACACATAGAATCTCATATCCCCCAAATTGAATCCCAGATCTCAGCCGCACAGAATCCCAAATCGGCCAAATCGAATCCCAAATCATCCAAATCGAATCCTTGAAACTAAAGCGAATCCATGAAACCAAATAGTCGAATCAATGAATCAGAAGAAAGGAAGACATCTTCCTCAACAACATTCCCTCTCCTCACAGCCAACGTCTTCATATTCCTCACACTACCGGCGTCAACGTCTTCTTCCTTCAAGCACCGCTACCATCCAAAACTACCACCGCTACCATCATCGCCAAGCATTGACGTCTTCTCCTCGCGCCGTCATCTTCTTCCTCGAGTCATCGACATCTTCCTTGTAGCCCTCGTTGCAACCGTCGTCTTTCTCGCAACCATCGACGAAGAGGAGTTTTTTTTTGCGCGTTATCATGAGAGGAAAGGGGGAAAATTGGAGAGGGGAGAGAAAGGAAACCGGCAAAATGATGGAGAGAGAAGAGGATACTCAAGAAAATGTGATTTTTTAAATAGGAGAAAGAATATTTTTTATTTTGAGTGGGCATGATTTTCCCAACATAAAGGGCTTGGACCAGCCAAGCCGCAAAAATAATCTCCCCCTCACATGTCGACGCCAGTCTTTCCCCGTGGTAGGATCGCGACTCGTCTATTGTGAAGATCCATCCCGTCCTATCAGTAATTACTAGCGTGGCCCCGGCCAGTTGGGCGGAGGAAAGTGAGGTATGAAATTTGATAATGTAATGGGGTGTATAGTTTATTATTGTATAGTATTTTTGGGAAACACGTGATAACGATAGTGAATTTTAGTAGAAAAGAGACATAAATGATGCAACGAATCAAAAATCAGCCTTATGAACCAAAATCAAGTATCTGTTACCTTGTGAAACAATATTGTTTCTGGTAATATGATGAGGTGGAGTAAGTTTTATAGAAACTAAATTCCAGAAAATCGAATAAAAAATCGCCTATCCCGCCAGTTTTCGGGAAATGAGCATCTCACAATCGTTGCTAGCTTTTACTCGACCCGTTGGCCGATTAATTTGCTTTATAAAACTTTCATCTTGTCGTCATTGTGCTTTCTAGTTTTTGCCAAGCCATGATAAAATCTAAAGAAATCAAGAATGAACAACACGATTTGGGATATGAATCGCTATTCCTGTATCCCTAGAAAATGGTGGTAAACACGGACTCACCTGCCAAACTGGTTTGGATTGAGATTTTTATCGGGTATCAGGGAACCATGTGATTATAAATTAGACTTGATCAAAACGGGCCAAAACTTGAAATTCAACATGTTTGACCGACCCATGCCAGACTATAATTATTCTTTACTTTTAAACTTTCTATTTGAAAATAAAAAATAATGAAAGAAAAGAGATGACTGCAATTCGCCACTTGCACATCACTAATTCTGGAATAAAACTATAGAATTTTGAAAGAAAGCTGAAAACGTTTAGGGTCGTTTTAATGTTAAAAATAACCAAATAAATCTTTCTGTTTATTTTTTTACTAACAAATACCAAACGATTCCCTATAAAATACACTATAATTTAATAATTATGATATCAAATAATTACATAATATATATTTGAAATGATAAAAATTGGACTAATTGGGTTGGTCGAGGTTGAACCATTGAATAACTTTAAAATACCTTATATTTTAGCCACTAAGATATAAAGTAATAGCATAATATATATTATGCTAGAGAAAATAACTTGTTTTAGAATGACAAATCCATGATGTTCATTTGTTTTACTTGATGGGCAAATCTCGTGTATGTCAGACTCATTCAACTCTTTTATTTTATGGTTAGCGGTTAGCCCATTAGAATCCATGCATTAGTTTATTGTTAAATTTTTTCTTTTTAGCAATAAAAAGGAGTATTGTTTTTCCCTTTTTCATATATATTTTACCACCACGGAGAAATAAAAGGACTTAAAGAAAAAAATTGACACTCTTGGATCCGTTTAAATCCGCATGTGTACGGTAAGATGGCCCGTTTCACAGAGGAAAAAGAAAAAAAATTGACACTCCCTATTCTACCCTTCCTACAAACGCTCTTGGAGCAGGGAATTTTAAAAGGGGGAATGATTTTTTTCTCTGCTATTATATGTTTTTAATTTAAAAAGATATAACAAATGTATTTAGTGTGATTGATTATAATGTTTGCTTATTTAAAGTGGTCATGGTTCGAATTGTGGGCTTTGCCAGATGATCGACCATTCCTTTGCCTCTCCCAGCTAGGGATGGCAATCAAACTCATGGCCGCGGGTACCCGACCGCCCCCGACCCAGTCAACGCGGGGAATCCCCGCTTTGACCGGGTATGGGTAAAACCCGCAAAAAGTTTGATGGGTATGGGGCGGGTATGGTTTTAGCCTCCCCGCCCCATACCCATACTCATACCCGCCCCACCAAGAGAATTTCTTCACATATAAAAAAATATGTGGATTAAATTATAATCTATCAATGATGATGATGATTATAACTCGAGAAAATAAATAGTAGAAATGCAATTGAGTAACCACCTTAATCAAAACCTAATTCATTTCCCTCAATTCTCCTTCCACTCTTTCACTTTCCCCCTTGTCAACAAGATTATGTTAGTTAATTATTACTTAGTAAATGTATCAAGAGTTAGAGCATAATAATTTAAAAAATATTGTAGTCTATAATATGTATTAATGGATGTTTTAGGATCATATTCTTTGAATCGTATTTATAAAATGACCGTGTTTTGTTGACTTCATGATATAATAGGTTTGTTTATGGTTATAATTAAAACTTTTCTCGTAAATTTTAGGTATAATAATCTAGATAATAAATAAAAGCCGAATGATGAAAACTGTTGCTCCATTTCAAATTTCCTGCAACGAGAGTGATTATAGGAAGGGCATTTTGGTCTTCACAATTGCTTATTTTCTTATTTATTTATTCATAAAAAAGGCATGCACTGGGATTTGAACCTTGGTCTCTTTAAAGGAAAGCAAGGATCATAACCAATCACACTAAGTATATTTGTTGTATCTATTTAAATTCAAACATACACGAACCTAAATTATGAAAATCATATGACTTTTTTAACGATTAGTTGGCCACTGAATCTCCCGTAAGTACTTATTTGGTGTTTTAATACTTTGATTATTTTAGTTGTAGTTTAATACTTAATTTAAATTTCTATCTATTTTATAAATATACAATAACCCTAAAATTGCAGCCCAAATATCACTGGTTCGGATATTGCATATCGAATTACAATATTAAACATGTAGAAGCAATATCGACTTCTTAAATTAATATTATTTTTCAGAATTACTATGGAGAAATTATATCTTTGTGCAAACTATATGAGACTGGTTCTTTTAATATTTTAGTCGGGATAACCGCTACATTTTAAACTTCTTCATAATCTGGCATGATTGGATCCAATGATTATTATACAAGATTGTGTTTAATAGGGTGGCTCATTTCACCACTTTTTGGCGTGTTAATGAATTTGTAGGACAATGACAGGTCTACATCTACACTCATCACAATCTACACATCATATAAATGTGAAATGAGAAAAGAGGGATTCCATTTCAAATTTGATGCATACAGAGCAATTTTTTAGGGGTAAATTTAGAAGATGCCAGTGCGGTCGGTCTGTTGAGCACGAAAGTAAAAATATGTTTTCATTTAAACGGGCCCAAACTGTTATTTGGCCCACTAATCGTGCACCCATAGCCAATGCAGTCAAATTCGGGATTTTGATCATAAAATCGTAGGATTTTAGGATTTTACTTAGGGATTCCGATCTTGATTTTACTATATAATCGGTGGACCTTAAAATCGTTTAAAATCGGGACTAAAATTGTTAAAATCGTAAAATAGTATCGAAATCGGGATTTGATCGTAAGAGAACAAAATAGGTGGTTTGAGCCAATTTAAAATAAGTATAACTGTTTCAGCGGAAAGGGCAATGGAATCTTCTCAGATATTTTTCTATTAGAAAAATATTCAAAAATAATAAAAATAACCAAATTAGGGTTCGGTTAATCTCTTTCCCTTCACCCCATTTAACTTATTGGTAAAACACCTGTCCTAATATTGGAAGTATGTAAGAACTAACATCATTATTAACTAATTAATTTATTAATGAATATATTTGTACCAACCCACTAACATTACTTATTTTATTGGAGTTCAATTATTTTTAGTTTTAAATCATACTTAGTAGACGATGTCGAAATATTACTTTGAGTTAAACAACCTAGACATAACATGAAAATAAGAGCCAAACTCATAAAATATATCTCTTCATCATGAATTATTTTGAGTTACACATTAAATAACAATTAAAATAGTAATTTTGGAACATTAATCTTGAGAATTATCTTATGGAAAAAAAATCTTCTGAATTATCATTTTAAATGCTATGTGTCTTTGTGATATTAATAATTTACCTTATTAATATTCTTATATGCTATGTTCTATATGGTACTTAAAATCCTACGATTTTACGATTCGATTATACGATTTTGATTTTACCCATCGCAGCCTCTCCAAATCTTCCTATTCTACTCGCCGGGTCATCTCCTCCACTACAAAATATCTCCTCATGTACTCAAAGTTCTCACTGAAACCTAATATCTACAACTTAGGCGCAGAGGGAGCAACCGATGGATTGTAGCGACCCCCACTATTTTGATAGCTAATCAAGAAGAGCGCGTTTGTTTAGTTGTATGGTGATTCACTTAATTAACAATTTTAATTCCGTTGACAGCCTCCTCTCCGCAATTGTATTGTGTTCACGAAGATCTGAAGGCGCAAGTGCAACAGGTCCAGGGGTAAACAATATGTATAAAGCGTTGGCCAAATTGAATTGAGTCATTCTACTTGGAATATGAAGATTTTTTCTTAATTGCTTTGGTTCGTGATGCAACTATGTTATGTTTGAAGGTAGACCAACACAAACAACAGCACAGCTCCAGGGCTATTCTGCACATTAGGTAGTTGGGGTATTAATTGATAATTATTTGGGATTATTCCTACAAGTACATAATTTGGAACGTGCCTTTATATTGCATTGATTAATAGTTGTTTGAGATTTTTCAAATGAGTGATTTGACATGTTAAACTCTCTTATTTTTGAAAATGGAGTCTTCGAAGTGGAATATGAAGATTTTGGATTAAGCTTGGTTTCGTAACGCCCTTATGGGTGTTTATTCTCTAAAATGCAGCTGTCTTTCAAAGTGCCCGTTGCAAATGGCAAGTCAGGATACAACGATGGTACCGGTACACATTTATATCATTAGTAGGTAGCAGATTGTGTCCATTCTGTGTGGGCTTTTTCTTTGTTTGACTTTTTCTCGCCTTTTTTCTTATCTCTTTTTCTATTTTTGGTTTTTGTGTGCTACCTTCAGTTGCTACGTCTTCATTTGTGAGCCATCTATACTTTTCTTAATCAGTGCCTAAAAATCATATATACTCGATTGCATAGTAGTTACTAATAGATACATTTATACCAATAGAGAGATTTTAAGTTTTATCAGTTGTTAGTTTTAATATTTACTTACATTGGTTGTTTATGTAGTTTTCTTTGTAATATTTCTCATTATACAACTAATTACTATGGCTACGTAGTTGTATAAGTGGGGGTTGGACATGATAGTTCTTAGAAGCATCAATACTTGAAAGTTATTATAATGACCAAATTCTAAAGTTATGGTTTGCCTTCAACTTGCTTGGAGCATTTCAATTATGCATCAATTGTTCTCTCCGTGTAGTTAACTCTCAGACAAATCGAAAATCTTGCTGATATGTGCTTGATTGTAGTTAAATTTAGGGTTTTACTGCATTGTTGCTTTACTCTTTTTTCGTGGTTGAGTCTGCTTCAAAAAATTTAGTTTGATTTTAGAAAATTTTGCTTCTGCAGTCCTGTCTTGCCACCAACGCGTTCAATAGATGGACACGGGAGAGGCGAAGGCTATTTTTGTGTTGTTGTTGCTGGTTTAGGGATCGGTTTGTGAAGAAGAGGGAGAAGAGAGGGGGAAAGGGAAATGCAGGAGAGGGGGATAACTCTTTTCTCCGACAAAAATGGAGTGAAGAAAGGAATTATGATCAGTAAGAATATGGTTATCTTACATAACGGTCTCTATTCTGTTTGAATTGAGCTTGAGAGGCAGTGATAAGGACGAGCTGCAACCAATTCATAGTGAGAAGAGAGCTATGAACTGTGATCATGTCTTATTTCAAGTTAGAAGGTAGTTTCAGTATAAGGATTATTTAATTTGACAAGTTGTTTCGTCCATGATTCTTGGTAGTTTCAGTGCCATTCTAGCCAATGTTTAGTCTGTAATTTTTGAGAATTGATGTGCGAGTAATGACTTTCACTTAGCTTCAACTATTATGTGTGTATTTATTGGCATGTGATAGAATTCTCTTTTCCTTTTCATTGAATTCATTTTCATACTCTAATTGTATTATTTGTACATAGGCAAATCATGCTCGAGATGGCAACTCGCTGATATGGCTGATGTAAGGAATGAAGCCATCATTAGAATTCAGACCGACAACGGGGAGGGATGCCCAGGACTAATTCAATGATGATTGATGATGGTATAATAAAAACTGCAGTCTGCATCAGCACCAATTTCTAGGCCTAAGTAAAGGTATTCAACCCAGAACTCTGCTTAGCGCTAAAAATTGCCCTCACCCAACCTTGATCCTGTTTGACCCACTTCTGAAGAGTCAAGATATATGACTAATCCTCCCCGTTCGTATTTTCTTATTGACTCTTTCTGACCCTGTAGGTTGGGGCGGGTCGGGAAGAATTGGATTAGTGGGTCGGTCCTAATCAAGTGGAATCCCAATCCCTTCACTCTCACTTGCTTTCTCTCCCATTCCACAAGTAGGTAACATACAGTAATCCGGCCAACGGGCCGGGTAATAAGCTAGTATTGGATATACGGGGATGAGTATTACCCATAGGTACCCGAAACCTACGGGTGTGGGAATGATTTTGCAAAACATTTCCCGTATGGATATAAGGCGGGTATGGGTTTGAGTATTTGAAAATGGGAATGGTTTAGGCAAACCCACCCAAACCCGCCATTGCCATCTCCCCAGCTCGATAAACCTTTCCTGGGGACTCGGTTGATCCCTCAATAAAAAACTCCGCAAACTTGCTCGCAATCTATCTCACCTCTGTCTCAAAGAAACCCCACCCTTTATCGGCTTGATATCAGGTATTGCATCCCTTCCTAGGGTGTCGTCGCGAAATCCCAGTTTCAGAAATCTGATGCCCTGCTCCCAATCCCCTCCTCCGTCTTGCTTGTTAAATCCTAGGTAACTGACTTCACAAGCTCAATTCATTACTACCTTTGTACATCAGGTTGGAACTCTCAGTGTGTGTGCGTTCTATCCTTTGGTAATGCTATTAGGTTTTGTCTATTGGTATGCCTTCGGTTGATCCTCAGATTTGTTGTTTGATTTATTGACGAAAACTTCAGTAAGATACTGTTAATTTGATTATTTCCATTGCTTTTCCACTTCTATTTGATTATGGACCTTACTTCTATTCTCTTGGTCATCTGTTACTGTCACCTGCCCTGCAATCGTTCCCAAGTGCTTGCAAGGAATCAACTTTATCACAAATTGAAGCTACGTTTACTCTTTTACTGAGTGACCTCTTTTCAACGTTTCACCTCCATGTTACTAGCTTTTAAATGTGTTTGTTCTAGTATCATTTCCCAGTTGGGTCATCTCAGGGTATTCCTATTCAAACTGTTTAGCATTTGCCCCGTTTTCCACCTTCCAGGCTCATTGTTGCAATGAGAATCCATTGGCCTGGACTAAGTTGAAGTGTTCTTATTAATTTCCCTGCTTTTGACTAGAGTGCTTTATCTACTGTTTTGCTACAAGATTAGATATTGATTGCTTTGTTCTTTTGTGGTCTTTCTCAGTTTTGCCTTAAGCTTTGTGGGTCAGTTGGTATGACGTTAAACAAACAGATTAGAATTCTTTCTCGTAGATAATAATTACCGTGGCCCTTTTAGGATGATACAGCCATTAGATCCTATAGCTGCTATTGAGACTCTCCTCGAGTGCCCACAGTGATGGAGGTTTTTCAACTGAAGTTAAACTTTAAGCTAGCCCATGTCAGGTGAACAGATTTTCATCTTAACTTCTTTTTATAAAGCTCTACAACCCTTTTTTTAGATATTCAGTGGTTCGTTGTCGGTGCTGGAGTGAAGAAGTCGCAATCTCCCATCGAGGGACCCGACTCCGCTCTCTTCTTACACACAGTGGTTATTCATTAGCATTCTTTCATTCTTCTAATCAAAAGCTGGGAACTCCCAAAAACAATCCATATGTGTGGACTATTTCAATGCAGTTGTGTTGTGCTATGTTTGAAACATTACTGCCATTCCATTTTCCTTTGTCATTATTTATGGGATCGGGGAACTTAGCAGCCGCTGGTAGAGTTAGGTTGTGATTAAGATGTCTTACTTTTTCCTGGGCGGTGTATGTTTTTGGTTGGGATCTCTCACCCTCTTATTTTTGTTTTTATAACTCTTCACTTCTCAATTTGGTTGTATCATGTATGTATTGAGTCGAAGCGGAGCGGGGCCATTCGAACATGTCGATTTCTAAATTCGATTAATAATAAGTAGATTGGTCAACTAGTACTTGAATCTTTGTTAGAGTTCCTATTTTGATTTGTGTTAAGAGCTCATCGTGTACAGGATATTGTTAGAGTTCTATAATAGAGAGGGAGAATAGGAGACAAGGAATGAAGCCATGGCATGCACATGGTCGGAAGAAGGTCCTGTGTGCAGGGGAAAAAAAGTTACACGGATGGCTAGAGCAGCTGCTGCGATTGAGAAAGTGACAGAGAAGAGTGGGGTAATTTCACAAGCTGGTATGCTTTTTCCTACTCTAATTTAAATGGTATGTGGTTTGTTCTACGTCGCCCAGTTGGAGCTGGAGATAAAAGTGTGCTTTGTTGAGACCAGATTTGTGCTCATATTTAACATGTTTGTCAGTAATTATTGAACGTGTACAAACATTTGATTCGTTGGAATTCTACATTTTAATGAAAATACACGATATAAGATGGTTGATTAATTTGTCCTCGGTTCAAATCACATTCTTATTGTTGGACTTGAGCTGTTCAGCATCATGCATGTCCTTGTATTCATGCAGACATTAAAGAATTTCGCGTTTTTCAACCTCGTTTACAGTTCATTCACATTTCACTGTCAATGAAGTTTGGCAGAGCATAGGACAGGGCCAGTCGGCCAGAGAAAAACGAAACCCATTTGCTTGGCATTCTGCAATTATTAACATTATAAAGGGAAAAAGTCAGAACTTATACAACACGCATTAAATGTTGCCAGTCGTGCAATGTTGTTGAAAAGGATTGGGAATATCCAAGTTGGAACAAGTAAACAAAGTAGTCGAGGTTTGGGTTGGATCAATGGATAATTTGTTCACTCCAGATTGAGAAAGTATTATTATTGTGGCTGTCTTTCCTCGGGAAATTATGGCATAATAATCAAAAGGGCAGTGTCGTCACTTCAGCTCCCAGCAACTTACATACAGGCAGTCAGCAGCATCTCTCTCTTGGTCTTGGGGTCTTTGGCTAGAGTGTTTATGAGAAAGAAAAAACAATTCTGTCAGAAGGACATCAATGCTCTACATAGCTCTTGGCAGAAGGGGAAAAAATAGCTCTAGATAGCTTTGTTGAGTATAGAAATGGCTCCTTCTCTCTTCACTGCAATCTTCCTCCTCTCATTTGCTTTCTTACCATTCCATACTTATTCTTCTTCTTTTGTTGCTTCTCATTTGGAGGCTGATATTGGTACAAGTAATCAGTCTTCATTCGCTCCTTCTGATCAGAAAGTGAATCTCTCGGTCTACTACGAATCACTCTGTCCAGCTTGTGCTCAGTTCATAGTTCAGAACCTGCTCACCATCTTCAACAATGGCCTCATTGACATAGTCAATCTCAGGCTAATACCTTGGGGAAATGCTCGTTTCATTGGAATGAACAACACCATCATTTGCCAGGTTCTTTCATTCATGTCCCTCTCTCATTTAGAAAGTTCAGATTGATTAGCCAGGAATGTCAGCCAGCAACCTTTTTGCCAATCGGGTTCGATTATATGAACTATTCTAATTCGAGAAACATATGAGTCTGACGAACTGTTTTGCAGAACGGTCACGAAGAATGCCAGCTGAATACTGTACAAGCTTGTTCCATCGACATTTTGCATGATGTGGTATTGGTTATGACTCTGATTCAATTCAATTCAGTTCAGTTCAGAAAAGCTTTTTCTACCGTGACAACTTTCTGCCAATGAAACTGAACGAGCTCTCTGTGTTGCAGGACAAAAGCTATGCTCTGATCTCATGCATGGAGCTGTTCGTGATCGAGGGGAAGCATAACAGTTGGCACGAATGTTTCGAGTCGCTGGGATTGTCTGACCAACGTATTGTTGACTGTTACAACAGTGCCAATGGAACCAAGGTCCTATTGTCTTACATTCACATTCCTTCAGCTTAGACAGAATCCAACACAATATTGACTTGGAGAAAGTTCTTTTTGTGTTGCAGCTTGATGTTTTGCTTAGCCAGGAAACTTCAAGTCTCGTCCCACCGCCCACGTTTGTGCCGTGGATCGTTGTCAATAAGTTGTCCATTGGAAAGGATTACGGGAATTTCACTGTCTATGTGTGTAATGAATATAAAGGGCAGCCTGCACCAGCGGCCTGCAATTCGCTGCCACCACAAGGGAGCAAAGTTGCAGTATCGAATTTGGACAATCTTCAAGCCTGCCATAAGAAGGAAGCCATGAACTTGACATCCCTGGACCGGTTAAGAGAGTGACGAAGTTGAGGAACTCAAAGGAACCTCCAGAAGGGTTCAAATAGAACATGAGGATATAGTATAGCCTGTGAAACTGATACTTAAATTGTTTCTGTATCTATATAAATAATTAATTGGGATGAAGGATAAGTTATGGCGTTTTTGTGACCTTAAAGGCTGAATCTTCCTTACTAATGGAATTTTGGGAGCCTCTTCTCCTTTTTCTCATCTAAATGATTCAGAACGACCAGAGATGATTAGTATTTTAGCATTAGACTAACATACTTTTGACGTTAGATTCTCGTCCACTCTTGCTACTTTCTACTAGAAAAGCAGAAGAGTAGACTTGCATCAAAGAGAGACACATTTCCCTCTCTCATCGTTTTTCTCCTTCCGTGATGACCGTTGGGCTGAGCCCTCTACATCGGAGGCCAATCGCAACCTTAATTTGCCGGACGGATCCGCTTCATTTTCCCTGCTCCAACATAGCAAGAAAGCTTAAGCAAGCATCAATTAAGGTTCTCTAGCCAAGGAGAAAAGGAGTTCGCAGTCGTGACTGCAAAAGCCTAATACGAAGAGATGAGCCACAACTCTTACAATGTCTTCTCAAGTACAAAGTACAAACATAACATGGACACCAAACCAACCCTAAAAGAATCTTTACTGCATCGTACTCAAATTTAACACTGATATTACAGAACGAAAGAGACAACGAGATGAAGCTTTTCTGAAAATAGCTGATCACAAAGCAACATATAAGTGAAAAGAGGGGAGCGGGGAAGGACCCTGGGATATTACACATACGTTAAGAATTGTAGGTTTCATGATCATTGGTTCTTTCGAACTAATAACTACAATAACATAATTTGGTACAGGAAAGGTGTTAGTAACACATACACACAATCTCTCTGGAACCAGATCAGCAGGAAACAGATCGGAGGGCTCTGAAGGAACCGATAGGATGTTCGATTGCCTATCGGTGATTTATCAACTTCCAAATGCTCTCACAAGTTTCAAATGGAGTTGATTCTGTTGGGTCGAGCTCAAACTTCTCAACCATCCTCTTATCCCGGTCTACTATATCTACAGCTGGAATTAAGGAAACCCACTCCCAAGCATGTTACAAAACATATCAGACAAGTTTTTGAAGGCAAAAAGAAACAAAGCCATATACATTTAGCTCCAAAAGACAAGGATACGGCCTGAGATTGTGGAACGGTTGTCCAAGTCTGGAATGATATTCGTAACAGAAGCATACATAGAAAGCTTCTTCCTGCAGATGTCAAACCAAAAATATGCTTCAATTCCTGGTGAGTAAAGAGAGAAACAGAAATCAAAGAGTACATTTTTCACAGATTGACTTCATACGAGTCGTATCAACTACTCACTGTGCCCTCAACTCTTCGCGATCCAGTTTCTTTCTCAGTTGAATTTGCTCGTCAATGGAAACCCTTTGCCGTTCTAAACTGCTGATCTGATTGTTGATCACTGTGTTTGACAGAATTAGGAAACAAAAACCAATCAATCGAAGGGAACACAAATGCTTCGTACACTCAACCATCGATTTCATATAACCACAGATGCACTTATCTGAGATCCTCTCGTAAAGCACGTTCCTCGTTTAATTCAGCTTCCAACTCCTTCTGGAGAAGGCCTATCTCCGCGTCATCACACTCCTCCAGTTTTGCCTTTGCTGTCTTCTGCTTGCATTCCTCAATCTTTTTCTCATAATCTGAACAAGAATTAGTGTTCTCTTCGGGTCAACACAAAATTGGTTTCCAGATTCGAGTCAGCCTCAAGGGATTAATTCCCTAGATTTTTGCCCGAAGGAAGAAAAATTATACAAAACATACTGAAAGTAGCTCCTTTTGCCAATCATGAATCGGGAAATGCACAGCAGAGCAAGGCAACAGTTCAAAATTCACTGGGCAAGATATTTTATGGGAGAAAAGGGGGACCTTGGAGCTGGGTGTGAACCTCGTCGAATTCTGCCTCAGAAAAGGTGCGAAGAGCTGTCGACTCGTCAAGACACTGGGATAAGGAATCGATGCTGGTTTGCTTCTTCAACACCGCCACCAAATCGTCGCTAAATGAAATTAATTTCACCAGATCGGTTTCCCCAAGTAAACCCGCCATCTCTGCTGGAAATGCACAGCAGCTCGAAGAAGGTACCCTGGTTTTGGCTGACTTAGGGTTTATGTCTTTGCTCCTGCTCCCCGAACCTAAAGCCAAGAAGCTGAAAGAATTTTGGTCGAGTGATCCAAGTTCCCGACGGGGTAGACCTTGATTGCGAGAACGCCGCTGGTTTCGGGACTTGGATTCTGGTGGAGTAAGCTGCGGATTCTGGTGTGGAGAGTGTATGTTTCAGACTCGAAAGGTAAGAGAGGGAAAGCAAAACACTCGAAATCTCGAAGAGAATATTGAATAATGAATAGAATACGCCATTTTTCCCTCATATTTCACTATCCTCAAATTTTCACACCTCTAAATTTTCCTTCCCCTCCCCAATTTTCTCCCCTCTTTTGTGTATAGAGCTTTTGAACACCAATTTACCATCATTATTTCACTATCTTCAAATTTTCACTCTCTCCAAAAAAAATTCTTCCTCTTCCATGAACATAGGGTAATGGATTGCAGTAAAATATATGATGAACTAAACCGTACAAAATCGCTAATATATGTGGTTTGGTTTGACCTCATCAATAACATTGCAATCGAACATGCAAGTGCGACCCTTTTTTTTATGAATCGGTATACTTTCATATCATCAAAAAGTGGTGCTGACAACAGCCTTGCCAGCTAGGGGGGAATGGAACCTGAAGAAAAGACCCAGCAATACAACCTACCAACAGTAACCAAACTTACAAGGAAAGAACTTATTTCTATATATAAAACCCTAATAGTGTAAAACTACCAAAGAATAACCAAATAAACAGAGCAGTCCCGGGTAAGAGACCAGGCAAACTAGGGATCAGGGGGCCAAAAACGTTCAATCTCCTTTGAGTCCTGCACCAACACTCGAACTTCACTCTTTACCATAGACTGCCAAATCAATCTTCCTGTCATTACACACAACGAATTTACTCCAAACTTCCGAATAGCCCAGTCAAGGTTCTCCTCCCACGTTTGCGGCAAGAAAGAACAAACTTTCCCCAGCAGCAGTTGATGGATAGAAGAATAATAGGGACAGACAGAGAACAAGTGCTCTCTTGTCTCATCTGGCTGATCACAGAGAAGACAATGATCTGAACCAGCAAATCCCCATTTTTTCATCTTGTCTTTTGTTTGTATCTTGTTACGAATAATAAGCCAGACAAGAAACTTGTTTCTAGGGATAGTAGTCCCCTTCCAGAGAAGCTTATACCATCTTACTTCATTTTGCTTTGGCCTAACAACTTCCCAGATCAACTTTATAGAGTACCTTGGCATAGCATTATTATTCCAGAGAAGCAAGCCATTGTTAAAGCTAAATAGGTTAGGGACCTTACTTCGAAGTATCAACAGCTTCTTCCAGTTCCAGGAACCATTCACATTCACAGCCCAAAAATCCCTACCTTTCAACTTATATTCCTGAATCCAGACTACCCACAGTGAGCCATGTTGCAGCATTATCGCCCAAATCTGCCTAAAGACATAAGCAAAGTTCCAGGTAGTGAGATCCCTCAGTCCCAATCCACCTTCTTTCTTCGGTATAGATAGGTACTTCCAAGCCATTTTCGCTTTAAGCTTAAGCCCAGGACCAACAGACCAGAGGAAGTTACTACAGATTCTCTCAACCTCGCGAATAACAGTTTTGGGAAGCATGAAGACACTCATCCAATATTGTGTCATACTATACAGGACATAGCCAACTAATTCCCCCCTGCCAACATAATTGAGAGACTTTGCCTTCCATCCCTGCACCCTACTTGTGATTCTTTCTATGAGAGGCCTGCAAGCATTAACTATGAGCTTCCCAGCCACTAGAGGTACTCCTAGTCCTAGATAACTCACTGGGAAACCACCCAACTGATAACCATATCTACTAGCACGAGCCACCATCTCTTCCTTCTCTAACCCTCCAAAGAAAATTTCACATTTACTAGGATTATACTGGAGCCCAGAGAGCTTGTGGAATACACTCAATACCCTCTGCACACTCTGAATACCATAATTTGACCCATCAGAGAAGACTAAAAGGTCATCAGCAAAACATAAGTGAGTCAATCCAATTTTCTTACACATTGGGTGATAAGGAAATCTCCCCTTCTCAGCTTCCAGATCCAATAGACAGGAAAAAACCTCCATAGCAACAACAAACAAATATGGGGAGAGAGGGTCTCCATGCCTCAAACCTTGTTTTGCAAGAAAGTATCCCACTAAGCCCCCATTAAAAGCAATACTCAACATAGGACTTGTGACACACATCTTTATCCAATTAATAAACTGACTAGATACCCCCATGGCTTCAAGCACAACAAAAAAGAAATTGCCAATTCATAGAGTCAAACGCTTTCATAAGATCAACCTTCAACGCTGACCTAGTGGAAATGTTCTTTCTAGAATACTTATGCACTAGCTCATGAGCCAGGAGAATATTCTCCCCAATGACCCTCCCTTTCACAAAACAGTCTGGTTTTTACTAATTACTAGGGGCAGGAGGGAACTAAATCTATTCGCCACAATCTTTGATATGCATTTATACACTATATTGCAGTAAGAAATAGGCCTAAAAAACTTCATCTCATCTGGGTTTTGGACCTTAGGAATTAGAGCAAGGATAGTAGCATTTACCTCTCTTGGAATCTTCCCAGTCACAAAACAATTCTGAATGGCTCTTGTAATTTCAGCCCTAATAACCCCCCAAGATGCTTGGAAGAATCTTGCATTATATCCATCCGGGGCTGGACTCTTATCTCCATTAAAACTGAACATAACATCTTTTACCTCACTAGCAGCGATATGAGCACTGAGAGAAGATACCTGCTCAGAATTGATCTTGTGCCTTAGCAAACCCTTAAAAAAATCCATTGATTCTATCTCAACATGTGGATTCTCTCTCCCCAGCAGAAGCATATAAAAATCGATAGCCACTTGACACATACCTTCAACTGAAGTGACTGAGCTCCCCTGAGCATCCTTAAGAGAAGTTATTGTATTCCTTTTGAGTCTAGTTCTCATAGAGCGATGGAAGTAACCAGAATTTGTGTCTCCCACCTTTAGCCACAACTCTCTAGATTTCTGCCTTAGAAAGCTTTCCTTCGCTTTAATCAGGTCAAACAGTTCTTTAGAAACCCGTACCTCAACCTCAAAACTCATTTGCGAAGGACTTGAAAGGGCATCCAGCTGAATGGATTCTAGTTCTTTCTCTTTTTCCCTTACTCTTCCCCTTATGTCAGAGAATCCCTCTTTATTGAGCTTCTTGAGTAGACCTTTGAGTATCCTTAGTTTCTTGTAAATCCTTATCAAAAGAGGACCTTCCACAACTTCAGTCCAAGCCTGAGCAAGTAACCCCTCATACATTGGATGCTCTAGCCAGAAATTGAAAAATTTAAATGGCTTAGGCAATGACTTAAGAGGGAAGTGCGACCCAATTGAAATATGGTCGGAGCAAATTATATCAAATATGGTACAGTACGATCCAAACGACATCAATTCTCATCTTTAATTTAGAATACACTTGTATCCATGAATCTGTACACTATGCTTGGGGGTAAACACAAGTTTCAAGGTGTTTACCCCTGTTTGGTTATTTTTTAATAGTAAGGGGGTACAAAACGGGAGTGCAAATTCACTATTTCGGCTTACCCTCCGAATTGGGGTGCAAGGGAAGAAAGGAAAGAAGGGAAGGGAGGAAATTAAGGATTTTTTTAATTATATTACAATTATATAATAATTCATATTATTAACCTTTTCTTATAGCTATCATTAATGTAAACGTTGTTTGGGGTTGACCGTTTGACTTCGATAGCAAGTTTGTCAATGTTCGTCTAGTCAAATCGATATCTCTTGGTTGACTCGAATTTGCATTGAAAATTAGAGATAAGATAAGAAGCATTTGTGGAAAAGATAGAGATGACCGGTTTAGTTGACTCAGTTTACTTGACTAAATAGTTAAAACTTACAAATTTGAACTTGTTTGACTAAGTTTGGCCATATTCAATTTGAAGTTAGGCACGAGAACCCCCTTAGGATGACCAGTTACGAGTTGTATTTCGAGTTTCGAGGTCGCTTGACCAATGATTATTAGTGTTGTTATAATGAATTATTATTTGATTATTATTATATAATAATTATTTCATTATAGTATAACTATTCTTATTATAATATAATTATTAGTATATATTAATTTTTATTTATACTATTTTGTGATAATATTTTATAAATTTGATAAATCTATTTTATAATAATATAATTACTTACTTGTCACTCTATTTGCACCCCTACCTTTTCATCCAAACAAAAATTTACCCCACCACTAGCACCCCTACCAAGTTGCACCCCCAGCAATTTAGCCATTAACTTGCACCCTCTCGAACTTGCACACTCCTTAACCCCTTGTTGCCAAACATAGTTATGGGGTCGTTTGGATGGAACATTTTCAAAATGAGGTAATTTGGAACAAATGTCTCAATTCAGGATATGAGTCAATTACATGAGAAATTTGTATAGAATTGTCTTGTTTGGCTTGTTATTTTGACATGAGACAATTGAGATGGAGCAATTTCCGAAAATACATATATGCCCTCATTATTTTACCCTTTTCCATTTTCTTTCTTTTCCATCTTCCTCTTGACGATAACAACAGTACAACACCATAATTAATATCAACAATGGCGAAATCCTTACCAGAAATTTAAGGGTCCAAAAATCTTTTGCTTGAGTAATTACAATCAGCAAGCCAATATTTTAATTCGAACGCTAACAAGTAACAAACCACAATCAAATAATTTGAGATTTAGAGGAAGAAAAAAAGCTAGTTGAGTTGGGATCAAATAATCGAATGGGTATCAAAACAATCCCCTGAGTCATGGATATCATGGCGCACCCGATCTGTCGTCTACAAATTTCCCGTCCCGTCAAAGATGAGGAAGAAGTCAAGGTAAGAAGAAGAAGAGAAGAAGAAGCTTCCACGCTGTTGTGCAGAAGCCTTTAATGGCGATTTCTTCTTCTCCTCCTCCTAGAACCCCCCATGCAACGAATCAAACCCCCCAAACTAAGCAACCATTCCAAAGAACCCATGAATCAAACGACAAAACATCCCAATCAAGCAATCGAATTTCCCCTGAATCAAACAAACAGAACCCTCTTTTAAAGCAGAGGATCCAAAATCTTAACCGAAACGCTTAATTGGAAAAAAAAAGGTACGAGGGCCAGGTTGAGCCACAACTTGCTCACATGCAGAATGCTTCCTCTTCCTCAACGAACCCAGGTCGAGCAACGAATCTCTCTTTCCCGTCACAAGACTGAAGACGGCAGACGAAGAGCAGTTTCATTAGTTGCGAGTGAGCCTCGAGGCTTGGACTAATAGTTGTCCTAGTTTAGGTGATTTTCTACGGGTCGGGTTACCCTCAGATTTCCAGTCACATTCTTCCCTTCGTTCGCCATCAAAGAACAGATCAATAGATCTGTAGAGAGAAGAAAGAGGAAAAGGGAAAAGGGAAGAAGATAGTAGACAATTGACAGGAAAGAGAAGAAGAGGAAAGGAAAGTGAGTCTCAATAGAGAGAGAGAAAGGGGAAAAGAAAATGTTATAATTGGAAAGGTTCCGTAAAAAACGAGTCAATTGACATTTCCTCCCCACCACCCAAATATTTGAGATTGACCCATAATGAAACAATTACAATTGCCCCCCTCCAAAATGTTTCGTTTTAGTTTTGGGCTGCCAAACGAGACAATTTGGCTCAATTGGCTCATTTTGAGTCAATTGAGCACAATTACCTCACTAGAAAGCTTCATCCAAACGACCCCTATATGAATTCATCACTCCATAAATCAAATTCATTTACCATCTCTAAATTTACAACTGCATAGTAGAACATCAACTCCACCCGCAAGAACCAATTTTCAAAATTTTCGTTAATGGGAGTATGCCAAGTCCAAACCAAAGAAGCCCTGACCTCCACAAAATGCAATCACCAATTTTTTGTCAAAGAACGCTACGCATTCTCGAGCAAGGACTGTCTCGGAGGAAGTTCACTCCTTTTTCTCTCTTTTTGAGTCACTATCGTGTAGTTTTGTTCCTCAGAATTTTAGCAAAGCAACCCTTGTAATGACAAATCAGACTCTTTTATTAGGAATCCACTTATATACGAATTACCGCTTTTGTAGGAGTCGTTTGGTATTGGTAATAGTTAAATAGATGTATTGTCATCAATGCATGCATAATAATATACATGTATATACGAAAATTGGTGTATTGTAGTTTATAGGGTTATAAGTATAATATGCCCCTTTACTATGACGTTTTATCAAACATGCCCCTCTACTATTTTTTATATCAAACATGCCCCTGTAATTTGGAAAAACTATCAAACATGCCCTTCAGTTGAAATTTCCATTGGAAAAATCGTCAATCATGGTTGAACCGAGATTTAGACGACCGGACATCGATAAATGGGAAGGGAAATGTCAGTTTTGACCCTTACTTTATTTCTCTAGGTCTCATCAAAGTGAAATTATTATAATTATTTGGCTATACAAAAGAACAAAAAAAATACTCTAAAGTGAAATTATTAGAGATATTTTAGCAAAAGGGCATGTTTGATAAGTTTTCCAAAGTACAGGGCATGTTTGATTTAAAAAATAGTAGAGGGGCATGTTTGATAAAACGTCATAGTAGAGGGGCATATTATACCTATAACCCTAGTTTATATTGTTTGGTTTTTATGATATTTATAGTGTTATTTAAATTTTTTATATTACTTTTGACTGTTTAATATAAAAAAGCAACACAAATAACAAGGTAAAGACATAGTTGGTAGAATAATTACATATTTTGTGTTGGGTTTTTACTTAAAAATATCGCCAACCCGACCCATCCCAATTAGAAACAAATCGTAGGATTTAATTTTTTTTGTATGAATTTGGATTTAATATTTTTCAAACCATAGTACATGGATCGGATGATTAAAATAGCCAAATCCAGACCACTCGTGTATACCTCTAATTATAACTACGTCTATGTGTCTAGGGGTGGCTATACGGTCCGGTTAAATTGGCCCAAATTGATCCGGTCCAGTCCGGTCTTTTTTAAAATATAAGGACCAAAGATTGGATCGGATACAGTCCGGTCTTGATCCGGTCCGGTCTTGACCCGGTCCGGTCCCAATTCGGTCTTGATTTTATATTGAGCTTGTGGGATTTGAGTGACCTAGGACCCGAAAGGATGAGGAGTTGGTTAAGTTTTGTACTAATTGAAAATGTTTGTGACCGTTTATGCAAATTACCCTTAAGTTTTGGGTGTTGAGCTCTCTTATCTGGTCTTTATCCAGTTTTTGATCCGGTCTTGAACGGTTTTTTTATCTCAAATCTAAACCTAAAGATTGGATTGATTGTTTACTATCCGGTCCCGATCCGGATTATACGATCTGGTTTCGGGTAAAACCAAAAAACTCGGACCAAATAGCCAACCTATATGTGTATATGTCTACCAAACAATATTTGTAATTGAGTTACGTGTCCTAAACACTCTGGGCTTGCATTTGGGGAAAAAAAGCCCTTGACGTTGAGCCGGTTGAGGCAGCCCCAGCTCCCAGCCCCAGAAGACCCAACCCGTCTATGCCTCATTTTCCCATCTCCACTCCCACAAGGCCACAACCCTTGGTTCCTTCTCTATCACTCTCTTCCTCTACAAAAAGCCGAGAATGAACCCACCGACCTGAACCTCCTCATCTTCTCCGGTCACGTTCCCTCCCAAACCCTAAAAGCAATCGCCCCACAAATCTGTAAGCCTTCTTCTTTCTCACTACTTCTCGACCGATCCGATTGCTTCCTCGCTCTTCTCGGTATGTTCATTTCCTCCCTTTTTCTGCATAATATTCGATGCTTCTCTGTCATCGGAGCTCTTTTTATTTCCTCAAGTAAGGTATCCCGAGCAATCTCTTAGCTGCTCTGTTTGATAGGCGAGAAAGCTCGGAGGAAAAATTTATAGGAAAATCAACCGCTTCGTACACTTTTGTTTGTTTCCAGCTGCCTTCTCGCGTTCCAGTTCTATATTCTTCTTCTTCTAGGGTTTCTTCTATCGGTGCATTAATTGTTTTGATGGTTAGCTGCGTGTTTTTAGCTTCAATTTTCCTACTGGTGAGATAATTCTGTCGTTGATTGGATGGAAATTAATTATGTGAATAGTCCACCTTTCTTTATGCTTCCTCGGAAGAGAGCTGGTGGAGGAGAGGTTGCAGTAGAAGGAGAAGGAAGACCTATCTGTAACGAATCGCTCATCAAGAAGCACTGCATCGAAACAACTGCGGCAGGCACGGGATCTCCAGCAACTGCCACCACCGCGGCCAACGTCAACACCAACAGCAGTAACTCAGGCAACGCCAGCAGTCACAGCAACACCAGCTCGTCGATCATGACTCTAGGAAACGGAAACCAGCAAGATATCGATGAGGATCTGCACAGCCGTCAGCTTGCCGTCTACGGCCGTGAGACTATGCGCAGGCTGTTTGCTTCCAATGTCCTCATCTCCGGGATGAATGGACTTGGCGCTGAGATTGGTAAGTAAGGCATGCTAATTTATCCGTTGTTCCAGTAGACGGAGTTGCTATTGTCCTATGGAACTGAATTTTGTTATCATCTTTGCCTGATTACTGATTTTGATATTATCTGTAACTGTTTAGCGCTGATCTAGAAGTTGTACCACATTATTGGTCTTGTACACCTGTTGAACATAGAGATTTTGGCTGCATTGACTATTGTCATCATCTAGGGCTCATAAGACTTCATTGACCGATAATTTTGTGGTGTCTCTTGCAGCGAAGAACCTGGCTCTTGCTGGAGTCAAGTCTGTGACCTTACATGATGAAGGAGTGGTTGAGTTGTGGGACTTGTCTAGCAATTTCGTCTTTGCAGAACAAGATGTTGGAAAGAACAGGGCTCTTGCTTGTATTCAGAAGCTACAAGAACTAAACAACTCCGTTTTGATATCCACTTTAACTGGCCCACTCAAGAAGGAACAACTATCTGATTTTCAGGTAATGGTTCTTTGTGTCCTTTTGATGATGCTTCTCTTAGATTGGAATGAATTTGATAATTAAATGCTTTCAGTTATTTTACTAAACGGAGGATACTTTATTCGCAAGGTCATTCCTGTTGCATATTCGTGCATGAGCTGATATCCAATATTAGATATAGGCTGTTACCAATAGAAGGGGTTTGTTTATGGTTTCAGGCTGTTGTATTCACTGATCTCAGCTTAGACAAGGCAACTGAATTTGATGACTACTGCCACACTCATCAACCTCCCATTGCTTTTATCAAGTCTGAAGTCCGGGGCCTCTTTGGTAGTGTGTTCTGTGACTTCGGCCCTGAATTCACTGTTTTTGATGTTGACGGCGAGGATCCCCATACGGGCATTATTGCTTCTATCAGCAATGATAACCCTGCCCTTATAGCTTGTGTTGATGACGAGAGGGTGGAGCTTCAAGATGGTGATTTAGTTGTTTTCTCCGAGGTCGATGGTATGAGTGAACTCAATGATGGAAAGCCAAGGAAGGTTAAGAATGCCAGACCGTATTCATTTAACATTGAGGAGGACACAACGAATTATTCTACCCATATCAAAGGTGGCATTGTCACTCAAGTGAAGCAACCAAAGGTTTTGAGCTTTAAGACTTTGCGAGATGCAATCAAGCAACCTGGGGATTTCCTTTTGAGCGACTTCTCCAAGTTTGATCGTCCGCCTCTCTTGCACTTGGCATTCCTGGCACTGGATAAGTTTGTTGTTGAGTTGGGCCGTTATCCAGTTGCTGGGTCAGAGGATGATGCCCAGAGATTCATATCATTGGTTAATAATATCAATGATAATGCTGGTGATGAGAAGCTTGAAGCAATCGACAAAAACGTTCTTCGCCATTTTGCTTTTGGTGCAAGAGCTGTACTGAATCCTATGGCTGCCATGTTTGGTGGTATCGTTGGACAGGAAGTTGTTAAGGCTTGCTCTGGGAAATTCCACCCACTATTCCAGGTAATTTATGTATTTCACCCCCTTCTCTTCTTAAAAGTTATATTTCTTGCTTGAGGGTAAGCCTTGGTACTACAGATAATCCTTGAATGCAGTTTTTGTCTCTTTCTAGTGATGTAGTGTTACACATACTGACTTGCCTGCACTCTTTTGCATGTCACGTGGACAGTTTTTTTACTTTGACTCGGTTGAGTCTCTTCCAACTGAGCCCTTGGATCCCAATGACTTGAAGCCCTTAAACAGTCGTTATGATGCTCAAATTTCAGTTTTTGGGGCAAAGCTTCAGAAGAAGCTTCAGGATGCGAAAGTGTTTATTGTTGGCTCTGGTGCCCTTGGTTGTGAGTTTTTGAAGAACTTAGCTTTGATGGGGGTCTCATGTGGGAAACAAGGGAAGCTCACAGTTACGGATGATGATGTTATTGAAAAGAGTAACCTTAGCAGGCAATTCCTGTTCCGAGATTGGAACATTGGACAAGCCAAATCAACTGTTGCTGCGTCTGCTGCATCTCTGATAAACCCTAATTTCAATATTGAAGCTCTGCAGAACCGTGCAAGTCCTGAAACTGAATCTGTGTTTGATGATACATTCTGGGAGAACCTGACTGTGGTGATCAATGCCCTTGACAATGTGAATGCTAGGCTTTACATTGATGGTAGATGCTTGTACTTCCAGAAGCCACTTCTTGAGTCTGGAACCCTAGGTGCCAAGTGCAACACTCAAATGGTCATCCCACATCTGACAGAAAATTATGGTGCCTCACGTGACCCGCCTGAAAAGCAAGCCCCAATGTGCACTGTTCACTCATTCCCTCACAACATAGACCACTGCTTGACATGGGCTCGTTCTGAATTTGAGGGTTTGCTTGAGAAGACTCCTGCAGAGGTAAATGCCTTCCTGTCAGCTCCCAAAGAGTATGCCTCTGCAATGAAAAATGCTGGTGATGCCCAGGCAAAGGACAACTTGGAACGTGTTCTTGAATGCCTTGAGAAGGAGCGATGCGTAGAGTTCCAGGACTGCATCACTTGGGCTCGTCTGAAGTAAACATTCGAATCTGTCTGTCTATTGGATTTTATTTCAGCAAAACTGATTGTTTTACATCTCTTCTAACTACCCTACATTACATGTATGTTTCAACTTGCAGATTTGAGGACTACTTTGTCAACCGTGTGAAACAGCTTACGTTTACTTTTCCTGAAGATGCATTAACTAGCAGTGGAACCCCGTTCTGGTCTGCTCCCAAGCGTTTCCCTCGCCCTCTTCAGTTCTCGACTGATGATATGAGCCACCTACATTTTGTCATGGCTGCAGCCATCTTACGTGCAGAGATCTTTGGGATTCCACTGCCTGATTGGCTCAAGGCTCCGGCCAAGATAGCTGATGCTATTAACAGAGTCATAGTCCCAGATTTTGAGCCGAAGAAGGGTGTAAAGATTGAAACAGACGAGAAAGCAACAAATGTTCCTACCTCATCAATCGATGATGCAAAAGCTATCGATGAGCTGGTTTTGAAGTTGGAAACATGCAGGGAGCGGCTAGAGCCTGGATTCAAGATGGCTCCCATTCAATTTGAAAAGGTCTGTTAGATTCTTCGCTCTCATGCAATCAATTCAAACTTGTTGGTAATCTACCTTCTGGTTTCCACATTTGCTGCATTTGGAATGGGCTTGCACATTTCCGATTGGATCCTTGTCCATGGCATTTCACTTCACTCACGTTATATATTTGTTATTACACACAGTGCACTAGATGATAATGGTAGTGAAACATCCCTTTCGAATATGAGATCTGAATATGGCCAGGGCATCCTGCTTAGATGTTGCTGCTCCTGTAAGGTTCCTTGTTTCTATGTTGTGTTGACTTGCTGACCTTGTAAAAAACTTGGAAAATGTTGGCCTTTGTAGGATGACGACACGAATTATCACATGGACCTGATAGCTGGACTGGCCAACATGAGGGCAAGGAACTATGGCATTCCAGAAGTGGACAAACTCAAGGCCAAGTTCATTGCCGGCAGAATCATACCAGCAATTGCAACATCCACCGCCATGGCAACCGGTCTCGTCTGCCTGGAGCTTTACAAAGTTCTGGATGCACAGCACAAGCTGGAGGACTACAGAAACAGCTTCGCCAATCTAGCCCTCCCTCTCTTCTCCATCGCGGAGCCAGTTCCACCGAAGGTGATCAAGCATCAGGAGATGAGCTGGACTGTGTGGGATAGATGGATTGTGAAGAACAATCCAACTCTCAAGGAGCTTCTCCAGTGGCTGCAGGAGAAGGGGTTGAACGCTTACAGTATCTCTTACGGAAGCTGCCTGCTGTACAACAGCATGTTCCCGAGGCACAGAGACCGAATGGATAAGAAAATGGTTGATCTCGCTCGGGAAGTTGCGCGTGCTGAGCTGCCTCCTTACCGACGCCACTTTGACGTCGTGGTTGCTTGTGAAGATGACGAGGATAACGACATCGACATCCCGCAGATCTCTATTTACTTTTAGGTAGATCCCTTTTAGAAACCAACCGGGAAAAGAATACTACTAGAAGATCCCCCTGGTGGAGACTGGGGAGGCGAAAGCCGTTCTGTGGATACACATCCCAGAGAGAGTTATCAATTTTATGAACAGTTGGACAGTTTTATATCTGCTTCTCTTGTGTTGTGTGGTGTTTTCGTCTTATGTTTTCGGCTGTCCCCTAGGTGAAAGAAGTGTGCTCTTTCACTGGAAGATGTAAGACGTTTTTATGTTCTTTGCTGCTCTTCTCATTCCCGCTCGAGAAACAGAAATTTGAACATGTCTCGATAAATTGGTTGTTTACGCAGCTTCTCGTAGCAAGATATACATGAAAACTGGCATGAGAATAAGATATTCCATGATATTCACTTGGAATGTACAACTGTTTGCTGCGGCGATAAGATTCTCGCTTGTGTTCTGTAGTGCTTCTATTCATATTTGCTCTCCGAGTTCTTGTGCTTAAGTCCCAAAAGTTTAAGTATGTTTAAATCAATCTTACTGGCTCTTTGTAAGCTCCTTGTAAATCAGGTAGCTAATGAAGAGTTATTAGTTAGAAAGTAGTTAAGGGTATTCAGGTCAATTATGTATTTTCCTTATTTAAAATTTACCTTAATTCCATGATGAAGGAAAATTAAACGTCAACCCTAAAACACATAAAGCCGCTAGTTAGGTTTTTTATTTTATTTATTTCGGCGATCTTCCTCCCAGCACTCTCCCGTCTTCGACCAAGCGACTTTTGACCATATGACTTTCGACCATTCCCTTTCCTTTTTGTCGTCGTGTTCCCCTTCCTTCTACAAACATTAAGTAAGCCCTAAGCCTCGATGGAGGCTGCATAAAACCTTGGGCTGTTGTAGGAGTTGACGTTGTTGATACTCGGACATTTTTTTATCTACTTACCTTGCATGCAGGAATGGAGCCATGATTTAAAGTGAGGGTGCCGATTTTTTTTTTACAAAGAAATGTGTCCGTAAATTCTTGAAAAACATTCAAAAAATAACCAATTTACGGGAAAAAATAAAATTTTATTTCAATGAATATTTAAACTATAAATAATAATATATACTTTTTTAATCTCTCAAGTCACTAATATATTTATGGTTTAGAGTATTTTGTTTCTTGTTATGAAAATGTAGTTCATTTAACAAAAGAGAATGTAATGAAGAATTGAATTTTTGAAAGATTGATGATATTTTGGATACATAAATAAAAATTAAGCTAAAGCGGGTATTAACAAGGCATTCCAAAAAAGAATGCAGGAGTCCTCTCATTCGCCATTCACGAGAGCTTAATTATGCCAACATACTTACCAGTTACCACTTAGACTATTGTTGGGGGTATACGAATAAGGAGGCCCCGATATATGGATGAGGCCCGTTAAAGGGTGTGAAGCCCAAACAGTCCGAGGAAGGGTGAGCCCATTCAAGATGGGGTAGGTCATGATAGGCGCCTTCGGGCTTAGATCAAGAGCAAGTTGGGAGTTGCATACACTAGGCGCCTAGGGGTACTCGCACAATAGGTGCCTAGGTAGGCACTTGGGAATTGTGGGCACACGAAGAGGGCGCCTGGAGTCATCTTCGGAGGAGGCGCCCTGGGTCACCCGCATTAAATGTAGGGCTGACGTGGAAATCCGTACGAGAAGGTCTAGGTAAGCAGTAATTGGCTATAAATAGGGAGGTGGGTAAGCATTTACTCAATTTGGCTTCCCTCACTAACCATTGTGCATTACAAGCACTTCTCTCTCTAAGAAAGATACTGACTTGAGCGTTGGAGGACTAACGGGCCACAAGGCCCACCTCTGTGAGTGCAGGCTTCATTGGGAGGGAGTCAGCTGGTACGGAAGAAGAGTTGGCCGATCGAGAGGGCTTCAACAATTGGCGCGCCAGGTAGGGGAGAACACAACCTGAAAGCGCCTAGTTTCAATGGAGGGTGGAAGCGAGATGGAGGAGCAACACATGGGGGAGGCGTCTCAAGAAGCAGGAGGAGGAACGCCCAGCATGGGGGAGGATGAGGGAAGTGAAGACCCGCGCATGGATTCGGATGGGGCCTCGGTGACTAAGAAGGAACTGTTCAAGATCATAGCCGATCAAGACGAGGCCATTGGGATGTTAAGGAGAGAGGTGGAAATGTTGAAGGAGGGCGCCCCAAGTCCCGGAGCAAGGAAGAGGGAGCGTACGATGGAAGCTGAAGGGGAGTCCAGCTCGCTGAGGCGCCTTGCCAGCATGAGGCGCCTGGCTGATTACGGAGATTCGGAGGGAGAGAGGAATGTGTGGATGCCGGGGTGCCCACATCGACAGTTTGTGGTAAGGCAACCTTTGGCCCGGGGCGTGCTCATGGAGCCCGCTAGTACCAACATTCCGCCGCTTCCCACCTATGATGGTACGGCGGACCCGGACGACCACCTCAACAGCTACTTCACCAAAATGCAGCTGTACAACAGTTCGGACGCAACTTTATGCAAGGTGTTCCCCTCCACATTCTCAGGCGTCGTATTAGATTGGTACCATCAGATCGAGTAAGGGCGCATAGAATGCTTTGAGCAGTTTGCGGCGATGTTCCTGGCTAAGTTCGCAAGTAGAAAGAGGCGCACACTGACCGTGGGCTCACTATTCAAGATCAAGCAGAAGGAGGGAGAAACCTTGAGGGAGTTCTATGAGCGATGGATCCCGGTGGCCATGGCGGTGAGAGATGTGCAGCCCCCGGTGCTTGGAGTCCTCCTCGAGGAGTGCACCACCAGTGAGGAACTTTGTCGGGCGCTAGCTAAAAGGGATGCAGTGTCTACGGAAGATTTGGATCGAAGGGTGCAGAAAGTTATAGTGTTAGAGGAGGCGCTAGCGTCAAGACGGGCCGACACGTGCCGCCCTAGGGGAGAGGAAGGAGATGGACGAAGGCAGGCGCCCGAGTCAAGGCCTTTCTATGGAGGAGCATCGGTCCCACCGGTGCGGAGGAGTGATCAGGGGCGCCCGGCGCCTAAAGTGAATCAATTCACGGAGCTTAACGACTCGCCAAAGAACGTGTTGCAATATGTGAAGGATAAGGGGTACCACGTGAGATGGCCAGGGCCTATGAGGGGGCAACCCAACCCACAGAACCTGGATCGATTTTGTGACTTCCATCGAGAGCGGGGGCACAATACAGTTGATTGCTACCAGTTGAAGACTGAATTTCAAGGATTGGTGGACAGGGGCATGCTTAACGAGTTCGTCAAAAAACCGGAAGAGAGGGTGCATAGGGCATATGTGGCCCGTTCGGGGCCCAAGGAGGATCTCCCCCCGCCTCCGTTCGAGCTGGACCAGGAGAAGGCGCCTGAAAAGGTGAGGCTTACGGTGGACGCGATTACTGGCACCGGAGATTTGAGAGAGAAATTGGAAGCTAACAGGCGCCTAAGAGCAGCATCGGTTGATCGACACGAGGGGGTGTGCATTAGTTTCAACCAGGTGCCTGATGAAGCTTATGGGATACCTTCCTTAGAGGCGCTGGAAATTCAAGGAATAGTGGCGGGGTGCATGGTGAAAAGGATGCTTGTGGACACGGGGAGTTCCATGGACGTGCTGTTCAAGGATACGGTAGCGCGCATGCACTTGTCTCCTGACTTAATACGACCGTCGGACTCGATGCTCGTCGGGTTCTCAGGGGCGCCCGCGAAGGTAATAGGGCGCGTGCGCCTCCCTGTTACTTTGGGCGACGAAGAGCAGCGGGTCACCCATGCTATCGATTTTGGGATTGTGGATTGCCCCTCCCCCTACAATGCTATACTCGGCAGGCCCCTTTTGGCCTTGTTCAATGGGGTGGCGTCCACTTGTCATCAGACGTTGAAGTTCATAGCGCCGAAGGGAGTGGGCATCGCAAGAGGAAGAGGCGCCCCCATTTATACTATGCTTAAGAGCGTGCGACCGCGTAAAAGTCAAAGGATCAATGCGATTACTTCCGAAGAGGCGCCTAGAGCGGAGGCGGCCGACGAAGAATTGCTGATCCCCCTGGATGAGGAGCGACCGGAAAGGCTGATCAGGATTTCGGTCCAGGCGCCTCCCGAAATGGTCGAGAAGTTGGTCGCTCTGTTGAAGGAGTTCGCGGAGTTGTTCGCGTGGAGTGCTAAAGAAATGCCCGGGGTAGCGCCTGAGACGGCTGTGCATAAGTTGGCAGTTGAGGAAGGGAGGAGGCCGGTTCAGCAGAAGAGAAGTAAACTTTCCCAAGAAAAGGAGGCCCTGCTTAGGGTAGAAGTGGATAGGCTCCTAGGCGCCGGGTTTGTTGAGGAGGCAACCTATGTCACGTGGTTATCCAATGTGGTGTTTGTCCCCAAGCCAGCAGGAGACTGGAGGATGTGTGTGGATTTCACGAGTCTCAACAGGGCGTGTCCGACGGACGCATACCCGATGCCCCGCATAGACCTGCTAGTGGACGCCACAGCTTATCATGAGATGCTCAGTTTCCTCGACATGTTTTCCGGGTACCATCAGATCCCTATGGCTGAAGAGGATCGGGTGAAGACCGCCTTCATGACGCCCTTCGGGAACTTTTGTTATAGGGTCATGGCATTTGGACTGAAGAATGCGGGCGCCACATATCAACGCATGGTGAATACAGTCTTCCAACGGCAGATTGGGCGGAACGTGGAGGCATATGTAGACGATTTGATAGTCAAGAGTCGCGAGCGGGGAGATCACCTAAGGGATTTGAGGGAGACCTTTGAAACCATGCGCCTTCACAATCTTCGGCTCAACCCCCTGAAATGCGTCTTCGGCGCGGAGGCAGGCAAGTTTTTAGGCTTCATGATCACCAAGAGAGGAATTGAAGCAAACCCGAAGCAAGTGGAGGCCATCATCAAACTTGCACCACCAAGGACGCCTAAGGAAGTACAAGGCCTAGCGGGGCGACTCGCAGCCCTGGGGCGCTTCATACCAAGGTCGGCCGACAGAGCGGCCCCCTTCTTCAGGATCCTAAAGAAAGCGGTTCGTTTCCAATGGGATGAAGCGTGTAGCGAGGCGTTCGAAGAACTGAAGCGCCTACTGGCGGCGCCCACGGTCATGACGGCACCCAAGGCCGGGGAGGTCCTGTATTTATACATTGCGGTCTCGGACGTGGCGGTTAGTGCGGTACTAGTGTCCAAAGAGGCGCCTACGGGGGAAGAGAGGCCGGTGTACTATGTGAGCAAGACGATGGGCCCACACGAGAAGCGGTACGTGCCTATTGAAAAGGCTGCTTTGGCAGTCGTGACAGCCGCTACCAAGTTACGCCCCTATTTCCAGGCGCATGCGATTGTTGTGCTCACCAATTTACCTCTCAAGTCTACACTAGGCTCCATGGACGTGGCTGGGCGCCTTGTTAAATGGGCCGTTCAGCTGAGCGAGTTCGACATCCGGTACGCGCCTCGACCGGCCATCAAAGCACATGTGATTGCCGATTTTATGGCGGAGGGAATAGTGAAGACTGAAGGGGTCGACCAAGAGACGTGGCAAGTTCAAGTGGACGGGGCGGCGAGCCGCGTGGGCGCCGGGGCAGGAATTGTGATTATTAGCCCAAGCGGGGTCATGCATGAGATTGCTCTACGGTTCTCAGAACTTAAGACCAACAATGCGGCTGAGTATGCAGCGGTCGTGGCAGGACTCCGCATGGCACGGGAATTGGGCGCCCAACATGTTAGTGTCAAATCCGATTCGGCCCTTGTGGTCAACCAACTCAATGGGGCGTTCGATGTTAAGGAGGAAGCCTTAGAAGCCTATGTCCAAGCGGTCAGAAGAGAAGGCGCCTGGTTCAGGGAGATCGACTTCGTGCACATCCCCAGAGAGGAAAACGCCCATGCCGATGCACTATCCAAGTTGGCCACGGCTTTAGACTTCGCTGAGGAAAGGAAAGTTATCGTAACGAAAGAGGTCCCACAGGAATACGTGGTAGCAACCGTGGAGGGTTCTATGGAAACTAACGGTTGGATGGCGCCCATCTTGGGATACCTGATGGCCGGTACAGTCCCAGAGGACCCAAAGGAGGCATGGAGGCTGAGGCGCAAGGTGGCTCGGTGCTCCATAATCGAGGGGCGCCTGTACAAGAGATCCCATTCAGGAACATACTTAAGGTGTTTGAGTAAGGAAGAGGGTCAGGCGGCGTTGGAAGAAGTCCACAGTGGTACTTGCGGAATGCACGCTGGCGCTCGTAGTTTGGAAAAAACGTTGCTTCGACAGGGATATTATTGGCCAACAATGCGAAAAGATGCCAAGGCCCACACAGGCGCCTGTCACCAGTGTCAGATCCATGCCAACGACATTCACATACCCGCTGCCCCAATGCAGGGTAACACGGGCGCCTGGCCTTTTTCTCAGTGGGGCATGGGCCTTCTAGGTCCTTTTCCAAAGGCACCTGGACAGCTGAAGTATTTAATTGTCGCCATCGACTACTTTTCAAAATGGGTGGAGGCAGAGCCCTTGGCGACCATTACGGAAGCACACGTGCGCAAGTTTACAAGAAGGAACATTTTCACTCGTTTTGGGCTGCCGGAGTCTATTGTCACTGATCATGGCAAGCAATTCGATTGCAAACAGTTCGTGGAGTTTTGCGATGCGCATGGGGTGATACTTAAGTTCTCGTCCGTAGCATACCCGCAAGCTAATGGGCAAGCTGAGGCGGCTAACAAGAGCATCTTACACGGGTTGCACACTAGGCTCCTAGGCGCCAAGGGGCGTTGGGTGGAAGAGTCGCCTAGTGTTCTTTGGGCTCACCGAACGACGTTCAAGGTAGCCACGGGTGAGACTCCTTTCGCGTTAACATACGGAAGTGAGGCGGTGATCCCGGTCGAGATCAATATTCCAAGTTTCCGGGTGGCGAATTATGAACCAGGCCAAAACGAAGAAGACAGGGTGGCTGAATTGGACCTCTCCGATGAGCGACGTGAGGTCGCGTCTGTGCGCCTGGAAGAAATGAAGAGGCAAGTTGCCCGATACTACAACAGGAAGATGCGCCCTCATGGCATCTCCATGGGCGCCTTGGTCCTCAAGAGAGATTTCAGGCCCTGTGCGCAGGAGGGCAAGCTGGCTCCCAAGTGGAAAGACCCGTATCGAGTGAAGGAAGTCATCGGAGCGGCTACGTTCAAGTTAGAACATCTGAATGGAAAGCCAGTGAAGAGAACATGGAACGCGCAGAACTTGCGTGCGTATTGCGCCCAACCAGGGGGCAAGGAGGCTGCAGTATGAGAAGCAAAAGGGGAACGCCTGTGGGAGTATGTAGTGCTGTGTAATCAAAAGCGCTTGTTGTGTTTAGCGCCTCGTGTCGTGTAATCAAAGCGCTCGTTGTGTACAGGCGCCTGTGTTTGTGTTTATGAAAAAGCTCCCTCGAATGATTTCCTCTCCACTAATGCGCCAAAGTAAGAAATGCGCCCACGATCGTAAAGCACCCATGCAATGTGCCCGAAACGAACGCGCCCGTAAGAATTTGCGCCCACTTAGTAAAGCACCCATACATTTGTGCCCAAGATCAGGAATACCCACCATTCGAAAGCGGCCATAAATACGCGCCCATGAAAGACAAGCGCCTAATTAAAAAATGCGCCCGAGGAAAGCTTGAGAAAAAATCATTCGAAAGCGCCCATAAATACGCGCCCATGCAAGTAAAGCGCCCAATTAAAAAAATGCGCCCGAGGAAAGCTTGAGAAACAATAAGTGCGATAACAAAATGCGCCCTGGAATATAATGCGCCCTAAAAAGAGTTGACAAGGCAATCAGGAAGTTGATAGGACACAAAAGGGCATACGCCCAAACAAGAGTTTATGAGAAAAACAAGACAAGTTGATGAACATCCGAGAAAACAATAATACATGCCACAAAAGAAGTGCGCCTCCACTACTCGGCCTCCGAGGAATCACTCATGGACGACTCTCCCTCTGGCGACGAAGGCGCCCCTCCTGCAGGCGCCGAACCATCCTCAGCCGCCTCTTCTTGATCCTTTTGCATCTCTTCAATCACAAAGTTCACAAGGTCAGGGAAGTTGACGGTGATGTCGGGGTACTCCTGGTCTAGCTTACGCTTGACAAGCACCAGACTATCGAGGGACGCCTTGGCAATCAGGTCTTGCCCCGCCTCAGAAGTGGGAAAATTCTTGAGAGACGCCTTGAGAGACCTCTTTTCCTCCCGCGCACTCCTAAGCGCCTTCTTGTAATCTCGGCGGCGATAGGCGGCCGCCTTTACCTCGTCCTGGAGAGCGCCTTTCTCCTCCTTCAAGGCAACAAGCTCGAAATTGCAGGCGCCCAGCTCTTGGGTGAGGGCCTCCTTCTCCGCAGCCAAGACGCCCAGCTTTCGCTCAAAGTCTCGGCGCTCCTCTTCCATGCGGGTCGCGAAGTCGGCGTCCCGTTGGCGGCGCTCCTCCTCCAACGTGCTTTGAAGGGTAGAAATTTGCCTTGCCGCCTCCAGTTGCGCCTCCTCGCACTCTTTCACAAGTTCGTCGCGGCGCATTGTAACGGCGTCAAGGTTGTCCTTCATGGAAGACAAGGACGCCCGGGCCTCGCGACACTCCTCAATCGCAAGGTCTGTCTTCCGGGCGCCTGCCTCAGCAAGAAGGAGCATCTGCACAAATGTAAGACGCCCAAGTGAACAATTAAAAAAAAAAAAATGGGAAATGTGCAAGTCAAACAAAGGCGCGCATGAACAAACCTTGGCTCCTGTTCGGGCGACTTCAGCCCATGGATGATCCTCCGAGATCGAGGAGGGCACTTGTAGAAGTTTAGCGGCTGACAGAGCCAGACCCATGGCGCATCCACGATCCACTGCCGCTCGAGGGGAACACGACAAGGCAACACGCCCCATCTCGGTGCGCCTGGGCTGAAAAATGGGGGGCAACCCATCAGGCCCCAGCAGGCGCCCTTCCACGATAGCATATCGCGGGGAGTGGGCCTCACCCTGACTTGTGGCGCCTCTTTCTCCCTCGGCTCTATGACGCTTTGCTGGTGGAGTCAGTTGGGCGCCTGCCCTCTTCCCTCGACTGACCAAGGGCACTTCATCCTCTTCATCGTCCAGGTCCTCGACCACAACATGGTCTTCACGATAATCCGCGCCTGATGGTGTGGACGCCTCGCTGGAGGCCCTAGCAATCTTCTCTCCGGGCGCCTTTCCCTTCCCTCTCTCCGTAGGCGCCACCAATGGTTGTGGGGTGGAAACTGAGGCAGGTGAAGACCCCCCAAGATTGGACCCTCCTTGTTGAGGCTCCTCCAGAGTCATCCTCTCATAACGGCTCTTAATCAAGTCTGCAATACGCCCAAATCTCGTACCTGCAAACAAATCCAAGGGATTAGCTAGGCGCCCAAAAGAGAATGCAAAAGGCATAAACGGCACTCTAACACACCATCCGCATAGTATTCCTCTAAAATAGGCGCCCGTGCACTAGTAGGGCGCAAGTTGACAAGCGAGGCGCTTATTAGGGCGGCCCCGGCTCGCTCTTCTCGACTAAGGACAACGGCAGCGTTGAAGCGCGCCTCAATACCAAGCTCCCAGTCAGTCCTAAAGGCGCCTCCGCTTTCAAAGAAATAGTCCCTATGCGCCTTTATGAAGAAGAACCCGTTGAACCATGTGCGCCCCAATTTAGGGCACTTCGTCACAAAATGGGCGTGCAATTTCTTCCGCCGCTTCAAGGACAGACAGTTGTCCCGAGAAATCACCGAGAAAAAGTGGCGGAATAGGTTGAAGGTTGGGCGCACATGGTGAATCCGGCACTTCAACTTGAAGAGCACAACAATAAGTATCACAGACGGAGATAGGCCCGATTGTGCATTCGCAATACTCCAGAATGCCCTCCAATATGGGATCTATGGGAAACCGAAGCCCGAACCGGAAATACTCCTGATATACTCCCAACCAACGGGGCCCGCACAAACCCACCCTGGCCATAGGCGATGGAGGCGCATACGTCCAGGTGCGTGGGAGCCCGAGCCCATCGATCAAACTTTTCATCCAAGACGCCGAAATGGTGGAGTTATGCTCAGGCCCTGCCACATTTGTCGGCAAACATGTAGTCTCCCAGGGCGCATACTCCGGCGGCCAGGTGCCTTCCCAAGTAGTCATCTTGTACGACCCATCCTCCGGCACGTCGTAGTTCGATGAAGGCGTCGGTATAGGTGACAATGCAGGCGCCTCCACTAAAACAAGTCAAGTAGGCGCACAACCGTTGGAGCAGTAAGAGGCGCCTCCATCGCAAGAATACACAAGCATTCACGCAAAAAAAAAAAAAAAAGGGAGTGGCTTACCGGTTTTAGAAGGGCCGCCCGGATTTTGGGAAGAGCCTGCGGCGGCGGCGGCAGCATCAGATGGGAGATACATCACGGCGAGATCGGCTGAACGCTGAGAAAGGAGAGAGGCACAGCAGAGAGAGAAACTAGAGTGAGAAGGCAAATTGAGGGCGAATGAAGAACTATGCCGGGAATCGACTTACATTTAAAGAAAACGGGAGCGCCTCGAATATCGTGCCGACTGCCACGTGGCAAAATTCACAACCACCTCGAACGTCGCGCTGGTTGTGAAGGGGGGCAGGAGAGAGACGGCTTAGGCGCAAAGGCGGCTGGGTAGCAAGCGAAGTCGAGGTGCCTTCGATCAGGGGGACAGGCAGGGCGCCTTGGATTAGGGGAGTGCGTAGGCGCCTTGGACAGAGGAGACGCGAGGGTTCAATGGCGGCCGGGTAACAAGCGAACCAAGGCGAGGCGGCTTAGGCGCAAAGGCGGCTGGGTAGCAAGCGAAGTAGAGGCGCCTTCGATAAGGGAACAGGCAGGGCGCCTTGGATTAGGGGAGTGCGGAGGCGCCTTGGACAGAGGAGACGCGAAGGTTCAATGGCGGCCAGGTAACCGGCGAACCAAAGCGGGGCGCCTTGGGTCGAAGGAGTGGCGGCGCTTTGGGTTGCTCGGACGACTAGGGCACAAGGCGAGGGAGTTAAAGGATGCGGAACTAATGCGCCTGGGAAGGAAAAGGCGCCCTTTAATCAATGGGTAACGGTTTTAGGCGCCTTGAAGAAGGAATTTTAAGTGGTGCCAGCACAATGCGCCTGGGGACAAAGGGAGGGCGCTGCGTCAGAAACAAGATTGCCGAATTTCGTGCGCCGTAAGGAAAGATGATTGGGGGGCAAACGGCCACCGTAATAAGAGTTGGAAAAGAAAGAGCAAAAGCCTAATAGTTAGGCGCTCAAAGAATCCGAATTTGAGCACCTAACTGGGGGGCAATTGTTGGGGGTATACGAATAAGGAGGCCCCGATATATGGATGAGGCCCGTTAAAGGGTGTGAAGCCCAAACAGTCCGAGGAAGGGTGAGCCCATTCAAGATGGGGTAGGTCATGATAGGCGCCTTCGGGCTTAGATCAAGAGCAAGTTGGGAGTTGCATACACTAGGCGCCTAGGGGTACTCGCACAATAGGTGCCTAGGTAGGCACTTGGGAATTGTGGGCACACGAAGAGGGCGCCTGGAGTCATCTTCGGAGGAGGCGCCCTGGGTCACCCGCATTAAATGTAGGGCTGACGTGGAAATCCGTACGAGAAGGTCCAGGTAAGCAGTAATTGGCTATAAATAGGGAGGTGGGTAAGCATTTACTCAATTTGGCTTCTCTCACTAACCATTGTGCATTACAAGCACTTCTCTCTCTAAGAAAGATACTGACTTGAGCGTTGGAGGACTAACGGGCCACAAGGCCCACCTCTGTGAGTGCAGGCTTCATTGGGAGGGAGTCAGCTGGTACGGAAGAAGAGTTGGCCGATCGAGAGGGCTTCAACAACTATAATTCAACGTTGGTCTACATGCTACTTACAAGGATTTTAAACTCTTAGGGAGGTCATGGCCCCATCTACCAACGTGCTGGTTCCACCCCTGCTTACATGTTCTCGTTATGATACCCACCGAGAAGAAGATGTCGGAGCTTACGTTTGTCGTTTGTGATACTCGTCGGGAAGATGTTGACTTTTTTTATTGATATTGGTCGTTTGTCATCGTCCTCCTGCTTTTGTTAGTCGGCCAACCTTCAGTCCGCTGGTCTTCTTACCGTCGCTGTCAGGAATAGTCATCATCGGCATTTAGATACATTAGTATTTGTTTTTTTGTTTTTTTGTTTGTTTGTTTGTTTGAGAGTTATAGCTATTAACTTTTTTAGTCATACTTATCGAACTAGCATTAGTTTCAAAGTCATTATTATTTTTATGGTCAAATTAGTAACTCGTTTGCGTTGAATTAGTAACCATTAGGATGAGAATTCTTAATTTATATGGGATTTTGTTTCTGTACATCATCATCCATTATGTTTTTTATATTATTAATAAAATCGATGTTAATTGTTAAAGATTATGGGCGGTAATAACAATTTTGCTATGGTCGAATGGTAAGCGGCCTTTGCATTAGTAACATTTCTTTTTATCCAATAGTAACAATTATTCCATCCTCGTCAACGACACAAAGAGAAGATATTAAGGATTTTCATTATCATTATTAACGTGCATGGCATCATCCACTGTGTATGAAGAGATTAAATAATGATAGTATGAGAAGGAACTACAGTAAGAAAAGGTTAAACATAATATTCAAGTACTACTTCACCAAAATATATATGATCCACCCATACTAATGAACTTCAGACTCCCGGATGGATGTCCTTACGACTGAAAGCTAAGTTCAATACTGAGAGGTTCCCTACTTCTGGTTCTGTTAGGAGCAACAGGAGAAAGCATTACCTAGCTACTTGAATTAGGGGTGGAGTTTCGTTACCGGTTTCCGGTTAACCGGTCGGTTAAACCGATAACCGGTCGGTTATCCACCAAATGGGAACCGATATAACCAAAATTTGGTCGTTATCGGAGGCTGGACGAGATAGTTTTGATATTGGAGGAGGCTCGGTTAATCGGTAACCGAGATAACCGAAGCCTATTTCGAGCGGTTGTCAGTAAGAGGGGAGGGTTGTTCGGTTAACTGATAACCGACCAGTCAATTACCGGTTATAACCGAACTAACCGGAACTCCACCCCTAAGTTGAATAGAGAGCAGGACAATTCTTGTGTCGTCACTAACACCAAAAACCGACAACAAACAAGAACGATATATTTGATTGATTGGACTGACATGCTTTCTTGGTACTTATGTTTTGTTTTCACAGGCATTCACCCCCAAGTGAGGAAGGGATGGTTCAAGGGAAGGGAGGTGAAAATGGGGAAGCAAGTGTGTGTGTTGTTTTTTGAGTGGTGGACATTTGAAATGACCCTTGGTGGTGGTGTTCTAGGTGAAGGATCGTTCAATGTACAAAAGTTTAGAAACTCCTCCTCTTGTACTTAATTTAGATGCCATAAACGTATTCTATGGTATGCTAGTTATATATCAGAACTATGAGGCATTTTAGTGTGCTTTATAGTATTGGTGCTATAAAACGTTTACAGCCATTAGATTATCTTCAAAATATATCAGCCATTAGATCTTATTTAGATTATTAATATATTGTTTTATTTGTTTATGGTCAACCGGTACAACCGGTTGTACGTGAAAAAAGTTGGAAACCCATTCTCTTATCCTTCTCCTCTCCGAGCAGATCTGAGACCCTCTTCTCACCGCCGACATCCATTCTTGCTGTCACCGAAAATGCAGTTACCGACTCCAACTCCAAAGGCAGCGAATCTCTTCCTTTGATCTCGCATCGTCTCTCTACTCTTTGACCATCCCGTACAAAAAATCGGAGCGTTTTTTTTATTATGATCGGAGCCCTATGCCTACGGCGACGAGGTTCTTACCTCGAGCAGCTACTCCCGTCCTAGCCCCGATCTGGTCCCGCTTACGGATTTCAGGCCGGCGGGGGCATGCCTGCCGGTGATTCTGAGTACGGATCCAGATATGGTGGGAGGACTGAGATCGGTGGCGGAGGCGGATATGGCAGGAGGATTGAGATCGAGTACGGATTTGGCAGCGATGGCGGCGGGAGGACAGAGACTGAATACAGATCTGGTGGCGGCGGATACAGCGGGAGGACAAAGACTAAATACGGACCTGGCAGCGACGGATATGGTCGAAGAACCGAATATGAGCATGGATCGGGTTACAGGCGTAAGTAGGAGTTCGAGTATGGTGGATCGGGCTATGGGCATAAACAAGAATCTGAATATGGATCGGAATAAGGCCGGCAGCCGGAATCCGAGTACGGATCTGGCTATGGCCGTAAGCAGGAACCCGAATACGGCTGGCAGCCGGAGTCTGAGTACATATCTGTTATGACCGTAACCAGGAATCCGGGTACGGTGGCAAGACTGAATCCGAATACGGGTCGGGTTATGGAGGGAGGACTGAGTCCGAGCATGGATCTGGTCACGGTCGCCGGACTGTATCAGAGTATGAAGCGGTGGTGGGTCAGAATATGGAAGGGGAAAGCAGAGCTATGGAGAGGAAGGTGAACGTAATGAGATGCGTCAGGAGACAGTGCGTATGGCTCTGGAGGTTACCGGAGACAAGATAGCTCCGAGAAACCTGCTTATGGGATGCGCCACAATGATGATTACGATCACGATGACAAGGAGGAGATGATCCTTCAGAAAATCACAAGGTAGTTCCTTTATGCAGAGTCTTGGAGCTTGGCCAGCGGTACCTTTGCCGAGTGCCAAAAAGATTTTGATTAGTGTCGTGGGTTTCTCCTTTATGTTGATTTCAGAATACTGATTAGCAGAGACATTTATGACATTGCAGCCCTTTGCTCTGCCAATGAGAGGTAATTTAAGCGGAGCCATCTTCCCATTGATTCTCTGCTGTTGTTAGGTTGATTGAATTAAGGGTTTGAGTGTGGTTCTGGTTTGGGTTTTCCAGATCGTTCTTCAAAGCTTGTGGGTTTGGAGATGACATTTTGGGATCTACCACAATGATGTACACAAGGACTGCTCCAACCTGTGATAATGCTGGTGGAGATTATCAGAATCACATGGCGAAACGTGTAGGTAGAAAACTCTTGCTAATTCCACCTCCCAGAGAGTTACCTTCTCTTAAGGTAACTGTTGGAGAATCTGCAGAGGACTGAGCTTGTATAGTTCAACTCCACAGCCATTTGGATAGAATATAGACTACAGCAGAGATCCCAGTCCCAGGTTAGAAATCGATTGTTGTACTCTGGTCTAGTCTCTTAGATCAATATATTTACTCGTTTTCGCCATGTGGGATTCTGTTGAAATTTCGACTATAAGCTTAAGCTTTACTACCTTATCCATCTATAAACTAATTTAATCTTTACAGTGTCCGAACAGAGAGTTTCGTGTCATTGACAAGTTCTGTATTCTCTTCTCTCTTTGCTTGTTTGTGGTGCACTTTCGACAGCCAAAAACGGGTTTGGCATTTTGTCCTTTGATTAGTGGTTTTGGCATAAGAAATTCAATTTGCTCTTTCACCAAGTAAAGTAGTAATGCAGAGTGCAGACTACTGGGTTGCAGATAATGCATTGTTATTCTCTTTTCTTTTCTGCTTGAACCCACTTTGTGAAAAGTAGAACCAATCGATCTCAGGTAGAAAAGTAAAGGCAAAAGTTCAGTTCTTTTGATGAGCATCTCTATGTGCATTCGTCCACTCTGATTCCTGCAATGGGTGGTAAGATATGGGTAGAAGTAAGTCTCATCTCTGCTCGAGGCGTTAGGCGTTCTTATTCCCTCTGGAAGAGGCAGTTGTTTCCTGCTGTTTGGATTGTTCCCGATAACAAGTGCTGCACGCCTGCACCAACATCGCAAAAGATGGCTCTGGAAATGCAAACCCCACATGGAAGACCAAGTTTGCTGCTTTGCTGGATGATACGATTTCCAGGACATGGCGCTAACTGTTGAAGTCTATAGTCAAGAGCCCATTTTCCTCAGGGAAAGCCTTTGAAGGGACCGCGACCATCCTCTTTGAAGAGTCTCTGGCAAAGTACAGCAACAAGAAGGCCTCCTCCTCATCTGGGTCTGAAGAAGTCGGGAGCTACCAGCTGTGCAAACGAAACTCTAACAAACCCCAGATTTTGTTGATGTTTCGATCCGGATCACCGAGGAAAGAGAAGAACCTAGTTCACACCTGGTTACAGGTACTCGTGGAATTGTCTTGTTGCATGCAATGTAGTAAAAATCCCAAGTCAACTCCTATGCTTGCTAGTACATCAATGAACTTGGTAGAATTTACGCTGTATATGCTTCTACCTCTATTTCATGATTGCATATTTGGACAGGTTACGCTTATCGATATAGCATATGGATATCACGATCTTGTTATGGTACTATTTGGAAAAATTTGCAGGGTGTCTTGGAACTTTTATGCGATTGGTAAGATTAAAATCTTTAGATTCTTGGATTCCAGCTTACAACTCAAATTTTACATAGGTTTTTGATTTCGTGTATGTAGACTTTATAGTTTGACTATCTGGGATGTTAATGAATGAACGCTGAATGTTCAAGAGTTGTGATTTCGTGTATGTGAACGTTATGAGATGCGTCAGGAGACAGTGCGTATGGCTCTGGAGGTTACCGGAGACAAGATAGCTCCGAGAAACCTGCTTATGGGATGCGCCACAATGATGATTACGATCACGATGACAAGGAGGAGTCTCGCAACCAGTATGGCTATGGTAGTGGTGAAGAAGGCTATGGCCGCAAGAAATATGTAAGCTTTTCACACACCCTTTTTCATTTGGCTGCTTGAATATCTATGTGGCTTCGATATTGGCATATTGCTAAGTAGTTCATCCATTTCTGGTTTACTTTCCAATATGGAAGTTTCATTTTTGTTCGTTGCTGCAGTGACTGATTTTCTACCACAAGGTGGAAGCTTTTTATGATAACTATATCTTTGGTATTGGGAAACAAGCTGAAATTTGGTTGTATAATTGGACCTGATAATTGGTGCTTGACGAGTTATAAGTGTAGAGGTTATTGAATTTTGAAATGAGTGATTAGTTTGTGTAAGTTACTCTCTGTTGCTCCTTTTATTGAACCTCCTAGTTTTAGTTATGTTTGGCATCGCTCTGTTTGTTGATTATTGGATGGTTTTCTTCTCTTTTTCCATTCTCTTGAGGTTTCTCTTTCTACATTTCACTGATGGAATTGGTGCACATTCTTTTCTTACAGGGTCATTTCAAAGAGCTCTTATTAGAGCATGCACCACCTCCTCCCGCCCTTGCTGAATTCGCCATTGCGAACTTGATCAAGATGGGTATTCCACAAAGAGCAGCAGAAGGTTCTATAGCAATTTGCTCCTGCCACAGAGAAGCTAAAGTAGGTGAATGGTATATATGGCCAAGATGGGGTAGATGCTTATCTCATCACCCCATCTAGCTAGATCTTATCAAAATCTTTTCCCAATCGAGCCATTCATCGAGGTATCTGCACGCCAATTGGAATTGAGCAGAGTAGCTTCAAAAACTTGCTTCAGTTGTCGAGAGAGCCTTCTCACTCCTGGTAGGTTATGCTAATACAAATGTTCTATTTGCAATGTTATCTGCTGGAAATCAATATACGTGGATAGTTTTTGGCAGCAGACTCGGGTAGTGAGTTACTTTAGTAAGAAACTAGCAGTATAGATCATGCACGACTGAAGTTGGTTATATGTAAGATTTACGAGCTATTTCTCTGGTGCTACCACTTGGGGGCTATAAAATCTGCTGCTGGCACTATACTTACTTTTGAGTTTGTAATGTCTTGACTGTTTCTTGGTTTTCTGAAATAGTTTTGTGAACATAACAGTGGAATCTTCTATGAACTGCATTGTGTTTCATTCGATACTTCTTGTATTTCATATGTCAGTAGATTCTGAAAGTTTCACGGCTGGGAACCTCACGGTCGTTAGAGCAACCGTGAAAGAAGAAATTGTCCCCCCAGCACTCCTCCTGGAGTTCTCATGCCCTGTGTTGGATATTCTCACGGTCGTGAGATTAGTCCGGGAAAATATTAAATTGATCCCTTGTCTCCAGAAGTTCTCACATTGATCCCTTGTCTCCAGAAGTTCTCACGGCCTACTTAATTGTATCACCCGCCCGTGAGATCGAACCTGTGCCATTGGCCCTCGAAATAGCAACCTTAACCACTCGGACTGCATCAATTTATTTGGGGCTTAATTGCAAGTTTGGTCACTCGAATTGCTATAAAATTTCATGTTTGCCACTCAAATTAATTTATTCCATTTATAGTCACTCGAATTAGTTGAACAGTTCAAGTTCGGTCACTCTCCCTTAACCTCCGTTAACTTTGACTGACGTGGCGGTCAACTCTGACAGTTGACCGTTAAATGTGTGACGTGGCAAATAAAAAATAATTAAAAAATAAAAATTAAATTTTTAGAAATTACACACATTAAATGGGTTTTTGGTTTAACCCATCTAATTGTCAACCAATGTGAGATTGGGTTTAGGGTATATGGCTGAGTGATCGTTTGATTACGATTTTGGGTTTAACCATTCTAATTGTCAACGGATGTGAGATTGAATTTAGGGTATATGGTTGAGTGACTGTTTGATTATGGTTTTGGGTTTAACCCATCTAATTGTCAACCGATGTGAGATTGAGTTTAGGGTATATGATTGGCTAACCATTTGATTACGGTTTTGGGTTTAACCCATCTACTTGTTAACCGATGTGGGGTTGGTTTACAGTATATGATTGAGTGAGCTTTTGGATTACGGTTTGGGTTGAACACATCTAATTGTCAACCAATGTGAGATTGGGTTTACGGTATATGATTGAGTGAGCTTTTGATTACGGTTTTGGGTTTAACCCATCTAATTATCAACCAATGTGAGATTGGGTTTAGGGTATATGGTTGAGTGACTGTTTGATTACGGTTTTGGGTTTAACCCATCTAATTTTCAACCGATGTGAGATTTAGTTTAGGGTATATGGTTGAGTGACCGTTTGATTACGGTTTTGGATTTTAACCCATCTAATTGTCATCCGATGTGAGATTGAGTTTAGGGTATATGGTTGAGTGACCGTTTGATTACGGTTTTGGGTTTAACCGTTCTAATTGTAAACCGATGTGGGGTTAGTTTACGGTATATGATTGACTGAGCTTTTGATTATAGTTTGGGTTGAATCCATCTAATTGTCAACCAATGTGAGATTGGGTTTACGGTATATGATTGAGTGAGCTTTTGATTACGGTTTTGGGTTTAACCCATCTAATTATCAACCAATGTGAGATTGGGTTTAGGGTATATGGTTGAGTGACTGTTTGATTACGGTTTTGGGTTTAACCCATCTAATTTTCAACCGATGTGAGATTTAGTTTAGGGTATATGGTTGAGTGACCGTTTGATTACGGTTTTGGATTTTAACCCATCTAATTGTCATCGATGTGAGATTGAGTTTAGGGTATATGGTTGAGTGACCGTTTGATTACGGTTTTGGGTTTAACCGTTCTAATTGTAAACCGATGTGGGGTTAGTTTACGGTATATGATTGACTGAGCTTTTGATTATAGTTTGGGTTGAATCCATCTAATTGTCAACCAATGTGAGATTGGGTTTAGGTTATATGGTTGAGCAACCGTCTGATTACGATTTTGGGTTTAACCCATCTACTTGTTAACCGATGTGGGATTGGTTTACGGTATATGATTGAGTGAGCTTTTGATTACAGTGTGGGTTGAGCTCATCTAATTATCAACTAATGTGAGATTGAGTTTAGGGTATATGGCTGAGTGATCGTCTGATTACGGTTTTGGGTTTAACCGTTCTAATTTTGGGTTGGATACATCGATCGTAAATTCCCATAAAATTCGTACCTCGGCGAGCTACCCAGCCACAACATTCCCTTCGTCGCCACCCCATCACCGAGATCTGGGGGTTCTCGATCCAAGTCTCAAGCGCTTAAATCAGCTACTCCTCCGCCTGCCCAGCCACCACTCGGTTCACCTCCGCCGCCACTTGTCCCGACCCCTTCTCAACCACAGCCATCCTCCATCCCACCCATGTCCTCCGCCGCCTCCAGAGTAGCTCAACGCAGATACGCTAGGACCATATTAAAGCGAAAATTCGTACTGCTCGCTCAGCTATGAAAGGGTGCGTCGTTTGGAAACTGGCGCCCCCGCCCTTCCTAACCCGTGCTGCTGCTACGTCATTCTCTCCCCCTCGCCTGGTGGCTAGTTGTTTTGTGAAGAACGGCGTAGTTGAGGTGCGTGGAATGCTCTTCTGCACTCATTCATTGAATTGATGTTCTTGTTTTGTCGAGCTTTTTTTTGGGTATATAGTGATCGTTGTTGGTGATCTTCAATTTTTCTGTTGTTCTTTGATTTCAGTTCAGCTCGATCCGCTCCATCTAGAAGCAAGGACGGAGTTCGCGTACCGCGGCGGCGGCGGCGAAAGAGGGTATAATTTTGGCGCCTGCTCTGTTGTGTGACTCGTAAGGGATGGATTGGCGTTGAGATTTGGTCGTATATTTTGGGTTTCCTTCCGATTTCAGAGCTCTAGAAGGGTTGGTGTTTCTTGAGTAGCTCTGCTTCGAGGGCATCCATAACTTGGATTTATACATGGCTTTCTCGTTGTAGCCTTGTTCCGTGTCTGTTCTTCTCTCTTCTCGCCAAGCGTAAGCTAGCATTCTCCTGTTTATGTATGTTCTCCTATTGATTGTTGAATGCTAAGTTGTTACCCTTTACTGCTGTTGTGCTAAGTTGTACCTTCAACTATTGTTGGTTGATGATCCTATGCTTAGATAGTCCTCCATGGCTGTTCAGGGCAGAGACCAACCAAAGCCAGTCTTCCATGTCTACTATAGCTTTTGTAGGCTTGCATCAGATTGTTGATTTCTAGGTCGATACAATTTGTTGACATGTAGGTAGATTGCATTAAGCATATTCTTCGCCTCAGGACTATTTATAGCGACCATTCTTACATTATTTCCAGAAGCCCAACCCCAAAACCAAAACGAAAATAGTCACTTAGCTTGTTGATTTTCGAAAGACTCAAAATGATAAGGAAGCCAGCGACCCTCTTCTCTGCTTCTCTTGCGCTTTTGACGTTCCAATGTTTTAGGGTTCTCTGTGTCGCCCAGGACTTCGATTTCTTCTACTTTGTCCAACAGGTATGTGCGGTTTACATATATATATATAGCCAGCCGAACTATTTCTTCTAGTTCCATCCATAACGTGGTCTCTTCTCTTCTCTTCTCTTCTCTTGTCTTCTCTTCTCTTCTCTTCTGTGTGTGTGTGTGCAGTGGCCCGGAGCCTATTGTGACTCGAGGCAGAGATGCTGCTACCCAAAGACAGGCAAACCCACAGCCGATTTCGGGATCCATGGTCTCTGGCCTAACTACAAGAACGGTGCCTACCCTTCCAACTGCGACCGTGACAGCGTCTTCCACGAATCACAGGTTGGTTGGAATTAATTACCGCTGTGTCAGGATTTGGAAAACCTTGCAGGGAATGTTTCAGGATTTGCCCGTCAGGTTATTCGACCAAGATTCGCCTTAATCTTATTACAATACTATAGACAAGTGTGTGTTGGCCAATAAAACAATTTATACATTGTCACGATTCAAATACCCTGACTCAAAGTGCACCGTGGTCTTTTACACGAGTGGACATGATGTGCATTGTTCTTGTGGCATTTTTGAGTTCTGCGGAATTCCATGTCGGCATATATTCTATATATTGAAAGCAGAAAATCAAATACAAATTCCCAAGTCACTCATTTTGAAGCGTTGGACTAAAAATGCAAAAGAGTTCGATCCCTCGAGTATTGGAAGCTGTCCTACCCAGCAAAATATTAGCAGGCATTATAAATTTAAGCTGCTGATTTAGTTCTTTGTTTACTTCTATTGTACTTCGAACCAACTACAAAAGTGCTTGTTTATTTGGACAGGTTTGGATTCTTGGTTGGTCAATGTAGTAGAATGTGCCATTATGCTGTGAGTTCAGATGAAGCATTTCATACTGCCAAAGGGTTGATTGAAGACTTGACCTTGCGAGTGAAGACAATAAGTGAAAAAACAACCAGCAAAACAAATAATGCTACTACGGATGCTAGAGTGAACTCCTCTCAGTTTATTAAGGACCCCCCATCCAGTTCGAAGTAAAGGGAATGTGAAGCAACCTCAAGTGAAAAGACGGTTGTGCAAGTATTGTAGGCGTCCTAAACATACAATCAGAAATTGCCCGCTGAAAAGAATGGCTGAAGCAGGTGCATGTGATAGTCATTTCACGCAAAAAGAACACAACTTCGAGTCCATAGGAGCAGGTGAAAGCAACTTTCATGTGGAGACTCAAGAATGTTTTCTACTTCCCATACGATCCAAGCACAACCTATAATGCTCGTGTCTAGCTTCAAAGAACATTATGACTCATCTTTTCATAAGCTTGTAATTTTCAAAAACAGTATGTTATGTTTCTTACACCATTATAATAGATAGGTATGGGGGTTAGTTCTACAGGTGAATGTATCTCACGGCCAATTCTGGAAATCTCATGGCCGTGAGATCGCCCCGTGGATGCAAAAATACAGGTCTCAGTTTTTCAGGGATTTTCACGGATTGGATGCAACAATATCACGCCCGTGAAAGAAGTCGTGTTTTTGGATTTGAAATTCTGGAAATATCACGGCCGTGAGAGAGGCCGTGGATGTAAAAATGCAGTTCTCAGTTTCCCATGGATTTTCACGGGTTGGGTTCGACAATATCACGGCCGTGAGATGAGCCGTGTTTATGGATTTGAAATGTTGGATTTCTCACGGCTCATCTATAACTTCTCACGGGCGTGAGATTCACCCGTGCAATTTTCACATTGCTCGTTCAGACCCAGGGTGCCTCACGGCTTGTAATTAAACTCTCACGGGCGTGAGAATAAGCTGTGATATGGAAACCACTCCGATTTTCTCAGGGGATAGTTCAACAGGTGAAAGTCTCCTACTGGAAATCTGACACCTCATACTGGTAATCTCACGACCGTAAAATGCTCAAGTGAGATGTAAAAAGTAGTGCTTCATTCCTCATGTAAATCTCAATGCCGTGAGATGTCCCGTGAGATGCAAAGAGCAGTTCTCACTATACCAGGAAATTTCACGGCTACTACTTGACATTGTCACGCCGGTCAAAATCTCACGTGAAATTGAAACACACAACTGCCACTCAAACGTTCTCACAGCTCATTCAGGTAAAATAACGGTTGTGGAATTAAGATGTACCTACACTTTCTAGAGTTGTACCTTTACACTAAACTTAAAGTTGTACCTACACTTTCCTAAAAATCTTCTATGGTACAATTCACAATTGTACCTATACACTATGGTACAACTTAATGTTGTACCTATACTTTCTAACAAATCCCTTTATGGTACAACTAAAAATTGTACCTATACTAATGGTACAACCTTAAGTTGTACCTACACTTTCTCATAATTCTTTTATGGTACAACCCAAACTTGTACCTATACCATGGTACAACTTTAATTTGTACCTACACTTTCTCAAAATCCTTCTATGGTACAACCCAAACTTGTACCTATACCATGATACAACTTTAAGTTGTACCTACACTTTCTAATAAATCCCTTTATGATACAACTCAAAATTGTACCTATACTAATGGTACAACTAAAAGTTGTACCTACACTTTCTCCAAATCCTTCTATGGCACAACCCAAACTTGTACCTATACCATGGTACAACTTTAAGTTGTACCTACACTTTCTAACAAATCCCTTTATGGTACAACTAAAAAGTGTACCTATACTAATGGTACAACCTTAAGTTGTACCTACACTTTCTCAAAATTCTTTTATGCTACAACCCAAACTTGTACCTATACCATGGTACAACTTTAAGTTGTACCTACACTTTCTAACAAATTCTTTTATGGTACAACTCAAAATTGTACCTATACTAATGATACAACTTTAAATTGTACCTACACTTTCTAATAAATCTCTTTAAGGTACAACTCAAAATTGTACCTATACTAATGGTACAACCTTAAGTTGTACCTACACTTTCTCAAAATCCTTCAATGGTACAATCCAAACTTGTACCTATACCATGGTACAACTTTAAGTTGTACCTACACTTTCTAAAAATCCTTCTATGGTACAACCCAAACTTGTACCTATACCATGGTACAACTTTAAGTTGTACCTACACTTTCTAACAAATCCCTTTATGGTACAACTAAAAATTGTACCTATACTAATGGTACAACCTTAAGTTGTACCTACACTTTCTCAAAATTCTTTTATGGTACAACCCAAACTTGTACCTATACCATGGTACAACTTTAAGTTGTACCTACACTTTCTAACAAATCCCTCTATGGTACAACTCAAAATTGTACCTATACTAATAGTACAACTTTAAGTTGTACCTACACTTTCTAATAAATCTCTTTATGGTACAACTCAAAATTGTACCTATACTAATGGTACAACTTTTAGTTGTACCTACACTTTTTCAAAATCCTTCTATGGTACAACCCAAACTTGTACCTATACCATGATACAACTTTATGTTGTACCTACACTTTCTAACAAATCCCTTTAAGGTACAACTAAAAATTGTACCTATACTAATGGTACAATCTTAAGTTGTACCTACACTTTTTCAAAATCCTTCTATGGTACAACCCAAACTTGTACCTATAACATGGTACAATTTTAAGTTGTACCTACACTTTCTTATAAATCCTTTTATGGTACAACTCAAAATTGTATCTATACTAATGGTACAACTTTAAGTTGTACCTACACTTTCTAATAAATCTCTTTATGGTACAACTCAAAATTGTACCTATACTAATGGTACAACTTTTAGTTGTACCTACACTTTTTCAAAATCCTTCTATGGTACAACCCAAACTTGTACCTATACCATGGTACAACTTTAAGTTGTACCTACACTTTCTAAAAATCCTTCTATGGTACAACCCAAAATTGTACCTATACCATGGTACAACTTTAAGTTGTACCTACACTTTCTAACAAATCTCTTATGGTACAACTAAAAATTGTACCTATACTAATGGTACAATTTTAAGTTGTACCTACACTTTCTAATAAATCCCTTCATGGTACAACTCAAAATTGTACCTATACTAATGGTACAACTTTAAGTTGTACCTACACTTTCTAATAAATCCCTTCATGGTACAACTCAAAATTGTACCTATACTAATGGTACAACTTTAAGTTGTACCTACACTTTGTGAAACAAATTCTTCAATGGTACAGCTGAAACTTGTACCTATACGATATGGTACAACTCTAATTTGTACCTACACTTGTATACATTGATTCATTATTTACAAGATTGCCATTAATGATGTGGGACCAGTCATTTAGTGGGTTTACCTCCTCAACAGGTCACCTTTTTTATAGCATGGGTGCTATAGAGCACACTAGAAGGGCTCCAGAACTATATCAGAACTAATTTTGATTGTTTGTTTTCTCGAGTTGTTGTTTGCAAGGTGGGGAATTTGTTTGGGAGCAGTACTTGGGAACTCAGGCTGTCCGATGCAGGTGCTTTGGCATGTTGTCCTACGGCTATGGGAAGGTTAATTGGTCTCTTATGGTGCTCTTCGATCACCTTCATCTGGCAGGAGCGGTGTAGAAGAATCCATTGAGAACGTCCTATGCCTGCTGATCAAGTTGTCGGCTTATGGATACAAGATTTAAAGTTTGTTATTAATTGTTATCCTGTTTTGATGGCTGGTTGTCAAAGTTTACATTTACTTCATTAGCCAGATGGGTTGTAGGTAGGGTTGCAAGCGAGTCGAGTCGAGTTTTTTGTTTAGTTTGATCTCGGCTCGTTTATAAATTTTTCAGCTCGAACTCGAATTTTGATCATTCGGCTCGATAGAGCTCGATAAATGCTCATTAACACAGCTTGTCAAGCTGAGTAGAAGCTCGACTCAAGATGAGCTCGATTTGAAACCATTCTTTGCTGAAAAATGTGTACAAATAAGAACATTAGAAACTAAAAATGATAAAAAGAACACTAGAAACTAAAAATAACATCTAGCTTCCATACACATCCTTATTAACAAGATAATTTTCATGTTCAAAAGAGTAATTAGTCCTTCCACAAGCTCTAAACAAGCCAGCTCACGAGCTTAGCTCAACAAGCCACCGACTCAAGCTAGTTCACGAGCTTATCAAGCTGAGCATGGTCTAGCTCAAGCTTAGCTCGTTTACTAACAACTTGGCTCGCAAACCGGCTTGTTAAACAACGAGTAGAGTGTCGAACGAGTTTTTTTCGATTCGAACGCCGAATTGCTCGCGAGCGGTTTGGCTCATTTGCAGCCCTAATGGTAGGAGGTGAGTAGTGGAGCGAAGTTGTATAGTTGGGGGATGGTTGGTTTTTCACTTTTCAGGGAGTTCCTTACTTGGGGACTTCCTCTCGTTGTATTGTATCAGTGTGTAGGGGGAGCAGATCCGGTGAGTAACTTTGTGGTGAGTAACCCCATACATAACTCAATAAGAATCTGCCACATCAGCACCTCCTTCTCTCTCATGGAAAAATCATTAATTTTCTTTCTCTTAATCTTTAACGGACGATTTCTCACTCGTTTTAACTCGGAATTTAATTTTTTTTGCACAGTTAGATCAGATTAATTGTGCTCTTCAAAATGATATCCACTTTGATATTTTTTTGAACCAAAAAATTTTGTCAGTTATTACCAGTCTATACCATATGGTATAGTCAATATTATATGGTATTGACTGGTATTAAATAACAACATACCATATGGTATGAAAAATACCAGTCAATACCATATGCTGTTATTTAATACCAGTCAATACCATATGGTATTAAATAACAACATACCATATGGTATGAAAAATACCACCTCCTCATACCAGGGTGGTATAGTATGGTATGGAGTTGGTAACGAGAGGTTTGAAATTTTTCCCCCCAGAAAATGTTGAAATCCAATAGATCATGATTAAATCGTTCCTTTTGTGCAAAAATTTTCGAAAATGACTAAACAACGAAGGAGATACCATATGGTATGGAGTTGGTAACGAGAGGGATGGAAACAAATTTTCTCAAAAAATATTGAAAATGGATATCATTTTGTAGACCACAACGAACTCGTTCCATCTGTGCAAAAAAATTGAAATCCGAGTTAGAATGAAGAAGATATGATCCAATTAAGCAAACTAGGGAAAATAAATTCCTTTAATTCTCCACCCTTAGATCTGCAGTCACTTAAAAGAAGGGTCCAAATTTGGTTACTCATTGTTATTCACCCTAAGGTTACCCACCCTATCTTGAGCCGTGTGTAGGGATCGCCTTGATTCCTATTCCGTTTTTATTTGCAATAAAATGGAAAATTGATTGAACGAAGACAAAAAAAAAAAAACCCTGTGACAATTACAATTTATAACGGTTAAAAGCCCTTATAATCCATCCGGATATGATTAGGATTTAGGATATTTAACTCAACAGGAAGTCGGGAACTACTAAAATACTCTTTTAGTCTCAATAATGTTTGCTTGGTAAATACAATTTAATATCCAAACCTTTTATTTTAAACAATATAATAGCCAAATCTTTTCGAAAACAATCTAATATCCAAATCGTCAACTTTCTGTCTGTTTGACCGTTAGTTGACACTTCAAAAAAGTTCGAAGTACGACACTTCATAAATATCCAGCGATATATTCTCTAAAAAACCACCAACATATCGTAGTTCCAAACCCGAGAAGTCCATGACTCCACCATGACGGTATAGAATATCTAAATATTCAGTCATCTGCAATGCCAAAACAAGAAACAAAGTTGTATTGTGAAAATTTCCCCTAAACAAAGTTTTTTTTGAAGTGTCAACTAACGGTCAAACGAACGAAAAGTTGTCGATTTGGATATTAGATTGTTTTCGAAAAGGTTTGGCTATTATATTGTTTAAAATGAAAGTTTTGGATATTAAATAGTATTTACCCTATTGTTTTTTATCAGGTAAGTAACCTTATTGTGAGTAACAATGAGTAATCCGTCCACATCAGCATGACATCAGCATCTCTCTCCTGAAAAGTCTTTAATTTTCCCCTCCTTAATCTTTAACGGACGATTTCTCACTCGTTTTAAGTCGAAATTTAATTTTTTTCACAGTTAGATCAGATTAATTGTGCTCTTCAAAATGATATACACTTTGATATATTTTTCGAACAAAAAATATTTAACCATTTTTTACTAGTCTATACCATATGGTATGGACTTGTATTGAAATAAGAGCATGCCTATGGTTTGAAAAACGTACCATGGTGGTATGAACAAACCAAGACGGTAGGATGGTTGAATACATGATAGTAGAAGTATATTAACTGTTATTTACGACTTTTAACATTGTGTACCACAAGATACCACCCCGTACCAGGGTGGTATTGTATGGTATTGTGTGGTATTTTTCGGTCTTGTAATTTGTTCACCCAGAAATTTGTAGATCCAATAGATCATGATGAAATCGTCCCTTCTGTGCAAACGTTTTAAAAAACGAAGAAGGTACCATATGGTATGCAGTTGGTACCGAGAGGCCAGAATTTTTTTCTCTCAAAAATATTGAAAATTGATCTCATTTTGTAGAACACGATGAACTCGTTCCATTTGTGCAAAAAAAAGTTAAAATCTGAGTTAAAACGAAAAAAATATGAGCCGATTAAGAAAGCTAGAGAAAATAAAAATGACTTTTAATTCTCCACTTATAATATTTAACTACTAAAATACTCTTTTACTCTCAATAATGTTTGCTTATTGTTTTTGCATGGTTCCAGCTATACTTGATACTTGATAGGGACGCTTAGATTTAGTTTACTCATTGAGCTCAATGAATCGTTTTTATCACCCATACAAAAAAAAGGGTAAAATGTTACAAACGCCTAATTATTCCAAGTAGAAAAAGGTGAGTTAAGTGTATGATTAAGCAGGTCGGAGCAGCCGCTTCGTTCTTTCTCATTTGGTCTAAAGCCTCTTTGCGACTTGAATTAGTTGATCGGTTAAATATCATTCAGATTCATCCACTCGGAGAGACAGAGGCACGAAGGAAAGCTCCAAAATGGGAAAATTTAACACGATAGTATTATAAATCACTGCTCGGCGAACACCCAAACAAAGCACGACAGACTTACAGACGACACTGAAACAGAGTAACTTAAAACAACAACCACCCACAGCAGGCAGCAGCAGCAAACCCCTGCCATGGCTCTTCTTTATTTACAGCAGGGCCAAGCGCTAAGACACCCGACCCCAACAACAACTTTCTTAGTTTATTAAATAACCATGGGACCGAGCGAGGATTTAGTGGTGGGTTTTTGTTCATTTGCAGCCGCAGTTGTCGCAGGTGCAGTTTGATCCGCACTTGCAGCCGTTCTCAGCACCGAAGCTCATCTCCGAGCTCTCAAATCCCCTGCGGCGCAATTCAAAATAAATTCAGACCCAATTAAACATTAATTTGATTGGATGAGAGAAATAATCATAAGGTTGGGTTGATCGCAGAGGAATTGGTAATTAACTCACATGCTGACCGGGGCAACGCCGGCGATGAGGATCTGGGTGGAAGTGGTGGAGGTCTCGGCGAGATCAAGGTACATGCTGCACCCGTTGCAGCCACTGCCGCACTTGCAGGCTGAGCCGCAGCCGCACTTTCCTCCGCAGCAAGACATTCTTATTTGGGTTGGGTTGAGAGAGTTTAGAGAAGAAGAAGAAAGCAGAGAGTGTTTGTTTGATTGCTCTGTTTTGTGGGATGGTTTTTCAACGTTCAGCTTAGGGATGGGAACCCTGGCCGCCCCGCCGGGTACCCGCCCGAAACCCGACTCAACGGGGGTCTCAATACCCGGCCGCAGTGGGGAATTGGCGGATTCGGGCATACCCGAAACCCGTCAGAAGCGGGTTACGAGTGGGGATGGATCGAGAAGTATCCGCCCCGTCCCCGTCCGTCCACAAAACGACGCCGTTTTGGCACCTGGGTATAAAGGCCGAAGAAAGACCCAGAAACCCTAATCCCTCATTTCCTCTTCTTTCTGCCTGTCGACTGCCGCCGTTTCCTTTCATCTTCCTCTCTATTTTCTCTCCACCCAAACACACGAGCATTGATTTAGCTCCAAAATTTCGCCGATTCCCCACAAAATCCTCTCCATCCACTGGTTTATCGCTAGTAGGCAATCATTAATCCTCCAGTTTGGCCAATCAGAGGCTTGTTTTGCCGCCGATTTGGCTGGAAAACAACATGCAAACCCCTAAAATGTCTGTTGCAATCTTCGATTCGCAATTATTGGGAGAAATCGGCGTGACAGATAAGTTTCTTCTCCCTTTTCCTTTCGTTTTCCTATCTATTCCATCTTCTTCTGCTTTCATATATATAGTAACCCTGTCGATTGATTTCAGGGTCACTCGCAACCTCTGTTCTAAGTTCTCCGTTCATCATTACCTTCACTCTGCTCAGAGCACAGTCGAGGTAATCACTTTTAAAACTTCAATTTTTCTAGTTTATTAACTTGGTCTTTCTCATTCAATGAATGCTAACACAAAATTGTTTTTATTTTTGCCTTGTTCGAGTTCATTAGGTTCGCATCAGGGCATCAGGCATCAACTCCCCATCTGCAAATCCTACCTCTCCAGATTACAGGTTAAGCATAGCCTGACTCTAAATCCGCCCTGTTTTATGATTTGTATGTGTAGTGTAGCTTGCATGTGTCGATTGCTTGCTTGTGTGCTCTGTCCGAGTCTTGAAGATTGATTGATTTTATTTTTAATTTATGTAGATGGATGGTGCAATTGCAAATGATGCTTTGAATGTGAATGATCCTCCTGTGCCTAATTCTCTAAATCCTGATGTTAATGGTAATGTTAACGGTAATGGTAATGGTACTGTTAATGGTAATGGTAATGGTACTGTTAATTTGGTTGATGGGATTGAAACTGGTGAAGTCATTCTTGAGGAAGATAAGAAGTTGACTTCTGATGTCTGGCCTCATTTTGTTAGAGTGAAGTTTAATGGTGTTATTAAGGCTAAGTGTCGTTACTGTAAAAAACGACTTGGTGGTGATACTAGTAATGGAACCTCTCATCTGAGGCACCATTACAAAACTTGTACCCAAAGAAAGATACATGATGGTAGACAGAGAGTTCTGGGTCCTGATTATAAACCAACTGGAAAACCACTGCTATCTGCTTCTCAGTTCAGTTCTGATGTGTCTAGGAAGGAATTGTGCTCAATGATTATGGTCCATGAATATCCTCTGAGTATTGTTGAACACTTGGGGTTCAGACGTTTTTGTTGTTCTTTGCAACCACAGTTCACTGTGCCTTGTAGGGGTACAGTGAAGAATGACATAATGGGATTATATGGGGTTGAAATGGAAAAGTTGAAGAAGGTTCTTGATGGTAATATTGGGAGAGTTGCAGTGACCACTGATATGTGGACTGCACCCAACCAAAAGAGGGGTTATATGGCAGTAACTTGTCATTTTATTGACAATTCTTGGAAGCTAAGAAACTTGATGTTACGTTTTGTTTATGTCCCTGCTCCTCACACTAGTGAGAGGCTGGGAAACAGGTTGTTAAAGTGTCTTATTGATTGGAATATTGATAGCAAGTTGTCATCTATTACCTTGGATAACTGTACTACCAACGATGCTATGATAACCCATCTGAAAACCAAACTTGTTATGGATGATTTGTTGTTGGATGGTATGCTGGTTCACATGAGATGTTCTGCTCATGTACTTAATCTTATTGTGCAAGATGGTTTGGATGTCATCAGGGATGGCATTGATTTGGTTAGGGAGAGTGTTGTGTACTGGAACTCTACACCTAAGAGGGTTCAGACCTTCTTTGAAACTGCTAAACAGATTAAGGTGACTTGTACAAAGAAACTTGTGCTTGATTGTCCTACAAGGTGGAATTCCACCTATGATATGCTGTCTGTTGCTATTATATACAGGGATGTGTTCTCTCGATTGAGACAGAGGGATAGTCAATACAATACTGTCCCTACTAGTATGCATTGGCAGTTTGCTGCCATTATCATTGAGAAGCTTGAAATCTTCAATGAGATTACTCAGCTATTTTCTGGTAGCAAGTATCCCACTGCCAATCTGTTTTTCCCCAAGATCTGTGATTTAAGATTGAAATTGCTGGATTGGTGTGCTGATTCCAATACTCTTGTCTCTAGTATGGCTGAAAGCATGTGGGATAAATTTGCCAAGTACTGGGATGAGGTACATGTGGTTTTGGCAGTTTCAGTGGTTCTTGATCCTAGATACAAGATGCATGTAGTTGAGTATTATGCTGGCAAGTTTGGTAGCACTAATACTGCATTGGTGGCTGATAAGATAAGGGAATGTATTTGTGGTTTGGTTCTTGACTACCAAACCAAGGCTGAGAAGAAGAATTCTGGTTCTTCATGTGCTTCTGGTGGTTCTTCTAGTTCTGTAAGTGATGATCTTGATTTCGAGCTCTTTGTGAGCCAGAGGAAAAAGAGCAAAACTACTCTGATTCATACTGAGCTCGATCACTATCTTCTTGAGGATCTTATTCCTAAACGATCTAAGGACTTTGATATATTGATGTGGTGGAAACTTAATGGCCTTAAGTACCCCACTTTGCAAGCAATTGCAAGGGATTTCCTGGCCATTCCAGTCACATCAGTGGCTTCTGAATCTGCATTCAGCTCTGGTGGGAGGTTATTAGACCCTCACCGGAGTAGGCTTCACTACAATACAGTGGAGGCAATGATGTGTACTCGTAATTGGATCATTGATTCAATGCAACAAGGTAATATGCAACAACTGAACTTTCTGGTTTATTACTTATTAGAGTGTTCATTGTTCTAACTATTCCTTTGTTTCATTTTTTGCAGAGTCAAAGGCTGATGTTGAGGCAATGGAAGGACTGTTTTCAGCTCTAGCACTTGCAGATACAACTGCTGAAGATCAAACAGAGGGTAAGTTACTTGGTTCTTCAATTCGTTTCCTTGTTAAAGTCAGTTCAATTCTCTTAACAGCTTTGTTTCCTTACTTGCAGAACAAGAGGAACTTGGCAATATGAACCGTGGTCCACTATCCCTAGATGATTGATAGTTTGACTGTTTGAGAAAAACCAGTGCAAAGGTAAAGTACTAGTGATCAGTAGCACAAACTTATGATTGATGAGTTTTATTGATAGTTTCAATTCTCTAACACTCTTGTTTTCTTTCTTACAGAACAAATGGAACTTGTGACAAAGGAGGAATGTTGTTCAAATCAGTTGAGGTCGAGGAAAGTTGGTCTCCAGCATGGATGCCTTTGTTTTTCATTTTATCATTTCTGAACGATTAGGCTGAATGCCTTTGTTTTTCATTTTATGTTCTTTTTCAGTTTGAACACTAGTACTAGCATGATGAACATGATTGATGGGTTTTGGGTGGTGGGATTAAGGTTGCAGCAGTTTGTTTGTTTGCTGCAGCCTGTTTGTTTGTTTGAATTTTAGGATCTGGGTGCTGGGTGGTGGGATATGGGTTACAGCCCCAGATCTTTCTTTATTTTGTTTTCAATTTTGGTGGCTTGACCATCAAGTTACCTTTTTAATGCAAATGTATTATTCAGTAAGTGTTTGGTTTCTGTTTAGACCATGATCCGTGGGGATCCGTTGGTTACCCGAATCCGTCGGCGGATGGGGACGGTAGCCAATCTCCCCCCGTTTAGTCGCCGGGGACGGGGATGGGGAAATCCGTAGAGATGTATGGGCGGGGATCGGGAGGCATCTACCCGCCCCCGATCCGCCCCGTTGCCATCCCTAGTTCAGCTCGGCCCTGTATTTATAGTGGAGAGTGGGGGTGGTCGGAGCTATCCATCCACCGTACACGTGGCGGAATCGTAGACCCAAAGCGTCATTGCTCACTCCACCACTCTCTTACGTGTATACTTTTTGTCCTCCTAGGTAAAATCCCTCAACTTGCAAGTAATTAATCGTTCTTCATCTGATTTATCTATGCATATTTGACTAATTAATTGCCTATCGCAATCTCCCTCCAACCTTTTCACCTTATTATTATTATTATTATCTGCGGTAGAAACAATCAACAGAAGCGCCAAGATCAAGTAATTGATTTAATGACAGAGATAACCATTGTATAATCTATATGTTTACAAGGGATGTGGTTTAATTTGAGAACATTTGTCGAGCAATACAAGGTTAACAATAAGTCGATATGTATCATCCTAATTCATGGAGCAGATCTGGTGAGTAACCTTGTGTTCAATAAAGAACACAAGGTTATGAGTGGAGCATCAATAACCCTCCAAGTACCTCTGTTTAATAACACAAAACTGGATAAAAAAGATGGTGTGACCAAATTAATTAACAAAAAGCTGTGAAAGAGTTGTACGATCGTCATAGAGAAGAACGATCACAATAAAAAAAAAATGTTCGATCCACGTATGGATGCCTTGGTAGCTGGTGTCACATATGAGAGTGGAAGCTCTCTCTCAAAACCGTGCTTCGTGGTCCCTGCAAACAAACAAATAACATGCTTTACTTAAGTCTCATCTTCATACACAATCGCTTAATCGGACAAAAAAAGGGCAATTAGTTTGAGAGCATTAAACTGAAATTGAAAACACCACAACAACCAACTGAAAAAGAATGAAAAGTGTTGCGGTTGGTATCTGGAAATTCTAGTAAAGAGATGTCTCATTGTTTCATATCTTAATAATAATCATAAGAATGAGGGCACTGGCAGTAGGGTGTTAGCATCTCTCTAGTTTGTTCATGATTATTATATAGAGTCATTATAGATTAATTAAGTCATTAAATCGTCATGTTTATTAAAGAATACATTTCGAGAGATGCTAACACCCTACATAAGACAAACATAAACCTTTTGATTTTCGTCTTTCGAATAAATTTGTAGGGGAAATAGCTAAAAGGCTGTGAAAATTTGAAACCACTGCGGGGAACAAAAACTAATTCTAAGCATCAACTAAACAAACACCAAAATGAAAAGAATATGATAAATGGAACATTAAAGGCTCTTACCCAAGCAAATCACAATGCAATGGTTGGACTAAATGGCGGCACTTGAAGAACACACCTTTTGCCAGCCGATTGCAGTTTTGGCTAGTGGATAGTAACTTGCGATTTATGAGTTAGAATGACACGAAAGACATCCCAAGTGACATATAATCAATCGATGTTCAAGTAAGACTATGCATGTAGATATCCTCTATGACACGAAAGACATCCCAAGTAACATGTAATCAATCGATGTTCAAGTAAGACCATGCATGTAGATATCGTCAACGACCCATGAAAAGTGAACTGACATCAGACTAATGATATTATGGGTAAGTATATACTTATTATAGGGATCAGTTAAAATAACTCTTCCTCTAGCATATTCATCAACAACTAAAAGGAAAAATGGACAGAAAAGACCCTTCTAGGGAACATTGTAATAGTCATGCATCATTCTTGCATGAGATCAAGCACTGATTGCTCACAATTTCAGTCTGCCTCTCTGAATCTGTTATTGGTATAGCAGCAATACAATCATACAAAATTTGGATTCTGGTCATGCAAAGAAAACGATTCTCACCTAAATCTCCGTTGCTGGAACCATCACCGGCGCCTATTGCGACCTTCCTATCGTCAATGCCATCTTCCTTTCTTAGTAAGCTAGTTGTTTCATCGCCTAATTTGGGAGATGGGAGATTGTGAAAGAGAAAGAGACAGGATAGAACAATCGAGGTGGACGTTTTCCCCCTTCTTTCTCCTTCCCGTTAGAGAAAGGGAAAGATCCAGATGGATGAAACAGATGTAAGAAAATTTGTGACTTTGATTATGGAACAGAGGAAACACATAAGGAATTAAGGAAGGAAAAAAATGAAATTTAAAAAGTCCCACTTATTTGACCCATAATTAAAAGAGGGCATAAATTATTTTATTTAAAAGGCGGACAATCACAAAAAGTTAATCCTTATTTCAAAATTTTAATGTCCCCATTGATTTGCCTCTAGTCTCTAGAGTTAGTATCCATGCAACCTACCTGATCTTCTCCTTCCCGTTAGAGAAAGGGAAAGATCAAGATGGATGAAACAGATGGAAGAAAATTTGTGACTTTGATTATGGAAGAGAGGAAACGTATAAGGAATTAAGGGAGGAAAAAAAATTAAAAAAGTCCCGTTGATTTGACCCATAATTAAAAGAGGACATAAAATATGAAGGCTTTCACTTCTCAAACTAAAAGAGGGCATAAATTATTTTATTTAAAAGGCGGACAATCACAAAAAGTTAATCCTTTTTTCAAAATTTTAATGTCCCCATTGATTTGCCTCTAGTCTCTAGAGTTAGTGTCCATGCAACCTACCTGATCTTCTCCTTCCCGTTAGAGAAAGGGAAAGATCCAGATAGATGAAACAGATGAAAGAAAATTTGTGACTTTGATTATGGAAGAGAGGAAACGTATAAGGAATTAAGGAAGGGAAAAAAATTAAAAAAATCCATTGATTTGACCCATAATTAAAAGAGGACATAAAATATGAAGGTGTTCACTTCTCAAACTAAAAGATGGCATAAATTCTTTTATTTGAAAGACGGACAATCACAAAAACTTAGTCCTTTTTTCAAAATTTTAATGTCCCCATTGATTTGCCTCTAGTCTCTAGAGTTAGTATCCATGCAACTTCTCTTCAATTAAAAGAGGCAATAAAAATTGAAGGGAGAAACCAGCGAACCATGACAAGCAAGAAATGGCAGACAAAAACAATGGGAAACAATCCCTATTGATGATAAATTAATTTTTTAATACCTTATTGATTTGACCCTAATAAACAGTAAACTTAAAACCTCTCTTTTAAGTATATAAAATTGAGTGGTAGATTGTTCGGGGTGCAACTTGTTGGGGGTAAGTGGATGAAAAAGTAAGATGTTGAAAATAGATTGAAAAGTAAATAATTGTATTATTATAAAATAGATTTATCAAATTTATAAAATATTATCATAAAATAATAAAAATAAAAATAATATATAATATTTTATAAATAATTATTTTAGAAGGTTTCAAAGGTTCGCATTTCGTTAAATACAATAGGCATTACGTAATAGGTTACGTAACATATGGTAATCTTACGTAACAGCTGTAAAAGATCATTACGGAAGCCTTAGGTAACGAAATGTGTCTTTACTTAATGAGTATTAACCTCTCGTTACGTAAAATGCTAGTCATTAAGCCTTTCGTAACGCTACTAACTTAAATTTTACGTAAGAAATAACTGTCGTTCTGTAACCTTTATGTAATTGAAGGTCTTTTTACGTAATGACTAATGAGTATTAACCTTGCGTTATGTAAAGTGTTAAGTCATTACGGAATCCTTACATAACGCTTCCGATTTTATTGTTACGTAAGAAATAACTATCGTTTCGTAACTTTTACACAATGAATGTGTATTTGACATAATAGTAACAGTTGTAAAATATCATTATGGAAGCCTTACGTAATGGAAAGTCTCTTCACATAATGAGTATTAACGTCGTGCTACGGAAAGAGCTAAGTTATTACAGAAGTCTTACGTAACGCTTCTAATTCTATAAGAATTAAAAAAGAAAAAACAACTAAATATGAAAAAGGAAAGAAAAAATAAAAAAGTAAATTGACAAGGTGGTGACCGACAACCCTTATTGCTATTGATTTTTTTACTTATGTTTTAATTTTTTTATATCTTTAATCAATAGTTTAAAATTAGTTTGATCGATTTTAACTATTTAAATCTATGTAAATTATTTAACTTGAAATTATATCTAAGGGGTCGTTTGGAGAATGAGAGTGTGAATCTAGAGATTTTAACGAATCTAGAGATTTTAACTCCTGTGATTGTATGGATATGATTCTAAAAAGTTCAGTGTTCGGTAATTGTGATTAGTAAAAATATAATATCTAAATTTCAGTTAAATGACTCACTTGCCCTCAACAAAGAAGGCGGCAAAATCAAATCAATTTCAGTTTCTAACTAACACATGGTGCAACACATAACATCCTCACTTAACAACCTTCTCTGTTGCGTCACTCATGCTGAGCAACTCACCATTGGTTGCTGCATATATCATAAATTCAAAATACAGCCTGCAAACACAATATCAAACATGTATAGAGGGGGAAAATGTAGCCGAGGCACAAGAAATAAAAGAATATCTCCTGTAAACAATAGGTAATGAATCAAGTTATTATGTTCGAAAATCACAACAAAATATGATCCAAATTAAGTTTCAAAATATTATCCAACAAGCTAGAATTCTGTCTTCTAGTCTGCAGGTTGCAAAATATCACGAAAACTACTACTTTCATCCCATTCATACCAGCTGCCGCAACCAAAGTAGACACCACAGTACATTCATAACGTGGCTCTCTTCAATTGATGAGTTGCAAGAGAAAACTCAATTGATCTTCTGTTGGAAGTTGGTAACAAAGATCAGCAAGACTAACATCCTTCACAAGTACCATTGCAGCTTGTAAAACTTGATTTCTGGTAAGGCCCTCGACTTTGGATAACTCATCGAACAAACTTCTACGCCTAGCAATCAGATCATCCTCCATGCAAAAGCTATTGGCAATCCTATGAACATCTGTAGCTGTTTGTTCCATCACCGGCTGCAATTTGCCAATCTCAGCTGTCACTGCAGTTATGACTGCTACATTTCTCTCATGCCTTGGCTTTTTGTTGCTTCCAATTGATGTTCCAGGCTGAGTCTTACCAGCATCAGTCTCATCGCTCAGTAAAGTCCCGTGATCAACCTCATCATGAACCATATCCTCCAGGATACGTTGGGTTGTTTCCTCATCCAAGTCAATACAAGATTCTCCATTATGATCAGCTATAACTTCCCTAACATCTGCGGATGTTTGTGCCTGACCACCCATTGCCCTATCTTTCCCAAAAATTCTTGCAAGCTGGTCGAAGTATAGGAATGGTTTTTTGTTCAGTCCTTTGCATCCCGGATGACTCTACAAAACCATATTTGAAGATCATGTTCACCTATGTTACGAACAACATATAAACACTTGTGTAAACATATACGATAAATAATATTGTACCTTAATCCATTCATTGAATACATCATCGTCTGCAATCACGCGCTTCTTGCTTTCATCCCAACCAAAGCCACTGCAGCTCCCGCCTTGCACCTCGCATATAGCAGCGTACTTGATTTTAAAGAACCGATGTCTTGATTGGATGTGCGGCTGAGCCTTCAATTTGAAGTTTGGCATCTTCTTACGAATCATGGCCTCTAGTTTTTTGAATCCAGAAACTTTGAACTTCCCACCTTCAACTTCTCATGATTGAGTGAGCTCTAGCATGGCTTCAATCAAAGCAGCATCCTGCTCTGGCGTCCATTGTGTGTACTCACCTTGTTTCTTTCCTACTGCAGGTCCAACATCATTGCTCTGAACATTTGCAGGTTCCATATCTGGTACAACATATATTTGCAAGCACTAACAAAGTTGATCAGCTAATATGGAGAACTCACAGTTAACAGTAAGAATATATTGCAGTCATAATTAGCAAAAACAAGAATCACCAAATAATGTAAGTACACGTATGCTGCTACATGTGCTGGTGTGCTTTATCAGACAAATAATATAAAGAACTCAAAGTTAACAACATATATATAGCATATAACACAAGCTGGTAGCCTACGTATTAGCTTGTAAGACTAATAACAAATAAAGAATAATTAAATTATATAGGTTCACTTCACAAGTCTAGCTGTGAAACTCAATAAAGACTCTCCATTGTCTGTAACTGCTAGTCCACATAAACAAAGCATCTCAAAATAATAAATCCCCACCAAAATGCGTTACTGAAAACAAGAATATGATAGCTTTAAATCATTATAAGACGAAACGAGAATCACTAGATATGTTCCATGTAGTAATAACAAAGTATAACTACCAACCCAAGTATAAATTAAAACAAAGTAGAAATTGATAATGCTTTTGATAGAACTATTGACCCGCCCAGCCCCTATTTGCCCACATATCTTGAGCAAGATTGTTCCTAAATTGAGTCCATTTTGCTGTGGGTTGGATGTGCATGATAAGGTCATCATCATCTACCAAAGCTGGTTCTTCAGAATCATCTTCATCCATGTACATTCTCTGCCACACATCAGCACCAACCTCTCCCCGTATGTAGTTGTGAAGCAAACAACAAGCATTGACGATTTTTGCTACCATGTCTGTTGAATACCAAGTTGTATCTCTCAAAATTGCCCATCTCATCTTTAATATACCAAAAGCTCGTTCAATAGAATTTCTCGCAGTTGCATGCCTCATATTAAACATCTCCTCAGGAGTTCTAGGCCTATTTCTACCCCATTCTTTCAAGTGATACCGCTGCCCTCGAAAAGGTGAGAGGAATCCTTCACAATTACTATAGCCGGCATCGCACAAATAATAGTTCCCTAAACAAGATTAGAAGAAATTGTCTTGTAAACAGTTTGTGCTCAAATAGTGAACACATTAAACAAATTAATATTAATAACCACTACCTCTTGGGACCTTCAGACCGTTTGGCCGAACAAGGGCGTCTCTAAGTACCCGTCCATCATGAGCCGATCCCTCCCAACCATCCAGATAGTAGATGAATTCCATGTTTGTATTACAAACACCCAAGACATTCATACCTATGGTTCCTTTACGCGTGCGATATCTTTCTTGCATCTCTTTTGTCGCTCGGACACTAATTATTGTTCCATCCAAAGCACCGAGACAATTCTACGTTGAATTCGACCAAACATTTAGTAGAAGTCCTAAAATAAGTGTAAAACTATCGTATATTGTTTACAAATTAAGCTATTAACCTTGAAATGCTTCCACTTGAAATCAGTTGAATTCTCTGGGACGGGTACAGGTCTACGCAATAGAAGTTTGTGAAGTTTTGACACTGAAAGCAAGACGAGTTTGAAAACTTGACAAATGGTTTCTCCTGATCGACGAAAAGTCTTTTGCAAAACACGAGTTTTCTCATTGTGAGCTATTGTGTATAAGAAGATAGCAACCATCTCGTCTATTTCCATGTAACAGCTACATCGTAGCCCTCCCTCGTCCCTAAGGAGATTGCAAAGCTTTTGAAAAGCTCTACAATTCATCCTAATGAGCATGGTGCTTGAGATATCTCCATGGGAAGTTACAGCACTCATAAAAGAAGATCTGGCATTTTGACATGCGAGTGGTGTCTCCCAAGTAGTACAGTTTGATCTACTTGGCAACACTCTCTCACTTTCTAGTGCCTCCAACAATATGATTTTTAACTTTAGGTAACGAAACAAAAGTTCACTGAACATCGAATTCACAGTAGCTACCGCTTTTCTCCTATGGATTAGACACCGTGCCATCACCTTGAGATCAAATTAAAAATAAATAGGAAAACAAACTCAGCAAAATTCACTCTAAGCAAGCCACATAATCAAGTGGGCAAGAGGAGAAACAGGTTAGGAATAGATTGGAATGCACAAAATGCAGAGAAGAGAGGTGGCAAGTTAATAATCAGGTAGAAGAAGAAATCATAATTCCAGCACCACACATCCAAATTCCAATATTGTGCTTTCACTAATCATGGAGAGGAAGCCATAAGGGATTAGAGCAAACAAGGCATCTAAGCACAAAATACAAAGAAGAAACATGGGAGGATAAGATCCTAGAATTCAACGAACAGATCCAAGTCAAATTCACACCATTCTTTCAAAGTTCACAGGGATAATATCATTAAGATTCCAAAGCAATAAGGAATCATGATATCAAAGCAACAGGGCAATCACAAGTGTCGAAATAGAAGAGATGAAAGGAAGGAAAGACATACCTCCACACAACGAACAACTGTTAACAGATGAGAGCTGACTCACTCCTACGGTCACTCTAGAAAATGGCCAAGTGTAACCACTTCCTAAAGATTAGTATAGCGGGTTTGGGTTTTAATGTCAACCCGGGTCCTAGATATGATGACTACTCAGTGAATTCGTATTATCTAGCAATGAAACTTTAGTGAAGGTCTAAACTAACAAACAAGCAAAGCAACTAAACGGTTGTTTTCAGGTCAAGAGAGGTCACCCTGATATGGTTCCCCCTAGACTGCAGTTAAGCCGGATTGCAATTACCAAGTTCAATTTCTATGATAGTTATAGTGCGGAAGGTTCTTAAACAGTCTGAAGTCTCGACTAAAGGTCTCCAGACCCTCTCAATCTGAGTCTCTAGCGGGCGACTAACCTCCACCGGAGTAAACAGATTGAGGCCCTAACGAACCAAACCTCCACTACCGAAGTAACTTCGGTACAGAATAGTGAATTGACTCCTCGACTAAAGTCACCAATTCACTACCTTCAATTAAGGGTGCTCTATCAACCTAGGCAGATATTCTCATTCTAGGTTAAAGCAGAAACAACAGGAATTTGATCAGGATTCATGTCATTCAATCATTCAAACATTCAAACCTCAATCGAATATAATCAAATCACAGAATCAGTACTTGGGTTCATACAATCAAACCTAACATACAAATCTAGGGTTTCCCATATCCAGATGAATGGGAGAACTACTCCATGGAGAAAGAAGCAAAAGCAGATTCAGACGCGGAAATCATACTGTGAAGGATGGATTTCTGCTCCTGGACGTTGATCGGCACTTCTCCAAGCTCAAGCAAAGCTCCAATGGTGATGAAGATCAAGCTAGGGCACTTGGGGACTCTTGTTCGTCGCTTTCTCTCTCTAGGAATCGCTCTGTCTCTCTAAAACTCGAATCCCCCTTCTCTTTTGGCTCAAATCTGCCTAAAAAGGCTGACCCTGGGCAAAACACGGTCGAGGACACGGCCGTGCTTTGATTTGGCCCGCCCGTGTTTTGCCTCGTGTTAAAAACACGCCCGCGCGCGTCGGCCAAAACACGGTCGTGCCTAAATATGGGCACGGCCGTGTTTTGATTTAGGCGCGCCCGTGTTTTTACTGCCGAACCTGTTCCCCTATATTCAATGCTTCGTTTCTCCCTCGTCCGGACTCCGAATCACTCGCCGTTTGATCCCAGACGCTCGTAGTCTCGTCCTCTTTCTTATCATGACAAGCTTGCATGATTCTTTGTCCATAAAGTGAGGTAGAAATCCATTCTTCTTCAAGTCATGCCCGAGTTTCTTCTCCCGAATCGCCAATTGATCTCTGATTGACTTGAAACTTGCGCCTATGCTTCACTTTATGTGCTAGGACCTGAAATGTGACAAAGGAACACAACCTAGCGTAAAATAGGCCAAAGAAGCAATAATGCAAGCTTAAACGATCAAGAAACAAAGGGGAAAACATGTGCAAATATCGAGTCATCAAACCTCCCACACTTAACCGTTTGCTTGTCCCCAAGCAAACCAAGTCAGACACAAGGTAGGCTCAAAACATTTCAATCAAGCAGGCTTTAGGGCATATCATATCTGCACAAAATACGTGGATCATACTAGCTTCTAGTCATTAACACATGGGAAACCTCAACGACAACCTAGACAACCACCACAGATGACATTCGAATTGCAGCAAAGTCGAGCAAAGGAAAAGTCTCCCTTCTGTTCCCCAACCAACATAGACTCGACTCAACCACTTATTCCAGACAGTCACTTCATGCATAAAACTCAAGATATCAGAATTAAGACCGAGCAATCTAGGTCCTCACCGGGATAAGGAGTATAAAGAATATGGGAAAATGAATCACTCACACTCGACCAGTGGGGTCAGGACAATTTGATGCGAAAAATGCGCATGCTTATTCTCTCAATCCCTAACGTCTCTTCACCATGAATGCAGCCTCTAAATGCTAGAGTTCACATATGGGGTGTCACCACTAACTAATCCGGAGGTCTTAGACACGGGTTCAAATGACTGGCTAGGGTCTTGGACATGGGGAAAAGGCCTTTTAGGTGGTGGAAGTATTCATAGCACAAGGTTCCACAATTCCAAACCCAACACAACTACAACCAATCAACCACTCACTTGCTTTCTGCCATTCCGCATTATTCAAATTATTTAGAGCACAAGAGCGAAGGAGGTCACAACGACGTTAGTATTTCTAAGCCAGGCTGCTAAGAAACACTACTTACCGGGCACTATTCAGATTTTTGGTGGTGGCTCTCTTTTGCTTCCATTCATTCATTTTTTCTTCTTTTTCTTTGTTTCTTTCATTTCTTAAGAGGACCACCACCTATTCACATTTTCAAACACATGCCCACCTTTTTAAGAACTACCTCCAACCCTCACATTACATTTAGCAGAATAGCAGAGAACATGTAAAAACCACTCTGTGGAACCTTCTAAGAGATGCAAAAGGGTGATTTTTTTCATTGTAGACCGAAAGAAAAGGATAACACACGGCTCAAAGGGGCTGACTAGGGGGGTATGACACACCAGGACAGTCAATTTGGTCGTGGGCTAATCCTATGCCTCCATCATCTTAGCTAATGACAACGTGAATGCTGCACATCATGGAAGAGGGAACTATCGCACAAGAAATAAACGAGCAGGCTCAAATCTCACATGGCTACCTATATGCTTTATCTCTCATTCTGATTCCCTGAACTAGATGCATAAATGATTGTCAAGAGGAAGTGATCAATTCAAGTCACAGTTGGTAAGCAAACAGTTGAAAAACTGAACCCCTACACAACTCTACTACACATCTCAGTCATCATAATAGGTTGTCTTAGTCATACTCAAGTTGTCATGCATCAAGTCAAAAGCCATTCCATTCACCAATCACATCCACAGTGACAATACGATCAAATGTCAAGCAAACGACAGTACTTGGAGCCCTCAAATCTTGAAATTTGGACAGTGGACTAGGCTCCAAGCACACAAACGGCCAAACATTCACACGCATTCATAATCGAGCATCCCCCCACACTTAAGCACGACACTGTCCTCAATGGAGGAAAGATAAGAAGGGTAGAACGAAGTTACCGGTGTGCACGGACTGCATGAGACTAGACGGGGACCAGTCTGAGTGAAACGGACTGGAGAGAGGACCAGTCAGGGACACAGGCACAACTAAAGGGAACAGAAGAACTCCAACACAATACGTTAGGTCCAATGGTCAGCCCAATATTATATTATCCAAAACAAAAGAAAACAAACCAGTTCACAATCCGACCCGAAACCAAAAGAACTAAATGAAAACCGTGGTGGGGTTGCCTCCCCACAAGCGCTTCTTTACCATCATTTAGCTGGACGCCCATGGTGGATACTCAGTGGGGTGCAAGAACATGTGCCTCCAAGAGCGGATCCACATCGCTCTTGAGGTACAGCTTCAGATGGTGGCCATGCACCCGACGGGTACAACCACCAGCATTGGTCAGCTCGACCTGGCCATTCGGCAAAATGCAGGCAAGTGAGTACGCGGATGGCCAGGGTGATCGTGATGTAGGAGGTGGGACCAGCTCATAGTGGTCTCCACCTTTCTTCCGAGTAGGCTTAGGCACCTGCTGCTTCGGCCGCCACTCCTCTTTGAGTTTTTTATTCGGTGGTGAGGCTGGAGGGAGCGACGGCGAAGGCGTGAGAGGGGGATCCTGCAAAATGAGAGGTGCAGAAGGATACACGACATGCTCGTGTACCTGTTCAGAATAGCATGCACAGGTGTGACAACAATCATAGCACAGTGATCAAACTCAGTCACAGAAAAAGTAGCTTGTTCATTCCCAACATGCAAGATCAGTTTACCATCATGCACATCAATAAGTGCCTTGGCGGTGGCAAGAAATGGTCTACCCAGAATCAAAGGCACATCCACATCCTCATTTATGTCCAGAATAACAAAGTCAACAGGATATGTGAATGCACCCACATTAACAAGCAGATCCTCTATGATACCCCTAGGATACACAACGGAACGATCAGCTAGCTGAATGCTCATCCTAGTAGGGCTAAGTTCACCTAGGTCTAGCTTTTTAAACAACTTATATGGCATGACATTAATGCTAGCGCCTAGGTCCGCCAAGGACTTGCCTACATGCATGCTGCCAATAGTAAGAGGGATATTAAAACTCCCTGGGTCCTTTCGCTTTTCGGGCAGCTTGTTCTGCAGGATAGCAGAACACTCCTCGCTCAGCAGCACTGTCGAGAGATCCCCAAGTTTCTTCTTGTTGGTGAGGAGATCTTTCATGAACTTCGCGTACTTGGGCATCTTCGACAGTGCCTCCACAAACGGTATGCTGATGTTGAGCTGCTTCAACATTGCCATAAACTTGGCAAACTCAGTCTCCAGCTTGTCTTTGTGTAGGCGAGTGGGGAAGGGAAGCTGGGGTACATGCTCCTTAACCACTGGTTGTGGCTTGGGAGCAGGGGCTTCCTTCTCCACCCGCACTTCTGCATCGTCGGCTGGAAGTGCTGAAGCAGGTAGTGGTTCCTCCTGCCTGGCCGGGACAGGATCAACGGATATGGTCTTACCGCTCCTGGTAAAAATGGCATCCAGCTGCTGGTGCGGCTCCCGTGGATTGGGGACGGTGGTGGCAGGTAGAGTCCCCGGGGCCCGGGTAGTAATTTGGCGAGCTATGGCACCAACCTGGTTCTGTAAATCTTGGAAAATGGCACCCTAGTTCCTCTGTCCTGCCTCCAGTGAGGCTATGCTCTGGTGGGTGGTAGTCATGAATGCCACTAGAATGTTTTTCAGCTCCGTCATCTGATCATCTGGAGCCGGAGCTGCTGCTGGCTCGGCAAACTGACGTTGGGGCTGCTGGAATGGTTGCCCCTGCCTAGGCTGGTAGGGCTGCTGCTGTGGGGCTGGCCCCTGTCGAGCCTGGAAGGGCTGCCTCTGCCGAAAGCCACCAGCTGGTGCTGGAAAACCAGGTGGCTTAGTGGTGTTGCTATTCCAAGAGAAATTGGGATGCTGGCGCCACCCCTCATTATATGTATTGCTGTAAGGGTCAAAGCGGCGAGCATTGGCGATGAAGTCCAACTGCTCTTGGGGAGTAGTCGACTCCCGCATAGCCTGGTAGTCTTCCACCAGGTGATTTGAGCTCTCACTTCACTGTCATTGAGCTACTGGAGGTGTAGCCAAACCTCTGCCCGGAATAAGACTGTTGGGCTGCTTCAATGTCTGCACTAACTCGGCCATCTACTGCTCGAGCCCGGACCTGGCCTCCATGGCGTGCACACCACGGTCCTGGGAATTTCTGCCTCTGCTGCTCTGCCCCCAGGAATGATCTCTAGCAGCCAAGGTACTGATCATCTGGTTCAGTTCGGGTGGAGTCTTAGTAAGAATATCCCCTCCTGGGCATAGAGACTCAATCACCCTCTGGCTGTCCGGAGAGAGAGCATTGTAGAAGTTCCGCACTGTGAATGCATCACTGAAGCCATGATGGGGAAACTGCCAGAAATACCTCATGTACCGCTCCCAGGCATCACGAAGTGACTCGTCCGGCTCTTGGCGGAAGTGAGTGATCTCCCGCTAGATCTCTGTAGTCTTCGATGCCGGATAGTACCTGTGCACGAACTTATCAGTCAGATCGTCCCAAGAGGTGATGAACAATGGGGGGTGGGTCTCCAACCACCTCTTAGCATTCCCCGACAGAGAATGGGGGAAGAGGTGAAGGCGGATTGCATCATCCGGGACACCGTTCAGCTTGAACCTGTTCGTCAGCTGCAGAAAACGGGAAAGATGCACCCTTGCCTCCTCATCCTTCAAGCCATGGAACTGGATAGAGGATGTAATGAGTTGAATCCAGCATGGCTTGATCTCGAAGTTGTTCGCTGGAATGGGCTGATAGAGGATGACCGGGCGGATGTCAGCAATCCGTGGAGTGTAGTAGTACTCCAAGGTGGGACCCTGCGGCGGTGCCTGATGTCTGGGGTCGTTCCCCAAGAGCGGATTCACCGGAGGTGGGTTGTGGTCGCCTTCCATCTCGTACTCGACCTCGGACTCGCTGCTCAAATGGCCGTCTATGCGCTCTTCCGTAGCCAATCTAGCTCGCTGTTGTCTCCTAATTTGGCGGCAGGTGCGTTCAAGCTCTGGATCCAACGGCAGTAAACCTCCCGACTGGCTACGGGTCATGCACTATCTGCACACACTCAAGTAATGCAAACCCGTGAAGGCACAAGTGGGAAAGAACAAACAAATAATGCAAAAATGAAAATGCTAAAGTAACAGAAATCACTTTTCTTCAACAACCTAGCTGTCCCCGGCAACGGCGCAAAAAACTTGACTCACTCCTACTGTCACTCTAGAAAATGGCCAAGTGTAACCACTTCCTAAAGCGTAGTATAGCGGGTTTGGGTTTTAATGTCAACCCGGGTCCTAGATATGATGACTACTCAGTGAATTCGTATTATCTAGCAATGAAACTTTAGTGAAGGTCTAAACTAACAAACAAGCAAAGCAACTAAACAGTTGTTTTCAGGTCAAGAGAGGTCACCCGGATATGGTTCCCCCTAGACTGCAGTTAAGCCGGATTGCAATTACCAAGTTCAATTTCTATGATAGTTATACTGCGGAAGGTTCTTAAACAATCTGAAGTCTCGACTAAAGGTCTCCGGACCCTCTCAATCTGAGTCTCTAGCGGGCGACTAACCTCCACCGGAGTAAACAGATTGAGGCCCTAACGAACCAAACCTCCACTACCGAAGTAACTTCGGTACAGAATAGTGAATTGGCTCCTCGACTAAAGTCACCAATTCACTACCTTCAATTAAGGGTGCTCTATCAACCTAGGCAGATATTCTCATTCTAGGTTAAAGCAGAAACAACAGGAATTTGATCAGGATTCTTGCCATTCAATCATTCAAACCTCAATCGAATATAATCAAATCAGAGAATCAGTACTTGGGTTCATACAATCAAACCTAACATACAAATCTAGGGTTTCCCATACCCAGATGAATGGGAGAACTACTCCATGGAGAAAGAAGCAAAAGCAGATTCAGACGCGGAAATCATACTGTGAAGGATGGATTTCTGCTCCTGGACGTTGATCGGCACTTCTCCAAGCTCAAGCAAAGCTCCAATGGTGATGAAGATCAAGCTAGGGCACTTGGGGACTCTTGTTCGTTGCTTTCTCTCTCTAGGAATCGCTCTGTCTCTCTAAAACTCGAATCCCCCTTCTCTTTTGGCTCAAATCTGCCTAAAAAGGCTGACCCTGGGCAAAACACGGTCGAGGGCACGGCCGTGCTTTGATTTGGCCCGCCCGTGTTTTGCCCTGTGTTAAAAACACGCCCGCGCGCGTCGGCCAAAACACGGTCGTGCCTAAATATGGGCACGGCCGTGTTTTGATTTAGGCGCGCCCGTGTTTTTACTGCCGAACCTGTTCCCCTATATTCAATGCTTCGTTTCTCCCTCGTCCGGACTCCGAATCACTCGCCGTTTGATCCCAGACGCTCGTAGTCTCGTCCTCTTTCTTATCATGACAAGCTTGCATGATTCTTTGTCCATAAAGTGAGGTAGAAATCCATTCTTCTTCAAGTCATGCCCGAGTTTCTTTTCCCGAATCGCCAATTGATCTCTGATTGACTTGAAACTTGCGCCTAGCTTCACTTTATGTGCTAGGACCTGAAATGTGACAAAGGAAGACAAGCTAGCGTAAAATAGGCCAAAGAAGCAATAATGCAAGCTTAAACGATCAAGAAACAAAGGGGAAAACATGTGCAAATATCGAGTCATCAAGAGCAAATGTGTTGCGGGTCGAGCTGCAATCTTGACACAGTTCCTCGTTGGGCAGAGAAGGAGAGTGGACAAAATATTTTCTGGGTTGAAATAGAAGAGAGGAAGGGAAGGCAATCGAGTGAAAAAAAAGGAAAGGGCGGGATAATCATAAATGGAAGAGAGGGATATTGTTGGGAAAGTTGTTCCGATTAATTGTTGATTTAAAATCTCTACTTTTTAGAGAGATTTGATATCTCTATTTTTTAGATATTTTAAATTCCAAAACTTAAATCTAGATATGCTAATTGTGGCAGAAAAACAAGGTTTTTTTTAAATCTCTAGATTTAATAAATCCATATCATAAATCATGTTCTCCAAACGACCCCTAAGTTACTTTAGGAAGTCCCCTTAATATTTGGATAACACGTACCATTTTATCACTATTTGTGCAAGAGTAAACCCAACAACATTGTATTTCTCTTAATGCTCGAATTTTCTTTCTAGTGGCATTAGTTCCCTTCCCTTCCATTATTCACCAACACCCATCACTTCACTCTACACGTGGTAAGAAATGAATAACTAGGGGTGGGATTCGGTCGGTAAACGGTAAATTGTTTACCGAATTTACCGGTTTCGGCATACCGACATTGGCTAAATTGGAATCGATTACCGATACCGGTTTGTAACCGGTTTACCAATTACCGAATTACCGGTAAACGGTTACAAACCGGTATTACCGAAATACCGTGAAATGCGACGTCAGGCGGTTTTTCGGTTTGGTTTACCGAACATTTACCGAACCGAATTTCTGGCAGTTGGGTGGTGTAATAATATTTTGATTTTTCTGAGTTTTTTTATTCATTTTTGTAATTAATAATTTATTATTAACTCTTATTTATAATATTTTTGAGGCCTATACTTACTTACATTCATGTATGTAATATTTTATATTTGTGAATATTGAAGTATATGTTATATGTTAATTCCTTAACTAGTTAACTTAATGTTCGGCAAACTCAAAGTAGCTATCTATTTAATTTAACATAAGTTCAAAGGGTCAACAATAATGATTCATTAATAACATCAACTCTCATCAAGCATCATCATTCATCAAATATTCAAACTCATCAAACGACAATTTGACAAACATCGTCAAATTCAAAGGGACAACAAGTCAACAATCAACATAAACACATAATCGTCATTCATCAATCGACTAAAGTGCCCAATGATAATGTCTAAATTCAACACAAGTTCAAAGTCCAAACTTAAAAATTAAAATAGACAACCAAATAAGTTTATAACCAATAGCTCATGCTCCTCCTTCTCCGGTAGAACTTGTAGCACCACCAACATTTGCACAACCTTTCTTCTTCAAAGTCATGAGAAGAGTATCATCGGGATCATCATCGGCATCTTGGTTCATGTCTTCGTCGGACTCGGTGGCTTCATCATCATCATCACTATCCTCCTCTTCCTCCTCGACCTCCTCCTCATCAACCCCAACAGGTAAGCTATGTGCTCCACTTGGGATGTCACTTGCAGTTTCCACTTGAGATTGGAAAGTATTAGTAACTAGTGCAAATAAATTACACAAATGTTAGTATGTTACTAAGAGAATGGTTTAAAATTTAAATAGTAAGAGTATAGACAAATTATAATAATAAATTAAATTCTTACCACTTTCATAATCGATTGTCTCTTGATCTTCTTCCTTATCATTAAGTTCATCTGCAGTCTTTCCACTTTCATATCTTATCCAATTTTCAGCACATATCAATGCCTCCACAATGTTTGGGCTTAAAGAAGACCTGAAAGGACTAAGAACTCGACCTCCACAACTGAAAGCGGACTCCAATGCAACAGAGGAGACTGGAACTGCTAATATATCCCTAACCATCTCTGAAAGAATGGGATATCTAACACTGTTCCGAGCCCACCACTTCAGAATGTCAAACTTCCGATCATTAATCTCCTCATTAATAACATCACCAATATCTCTCAAATACTGCTCCAACTCACCAGAACCTCGACCCCCCCCCCCTCCCTCTCAATTTGCTCCTTTCTCTTCTGCTGGAACCGAGCTTCAAATGCGGACTCCATATCAACAAATCCGTCACTAGTCTCAGTAGGAGTAGTAGTCTGGGTAGTAGGCACAGAAACAGAGGATGGAGTTGCATACTTCATCTTGTAGACATCGTACAATGCAATCATCTCCTTCTTTACTTCATCTGTCAAAGCTCCCCCTTTTGAGATCCCATACATTTCCTCCAACATCATAGTCAAATAGTCTAGCTTACGCCTGGGATCCAGTACACAGGCCATGTAAACTATCCTATTTATCCTAAAGTTATCCTCCTCGTCAGCAACATCATTCTCAAACCAATACTTTCTCACATTTACCTCTATTCTCAATGTCATTCTTTGTATCTGTCCATCTGCATCTTTGTTCAATTTTGCTATCACTTCATGAATATCCACAATGGCTTTGCAGAAAGTATGTGCAGTGACATATGATGTTCCTGATACAAAGAAAAATTTACCGATATTAGTATAAATAAAATAACTCATAACTCATAATCATTCAATTTAATTTTAAAATTTGAAAGTTATTAGTTCATATACCTGATACACGAAGAGTAAGCTCATAGAAGAACTTCAGGTACTTCATGAGCCGCCTAATACTGATCCAATCATCTTCAGTTGGAAGACCCTTCTTTGAATCCACATACTCTTGAAAGGAAGAATCAGTAGGACTAGCATACATGAACGTAAAAACCTACTCAAACCTCTCCGCGAAATCCAACATCAGATAGGTGGAATTCCACCTAGTCGGAACATCCGAAGACAATAGTCTTTTCCCATCCATATCTAGATAGCTTATGCCTTTCTTGAACTTTGCCATCCGAGCTGGGGATGACTTCACCCATTTCACACAATCCCTTACCCTCTCCACAACAACTCCAACCTCCTTCAATCCATAAAAAACAACCAGATTGATGATATGTGTCACACATCTATACTGCAAATACTTCCCATCTAGCAAATCTTTTCCCCACCTCTTCATTTTTGTTCTCATGCACTCAACAAGAACATCATTCGAACTGGCATTATCCATTGTCATGCAAAACAAAATCTTCACTTTCCATAAATCTCCTAAACCCCTCCAGGTATCACAAACAAAGGCTGAGTTGTTGCCATAAATCTCCTAAACCCCTCCCGCTCAACAAATCTAAACGGAAGCTCATCCAAGATTATCATCATAGCTAATGCATGTCTAGATTTGCTCTGATCAAACATCCATGCAGTAAGAGAGCCTACCTCACCATCTCCACTTCCAGCTCCAGGTTGATAGTTCAATACAGACTGACCACTAGCTTCCTTCGCCCTCCTCTCGCACATTAGGTGATGACTCTTCAAACCACTAGTCCCATTGAAGGTTGAATGAGCTTTGATCAGCGTCCCACACCTTTTGCATTTGCAGTATGGGTAGTCATCAACCAACTCACGAGTGTAAGGAATCCACCACTTAGATTTTGACTTCCTCCCCTTCCCCTTCTCAATTTTCTTCTGTACACCAGGTACCTCAACAGATGGAGGAGGATTTGCTGCAGATGGAGGAGGATTTGCCGCAGGAGGTGGATTTGCTACAGCTGTAGGTGGATTTGCAGTAGTGGAAGGTGTGCTACTAGTCGAAGCCTTCCCTTTTTTTGAAGAGCTTCGAGGAGGTAGAGAACTAGCTTTCTTCTTACTACCAAATCCACGGCTGCCAGCAGAAGGTTTCGTCCTACAAAAAAAAATGAACACATAAACCTCCTAAACAATCACTCAACAATTACTCATCAATTTCAATTCAATCAACCTCAATTCAATTAATCAATCAACCTCAATTCACTGACAATTTATCATCAATTACTCAATACTCAATAGTCAATATTCATCAATTCAATTCAATACATACTTGAAAGTACAATTCAATTAACTTATTAACAATAACATACATAGATAGATTTTGGCTAATAGCTAATTGGCTACTGCTGAGTACTGTTGTTGGCTACTTGGCTTGTTGTATGCTGCCTCCCTCGGCCATTTGCCCTTCAAATAGCACAAATGTCACTTAATGAGCTCTATTAGCTTCCTTCATTTCCCCTGTCTTCTCATTGTGCTGCTTTCTTTTGGTACTCTAATCTAAAATTGCCTATTGTTCCTCCATCGACATGTAGTTCTCTTTTAATCACTTGTTGCTTCCCTCGCCATAAGAAAACTTTGCAGCCTCCCCTCTATCTCTTTTATTGCGATCGAATTCCATATTATCGCCTGCTAGCAAAAAAGTTAAATATCATCTCCGACCACCTCACTTTGTCAACTGCTACCTGGTTGGCTTTATGAATCTGACTAGCATTGTGAATTCTAAATGAACTAAAAGAGAGTCGATCGAGTGCATGCAATTTGATCGATTGCTCCTTGTTCCTCTCATGTTCATCTTCATGTCGAACTCTACTGCCAATTGTGGTGGCTTCTTCTAATCATCCTCTTTTTCTGATTGCTTGCCCTGTTTATACGATTATCCAATTAGATTGAAAATAAAACAGGGGTGCCTAGAGTTCGTTCCTTATCCTCGACGGTTCTGGATTTTGAGAAATGACATCGGCGACGACAGTGCAAGGAATTGGCGACTACTGGCTTGCATAGATTATCCTCGACGGTTCTGAATTTTGTGACTACAGGTTTGGGAAGCGATAACAGCAGCGATGGTGATGGTGCATATCGCCAACCTGAGGTGGAGCCTAATCGTTGACTTTGCTTGGCTAACCGCCAGCCGATTTGCCGACGGAGATGGGGAAAGACGGCGAGAAGTCGAAGAAACGCATAGACGGGGGAGAAGGTGAAGAGATGAGAGTTTTGAATCAACAACTGAGATGAAGTCTTAAAGTGTGATGGACGGCTATCCGTATGGTCTGCAGAATACTTATTGTAGACCTGTCCACTTCCCACTAGACCACTTAAACAATTAGGCTCCATTTATATTCTAATAATTTAAAAGGGTTAAAAGCCCTTATATTCCAACCGGATATTATTAGGATTTAGGATATTTAACTCAACAGGAAGTCGGGAACTACTAAAATACTCTTTTAGTCTCAATGATGTTTGCTTATTGTTTTTGCATGGTTTCAGCTATACTTAAGAGGGACGCTTAGATTTAGTTACTCATTGAGCTCAAACGAATCGTTATTTATCACCCATAAAAAAAATGAAGGGTAAAATGTTACAAACGCCTAATTAATTCCCAGCAGAAAACGGTGAGTTAAGTGTGATTAAGCAGGTCGAGCAGCCGCTTCGTTCTTTCTCATCTGGTCTAAAGCCTCTTTGCGACTTGAATTAGTTGATCGGTTAAATATCATTCAGATTCATCCATTTCGAGAGACAGAGGCACGAAGGAAAGCTCCAAAATGGGAAATTTAACACGGTAGTATTATAAATCACTGCTCGGCGAACACCCAAACAAAGCATGACAGACTTAAAGATGACACTGAAACAGAGTAACTTAAAACAACAACCAGCCACAGCAGCAGCAGCAGATTAAGAACAGAGACGGAAGAAAAAAAGAGTAAACCCCTTTCTTCTACAAGCAAACCCCTGCCATGGCTGTTCTTTATTTACAGCAGGGCCAAAGCGCTAAGACACCCGACCCCAACAACAACTTCCTTTGTCTTCATTTTCTTAGTTTATTAAATAACCATGGGACCGAGCGAGGATTAATGGTGGGTTTGTTCATTTGCAGCCGCAGTTGTCGCAGGTGCAGTTTGATCCGCACTTGCAGCCGTTCTCAGCACCGAAGCTCATCTCCGAGCTCTCAAATCCCCTGCGGCGCAATTCAAAATAAATCCAGACCCAATTAAACATTAATTTGATTGGATGAGAGAAATAATCATAAGGTTGGGTTGATCGCAGAGGAATTGGTAATTAACTCACATGCTGACCGGGGCAACGCCGGCGATGAGGATCTGGGTGGAAGTGGTGGAGGTCTCGGCGAGATCAGGGTACATGCTGCACCCGTTGCAGCCACTGCCGCACTTGCAGGCTGAGCCGCAGCCGCACTTTCCTCCGCAGCAAGACATTCTTATTTGGGTTGGTTTGAGAGTTTAGAGAAGAAGAAGAAAGCAGAGGCCAGAGAGTGTTTGTTTGATTGCTCTGTTTTGTGGGATGGTTTTTCAACGTTCAGCTCGGCCCTGTATTTATAGTGGAGAGTGGGGGTGGTCGGAGCTATCCATCCACCGTACACGTGGCGGAATCGTAGACCCAAAGCGTCATTGCTCACTCCACCACTCTCTTACGTGTTTACTTTTTGTCCTCCTAGGTAAAATCCCTCAACTTGCAAGTAATTAATCGTTCTTCATCTGATTTATCTATGCATATTTGACTAATTAATTGCCTATCGCCATCTCCCTCCAACCTTTTCACCTTATTATTATTATTATCTGCGGTAGAAACAATCAACAGAAGCGCCAAGATCAAATAATTGATTTAATGTCAGAGATAACCATTGTATAATCTATATGTTTACAAGGGATGTGGTTTAATTTGAGAACATTTGTCGAGCAATACAAGGTTAACAATAAGTCGATATGTATCATCCTAATTCATATCTTATCCAATCTTCAGCACATATCAATGCCTCCACAATGTTTGGGCTTAAAGAAGACCTGAAAGGACTAAGAACTCGACCTCCACAACTGAAAGCGGACTCCGATGCAACAGAGGAGACTGAAACTGCTAATATATCCCTAACCATCTCTGAAAGAATGGGATATCTAACACTGTTCCGAGCCCACCACTTCAGAATGTCAAACTTCGATCATCAATCTCCTCATTAATAGCATCACCAATATCTCTCAAATACTGCTCCAACTCACCAGAACCTCGACCCCCCTCCCTCTCAATTTGCTCCTTTCTCTTCTGCTGGAACCGAGCTTCAAATGCGGACTCCATATCAACAGATCCGTCACTAGTCTCAGTAGGAGTAGTAGTCTGGGTAGTAGGCACAGAAACAGAGGATGGAGTTGCATACTTCATCTTGTAGACATTGTATAATGCAATCATCTCCTTCTTTACTTCATCTGTCAAAGCTCCCCCTTTTGAGATCCCATACATTTCCTCCAACATCATAGTTAAATAGTCTAGCTTATGCTTGGGATCCAGTACACATGCCATGTAAACTATCCTATTTATCCTAAAGTTATCCTCCTCGTCAGCAACATCATTCTCAAACCAATACTTTCTCACATTTACCTCTATTCTCAATGCCATTCTTTGTATTTGTCAATCTGCATCTTTGTTCAATTTTGCTATCACTTCATGAATATCCACAATGGCTTTGCAGAAAGTATGTGCAGTAACATATGATGTTCCTGATACAAAGAAAAATTTACCGATATTAGTATAAATAATATAACTCATAACTCATAATCATTCAATTTAATTTTAAAATTTGAAAGTTATTAGTTCATATACCTGATACACGAAGAGTAAGCTCATAGAACTTCAGGTACTTCATGAGCCGCTTAATACTGCTCCAATCATCTTCAGTTGGAAGACCCTTCTTTGAATCCACATACTCTTGAAAGGAAGAATCAGTAGGACTAGCATACATGAACGTAAAAACCTACTCAAACCTCTCCGCGAAATCCAACATCAGATAGGTGGAATTCCACCTAGTCGGAACATCCGAAGACAATAGTCTTTTCCCATCCATATCTAGATAGCTGATGCCTTTCTTGAACTTTGACATCCGAGCTGGGGATGACTTCACCCATTTCACACAATCCCTTACCCTCTCCACAACAGCTCCAACCTCCTTCAATCCATAAAAAACAACCAGATTGATGATATGTGTCACACATCTATACTGCAAATACTTCCCATCTAGCAAATCTTTTCCCCACCTCTTCATTTTTGTTCTCATGCACTCAACAAGAACATCATTCGAACTGGCATTATCCATTGTCATGCAAAACAAACTCTTCACTTTCCATTCTTGTAAACACTTCTCCAAAGTATCTGCAATATCCTTCCCCGTGTGACTAGTAATGGGAACAAAGCAAATAATCCTCTTCTGCAACTTCCTATCATCTCCAATAAAATGTGCAGTCACACACATAAAATTCTGGTTGTTATCACTAGTCCATGTATCTGTAGTGATAGATATTCTTCCTTTGCACTTTGAGTTAAAAAACTCAATCAATATTTCTTTCTTCTCCAGAAAAATGACATAACAATCAGATCTTATTGTTTGCCTTCCAGGTATCACAAACAAAGGCTGAGTTGTTGCCATAAATCTCCTAAACCCCTCCCGCTCAACAAATCTAAACGGAAGCTCATCCAAGATTATCATCATAGCTAATGCATGTCTAGATTTGTTCTGATCAAACTTCCATGCAGTAAGAGAGCCTACCTCACCATCTCCACTTCCAGCTCCAGGTTGATAGTTCAATACAGACTGACCACTAGCTTCCTTCGCCCTCCTCTCGCACATTAGGTGATGACTCTTCAAACCACTAGTCCCATTGAAGGTTGAATGAGCTTTGATCAGCGTCCCACACCTTTTGCATTTGCAGTATGGGTAGTCATCAACCAACTCACGAGTGTAAGGAATCCACCACTTAGATTTTGACTTCCTCCCCTTCCCCTTGTCAATTTTCTTCTGTACACCAGGTACCTCAACAGATGGAGGAGGATTTGCTGCAGATGGAGGAGGATTTGCCGCAGGAGGTGGATTTGCTACAGCTGTAGGTGGATTTGCAGTAGTGGAAGGTGTGCTACTAGTCGAAGCCTTCCCTTTTTTTGAAGAGCTTCGAGGAGGTAGAGAACTAGCTTTCTTCTTACTACCTCCTCCACGGCTGCCAGCAGAAGGTTTCGTCCTACAAAAAAAAAAAAACAAAAAAACAAAAAAACAAAATGAACACATAAACCTCCTAAACAATCATTCAACAATTACTCATCAATTTCAATTCAATCAACCTCAATTCACTGACAATTTATCATCAATTACTCAATACTCAATAGTCAATATTCATCAATTCAATTCAAAAACATACTTGAAAGTACAATTCAATTAACTTATTAACAATAGCATACATAGATAGATTTTGGCTAATAGCTAATTGGCTGCTGCTGAGTACTGTTGTTGGCTACTTGGCTTGTTGTATGCTGCCTCCCTCGGCCATTTGCCCTCCAAATAGCACAAATGTCACTTAATGAGCTCTATTAGCTTCCTTCATTTCCCCTGTCTTCTCATTGTGCTGCTTTCTTTTGGTACTCTAATCTAAAATTGCCTATTGTTCCTCCATCGACATGTAGTTCTCTTTTAATCACTTGTTGCTTCCCTCGCCATAAGAAAACTTTGCAGCCTCCCCTCTATCTCTTTTATTGCGACCGAATTCCATATTATCGCCTGCTAGCAAAAAAATTAAATATCATCTCCGACCACCTCACTTTGTCAACTGCTACCTGGTTGGCTTTATGAATCTGACTAGCATTGTGAATTCTAAATGAACTAAAAGAGAGTCGATCGAGTGCATGCAATTTGATCGATTGCTCCTTGTTCCTCTCATGTTCATCTTCATGTCGAACTCTACTGCCAATTGTGGTGGCTTCTTCTAATCATCCTCTTTTTCTGATTGCTTGCCCTATTTATACGATTACCCAATTAGATTGAAAATAAAACAGGGGTGCCTAGAGTTCGTTCCTTATCCTCGACGGTTCTGGATTTTGAGAAATGACATCGGCGACGACAGTGCAAGGAATTGGCGACTACTGGCTTGCATAGATTATCCTCGACGGTTCTGAATTTTGTGACTACAGGTTTGGGAAGCGACAACAGCAGCGATGGTGATGGTGCATATCGCCAACCCGAGGTGGAGCCTAATCGTTGACTTTGCTTGGCTAACCGCCAGCCGATTTGCCGATGGAGATGGGAAAAGACGGCGAGAAGTCGAAGAGACGCATAGACGGGGAGAAGGTGAAGAGATGAGAGTTTTGAATCAACAACTGAGATGAAGTCTTAAAGTGTGATGGACGGCTATCCGTATGGTCTGCAGAATACTTATTGTAGACCTGTCCACTTCCCACTAGACCACTTAAACAATTAGGCTCCATTTATATTCTAATAATTTAAAAGGGTTAAAAGCCCTTATATTCCAACCGGATATGATTAGGATTTAGGATATTTAACTCAACAGGAAGTCGGGAACTACTAAAATACTCTTTTAGTCTCAATGATGTTTACTTAATGTTTTTGCATGGTTTCAGCTACACTTAAGAGGGACGCTTAGATTTAGTTACTCATTGAGCTCAAACGAATCGTTATTTATCACCCATAAAAAAAAAATGAAGGGTAAAATGTTACAAACGCCTAATTAATTCCCAGTAGAAAACGGTGAGTTAAGTGTGATTAAGCAGGTCGAGCAGCCGCTTCGTTCTTTCTCATCTGGTCTAAAGCCTCTTTGCGACTTGAATTAGTTGATCGGTTAAATATCATTCAGATTCATCCATTTCGAGAGACAGAGGCACGAAGGAAAGCTCCAAAATGGGAAATTTAACACGGTAGTATTATAAATCACTGCTCGGCGAACACCCAAACAAAGCATGACAGACTTAAAGACGACACTGAAACAGAGTAACTTAAAACAACAACCAGCCACAGCAGCAGCAGCAGATTAAGAACAGAGACGGAAGAAAAAAAGAGTAAACCCCTTTCTTCTACAAGCAAACCCCTGCCATGGCTGTTCTTTATTTACAGCAGGGCCAAAGCGCTAAGACACCCGACCCCAACAACAACTTCCTTTGTCTTCATTTTCTTAGTTTATTAAATAACCATGGGACCGAGCGAGGATTAATGGTGGGTTTGTTCATTTGCAGCCGCAGTTGTCGCAGGTGCAGTTTGATCCGCACTTGCAGCCGTTCTCAGCACCGAAGCTCATCTCCGAGCTCTCAAATCCCCTGCGGCGCAATTCAAACAAATCCAGACCCAATTAAACATTTATTTGATTAGCTGAGGGAAATAATCATAAGGTTGGGTTGATCGCAGAGGAATTGGTAATTAACTTACATGCTGACCGGGGCAACGCCGGCGATGAGGATCTGGGTGGAAGTGGTGGAGGTCTCGGCGAGATCAGGGTACATGCTGCACCCGTTGCAGCCACTGCCGCACTTGCAGGCTGAGCCGCAGCCGCACTTTCCTCCGCAGCAAGACATTCTTATTTGGGTTGGGTTGAGAGTGTTTAGAGAAGAAGAAGGAAGAAAGCAAAGAGTGTTTGTTTGATTGCTCTGTTTTGCTCTGTTTTGTGGGATGGTTTTTCAACGTTCAGCTCGGCCCTGTATTTATAGTGGAGAGTGGGGGTGGTCGGAGCTATCCATCCACCGTACACGTGGCGGAATCGTAGACCCACAGCATCATTGCTCACTCCACCACTCTCTTACGTGTTTACTTTTTGTCCTCCTAGGTAAAATCCCTCAACTTGCAAGTAATTAATCGTCCTTTCATCTGATTTATCTATGCATATTTGACTAATTAATTGCCTATCGCCATCTCCCTCCAACCTTTTCACCTTATTATTATTATCTGCAGTAGAAACAATCAACAGAAGCGCCAAGATCAAATAATTGATTTATTAATGACAGAGATAACCATTGTATAATCTATATGTTTACAAGGGATGTAGTTTAATTTGAGAACATTTGTCGAGCAATACGAGATTAACAATAAGTCCATTATGTATCATCCTTATTCATGGATACATAAATAATTCAACATCCAAATTGCTAATAACAGAACTCGTAATTTTACTAACCATAACCAAAGCAACCACTAAAGGTACCGATGATTCACCAAATCAAATGTAAATGGAAGTGGTTTGGGCTTTAAATACAAACCAAGCTTTTATGTATAAAATTGATATCTCGTGGAGTTTGCTATCAGTAGTCCAATTTGTCTAACAATAATCAAGGCACAGTATCTTTGATTTCAGAGTAAATTATTTAAGGCGTTTTTATTAGCCTGTGAGTTAGGAAGAGATGAGTTTTCTTAATTTGGAATACGAATCATGATTGTGTCGTATCAAAGTTCAATAAAGCACATTGAAGTCCGTGTGTACAATAGAATGAAAACTGGACAACTCTTGTTAGTCAAATACTAAGACCATCTACATCTATGAAATAACATTTTTATTTCATATGTGGTCCTTACTGTCACATTAACCACCTTTTTTCATTTCACTTACAAATCACTTTTATTTCCTCTAGATCAATGAAATCTATTATCTATTTCATAGTGGACCCACAAAACAAAAATACACTCTCTCACAACTCACAAAATATAATAGAAATGAAGAAAGAAAGAAAAAAATAGCATAAAAAACGTGGGTGGAGCCAACTCTTGCTCTTCCATTTGATATTTCATTAAGTGGAAGATCCCACTTTATGAAAATAGGGGCTCCAACAATGAAACTATGAAAGGGGAAATGAAAGTGTCATGTATGATATGAAATAACAACATGACAGCCGTCTTGGATGCTCTAAGCTAAAAAGTTCACATCTCTATAAGTATGGAAAATTGTACCAAACAAGTCTAGCTGGAGTAGACAACAATGCAGAAGAACAAGGACATAATGCTATGAGTGTATTACGAGAATGTGTGTATTAAAGATTATGTGTATTAGGAATACAACATGGATTATGAATACATGCATTCTGTTATTACATCAAGTCAAAAAATGTTGTACTCTCATGATACATGTATACTGAGAATACAACATCTGAAATCGAAGATTCCAAACGAGCCCGTAGTACCTTAATGTCCACTCCAAATTCCACACGAGTGATGAAACAACTCTTCACATTGATCGTATAAGCTACCAATAAGTGACCTTGTCAATGTAGGACTACTCCCAACAACTAATGCCCCTATTGAGATAATAACAGCTCGAAGTATGCTTTACTTAGCACTAGAGGTCACTAATTTAGTGAGGTGATTGTTAACGGTGACTAAGAAGTTGTGGCTTGCTACCTTTCTTAGTGTTTGTGTTCAGATTCGTTAGATGGCGACTTCCCCAACTACAAATTAAGTTGTCTACAAAACCTCGATGCTAATACTGGTCAATTTGATTAGCGTCTTTGGAGCTTGCTGTAAGCATACACCAATCCCAAGCTAGCCCTGTCTGCACCGACACCGTTGCCAAATTCGGTACTGATAGAATCGTGTACACCTAATAATTCAGACAGCTTTAGGCTTTAGCAGCAGCAAGGTGCCGTGAAAGGCTGGGCGTTGCATGTGGTTCCTTGCTTGGCTTGGCTTTGCCTGACAGATTGATTAAAGCTCGTATTTGGTCACTGTTTGAGGCTGAGAGCGGAGGTCTTGTCTCCCTCAAGTCCCGATCCAGAGCGCACTCACTTAAAAGTACACAGTTATGAAGAGTCCCTTTCCTTATCTTATTCCCACCTCTATCTGTTCAACGACAGCCATGGTTGTCACGCCGGCCGGCGTGCCACCGGTTGTACCGGGTTCAACCGGTATCGGTCATAAAACCGGCGTGACACCACCGGTATGACCGGCATGATTGATATACGAATCTCTAAGTAAAATGACCTTATTTTAGAGAATTTAATTGATAAAAATAATTTTATTATTTATTTTATGAGTATAAAAGTTATATATTGATGTTATTTGTTGGATTCAAATATAAATATTTAGGTATTGACGTTAAATGTCATGTTTAAATATGAGTATTTATAATTTTATTTGTAATATTGACCGGCATGAACCGGCACAAACCGGTATGTGCCACCGGTTGAACCATTCCACTTGCTAAACTGGCACACTGGCATAAACCGGTTTGACAACCTTGACGACAGCTTAAAATTATCTGCAGCTGGCCAAAGTCCAAACCAGTACTGTTCTTCAGATATGATCTGTCTCCCCTAACCCATTATTTATGCAAAACCCAATCCTTTCCAAGTAATGAAAGTAGAACTTCATTGTGGAGCTCGAACCAGATCTTTTGATCAACAGCTTATCCACTTGTTGTTCCATGGCAGAAGATATCGTCGATAATTGCGCAGGTATCAATATATGCTGGTGTGGGTCTGGCTGGAATTTCGTCCATCCCCTGGCTGTGGATTCTGCTTTGCTTGAAAACCCACTTGAGAGTTGTTCTCTTCAAACTCTTCTCCACCTCCCCTTTTTTGCTCAACTTTCTTTCCTTGTATGCTTTGGCTTAAAGGAAAACGAAATCTGAATTGCTTTCCGTCCTACATTCTGTGCCAGCCCTTTTGCTTATATTCTTGCAGTAGGAAGGAAAGCACGTCTTTTGTTGGAATATGGGGATGCTGTAGGCGCTCGGGGCCAATCATGAAGGATCGCACTATTGATGATGGAGAGCCTTCACCTTCGCAACTTGTGGCCTTTACCTTTCATACCGTTCCATTGAAATTCTATATATCGTGGACCAGCCAAAAAGTGAAAGCTTCCTTTCCTCCTGCCTTCCACAATAACTCGCCACCATCATCTTTTTTATCACATCAATAAAGCTCCAATCTTCACTTAGCTCTTCCCTTACCTTCACCTCGCCCACTTGTTCTTCAACCCATCCTTAGCATCATCCAGAGATATATCTTCCATGCCCCAACATGATCGGATCCCGACGAGAAAGTGATTGAATTGCATCATCCCAACTTCTCTCATAAATCTGCTCAAGTTATGCTAATTTGAACAAAGATAAACAGGGAGGTGAGATCTGTAATGAGAACCTAACTAGATGCTTAAACGTGTGGGGAAAACGAGGAGCATCGTTATGTAGTTCAAACTTTAAAGCAGCAGCAATAGATCAATAGTCCACTAGATGTTATAATCAACAGAAATTTGTAGGTCATTACTCTCTGTTACTACCGCAAGTGTCACATCCTTCTCTCCAGTAATAGTCACATCCGTAAACGGAGAAAACATTGTTTCTACCAGGAACATCACAGCTGAAACAGTATACTGGCCCATAAACAAAGCCTTAAAACTTAAACATACTTCAAAGCCTAACCTCGGAAGGTACTATCGAGGTAACAGCATCTAACCAGATGGAACCACCCTTCTCTTCTTCAATGCCCTTTGTAATGCAGCCTTCATCAGCAGCAACTGATCATAATTCATAGCACAAAGCCCGGAACTTCTTTGTCAGACTTCGTGTCGCACAAGTAGTCTGATTAAGTCCATGTTCCATAGCAGATGGGTATTTTCAATTGCTGGGCTTCGCTAAGAAGTCTTTGGTTCTCTTCCTAATTCGTGTAAATACAATTACTGCCAAAGCAAGGAGCCATGGATTAAAGTTACCCTCAAAGAACCTGGAATTCTTGATCCACTGTGGAGGTTCTTTCACCACCACGGTTATTAATACGGTTGTTACTGCTACACCTAACAGGATCTTGGTCACCGGTTTTATCATCGAATCCTGAAATTCCCAGACACAATTGCATCAGTAATATGTTTCAAAGTAAGCACTCTGGAACGTGAAAGAAACGCATTTAAGGGAGAGCAGATACAAGGGCGTTTGCTTTAGTCTACTTCCACAACTCGTTAATTACTCCAATGTGAGTAATGGGAACCGGAATACAGACACAGGGGCAACAGACTGAAACAATTTGCTGGGATGAGGCTGTAGTGCAAACCAAAAAACGAAGTCTGTAACTGTAATAGCAGCAGCAAGAATGAATCACGAATTCATGATGAAAATGGAGACAACCAGTTCCAAAATTGTGTTCAACTGAACACCAAATAGATTCCACCTTCTTGACATATGCATGACACTCTAATGGCCCTTAAAGAGTCACCAGATTTACTGTTCACAATACCCAATTTTCTGTATCTTAGAACAACTGCAATTACACCAGGCTAAGAATTCTGGCTTCAACCGAGTAGGATAAACTGCCATCAACAAGCTAAAGACGACTGGGTTTCCCCCCAAGAAAACAATGAACCACCCAAATAGTCCATCAATCGACTGTGTTTTTGCATTCTTTACCCCTTAATTAATCAAATCATGCATCCTAACTGAACATATTCTGCCGTAAAGAAAGAAACCTTTCCCAATTCTAGAGACGAGAGCACCTAAATGCGACGTTAGGGGTTACCTGAGGCTCGCCGTCGATGTAAATCACGGCTCCGTCTTTATAACCAAGCATGGACCTGCCGTTCCTCCGGTTGAATCGGATCGGGGTGCCCCGGGTCATGGACCCGTGATTGAAAGCGTAAACGCACTTGAACCCATACTTATCGAGGATGTCACGGATCTCCAGCTGATCCTGCTCCCACCCTCCCAATTTCATCTTGAAAACTTCAATCGGGCCCTTGCCCTTCCGATAAAGATGAATCTCCACCTCCGGCACCGGCGCCCCTGCGGATTTCGGGTTGCTGTCCGGTTCGATTAGCGGCGTCGTCTCCGTGCTCGTCTCTTCGACTTCTCTGATCCCTTCGTCCGCCGTCGCCATTCTCGCCTTCCCTGCTGGTTGAATTGAATCTCTCCGTCGCGCGACAAAGTGAACCGGTGAAGTAAAGGAACGAATTTCTCCTTTTTGATGGGGGTTAGTTTAGTTAAAAGTTCTTGTAACTGTCGTCTCGTGCCGGCAGACCAGCCGTTGCCAGCTAACTAATTCCCTGGCTTGGACCGCTGGGAAAAAGCCCAAAATTAAGTTCCAGTTAGACGGACCCTAGTCCATTTGATTACGAGCACAATTTGAGAATTTAGTCACTCCAACTTATTTTAAGAGCTAATGCTCATTCGAGTACCTGAACTAAATTCAGAGACGGAGCCAGGATTCTTGGTTAGGCGGAGCGGGATTTTTTTTCCAACATACTATACATAAAAAAATATGAGAAATTTCTAATTAAAGGCAAAGAGTTCACAATTTTTTTTATATATACAACCCACTTAAAATTGTTTCAAAAAAACGAAAATAATAACTTATCTTTTTTAACTTGTGATAAAACCAGGTGTTTCAAACATCATAATTTATAAATTTGAATATTGCTTAATAATACAATAAAGTAGACTAATTTAACCGATTATAGATACAAAAGTGAATTTTTTTTTGTAGAAATACGAAGCAACCTGTAAAGATATCGTCAAAAAATACAGAAATTTTAATATAAAAATACAATAAACTTTAATGAAACAGAGGTAGAGTTCAAATTATTATCTCTTTGCCACATTTTATATAAACCATTTTGTCTCTACACATCTAATATAAGTTATGTCTCACCAAATACTACATACATTATATTAATAGGTCTGATAACAATGAAATAATGCATACATTATATTCTTATTATATCTTCTAGTATTTTCAGAATTTAGAAGAGAGAGCACTGAATAGAGCCAAAAGTTTGGATTGTGATGAGTGATGTCTGCGGTGGAAAAGAGCTGCCCATTAACCAATAACTAAAATAAGATTAAAATGGCAGTAACAAGCTTAAAAAAATTACATTGCGAGGATTCGAACTCCTATTCTCCTAGCCAATTCTTTAGTTAGATAAATATCATAACTACCATGACAACAACATTTCTTGTTAGACTCACTTACACTTTTAGGAATTTTAACGATTTAGGGGAGGGAGGGGGGCATGGCCCCCTAACTACAAGCTGGCTCCATCCCTGACTAAACTATGGGAATCTTTTATTGAAGTGTATGAATTCATCTTACTATATTTTTTATGATGAATTCATCTTACTATATTGCTTCTCTTTGAAACTTTTTATGGATTTCCGTATGTGTACATCTTAGCTATCAAATTCAAAGATGAGACCTTCCCAAAATTTTGAAGTCATTTGCTCTACAAGTCCAGAATGAGAAACAATAAAAAAAAAATCATTCACACTAGGAGTCATCAAGGTGAAGAATTCATAGGAGATGAACTTCTAGTTTATTGTAACAAATTAAGGACTAACATAACTTTTCGAGCCATGTAGATCAATTCTCCATGCCAGTTTCAGACTATGCAACGTGATCTGCATAGTAAGGATAATTGATGATGTTCTTCATCTTCCAGATTCACAACACGGCAAAAGTCAAACGATGTGAGATCTCTAAGTCATGAGGTCTCCCTAAAAGAAATCCATAAGAACATGAAATATCGTTGGAACACATATTTAAGGACATTTTTGGCGCCATGAGATAGGCAACTCTTTAAAGATTGACCATGTTTCTCAATTCGTGAAATGAGCTATGTATGCTTAAAGGGTCTATTTAATAGCATACTAGGAAAAATGCCCGCTGCAACGCCGCGGGGACTTAAGTTGCGGAGTCGTGATGGATAGATGGGCAGTTAAATTTATGGTCAATGCAGGCTGTTAAATTTTCTCTGATGTAAGGAGGTGGAGAGTCGTGTTTGTGGGCATTCCATCTACTAATCAATATGAGGCTGAGATTGTCAATGCTAAACTGAAAGTAGACATGTTGTTGACACATCAATCGGCCAATAAATTTCTATGTTTGAGGATAGACATATAGGGGTCATGCCATGCAAGCGACGTAAGCACAATGCAACAACACTTTAGAAACTTAAACAATTTTCCATGGGTTGGGATAGAAAGACAGGTCACAACATTCATATTACATGAGCACAATGATTCCAGATAATTGAAGACAACTTACACACAACTAAACATAATGTGCAGATGAAATAAGGTTCCAACTTCTGAGATCTTCTATTATGACATGTCACCACTAAAAGTATACCATGTGTGAGCTTAAAATTGCAGGAAAGTCTACTCTTACATACACAATGCCTTGAACTTCCTTATGAGATGCAGACCGAGTATTGATGTTTCTCTTCTTCTCTGTCATATGATAGTCAGTTTCGATTTGTGTTTTAAATTGCCTTCTCTAGGTTAATGCCCATTGGTGGAAATTAACTCCCTCTGCATAGTACTTAGCCAGGCCTCCCCTATTGTTCCTTCAACCTTCCCTGTGTTTCTCAACCAGTCAGCAATGTTATTTTGAACTTTGCAGCAGATCACTTGGCGTGGAAACTCTTTGCCTTCAATGATTCTCATGTTTCTTTCCTTCGAAATTGCCCAACATATTGCGTGAAACAGAACCTTTTAATACCACTCTTTGGGACTGACAACTTGTTGGTGGGGCCAACCTCTGATCGCTGTCTCACTCGAAATGAGAGTTTCAAAAATGAACAAATTTGCTTAACCTTCTCCATACTTCCTTCAAGAAGCTGCAAGCAAGAAAAAACTATCAATATTTAGAATTGTCTCCATCAGAAAGATTAGTATTTACTTAAAAACTTTTAGATTCTTGACAACAGTTGGCAGATTGAACTGGAATGTGAAAAAAGATCTTAACTCTTCAGCCTGAGTGGCTTGACTCCTCACTGAGCCAACAACGAAAGGCAGACAGGAAATCAGCCAACACAGGTAGAACAACATGTTCGAGATGATCGAAGTGAGAGAATCAATAAGGGCTGGATCATACTGCTGGCTTGGGCTGGGAAATCTATTAACCTAGAAGAACAAAATGAACGTAGTCGATGACAATAAAGATACAATTAACTGATATGTAGTTTTTCCCTACGAAAGATACAATTACGTAGTTTTTCCCTACGAAAGATACAATTACAGAACTACTTAGTACATTCTAAAATTAGTATCGGCTAGCATAATCTTAGGTTAGTGTGATTTTAATGAAAATCCTACTAGTTAGGACACTCAATACTTTTCCGAGCACCAAACGAATCTTTTGTAATTCATGAAAACCAACCGTGACTTTCTATGACTTGGACGCAACCAATCCAACGTTGAGATCTTGTAGCCTTTTCAAATGGTGATGACTGATGAGCAGGTGTAAGTTCAAATAAATAATGGGTAACAAATGAGAAACAAACATACGTGTTTCAGGAATATGCAGACAAAAAACACCATGAGTAAGTTCAAGAATAAATCCGATTGACTCCAAGAATTAGGAAAAAGGGCATATACTATATCAGTTGGGCAAAGTCTTCTTTAGGCCTCCTTGAACAATAAAGTTGTCAACTGTATCATTCCTTAAACGTCATAAAGCAAAGCTAAAATCATAACTACCATGCCAAGGCACCTATAGGAGTTTGCAAAAGTAAAATATAATGAAGCCGAGATGATGCACACATGCACACTGTAGGATAAATAATACATACCCAACCGAGATGGGTGATTGGAGCCTAGGACGTAATGCGGCTGTGGTAGAACTCTCTGAAAGCTTAATAGGTGTCGATGGTGTAGTTGCAGCTCAGAACACGACATTGAAGGCTATGGTCACGCTTGTTTTAGTACTTACGAAAAGACAAACATAATTTTAGTGATATGGTAGTCAAATATATTGGTAAATATAGAGGATCTAATAATCTGAATAAGCTGCATAAAAGACTTTGATCTGTGGTACACACAACTATCATTTGTACGTCCATTGAGGTGCAATTCCGTTATTGGACAAAATACCAATGGCATCTAGACATCGAGATAGACCATGCAAGAGACAGCACAACAAAACTGGACATGCAGAAAGCAAGAAAGGTTCTTCCAGCTGGTTCTTTGTCTCTGATAACTTCCTACAAGGTTACTAATTTGTAAGTGTCGAGCATGCATGAAAATTTGGAAAACTACACTGCATAATTTGGAAAAACTGCACTGCATAGATTGGAAAAACTGCACTGAAAATTTGTCTCTGATAACAACCTCTGGATCGTATAAGCAGCAAACACAAGTCTAAATGGAAAGTACCATGATAAAAGAAGCATGTAAAGGTGAACCAACCTCTTGTCTAGGATTAGCATTGCTCACAGAACACCAAAATTTGGACTAATGAAGCATTACTGGAACAATGGAATGTGAAATAATGAAGCATTCCTGGACTATGAAAGAGTCTTTGTTAAAATCCATTGAAATGTAGGTGGCCAAGCACCAAAACAGGGGATCTTGGAAGCTCAATCAGAGTTAGAATCAAGCAAGAAGCATCAAAGTGAAAACGATAACTGAAGCATTGAAGTAAGCCAGATAGACTGCACTCTCAAATTATTTTCAGTGGTTTGTTGGACTTAACTAACGCGTTGAGAAATATTGAAAGCAAGTATCAACCATATATATTTATAGGTATACCGTGTTACCATGATATAATGTTCTGCACATGCTGGGAATATAAAGAGTTACATATACAGTTCAAAACAACACTAATCGGACAGGGTTAGCACATCAAAACCTGAACATCACAGAAATTTCATAAGCACCTAGGTTTACAATGCATCCAACTATGCTCCAATGAGACTAATAAGTAAATTATCCAACAGACTCCAAATTCAATTGAGAAACTTGATAACAAAAATTAAGTATGGTATTAAACACAGATGGCAACAATATACAACTTTAGTTAGTAGCTAGAAATCAAATGAGACTATTAAGTAAATTCTCCAGCAGACTGTAAGTTGGACCACAAGCCAGTAGTCAGTACACTATTCTATTTGGAATGGTTAGTTATCGGGAGTCAAGCATAAAATTCTTTTATAATTTATTATCTTGAATTAGAGTTGGATCAGAAAGTAGTGAGATTGACAAAGAGCAAACCAAATTTAAACCAATGAAGCAACAAATAACATTAAAGAAAAAATGCTACCCAGTTTGTTTGAAACAACCCCCAGAAAGAAGCAATTACAAACCCAACCCGTAAAGATAGAGTAAAGTTGCTTCTATCCACTAATAGCTTTAGCAAAAATTGACGAAGAGGCTAGGTTTAATTGAAGTCGGGATGAATGACAGATGAATCAAATGATTGAACTCATCTCTTAGAACAGAGCAAGGTAATGAAATTGAATCGACTTTGAGACTATGAGATTTTGCAAACAGATGTTATTTCTCCACAACCAAACAACCAAAGGAAGGAAATTTGTTGCGGCATAGCTAGTGCCGAAAGGAAGAGGAAATTAGGAAAAAAATAATCAGCGTTGCTTGTATCCATCCACAATCTCAAAGGCAGAGGAAATCACTTACCATTGCTTGTATATTTGATTCCAACAAGAGTCGTGACATCGTTGTCTATTCTCTTACCCGCAGCTTTTGCATTGACAATCTGTGTTCTGCATAAAATTCACATGAAGGCAACATATTCAGATTTAGCCATTCCATAGCAACAACAAAAAATATAATCTTTTACTTGCAAGTTTGGGTTGGAAGGTAGAGAACCGAGTGAGAAAACTGCAAATGTACCCCCCTCGCTCAGGTGTACAGTCTACAATATGCCCCTCGAGATGAGCTCTAGTGTAAGCATAACAGTATTGAAACCAGAGAAGGCACTGCCTCTACTTTGCTTCACGCACCCATTAATCTTTTGATTTTTCCTTGTTGGCTTTCTTCACAATATTGTTGGGTTTCTCTGGTTTTCTGGGTTCTGTGCTCTGGTTTCTTTCTTTGTGTTGGGTTTTTCACCCTCTTCTTTCCTTTTCTTTTCTGTTCTTTCTCCCCTTTCTCTGTTTTTGTTTTTGTTTCCCGCACTTTGGGTTTACTGACTCGCTATGACACAACTCCTAACAGTGGCCAAGTGTAACCAATGAAAGGGACTGCAGTATAGCGGCTCAAGTAATAAATATCGAATCCACGGGTCTCTAGAGTTACTATTACTCAGCTTCAGTTCATTATCTAGCAAACCAGATTAAGATGAAAGAACTAAAACTACTCTAGCAAACTACAGTTAAAGTTAATCTAATTACAGGTTGGGAACTCACTTAGGTATGATTCCCCCTAGCCACTAGCCAGATTAACGATTGATGATCTCTAACATGTTTCACTTTCATTCACAATGTGGAGAATCCTTAACTAGACCTTGAGTCTCGACTAAAGGAACAAGGCCCTCTTGAGTCAATTGCCTAGAGGGACGTATCCTTCTCTAGAACAACTGATCAAGGCGTTCTGAACTAGATTCCCTCTATCGAATGAGGTTCTCAATCGATACAAAGCAGTGAATCAACCCTCGACTAAAGCAATCGATCCACTACTATCAATCTATGGTGCTCTATTGACCTAATCAGGTATTCGCTCTCATAGGATCAAAGCAGAATCAATAATCTCGACTAAAGCAGAATTGAATCATGAAAACATGCATAGATTGAATATGAACTCAAGATTATCAAGTAAGAGTACTCATACAATCATCCAATCAAACAAACATAGCTAGGGTTCCTCAAAACCTAAGTGAAGGGAAGTTACTCCATAGAGAAGAGAGATACTGCAGTAAGAATCTTATGATGATCAGTCTTCAAGTCCGGGCTTGTTCCTTGAGCTTCCAATGTGAAGAAATCCTCCAATTCCACTCCAAGAATGCCCTCAAATCGCCCCCTCTCTCTTTGGTTCGTCCCTTGGGTGTTTGGGATCCAAAACCCAGCTCTCCCCCTCTGTTTCGGCTGAAATCTGCTTAAAAAGGGCATCAGTGGCCAAAGCACGGTCGAGGGCACGGCCGTGCTTTGCCTCAGCCCGCCCGTGTTTTCAGCTCGAGTTGGCCAAACTCAAATCAGCTCTCGGCAGTAAAAACACGGTCACAGAACACGGCCGTGTTCTGAAGGCCTACTGCCCGTGTTTTCACTGCCGAGCCTGTTCAATGCTTCGTTTCTCCCTCGTCCGGACTCCGAATCAGTCGCCGTTTGATCCCAGACGCTCGTAGTCTCGTCCTCTTTCATTTCATAACAAGCTTGAATGATTCTTTGTTCATGAAGTGAGGTAGAAATCCATTCTTCTTCAGGTCATACCCGAGTTTCTTCTCCCGAATCGTCAATTGATCTCTGATTGACTTGAACTTTGCGCCTATGCTTCACTTTATGTGCTAGAACCTGAAATATGACAAAGGAACACAACCTAGCGTAAAATAGGCCAAAGATGTGATAATTAAAGCTCAAACGATCAAGAAACACAGGGGAAAACATGTGCAAATATCGAGTCATCAAATCCCCCCACACTTAACCGTTTGCTTGTCCCCAAGCAAACCTAACTCGAACCAATGCAGCTCTCCAGACCTCTATAGCAAAAAACAACCCCGATCGTCGGTAGAGGATTTCCTAGATCATATAGCAGCTTACGAGGTCAACTGGTCTTCTAAGACGTTCCCTATCTCTCTCAATGCGAGTACTAGACTCAAGCCAGGATCATGAGAAGAAGTAGAAGTAAGACAGTCAGTTCATGGATAAAGGGACTCACACCATTCACAACCAAGGACTCGTTGTACCGGGGTGCTCTTTCACTTCATTTCACCGTTGGAACCCCTTTTTCACTTTCATTTTACTTACTTTTTTTTTCCTTTTTATTCACTTAGCGGGGGTTCCAACTGCAGTCTTTTGCAAGGTCGACCCTTATTAGTCGAGCAAGAGCAATTTCTGTACATCTGGCGCTCGCCAGAGTACTTCTTTTAACTCCTTTTCCTCAACTCGTGTGGAGGGTCAATGAAATTAAGGGGGGTCGGAAGCTCTATCCGTGCCCTTAAAAAAACATCCTCGAGTAGGCAAACCGTTCAACCGGTGGAAGTTTTACTTGTACTAGAGACAGCTTAGCTTCACCTTGTAGGAGTACCCCACTAAGGATCACTAAAATCTCTTCCAAAACCCGATTTTGTGCAATGAACGGTGCCACACACGTTGGGCTTACCCCATGTTTAAGATTTCAATGATTTCGACATGGAGGACCAACTGCTTCCCATTTTCTATATGAGCACCCTGTTTGATACACGAGTCCAAAACACAATCCACATAGAGTCACCATTACCACATGAATTCAACGGTCCTAGCTCCACTAATTCACAAAATCAACTGACACAGCAAAGAGCTAGATAGGAAAAATCTTATACTTCAACATCCTCCATAGTGCTACACTACCTCCCTAGGTTGCACATTACTATAGAGACTGTCAATTCAAAGCATACTGAGCAGGCAATTTGCAAGGAAACACGTACTTGGAGCCCTCAAATTTAAAATTTGGACAGTGGACTAGGCTCCAAGCACACAAACAGCCAAACATTCACCCGCATACATAATCGAACACCCCCCCCACACTTAAGCACGACATTGTCCTCAATGGAGGAAAGATAAGGAGGGTAGAACGAAGTTACCAGATCAAGGGTGAATGATGATGGACGGGGCAGGCGGTGCATTCCAGGAAGAGAGAGTAATCAGAACACAAACACCACACAAAATCTCACAAAGGTTGAGTTATTGACTCTAAAATCAAATAAAAAAACTGACTCAACCGAGGACAAATAGAGAAAGAAATGCAAACCGACTGGTTGGGTTGCCTCCCAACAAGCGCTTCTTTCACGTCGTGAGCCGGACGATGGCTCCTAAGTTTCGGTCCATGCTAGAACCTCCTTGAAGTTGAGGTTCTCGTCGATGAGGTGGAGTCTCAAGTCACGAGCATGTGGTGTGGCAGGTGATGAAGGCTCGTGTACTTGATGCAGATGAAGTCTCCACCCTCGAGACCTCTTCTTCTCTTCTCTCGTCTCATTGCCCCAAACCAGATAAGACAGCATCGATTGGCCACCATCGCGTCCACCAAGAGGAACCGATGTCGATGTGGCCTTGGTCTGGCAAAGAGACACTGCAAATGGGTCCTTGCCAAGCAGCTCCTCGAAGTTTGGTGGGGATATTACCTGCAACTCATGGCCGGTGCAAGCCTCTTCCACCTTAACTCCGTCATCAGCCTGGACGCCAATTGCTCCTTCAACCTCCCTTACTTCATGTGGTATCACCCCTGGGAAATGATCAAGAACTCCTTCTGCTTCACTTTTGTCATCCTCCACAACTTCTTTCTGCACCCTTTCTCTCTCTTCTTCTTCTAGCACGGATTGGAGAGCAAGTTGCCAAGCAATTTCTTTCATGAGATCTTCTTGCATCTCCTCACTCATGCCCACCTCTTCAAAGCGCAGTGTGGGATGTGGGAAAGGGTGGTCGGCTACGACAGGACATTCCTGATCATGATCATCACGGGAGCTCTCCGTGACAACTTCTGTGTGCTCCCTAATGTCCGTGTAGCCTTCTTCTTCCTCCTCCTCTTCTTGTATGGTAGCAGAAGGGTGATCTTGAGCAAGTTGTGCACAAACTTGCTCAACCCACTCTGTTTGCTTCGCTGAGCGTTGAACAGCCTCCTCCATATCACGGAGATATGAGGGATCGGAAGAGGGAAGGGCCTGGATTTGAGGATCCATCCTGGAGCATGTTCTCTCACAGGCTCGAGTAAACTGCTCCAAGAGAAGCCTCAGTTCATAGTTTGGATCTGGCTGTGGAGTGTAGCATGGCTCTGCAGAATGGCCCGTGAAGGCCGCCATGGGTAACTCCAGCGCTGATGGCCCTTCTGGTTGTGGGAGGAAGTCTTCTTGGTAATGAGATTGTCCTTGATATGCCCAGGGGTCAGATTGTTCTCCATAGAAAGGGGGTTGGTACTGGAACCCGGATCCATAGTCTTCTCCTCCTTGATTGCTCCAGGGTGTCTCGGGGTAATACCACTCGAATGGTGGTGGATACCCCCAATGGTTGGAGAAGCCATGAGGATCCATGATTCAGATCTGCACCAACAAAAACAAAAACACCCAAGTGAAAAGCAAGGGTGGAAAACAAAAGAAAAACGCTAAAGTAACAAACTTCTGCCTTTCCTAATAATCTAGAAATTCCCCGGCAACGGCGCCAAAAACTTGACTCGCTATGACACAACTCCTAACAGTGGCCAAGTGTAACCAATGAAAGGGACTGCAGTATAGTGGCTCAAGTAATAAATATCGAATCCACGGGTCTCTAGAGTTACTATTACTCAGCTTCAGTTCATTATCTAGCAAACCAGATTAAGATGAAAGAACTAAAACTACTCTAGCAAACTACAGTTAAAGTTAATCTAATTACAGGTTGGGAACTCACTTAGGTATGATTCCCCCTAGCCACTAGCCAGATTAACGATTGATGATCTCTAACATGTTTCACTTTCATTCACAATGCGGAGAATCCTTAACTAGACCTTGAGTCTCGACTAAAGGAACAAGGCCCTCTTGAGTCAATTGCCTAGAGGGACGTATCCTTCTCTAGAACAACTGATCAAGGCGTTCTGAACTAGATTCCCTCTATCGAATGAGGTTCTCAATCGATACAAAGCAGTGAATCAACCCTCGACTAAAGCAATCGATCCACTACTATCAATCTATGGTGCTCTATTGACCTAATCAGGTATTCGCTCTCATAGGATCAAAGCAGAATCAATAATCTCGACTAAAGCATAATTGAATCATGAAAACATGCATAGATTGAATATGAACTCAAGATTATCAAGTAAGAGTACTCATACAATCATCCAATCAAACAAACATAGCTAGGGTTCCTCAAAACCTAAGTGAAGGGAAGTTACTCCATAGAGAAGAGAGAGACTGCAGTAAGAATCTTATGATGATCAGTCTTCAAGTCCGGGCTTGTTCCTTGAGCTTCCAATGTGAAGAAATCCTCCAATTCCACTCCAAGAATGCCCTCAAATCGCCCCCTCTCTCTTTGGTTCGTCCCTTGGGTGTTTGGGATCCAAAACCCAGCTCTCCCCCTCTGTTTCGGCTGAAATCTGCTTAAAAAGGGCATCAGTGGCCAAAGCACGGTCGAGGGCACGGCCGTGCTTTGCCTCAGCCCGCCCGTGTTTTCAGCTCGAGTTGGCCAAACTCAAATCAGCTCTCGGCAGTAAAAACACGGTCACAGAACACGGCCGTGTTCTGAAGGCCTACTGCCCGTGTTTTCACTGCTGAGCCTGTTCAATGCTTCGTTTCTCCCTCGTCCGGACTCCGAATCAGTCGCCGTTTGATCCCAGACGCTCGTATTCTCGTCCTCTTTCATTTCATAACAAGCTTGAATGATTCTTTGTTCATGAAGTGAGGTAGAAATCCATTCTTCTTCAGGTCATACCCGAGTGTCTTCTCCCGAATCGTCAATTGATCTCTGATTGACTTGAACTTTGCGCCTATGCTTCACTTTATGTGCTAGGACCTGAAATATGACAAAGGAACACAACCTAGCGTAAAATAGGCCAAAGATGTGATAATTAAAGCTCAAACGATCAAGAAACACAGGGGAAAACATGTGCAAATATCGAGTCATCATTTACCGTTACCGCTTTGGGTTTCCCTGTGTTGTAACTCTTCTTCTTATTTAATTAATATATATCATCCTTACCAAAAAAAAATTCATCCGTCAAAGATGAGAACTCCGAGAATCCGCCCTGCCGACGGGCATTTCCTTCTATCCAAGGCTGAAACTTGAGAAGGCAACACTCTTGGACAGTGAAATTGCTGGGCGAGCTTAATCGGCGGCCGTGTAAAGTGGGAATAGAGAAAAATGAAGCCAGGGGTGGAGACGAATTGGAGAGGAGCAAACCAAAGGAGGTCGCTGCTTCACTAATCGAGAGGGGCAAGGGCATAGCCCTACAATTGATAGGCGGTAGCGTGTCGAGCAGCAACGAAATGGCGTACTGACAAGAAAATCATGGTCCTCGTGAAAGAGGCGAAGTCAGTTTACCGTTACCGCTTTGGGTTTCCCTGTGTTGTAACTCTTCTTCTTATTTAATTAATATATATCATCCTTACCAAAAAAAATTCATCCGTCAAAGATGAGAACTCCGAGAATCCGCCCTGCCGACGGGCATTTCCTTCTATCCAAGGCTGAAACTTGAGAAGGCAACACTCTTGGACAGTGAAATTGCTGGGCGAGCTTAATCGGCGGCCGTGTAAAGTGGGAATAGAGAAAAATGAAGCCAGGGGTGGAGACGAATTGGAGAGGAGCAAACCAAAGGAGGTCGCTGCTTCACTAATCGAGAGGGGCAAGGGCATAGCCCTACAATTGATAGGCGGTAGCGTGTCGAGCAGCAACGAAATGGCGTACTGACAAGAAAATCATGGTCCTCGTGAAAGAGGCGAAGTCAGTTTTCGTGGTGGAAGGAGGAGAGGACTGCAGGGCGACCCGCAATCGTAGACTTTGCGGTAAGGGGGTATGGGTTTCGCGTACGGAGGGAGAGAGGTTGATTGGACCGGGGCTAGGCCGCAGGTATATGGCGGTGATGGTGACCGAACTCGCGGAGGCGAGATGGCGGCGAAGGCAGGCCATTGTGGAGAGATGGAAGAGAGACCCAAATGCCTTTTTTCAGTAGGCGACAGATAATGAAACAGTAGTTGAGAGTTTGGGCCAATAAAGCGTAGCCAACTTTTACATATAAGATAATGAGATGTCAAGGTACTTACCCCCTCCTTCTAGTTAGTTAATCCCCAAAAAATTCTCAATCAAAACTCTTGAATTGTATGAAAAACGAATGAGTACTCGATAACAATCTATAACTCGAATTCATAAGTCTTCTTGAGTGATTCCATTGTCTCAATCATCTCCTCAATCTCTCAATCAACGATTCTTATATTAATTAGAAAGAGAACATTGAGAATCAATCTTTTTTATTTTTTCTATTTGTTTATCATAGATTGGTAATTGTTGACTAGAAACATAAACCCCTATCTTTGTATTTCACGACACTTTGTTCAGCCATACACTAGCCTACAACAATGTGGCGTAAACAAATAAACAATCAGTTGCCACTATAGAATGGATTTTATTTATGTACAAACACCCCCAGGAAGGAAACAAAATTCCTGGCGCAGGCGGTACCGTTCAGCAGAGCTCAACAGTGCTCTTTTTCCCTCCAAGCTCAACACAAAATTTCCTCAAGTAGCTGGTCCATAATCAAATCTTCCAGTTCAAGCGTCACATCCTCACTCTCCAATTGAATGTTCATCCACCCATCGCCTCTCTTCATGTCCCTGGAAAAGATGTCAAACAGCGACAGATCCATCTCCGGCAACCGACGCCCACCGATCCTCTTCCACACTTCCTCCAGAACCCGCCTCCCCTTGGGCATCAGCTGGCTCCCCTGACCGACGTTCAGAGGCTTGGGGAAGTATGTCAACGAGCTGCCGTAGATCCCAATCAGCTCCTCGTTGATCAGATCGAAAAGAAGCCGACGATGGATGCTGCTGGACATGGATCCCCCCTCTACAGATTGCAGGAGGGACTCCATTTCGTCGAACACCAAAGGACTCAACGGCTGGTCTAGTGAGTACCACAATGTTCCTGGGAAGCAGCAGCGACCCTGGTCGAGGAACCCGGATACCTCTAGCACGTCCCTGATGTAATCGAAATCCGCGCTGTCTTCGTTGAGCTTGAGCTGAACTCCTTCCATTCTGTAGAAACTTTCTGCTGCTGCTTCTTCTGTTGGAACTGAAACAATCAATAGAGCAGAATGAACCTGTCAGGATTTATTTAATTTAAGTACTAGGGAAAGAAAAGAAAAAAGTGGATTGGACAAGGAAAGTGGATGCCTACTGTTTTCAACTGGCTTCTGGTCATCATTGCTTGATGGAAATGAAGAAGCAATCTCTTGAACTTGTACAAAGATTTTCTCTTCATCGTCTTGCTCCTCGTCGATCTGAACAGCAACATGACTACTTTCTGAAGGTTCGATTTCGTCGATACAATCCAGTGGCAGCAGCTCCTTTCTGTCTAGAGAATTCCTTCTGGAAGGATTTGTCTCATCCTGACCATCTTGCTCCTTTGCCTGTAATATAGCATCAAGATCAGGCAGAGACAGCCTCCTCCTGAAGGAATACTTGAGACGATTCTGATGACTCTTGTCTTCATTACTCAACCTTAAGCTCTGTGACTTTCTGTACTGCCATGTCGTCTGATTATTACCAAAGGATGAACTGCGTTCCATCAATGGAGCGTACTTGTGCAATGATTCGCTCAGAGACAGTGTTCTTCTTACTTGGAACATTTCCCCATTCACAGGACTAATAAGTCTCCTGCTGCTACTCATCTTCGGGCGATGACCACCACGACGAAGACGAATCCAATTCCTTAGCCTTGTTTCCCCAGTCGATGCTCTTTTGTTCTTCTTTCTGCCCTTGTTCAACACGCGCTTTAGGATCCTCTGCTTGACACCCTTAAACCCGCCCACTATCGATACAATCCATTTGCGTTTGTGAGTAAATGGCATCACCTTCTGCTCGCCATCTGGTTTCTCAACCGTTGAATCTGCAAACTTGGAAGTAGGCCTTTTTGGGGATGACCACACTTCCATGTGCTTGTGTTCTAACATACTGGGAGTAAGAACACGAGGAGAAGACGACGACGAAGAATCAACCGCAGGAAACGACCCGGATTTCATCAATCTCAAGCTTTTGGTGGAAGTCTGGCGGGCGAGGAAGCTATTCCCAAGCTGAGCCTCTTTGTTCTTGATGATATCCAGGAACTGGCTCTTGTTGACCATGAACAAGTCCAGGAGGTCAAGGCACTCTTTCAGATGATCCTCCGGGCTCGAGATTGCTCCGCGTGCAGCCTGTGAACCGCTTTGGCTGCTCACCAGTTTGCTGTACTTCTCCGCCAGAAGTTGGTTCTCGGTGGAGAGCTGGTATTTGCTCAAATCCTCACGAGCAGCAGGTTTTGGAGCCTCCTGAAACTTTGGGGAAGTAGCAGCAGCTTTGGGGGTTTTGTGGATGATTATGATGGGACTAGTTGCCCAATCAGGGCCGTGCTGCTGCCACAGCTGTTGATTCAGTGAATAAGTCCTCAGTAACCGCAGTTTTACAGACTTCTTCTTAGCAACCATCAGCTCTTTGGTCTTGGAAGCTTTCGCGCTCCCCTGCCCGTCAACCTAACCAAATTGCAACCAGCAAAACTCAGCAAAGTTTTCACACTAATTGATGAAAAAAGAACTTGGGATGAAAGTAAGTATCATAAACAAAAGCAACTAACCAGCAAGGGCGCAGCTGGGTCCGATTCAAACGACGCATTCATGTCGTCGTACTGCTGATCGTGAAACGAAGTTGTCCGCGGTTGTCCGCAGCCTATAAGGAAAGGAAACCACTTTTGGGTGAAGAACAACATAGTGGAAAATGTACAGGGGGAACTGAGGAACCCTCTCTGCCTCGAAATATTTAATGGGTTGATTTCAGGACCAAAAGGCAAAAACGTCACGCCACCAACATTGGACTGAAAGCATGGAATAAATTAAGATTTAAGAAGACGCGAAATTCAGGGGTAGGGTTTGCTTTGTTAATTGCTTACATCTGCCAAGCCGCCTCCCTTGGCCGCGTTTCCTGCGGGAAGGCTTCTTCTTTCCGTCATCGGACCGGCGAGTGTGGAACATGGCCCGCAACAAGCACCGGTTCGCAAATTCCTGTCGTCCACCTCTGTGAACCTCTTCGGGTTCCATGTTTTCTCAAAGCAATCGCCTTTTTCCCCTGTTTTGCACCTGACCCTGGAATTCAGCCGTTTCTTATTTTATGTATCCTGAGGAAATTGTTAAACAACTGGGAAAAAGGCTCTTCTTATGTTGTTAATGGAAGGAAACCGGATTTGTTGAGACCCACTCAGAGAACACAAAAGGGAACAACTTTATTGCTCTGTAATTTTCGAAAAAAGGAACAAAATCACCCAATAGCTTGCTTTCCACTCCAGATTCATAGAACACAAAGGAGAGAAGAAGAAGAGAGACTAACCTGATAAGAAGGCAGAAGAGGAAAACGTAGCTGGCGGGCGGGCTATTTACTTGTAGTCCGAATTGGTCAGCTTCCAGAAAGAAGCAAAGTAAGAACACGGCAAGGGAAAAAAAGACCCGGGAAAAGTCGGGGCTCTTTCTTTTACCCGCCAAAAGACGCAGCAGCTTTCTCTCTTCTCTCAATCTAGACGAGTCTAAGGGTTAAGGGTCCAAGTCGGAAACAATATTTATGCAGATAGTGGCAGAGTAACGGTGAAAGTCAATGGACGTAAGCAAGCTACTTGATAATTTATGATATCAATCAAAGCCTGGTGGTAGATGACCAAGCACCAATTCTTTTAATTAACACACAGTAGGTTGGAAAACTCAGTTCCAACTCCTCTTAACCAAACACCTTTTTTGTTGTTTAGGTGATATAACTAAAAAGCGACCCACCGGAGCCACGACGACGGCGACGTCTGCACCCACCTTGAAGAGGAAGAAATTGGGATAGAGCAGAAAACCTCGGCCGTAGAATTTGAGGGTGGGCCGGGGATTCTATCGAGGATTATGAAGCGATGAAAGCTGAAGAAAGTTGGTTATTGGTAGTAGAAGGAGAGAGGAAGAGGGTGAGGAGAAAGGTCAAAAATTGGGCTTTGTAGGAGCTGTCCAGCTCAAAGCCTCCCCTGCCTCTCCCCTGTTTTCCGAGGTGGATGATGAGGGCAATTTTGTATCCTTGCTGAATGGTACTTTGGGTAAAGGTTTTACGTAACTGTCAAATTTTGTATGCAGGTGGACATTGAAGTTAAAGTGTTGCATAATTAGTCATTTAAATACTCAAAAGTTAGTATAGATATATTAATATGGAGAACTATAAATTGATTTTAACAAGTGTCAATTGATGTCTCTCATTTGATCTATACTAGTTTTGCCCGCTAGCTTGTGATTCGCGGTGAGTGGTATATAGGTATTCGTTGTCTTTCTATATAAGTTTAGTATAGAAAATAAAATACTCACAAAGAAGTAAAAGATGAATGATTATTTCTTCTTCTTCACCTTGTTTACTTTTTTGTTGCAAGAGCAACATGGAAGGAAAAGAGGAATGCATCATGAAATACAAAAAAAGAAACCAATTGATGTAGTACCAAAGTGAAAATCCTGCATGAGATCTTTTGATAGTAGCTACTCAAATCTAAACCAATATATTTGAATGATGATGCAAAGAAAAGTAAAACTAGCGGGTTGAAGTGTCCAGATGTCGAGTTACTACTACTGCAAAGAAGAAAGCAAATAATGAAAACAAAGCAAGTAAAAGGATTGCTTAGGTAGTTTTCTCTAGATTATCATGTGTACTAACTTAACAATGAGATTTTTCTATACACCATCTATTATGATCCTCTATCCCTTTCTCTGAAGTGATGCTTCAATTATTATCGCCCTTGGATAGCTTGCAATGCTTCCCTTGAGTACGAGCCCTACAAAACAAAAATAAATAAGGAGGTAATAGCTTTCCAAAGTAATCAAACACAAGAGGTTAGTTTCTTTCAATTATTATTAAAAAAATCACCGGCAACGGCGCCAAAAACTTGATGTAACGACAAGTGATAAAATCCTAGGAGTTCCTAGGGTGGTATTCCACGAGGCCTTTTGATAGTAACTACACAAACCTAACCTATTGAGCACGAATTAAGATGAAAGCAGAAGTAAATATGACGTGGGTTGAGGTGCCCTATTCGAGTTTACTAAGCTACTAATGTAAGAAAAGAACAAACAATGCAAGCAAATGCGTGCTTTCGACCCATGCTTCTTCTATTATGATGCCCTATCCCTTCCACTAAGGTCATTCTCTACTCGTGCATGCGCCTCTTGCGATAGAGATTTTACCAGCTAATGCGTGTTTTCGCCAATGTCATTACCTAAACAACGAAGAACAATGAAGTTAGGATAACACATGATTAAGCATAGGCCTCTAAGAGCCATAATCGATGGTCAATAGTATCGATGATATAAATGATCAAGCATCATCCTACTAATTCATATATAGAAGGGTAGCTAGTCCTCCTATACACGTCTAAGTAGATGCCTACTACACGAGATTAGTTTCCTTGTATCCCATGTAGTATAAACAGTGCATATATAGTAATACATAATAGAATCATAAACATAAATGATATAAGCATCTAATAATCATGGCATCGAACAACTCAAGCAATAGATTATACAAACATAGATTGACATCAAGCATCAATGATAAGCATGGTTGTCATGCCGGTGGCATGCCACCCGGTTCAACCTGGTTCCTGTACCGGTCATGAAACCGGTATGACACCACCGGTATGACCGGTATGATCGACTTAAGCATTCTATGTTTAATGACATCATTTTAATGAATTTAATGAATAAAAAATTAATTTATTATTCTTTTTATGAATGTAATAGTTAAAAGTTGATAGTATTTTTTGGATTGTAACTAAATTGTCCACAAATATATTTTATATATGATTAAATACATTGGATATTAATTGTTTTCATATTTTTTTAAACCGGCATGAACCGGCACAAACTGATTATACCACCAGTCGTACCATTCCACTTTCCTAACCGGCACAACGGTATAAACCGGTTTGACAACCTTGATAATAAGAATACTATATACAATAGACTTCTCATTAATTAAATCATAAAAATAGATGCATTATGCATGAAGCATAAAAGAATTCACGTTCCTAAAGAGATCGACTAGCACCTCCTTTCTCCATCCCTTCATCCTCCCTTTTTGTCCTCTCTCAACCAACCATCTTACCTCTGTTCCGGTCCACCTACCGTAGCATGTTCTTGTCTCCCCCTCTCGTTCCAGCTCTATTCTTCATTGACGTACGTGGTGTCACAAGTTGTTTCCTTTGGTCAATGCCTCCATGAATTTCGTTCCCCACTTTAGGCATCGGTCACCATTCTAAGATTCCTTCGCGGATGAGAGTGGATTTCAATTGGGAGGATGTAGAACAAAACACTGTTAGTTCAATGTAGTTATTGCGAGTTTAATTGTTGTGGTTAGTAGTATATTAAACAAAAGATTGTTAATCTAATGGGTTACTGTGCATTTTGTGGGGTTAATCATTGTGAGCCACTAACAAATTATTAATTTACTAACCACACCTAACCTACTATCTACAACTTGTAACTGTTATTAATCACGTGTGCAGATTGGTGAGATTTTTTAGTTATCCACAAATCGCAAACCAAACTTCCATCCCTACCAATGATTCATGACTTAAGTGTATCAAAGTACTTTATTTAAGAAGAAATATTGAATTATGAGGTATCCTACCCAACCAGGGGGCCTACGCTTGTGATGTAATACAAGTTAGAACTATGAACATTGTGCCAAGATTACATTAAACGAAACAAGAATGGGGCATTCGCAATTCAAGTTGGTAGACAGAATATGAGAGCGAAACCTAAAGAAGAAATCAAGAATTCAATCGAGCTTTCAATGGATATAAAATCAGTCCATGATATGTTGCATATAGGGTTCCTCGAACAATGATATATCTCACACCAGTTAAATCCTTAACCCTTCCTCCTTTTACTAATACTACAGAATGTTCTTGTAAATTATGGCCAATACCAGGTATATAAGCAGTGATTTCAAATCCAGAGGTTAATCGTACTCTGACAACTTTACGTAAGACAGAGTTTGGTTTTTTGGGGGCGATAGTGGAAAAGTTGACAGATAGGTCACTCTTACTGCCACTCTACAGAATTGTACATGAGATTTTCACCTCATACGGCTCCTCGTTCAGTTCTTTCGAAGTCATTGGATCCTTTTCGTTATGCATAAATACATTATCAAATCTGGACCTTATTTTTGAGCGGGGTCATGAAAATTAATAAAAAAAATTTATTTTCTCTATTTTTCTTAATCGATTTTTATGAACTTGATTTGTATATTTTTTACACAACTAAAACTGATCTTTTGTGTTCTACAAAATGATATCCATTTTTAATTGAAAAAATCCCTCCCCTCTCCTCTCAATCGTGGGGAGTGGGAGCGAGCAGTTCGCCGCCTTGCGACTCGCCGTAACGGGCCACTCCGCCTTAGTGCGGCGCCGGAAACGGTCTCCCCTGATGGGGCTTATAAAGGCCCCGGCCTGGGGTCATCGCAGCAAGTTGAATTGGTGTCTCTGCAAACCATTTCTTCGCCCGCTAGTGGAGGCTTCCTTGTTTCGAAATCCCTTCTTCTCATCCATGGCTGCTGTCAATAGGGTTGTCTTTGGTGATGAGGATGTTGTTGCGGGTGCGCTTAGGAGTGAACTCTCTCTCCTGGGCCGGGTTATTGGCGAGTCGCCCTCGATTGCTAGTCTCCAGCACACATTGGGTCGGCTCTGGCGATGTCACGGGGCGATGTCGATCAGCCCAATGTGTGAGGGGGTGCTGCAATTCACTTTCCCCTCTGTTGAGGACAGAGACCGAATCCGCCAGATGTCTCCCTGGTTCCTTCCCAAGTTTCTGGTTAACCTAGCTCCATGGGTGCCATTTTCAGCCGACGTTGCAGAGCAGTTGTGGCGTGTCCCGCTAGGGCTTCATTTTTGGGATGTTCCCATTGACTGCTGCACCAAGAAGATAGCTATCCTCCTTGGTCAGGCTTTGGGGAGAACCTCCTCCCCCTCGGTTCATCGAATTCCGGAGACTGGAGAGATCTATCTTCGTGCCCAGGTTGGGATTGATGGCCGTCTCCCTCTGCCGCTCTCGGTCCCTGCTACCCACGAGAAGGATGGGAGGGGAGAGTTTGAAGCGAGGGTGAAGTACGAGAAGCTACCACAACTCTGTTACCTTTGTGGTGTTATAGGTCACACTGGGCAGGCGTGTCCACAGTGGGAGGCCCTAGCTGCTGCTGAGCCTGTCTATGGAAGGCATATTCTGGTCCAAGTTAAGGGCCCCAAGGTCAACGAGCAGACCCTCCTGCGTAAGCAAATGTTTACTTGGGTTCGTAAGGCGGAGAGCAGCCCCTATGGTCAGCAGCAACACCTCCTGATGGGACCTGATCGGAATCCTTCATCAAGGCAGCGGAACTGGGATCAAGTGCAGGACCTCCGGACAGAGTCCCCAGTCGCCAAACGTCCTCGACAGGCAGACATGGAAATTGATGCTGATGCCGATTCTGGAGCAATGGTGGTGGTTTCCAGCCTGAACTGGGCCCAATCCCCCAAATGAGTATCTTGGTGTGGAATTGTAGGGGCCTAGGCTCTACCCTTACAGTTCCCTCTTTGTTTGGAGTCGTTCGTCGCTTCTCTCCGGCAGTTCTCTTCCTTAGTGAAACCAAGAGAGATGACGATTTTGTAAATAGCAAGCTATTGCGTCTAGGTTTCCATTTCGTTCATTGTGTCTCTGCTATTGGGCGGTCGGGGGGTTTAGCGGTAGCCTGCTCCCCCAATGTGAATTGTCGAGTCGTAGGAGAGTCCTCTTCGTTTATTTACGTGGAGTGTCAGCATGTAGTCTGGAGTGTTATGTCCTTTGTGTTTGTTCACCTACATTATGATGTACAGCGTAGGCTTGAGCAGTTTAATGAAATTATGGATTTGATTTTTTCGTGTGCTACCCCCATTGTTGTTATAGGGGATTTTAATTGCATCTTATTTGCCTCTGAGAAGCAGGGAGGGAGTCTCCCTTCTTTTGCGGCCATGGAACAGTTCCGGTCTTTCCTTGATTCCTCAGGCCTTGTAGATATTGGTTTCAAGGGCTCTCCCTTTACTTGGTCGAATAGGCAGGGGTTGAGTACTTATATCCTAGAAATACTCGATCGTGGTTTGGCTAACGAGAATTTGCTAAGTGTTTGGCCATCATTGCAGGTGAATCATCTAACTGACCTGGGCTCGGATCACCGAATGTTGCTGCTCCAGTTTCTCCCAGGGGCTGGGAAGGGTAAGCCCCGGTTTCATTTCGATCGGCGTTGGTGCTCTAATGACGAGGCTAGGCAGGTTGCTGTCCTGGAATGGCAAACAGTCTATGCAGGTACCTCGCAGTTCCAGCTATACTCAGCTCTTAAAGCAGCCCGCCACCGGTATGTGGATTGGGCGCGGAAGGGAACCACAAATTCGGCTAGGCAGATTCGGGAGCTCAGGTCCGCGATTGAAGCTGAAAGGGAACAAGAAGTGATTGATTGGCATACGATCATAAGTATGGAAAGCTAGCTGGCCGAGGCTTATAGGCAAGAGGAAGCTTACTGGCGTCAGAAGTCTCGGGTGGATTGGCTCCAAAAAGCAGAGTCTAATACTGGCTTCTATCATGCTAAAGTCAGGCAAAACAGGAGGCAGAACAGGATTGAGGTACTGCGAGATGAGAATGGTGGTGTCCATTTTGATGAGGATGCCAAAGGGGGAGTGGCTGTAGCTTTCTACCAGAAGCTTTTCACGTCGGATGGGAATCCCCCTCACTTCCTCATCAACGCTCTTGGGCTGCCTCGGAAGGTAAAAGTAGATCACAACCTCCTTCTCTCCGCCCAGGTTTCAGCCGAGGAGATCAGAAAGGCGATATTGAGCTTAGGGGCTAGTCAAGCACCTGGTTCCGACGGGTATACAGCGGCCTTCTTTCAATCATTTTGGGATATAGTTGGGGGCTCGGTTGTGACAGCAGCTCTTTCTTTCTTCCGTTCGAGTCGTTTGTTGCATAACTTCAACCATACGCTCCTCACTTTGATCCCTAAGGTGCCTAATGCGGATCTCATGAAGCAGATGCGACCAATTGGATTGTGTCGGGTATTTTATAAGGCAATTGCCAAAGTTTTGGCAGCCCGGTTGAACCAAGTCCTGCCGAGTATAATCAGTGAGGATCAGAATGGGTTTGTCAAAGGTAGGGATATTTCGGATAATATTCTTTTAGCGCAGGAGGTCATGCAGTTCCTAAAAACAAAACCGCAGAGACGGGAGAAGTGGATGGCGGTGAAACTTGATATGAAGAAAGCTTATGATCGAGTTGAATGGGGATATTTGTTTGCTTTAATGGAAGTTCTGGGTTTTGATACGCACTGGATTAAGTGGATGAAAGCGTGCGTGACCTCAGTCTCGTTTTCTCTGATTTTAAACGGTACTGAGCATGGTTATTTTCGTCCTCAGCGTGGTATTCGGCAAGGGGATCCTCTGTCGCCTCTGTTGTTTGCCATCTACACTGAAGCCTTCTCAGCTATGATTGATGGTGCGCTATCTACGGGGCAGCTGCACGGGCTGAAAGTACATCGGAATGCTCCCATCGTGTCTCACCTGATGTTTGCTGATGATTCGTACCTCTTCTTGCGGGCCTCATCTGCGGAGTGCTCCTCGCTCCTGAATCTCCTCCTGACCTATGAACTTGCAAGTGGAGCAAAGGTGAATCTCTCCAAGTCTTCTGTTTATTTCAGCTCCAATGTCACGGAACAGGAAGCTTCTTTGTTGGCGGGTCAGCTGGGAATTTCTGCTGTAGGGCCGCTGGACAAGTACCTTGGCTTGCCTTCTCAAGTTCAAAGGTCCAAGGTCACAACTTTTCAATATGTGGAGGATGCACTTGCAGGTCGCATTCGAAGCTGGAAGACCAAGGCCTTGTCGCTAGCAGCAAAAGAAGTTATGATTAAGGCTGTAGGTTCGGCTACCCCAGTGTATACGATGCTATCATTCAGGCTGCCCTCCACAAGCTGTCATCGGTTGAATAGTCAGGTTTTCGTTTTTGGTGGGTGGGGCAAGATAAAGAGAAGGGGATCCCTTGGATTTCGTGGCCGGCGGCCTGTACGAGCAAATTTGAAGGTGGGCTTGGGTTCAAGGACTTTGATCTGTTTAATGTGGCTATGCTGGCCAAACAGGCGTGGAAATTGGTTCGCGATCCCTCGTCCACATTGGCTCGCATTTATAAAGCGAGGTATCATCATAATACGTCGTTCCTTAAAGCTTCTACAGGTAACTGCCCCTCCTGGGCTTGGCAAGGGGTACTTGAGGGCGAAAGCTGTTGGTTAAGGGTCTTCGGTGGCAGGTTGGGTGCGGGACGACCATTGATATTCTACAGGATGCCTGGCTCCCTTCCTCTCCACCATCTTCCCCGAAGCTGCTGGAGGGGGCTATCCTCCCAAATCCCTTTGTGGCGTCCCTGATACACCCGATTTCACGTGCTTGGAACGTTGAGCTTCTCCGCCTACTATTCCATGGTGACAGCGTCAAACTGATTCTATCGATCCCCCTGCCGACATCTCCTTTTTCGGACAGGCTAATATGGCATTATGCTCCAAATGGGATCTATTCCGTGAAGTCAGGATATAAAGTCTTGTCGGCAGCGCGCTCGGCGAATTTTGCGGCTGTCTCGCCTCATTGTGATACCAAGTTTTGGAAGCTCCTGTGGAATCTTCCCATCCCCCCCTAAACTTAAAATTTTCCTTTGGAGGCTTGTTCGCGGGTTCCTCCCGCTGCGCGCTGTTCTAAAACAGAAAACTTTATGTGATGATGATTCCTGTCCTGTCTGTTCGGCGGCGGCTGAGTCTATTTCCCACTGTTTTTTCAATTGCAGGGTAGCGTGTGAGGTCTGGGATATTGCTGGCCAGGAACGGATTCGGCAGGCGGTATGTTTTCTTTCCCCGGATGCTGCGTGGCGGCTCATTTTCTTTGATTTGCAGCTTTCCAAGGTGCAGATTGCGGAACTAGTATTCCTCGCTTGGCGGGTGTGGAAGGGCCGGTGCTGGGCCACTTATGATCAGCTGCAATACTTGCCCACAGCACTCCACCGACAATTCTCTTCTCAGGTTAGTGAGTGGTGGGCGGCGACGAGGAGCTCTAGTTCCGAATCATCTGCAAGTCGACAACCGGTCAGGCCGCCTCCGTCGATCTCGAACCCTCCTGGGGGCATCTTGGTAAGGTTTGATGGAGCTCTCCGGAAAGATGTCGGCGGTAGCACGGGGTTCGTGGGCTTTGCTGAAGGGGCATCACTGGTCTGTGCGTATGGTAAGTACTACACAGGTTTGTCTGACCCTTTTCTCGCAGAGTTATTGGCCTTGCGTGATGATATGTTATGGTGTTTGAATCATGGATATTTCACCGTTTGCTTCTGTGGTGATTCTCAACTTGTGATCCGGCGAGCGCGGGAGAATGACGTTCATCATGATTCGGGTGGAGCGATCTTGGAGGAAGTCCGACTGCTAAAGTCAAGCTTTCAGTACATTCAATTTGTTTTTGCTTCTCGTAGGACTAACAGGGCTGCCCATTTAGTGGCGAAAACGGCTCTTGCATCGGTAGCTCAACACTCGGTTGACTACCACTATTTACTTTTTCCCCACTTGTAATCAACTGTCTATCTACCTTCTATCTATGGCAAAAAAAAATGATATTCATTTTTAATATATTTACTTCCTTATACCAATTTTACTCGTAAACCAGTTGTGCTAATAACCAATTTTACACGTAAACCAGAAGTGATAATGGTTATTAAACTTATTATCCTTGGACCAGTTACACTTGTTTAATGGAAACTGCGGTTGAACTTTGAATCAGGAAGTTCGCAAGGTCATTTTCAGACCGAAACCTCGGCTTAACAAGTCCCGCCCAAGAATTCGTATATGTAAATCGTCGTTTTCTTGTTGGATTGCAGCTTGGTAATTGGCTAAGCAAAGTCTGGAGGCTGGTCGGATAATAATAAACGAGTAAGGATATCGACGGCGATGGTCGATGGGAACATACATGGAGTTGACTGATTCCATTTCCGACCTGCGGGATTCCTAGTCATAACCTACCAGTGTTTTCTTATTCCCCCAGAAAAAAAAGATTGTAACCCAGTGTTGACGCAAACATAAAAATCATTCGTCATTTGGCTAGAAGTATTGCTCATTCAAAAGCTGGAAACGGTAAACTTTGAAGGTCTTCTCCTTCGTTTCGCCGGTCACTGTCACTCAAGGTTTAGGTGGTGCCAAGAGGTCTGTTGTAGGGTACTCATCTTTGGTACTTCATCCACAAACAGAGCTTATATAAATAAATAAATCAAAACTCACAAGCTTAGCTCACACCCATCCAAGCATCCGTTGGTTGGATGCATGTGAGTGATGAGCGGGCTGCATAGATCGATATCATAACTTGTAATAACTCTTATAATCCAAATCGTTATAAATTTGTAAAGAAGATGTGTATTAAGGGCAATGCTTGCAAATCATACCAAATGTTATAGGTGGACAAGTCAATATTATGATATTTTATGGCATGAATATATAACCGTGATTCACCATTATCTTGCAATCTTCCTGCCTTGTATTTTGGTTTTTGGACATTGGTTCTAACTTTTTTAATGGAGTCCTATCACCATTATAAAAAAAAATATATATATATAACCGTGATTAAACCCTTTCATGCTGTCGGAATATCATTTTTTCTTTTAATAAAGATATATATTTTTAAAAGGATCACAACAAGAAACTTTACCAACATATATGAGAAATATTTGAATAATATCAAAAAATATAATGAATAATAAATACTAAATAATCATACAATGACATAAATAATCATATATCACATGACTAATCATCAAAATGCCACATTGGAAAATTCATATAATAACATTACCGTGAGTAGTAGAGTCGGTGTGTAACGAGGTGGGTTCGGGAATTCATCTTGACAGAGGAAATTACAATATAATTTATCATATTTTGGTGTGTGAAAATTTGACTAATTAAACATAAGTATATAAGTTAGAGTTTTTAGATAATAATCAAGATTTTTTTTTTTGTCTATATGGTTAGTATGTTATTTAATAGACAAATGTCTTTCTTATCTCATGTAAGTTTTACTCTTTTATAACCAAATAAATTCATTTCCCTTCTTACTTCAACTTTTGTCATTTTGATAACATTAAATCTTTTATAAGGGTGTCATAGATTTTCTGTTAATATTATGTGCTACTTAAGAAATTTGAACCTAAGACGAACAAGGACTTGGTCTAGTGGTAATACCACTTTTTCTTGAACTTCAAGGTCCCAAGTTCGTATCCCTTAAGCAGTACCTAAACAGCGAAAAGTAAACCTATCAAAGGGGTGAGAGCAGTCAGATGGGGAAGCTGAGAAGATATGAGGATTAGGGTTTTCCCTATCCTTAGTTTGGTTTATATACGACTTCGTTTGAAGATACGAGGCGGGGACGTGGCAGATACCACGAAATCCGCCACCCATCAGCGGCTATTCACGGGTTTCGGGCATACACGAATCCGTCAAATACCCAGATCGGACAGGTAATTTGGTCGCCATCTGAACGGGTCGGTCAGGGGCTCAGGGTTGCCAAACCTACCAAGGATGGTTGGTAGGGGTCTAGGGGATGGGCGGGATCCGATTAGCGTGTTAGCTGTTAGCACTTAGCCCAATATATGATTTCCGATATCAAAATAGGTCTAGGTTCATTAGGCTTTGAGATCTTGGGCCTGATCCTAGAAGCCCAAAATTCCTCGAGAACTGGTGGCAAACCCGAGTCTGCTTTTTGTTGGCCATCTCATTCATCCTCCTTTTCTTCGATTCCCCGACGACAACCCCTAAACATTAGCAATATCCCAAACTTGGCAGCCTCCGCCGCCCACAAACGAATCAACCTCAAATCTCAATTGTCGTCGCCGGAGCTGTTTCTGCGCCTGAGAAGGTAATAACCTCTCAAATCCCCAATACTCTCTCCGAGTTCATTGCATATATTGCTCTTCGCTTCCCGTCAGATTCTTAGTTTGGGAAAATGCTGCATCGGGCGAGATTTGTTCTAAAGAATTGGCTGCTCCATAGCGATAGTTCCTGCTTATCTGGTAGAGTAAACGCTTGTTTGTTTCTTTCCTGTCTGCGGCTATTCTCCAGCGACCCAACTGCTCCAGTCCCTTTCGCTGTGTTTTACCTCATAAACGAATGCGGGGTTCGTCCTGAATCTACTGCTTCTGCTGGTAAGTACATCCATTTCGAAACCCCAGAGAGAGCTGATGTAGTCCTGGGCTTTTTCAGGAACCTGGGTTTCACGGATTCCCAATTGCCTAAGGTTTTCGGTAGGCACCCCCGGCTCCTAGTGTCTGATCCTGATCATCACACTTCATTCCCAGGATTAGGTTTTTGGAATCCAACGGCTTCTCAACCTCCGACATTGCTCAAATCTTGCTTAGAACTCCCGAGATACTTCACGCCATCATAGAGAACCAGCTGCTCCCTAATCTCAACTTCTTCAAAACTTTCATGCCGTCTGATGAGAACCTTATTCGGGCTATAAGGCGCAGCCCGTTCCTTCTGACTTGTGAGCTGGAGACATATGTGATCCCTGGTATCAGGATTCTTAGAGAAAGTGGGGTCGGCGAGTCGAGCATTGTGCGATTATTCTTGTTTCACCCGAGGACTCTCATGACTTCACGGAGTCAACTCTCTCAGACTATAGAACGTGTCAAGAAAATGGGGGTGGATCCTAGGTTAAGGCAATTCAATGTAGCTGTTCAGACGATTGGAGGAGTGAGCAAGGGAACTTGGGACAGCAAGATTGATGCTTATAAGAAGTGGGGTTGGTCCAACGAACTGATTCTGAAGGCTTTCACGAAGTCTCCATGGTGTATGGCAATGTCTGTGAAGAAACTTATGGCCAATATGGACTACTACGTTAACAAAATGGGGTTTGATCCTTTGGTTATTACAGCTCGACCTGTATTACTGGCCTTCAGCTTGGATAAGAGGATTATGCCTCGAGATGCTGTTCTGTGTGTCTTGTTGTCAAAAGGGTTGATCGAATCTAGAGCCTCGGTTCAGGCATTGGCACTAACGAATGAGGGGTTCCAAAAGAAGTTTTTTGACCCTTATAAAGAGGAGGCTCCTGAACTGTTACAGTTGTTTCAGGAGAAACTCAGAACTTGTTGAGCAATAGTGGATCGCAGATGGGATAGAGACGAGCATAAAGAAGCACACTTTACTAGTTTAATGAAGGATGAAGTGAAGAAAATTGTGAAGAAGCTAGCATGAAGCAAATTGGTAGGACATTGTAGCATCTTTGCTGTATTGATTAGTTGCTCTTGCCCAGTTTTTATGCAAACTGCAGACTTGGGGCCAACTATTCTGCGAGGTCATTGTCAATTTGGCACGAATTGGCTGCCTCGTTGCATGGTTTTTCTTTTGTATTAGTGGACCACTTCCATAACTGTTCTGTTTGCAGCATGAACTATTATTTGGGGCTCCTGGCCAGAGCTTACCATTCTACAAAGGTACTCACTCTTATCCTAACTCAAGCAGTCGCTTTCACCAAGCTTGGCTACTGGCCAGTCCAGCTGTAACTTCTCTTCACAGTTTTGGTTTGCGGTGAACTTTTATCAACTCTCGCATCCTTCCCCTGATTCTTGTGCAGTAAAAATTTATGCTCGGTATTTCTTTGGACTTGGGAATGAGTTCGACATGGGGATGGCTACTGAGATGTGTGAAATGGCAGCACATGTAGTGGTTGTGTTTGTCTTTGAGTTATACCAGGGTGACTTAGTTTAATGGTTCCTCTGCTCACAAAGCCAACAGCTTTGGGTTGCCACTTATCTGCTGCCCCAAAATAGCCTGCCTTCTAGGTTGAATGAATGAATTAAAGCAGAGAAAAGTTGCTAATAACTAGAGAAGAGATGAGATAAGATTATTCTTTATTGTAGTTAATGCAGGGACATGGTTCAAGAACCAGTGATGACTTTCGACTGAAGTGAACTCTCGTGTTGTAGATCTTGCCTCTCAGTTGATTTACTTTAATGAAGTTCATCAGCATGCTGCAATTGCCCTGTACTCTGTTTTAGACTTTAAATGGCAAAGGACTTGATATGCGGCACACCCGTGACTGCATTCATCGAACTTCTTGGCAGGAATTAAGGTCAAATTGGCCGATGGCTGTTGCTTTGATTTCATGTGTGTGCAACGTGGATGGTAGGCGAATGCATGTAACTGTGGCATGCGAAGATAAGTGCATGTTTAGTTTTGACTTTTGAGCCATTGGCAGCAGCTGAAACAGTGAGATGATATTTGTTTGAGGTTAAAGGAGCAAGGATTATGACATAGTTAATTTTAATGTCTATATATATTCGGCTGTTTGCGGTTATGTGTTTGTTTATTTTGCACACTGCTCATAGGACTGCCCATTTTGTGGCATAACATGCCCTTTCATCGGTAGTTCGACTATTTTTCGACGGCCGCACAGTAGTGGTGGGCAATGGGTGGGTGGGTGAGTTTTCGTCTCAAATTGACTCATCCACTTCCTAGTGGGTTGGAATAATTGTGACCCGCAATCAACCCACATTCTTATGCGGGTCGGGTTGGATGGGTGGCGGATGGATGCAGTTGGGTCGTGGGTTAACCCGCAAAAATAATTCCTCAACTAGCTATTAAGAAAGTTAACTAACATTTATAATAAGTTCATAGCAAAGTAGTAAGATTGTATCAATTTAGACACATATCACTTTCTCTCTAGTGAATCCATGTAGTATTTGCATCAACAAATTTATTTCTCTATCCCCCAATTGTGTTGGGAAAACTTACGCATGTTGTGATTTTGATACAATTAATAATTTATAGTTTCCATCCCAATATATAATGGATATTAACAATAATTTGCATTACAATATCCAATTAATGGATATTACACAACACAATAACCAATAACAGTAATCAAAAGTATTATTTATTCTCCACATTAAGAAGTATATGGTGAGACCGTAGTGCGGTTTGGAAATATGATGAATATTCGATACTATAAGAAACAACATTTTTTTCATGTGAAAATAGGAAGCGGGTCATTCGTGTAACTCGCAATCCACCCATCGCCCACCCACATAAATGCGGGTGGGAGATTTATCAATCCGCAATCCACCCACATAATGAGAACTAAACCTTTGCACTATCCTAATGGACCTCTCAGTCATCATCATAGGACATACTCGATCACATGCAACAATTCAAGGTTAAAGCCAATAGACACGAAATTATCCCAAAAACCGCCACTTTGATCATGCAAACATTGCTTGGAGCCCTCAAATTTTCAAATTTAGGAAAACATCAAGACTCCAAGCATCAATCACACTCACACAAGCATAATAATAAACTACCCCCCCCCCCCCAACACACACACATAGACCTGGCAAATTACAACCCGACCCGAAACCGCCCGAAAACTAGAAATTTTTGTAACTCAAAATCCGAATGACCCGAACCCGATAACCTGTGATTTTTTGGATCAGGTTGGGTGGGTTTGCGGGTCGACCCGTTAGACCCGTTTCAGTTAATATATTACTCCCAAAATATGATAAAATCACTCATAAATTGGTGAGATGTTTAAAAAAAAGGCAAAATACATTAGTGTAGCCAAAACTTTGACGGTTTAGCCAAATATAGCCCCTTTTGACAAAATACCAAAAATAACCACTTCCGTCCTATTCTTTGACAGTGTTAATGAACGTGCTGATTGGACTAACAATAACGATTGATGTGGCATATTTTATTCAAAAACAATACTAGGTGAAAAAATAATCATCATTTATCTTTTTATTTAATCAAATTAAATAACAATATTGCCACATGAATTTAATTGAAGAAAAAAAAACAAAAGAAATTTCCTCTGCGTACCTCCTCGACACCTCCTCTACCACTAAACCCCCCGAATTCGGGGAAAGTTAATCTGCTAACTTGAAGATCCGTTAGCAGATACTAACTGATATCCAAAATACATGAACTAGTATCCAAGTACTAAAGTATCTAGAGAGCACAGACTAGTATTCAAAGTTTGCTAACTGATATCCACCATGAATCAACTATTATCCCAAATTCACAAACTAATATCTAGAAAACACATAATAGTATTCATACAGCACAAAATTAGTATCCTGATAACACATAAAAGTATTCAAATAACACACAACAGTATCCATATTGAATACTAGTTGGTTGATTGGTGATATTAGTTGGTATCTGCAATCTGGATACTAATTTGTGATGTTCTGAATACTAGTCTGTGCTATCTAGATACTCAGTAGACTTGGATATTAGTTCATATATTTTGAATATTAATTAGTATATACTAACGAATCTTCAAATTAGCATAATAACTAGGTTGCTGCATCCAGTTCAACCTACCAAACCATTCCTTCTCCAACCAATCAATAGTCGTGAACCCTTACCATCAAACTCACCTCCCACATCCCCGCCACCAGCCTCTTCCTTGTCTTCTTTTTCCTCTTCAAGGACCGCAACAGGAAGATACCATAGGCACCGCAGCGGGGCAAAGGGGGATCTAGCAAAGGGAAGTGATTGTGGAAGACTCAGCGGCGGCGGATGGTTTTCGCGAACAAGAATCAGAATCAATTGTAGAGGAGGAAGGTTAGTGTAGTTTTTTCGTTTCCTCAAATTGGAAACTCGTCGCGCGAAAATCAGTGTCCCCCCCCCCCCCCCCCCCCCCCCACCACACTCTGTTTGTTGTTTGCTTATGCCGCCACTGCGTTTATGCCCTGATTCATATCGGTATCCAAACTTGACTTCTCTCCCATAGAAGACCATATCTCACAGCTACAAGAGGGAGGTCGAGCAACTGTCAGATTGTAGAACGGCAGGTCCTATCATTGAGAAAACAAATGAAGAATGGAAGGGCTTGGCGCAAGAGATAAATGACTGTGGTAACAGGAGCGACGATGGCTAGGTCGAGGAGGTATGTGTTGCTGGCGTACAGCTATGTTTGAGTTGTCGATGTGGGTGGCGATGGCAGTCAACTGGTCGGTGTGGGCACGACAGCGAATTGGGGTTGCTCTAGGCGGGGCTAGGGTTTGTGAATTGGTAATTTTCGAAGAAGAAGAAGAAGAAGAAGGGATGGAGGTGGGAATAGAAGGAAAATTAGAAAAAAAAAATATTTTTAGTTTTTTTTTTAATTTCAAAATTCAATTATTTTTAAAAATTAGAATGATGTGGAAATGATATTGATGACTTGTTGTTGACGTGTGCAATGATTTGGCATCCTAGTCCGTCTAACGTTAACTTAACTGACGGAGTTTCTAACACCGTTAAAGTTTGTAACGGAAATGGCTATATTTGTCATGGAATTTTCAAAATTCTGGCTATTTTTGGTATTTCATCAAAAGTGGCTATTATTGTCACAAACACTAAAGTTTTGGCTATACATATGCATTTTGCCCTGACGACAGCGTTGTTTACGACCCGGCTTATCCGCCTTTTGATCTCAACAGTCTCTCTAACCGTAGCCAACAAATGTGCAGCTTTTTCGGGTTGAAGATTGACGATGACGCACTCATCGATCTGGCTATCCATGTTCAGAGGATTGCCTCCCTTACCTATGAGAGGAAAAAGCGGGTACATCGTTCTAAAGCAGAGATGGAGAGACATAGCATTGGACCCGTGGTTGATCTTGTTGGAGGTTCGAGAAGCAGGAGGAAAAAGGATTTGGGCCCAACTGCAGCTATATCGTAATGGTTAAGTCTATAATAGCATCGAACGTCCGGGGTCTGGGTTGCGATCAGAAAAGATCAAGAATAAAAAGAATTTTGTACAGAAGAAGGCCAACAATCGTGGGTCTCACCTGGGTATTGCTCGTCCTTGTCTCATGCTAAGAATCAATTAACGAAACTCTAGTGTGAAGGGTATAATTATGTACCGCGAGGCGGGTGCAACAAGCTAGGTACGAGCCCTCCTAGTCGATCAATCAAGGATTGCTGCAATAAGCTAGCGTACCTAGCTCTCTTAACCACTCTCTTAACCACTTGGCTAAGGATTGCAACAATAAGCTAGGAGGCCTAGATCTCTTAATCAAACAACCGAGGAAACCCTAACTCTCTTAGTTGACCAATTAATTAAGGATTGTTGCATTAAGTTAGTAGACTAACTCTCTTAACCTTTCGGCTAAGGATGACAACAATAGGCTACACGATCTAGCCCTCTTAACTAATCAACTAAGGGTTGCAAGACTCAACCCTCGGAAGTTAATCCAGACGGCGGAGAGCGAGCAACCATGATGGGATCATGGTACTACTCCGATACTTGCAAGGGCGTAGCCAGGATTTTGTGTAGGGTGGGTCTGTTTAGAAAAATACATACGATAAAAATATTTTGTTATCTTTTTAAATCATTCATGATATAATTTTGTATTTAAAAAAATTTGGTAAATTAAATATATCACTATAAAAAATATCACTCTATATGTATCAAAAATTATTCATAATTAATTACGAAAAATAATTATTCATGATTTAGTTAAACATTTGCTTTTGAATGGTGTTATTTGTCAAGACCGTTTAGTATCAACAACTTGAGTTGTTGGGAAAGATTTAATTATGGATCTTAAACTATTTAATATTTACTAACACTTCCCCGCTAACGAAAACCAATTTATACGTGGTTAATTTTTTTTCAAATTTGAATATCATGTGCTTAACAAATGGGGTCGTCAAGATTTGAACACATGATCTCTCGGTCAACCATTTTCAATGAGAAGTGTCCTAAATGACTAAATTTCATTCTCAATAAACTATTATCCTAGTTTACCCTTTCCTTAGGAGCTACCCATTACACTCTCCCTGCCCCTAATTGAAATAAAATTATTTTTACAAACTAGCTATGATTTGGTGGAAATTTGCGATAGATATTGAATAAGTACATTCATTATTTTGGGCAGATCATATGCACTATTGTCATTTGTAAAAAGCTCATTATAAAAACATTGAGCATGTCAATACACAACTTATAAATCAAACATCATATATTTGAAAGTTCAACCATTCTCATTTAAATACATATTATTTTTCACACCCGATTAACGATTATATCTACTTTAATATTTTTACTCCTATGCCAGGGTGGGTCCCTTTAACACTCTCCATCCGCCCCTGGATACTTGAGGTTTTGGCCTTACAGTAACCCAAAAGGGGGTTACCCAAGTGGCTAGGAGATCAAACTCCCTATGGGGCAAATGGGGATTTCCACCTTCTAGGTTAATTTGACCCAATAATGAGATAATGCAAGCAATACCCAATCATTCATGATTAATAACTCAATATTATATAAAACACACAACCAACACAATAGAATCAAGTTTATACATCCTAACATACATCTAGACTAGGATTCACAATACCCAAGTGAGTAGGAAGACTAATCCATAGCTACGCAAAGGAAAACTAGATAAAAGATAGAAAGAACCATAAAGAGATGAAAATCTTTCTTCCTTCTTGCTTGAATCTCCCTAGAGAAGAAGAGATCTTCAATCCTCTAACTTGAATTGAGCCCAATCTCCTTCTTGCTCCTTTGAATGGCACTTTACCTCTCTAGAATGGGAAGAGGAAACCCTAATCTCTCACTAGAAAACCCTCTTTTATTCTGAAAACTAAAACCCTAAAATGCTCCCATCTTCCTAATTTTAGCTCTCTATTTATACCAAGTTGCGCCCAGTTCACGGTCCTAGTTCACGACCGTGAACTAATGGCGGGGACCGTGAACTCAGGCTAAGACGCGCCATTTCATTAAGCCAGTTTGTGATTCATGGCTTCAGCTCACGGTCTTGTGACCGTGAACTGACTCGGCGTTAGTAACCTCTGAAAACAATATGGAACCTCGCCATTTCGCGGTTTGTGGCTCCAGTTCACGGTCCTGATGACCGTGAACTCACTGCTTGGACTTTTCTTCGGTTTCCGCGCTGTTCGACCTCCAATCATCCCGAAACTCGTCTTGACCCTTCCACACGTGCTAGGACCTGAAATGTATCAAAACAAGTACAACCTAGCGTGAAATATGTCGAGGGGCGATGAAATGAAAAGCCAAACTATCAAGAAATTAGGGATAAAAAGTGTACAATTGGACCCGAATCAGATGGACGAGCTCATCTACCGCGATCTCTGCGTGGAGTTCTACTCCACCTTCGCCCATGTGGTCCCGAACAGCAAGCGGAACTGACCGTATGTGGAGTTCATGGAAGGAGGTCAGCAGCTCGTGCTGACTTATGACGGCTTCGCCCAGGCCATGGGGCTAGATCCCACTCCTATGACCATGACGGAGAGGCAGTACACAACCGACTTCCGCTACGACCAGGACTTCCATGCCATCTGCCTCCAGCAGCACCAGAACGACGAGTTCAAGGGCTCTAACACCAATGCAGTGAAGCTCCGGACTCCGTGGAGGATCTTGCATACACTGATCACGAGGTCGATCATTCCCATTTTGTGGTCGCGGCATATGATCACCAACGGGGGGTTGAAAGCCCTTCATACCCTGAGTCACCCAGCAGAGCCACTCCATCTGGGATCAGTGGTGGCTACCATGTTCGTCAGATTCCTGGGGCGTGATCAAGTGGATACGATGCATTTGGGAGGCATCATCACCAGGCTAGCCCGACACTTCGGGGTTGATCTGACGGATTGCTCCATCATTGGTCGGACAAAGCAGTTCCCGGTGGAGACACTATATAACATGAATTTGGTGCTCAAGTACACTTGTGATCTAGTACGTTTGTGATCTTTAGTGTGTGAACTAGTACATTTGTGATCCTTTCTTTTCGTTTATTGTGATTTGGAATAGTGTTATCTGTAATAACCTCCCCTCGAGCGAGAATGTGCGTGTGTGTTTTGCTTGTCTTCTCTTTGAAGCTCAAACCTCCTACCTTGGGAAATTGTCCAACTTTCACTCACCAAGCCAAGCGGTAACATCGTTATACCCCCTATTTTATGCCATTGAGGGCAATGTCAAGCTTAAGTGTGGGGGGTAGTTTATCATTATGCTTGTGTGCGATTGAATGCTTGGAGATTTGATGCATGCCCAAATTTGAAAATTTTGAAGGCTCCAAGCAATGCATGATCGAAGTGGCCGGTTTGTGGGTGAATCTCGTGTTTATTTGGCATTGACCTTGACTGTTTCATGTGATCGAGTGCATCCTGTTATGATGGCTGAGAGTTGCATTAGGTGTGTGCAGAAGCTTAGTTCTCATGTGTGCTTAAATGAATGGATGTCTTGACTTGGTTACTCTTTGATCACAATTACCTTGCATGAAATTTTGTGAAATTGGAATAGACGATTGTGTGGCTAGGTAGGCATGTGAGATTTTTGCCGATCATCTTTGTTATGTGTGATAGATCCCTCTTGTCATGGTGTGTAACATTCACCGTTGTCACTAGTGAGTATGATAGAGGCATAGGATTAGTCCACGCCCAAAAATTGATTGTCCTGAAACATCTTATCCCCTAGTTAACCTCTTTGGGCCGTGTGACTTTGGGGGTCGTTCCAATTTTAGGAGCTTCGTGCTTGTGAGTTTAATGGTGATGATAGAACGAACCCTCATCCTTTCTTCGTGTCTAAACCGTTGTGACTCATCCTTGTGTCTTGAAGCTCTCACTCTTGAGTTCCATTGAGGTTCTACATAGGTGGATTTTGCACGGTCCTTGCTAGGAAAAGGTAGTGTTGGAGGAAAGTCCTTAATTGAGAACATTGTTCGTTAAATGTTAAGTTGGCAAATGTTTAACTCTCGAGTACCCCCCTCGGGGTAAAAAAGGGACAAAGAAAAAGGAAATGAAAAGAAGTAATAAAACGGGATAAATAAAAGTTGAGAGTTGCCACAAAAGTCTAAATGTATGCTCTAGATAGGGTTTATTAGTATTCAAGCCATTGAAACACCTAAATTGTTTGTTAACCTCCTTCACTACTTTGATTAAATTGTGGATAGCAAGATAGGCCAAAGAAGTGTGCTTAAATGTAGTTCGTGATTGGTAGTGGTTTGGAAGAAGGCAAGTGTGCTTTTTGGCCGATGCTAGTGGTTGTTGAGTGTAGAGAAGGTTTGTATTCGAAGCCATAGAAGCTTCAATTTTAGGGTGAAGATGTAGGACCTCATGCTATGTTTGCCACCACCCGGAAAGGTCTTTTCCCCATGTCCAAGACAATTGCCAGTCATTTGAACCCGTGTCTAAGATCTCCGGACAAGCTAGTGATGAAAATTATCCTGTGGACTTTAGCATTTAGAGGTTGCCGCCATGGTGGAGAGACGATAGGGCTGAGTGTGATGATTGTGTACATCTTTTGCACCAAATGATCGTGACCCCACTGGTCGAGAGTGAGTGATTCATTCATGTTTTGCATGTCCATATCTTACCCCAATGAGGACCTATGTTGCCCCATCGTTTATGCCTTGGACTTGAAATCTATGCATGGTTTGTTGTGGTTAGTGAGTAGCTTTGTCGATACTTGTGTTAGTTTGGGAACAAGGTGAGAACTTTTCATTTGCAAGCTCTTGATGCAATATGAATGTCGTTTGTGGTAGATGTCGGTATTGCTTGTGTCAGTTCATGTGTTAATGCCCAATAGCCATTGAGATTCACCGCTTTGAGCCCTTTGATATGTCCCCAAGTTATCTTGTTAGGTTGGAATAGTACCTTGTTGGGAAATGGTTTGCTGGGGACAAGCAAACGTCTAAGTGTGGGGGAGTGATTCAGGTCCAATTGTACACTTATTATCCCCATTTCTTACACGTCTGATGCTTTTGTACTCCATCAGGTGTGGTTTTACGTTAGGTTGTGCTTTGTTTTAGTATGTTTCAGACCTTAGCAGGTGGAACTAACCCCGGAATTGAAAGTAGGACGAAAAGGCGCGAAAACAAGTCAAAGAGGGGAAGCAGCTGAGGATCACGACCCTAGACGAGTTTTCACGGTCTTAGGACCGATAAGAGCTCCCAGACCGTGAAGCACCAAGGGTCCAGGAGCATTTGCACCTCTTGCGGGCTCCCAGTCAGTTCACGATCGTAAGACCGTGAACCAAATCCCCAGACCGTGAACAGACTAAATTAAACGGCGCGTATCAGTTCGACATCACGGTCCATGATGAATGTTCACGGCCGTGAACTGACCGCGACCTTGGTATAAAAGGAGGGCTAAGCTGAATGAAAAGGGGGAAAGACCTAGGGTGAGAAACTTCTTTTTCTTCAGATTTGTAGAGTGAGAAAGTGACAAACCAAAGAAGAGAAGAAGCTAGGGTTTCATCTTCAAGCAAGGTTTTGGAAATTCCATCCCCAAAGGAGGATCTCTTCAACACAAGGAGCAAGGCTAGCATCTCCATGATGGTTTCCCTTCTTCTCTCGTGTTTTCCCTTCTCCTAGCATGGAGTAGTCACTTATTTCACTTGGGTGTTTGTAAACCCTAGCTACAATTATGTGAATGTTTGTATGGGTTGAATGATTTATGTGTGGATGTGTTTTAATATTAATTTGGAGGTATTTTCATGGAAGATTGTGTTGTGTTTTTGCCTATCAATACATTTGTCATTCTAACCTAGGTAGAGAGAAACCCCCTTTCTTTGAAAAGAGGGTTGTAAAGCTGGATTTTCTTAGGCAAATTTTGTCTTCTATCTAGAGTTGGTTGTAATTTTCCCATCCGAACTCCGATTCGAGGGTGATGTCTTGGCAACCCTTAGTCAATAGGTCAAGAGAGCTACTTTGGTGGCTTGAATCGAATTCCCTTGACCTATTGACCGAGGGAGTGACATTTATTCACTTTTTGCACTTCATTACAGTTTACAAACTCCTTACCACACGTGTTCATTCAATCCGACAAGTCATAATTGCTAGCTAGGGGGAGCAACACCCGGGTGAAGCCTTCTCAATTAGTGTACAATCCATTTACTTTTCCAAACGTTTTAGCTATAGATCGTTGTTTTCGCTAAAAACCAATCGCTAGATAATGTTTCAAACAATTGAAGTAGGGGTACATGGACCGGCCCGGGTTGATATTTAAACATACATTCCCTATATTGCATCCAATTGAGGTTTATACTTGGGCCCTAATTGGGAGTTTTATTGTGATATTCATGGCGAGTCAGCCCGCTCACTATCGCTTCGCCTATTAGCGAGAACATGATATTTTAAAAATTGATAGTTTGAATTTTGACCCAAAACTAAAGAGCTTGTCATTTACATCTCAATTTAGTCAACGTAGCGATAAACTTTAATAAGTGAGAAGGGTCATCGAGAAATATTCACAGGTTTGAGGAGGTTCAACTCACTTTGGCCGGGTCAAATTAGGTTGAACCCATTAGTTTGTAGTAACTCTTATAATTCAAATCGTTATAAATTTGCAAAGAAGATGTGTATTAAGGGCAATGCTTGCAAATCGTACCAAAAGTTACGACGAACAAGTCGACATTATGATATTCTGTGGCATGAATATATAACTGTGGTTCAACCCTTTCATACTGTTAGAATATAATTTTTCTTTAAATAAATATTTTTTTAGAAGGACCACAACAAGAAACTTTACTAATATATATGAGAAATATTTGAATAATATCAAAAACTATAATGAATAATAAATACTAAATAATCATATAATGACATAAATAATCATATATGAATGACTAATCATCAAAATGCCACATTGGAAAATTCATATAATAACATTAGAGTCAGTAGTAGAGTCCGTGTGTAACAAGGTGGGTCCTAGAATCCATATTGACAAAGGAAATTACAATATATTTCTCATATTTTAGTGTACGAAAATTTGACTAATTAAACATAAGTATAGAAGTTAGAGTTTTTAGATTATAATCAAGAAAAAAATTTGTTTATATGGTTAGTATGTTGTTTAATAGATAAAAGGTGTTTCTTATTTCATGTAAGTTTTTTTATAGCTGATGACTTGATATATACACATGTTTTTATCTACCATTCTTATGCCGTTTGAGCCTCATTGCTCATATCTTAGGCCGATTTCATGCTAAGTTTGTCTCGTTTGTGTTATTTCAGGTCCTAGTACGTGATTGGAAGTTTGGGAACGAGTTCGGGGTCGATTGGACGAAAGTTGGACGTTTGGCGAGAAGCTGAGGAATCCACACGGCCAGACCTAGCAGCCACACAGCGTGTGGTGTGGCCGTGTGGAATCCCATTACGCGGGCAAGACACACTGGCCGTGTACTGGGTCCCTTGAGGCCGTGTGGAAATTCTAGGGAGCTCACACGGTTAGGCTGAGAATCCACACGGCCGTGCATTTATGGCCGTGCAGCGTGCATGAAGCTCATTAGATGGAACACCGCGTTTTGGTACTCACACGGGCATATTGGGAAACCACGCGGCCGTGTGGTCGGGAAATTCTGTGTTTTAACCCAATTTCGAGCCTAAGGAGAGAGGATCGAGTTTTTGAGCAGAAAACATAGCTTTAGAGAGAGAAATTGCGAAGAACAAACCCTATGAGTTATTTGGAGTGGATTTCTTACCATTGAAGCCCAGATTGCATCCCGAGGAGTGAAGATCGACATCCCAGAGCAGATTATCCTCATCTTTATGAGTATGACTACTCTTATTTCTGTTTTCCTCTCTCTCTCTCTCTCTCTCTATGGAGTAGAACCCCCTCTCACTTGGGTATGAAGAACCCTAGTTCCATGTGTTAGGAATCTTGATTGTAATGACTTGGGATTGATATACTGCTTGATTTTAATCGATTGATGCATGATTCATTGGATCAATTGAAGTTTGATCATCTTTTCATGATTTCTGCTGCAACCTGAGATAGATAGAATCTGATTAGGTTGTTAGAGCTTCATCAATCGGTAGTGGTAGATTGGTTATACGAGAGTTAATCGATTTACTGCTTTGTACTGGAACCCAATTCCAGTAGTGGAGTTCTGTGCTTATTGCCTCAGCAGTCTATCCCGGTGAAGGCTAGTCGCCTGCCAGTTAGTCTGCCTGAGAGGGCTTGGTCAGCTTAAGAGATTCCAAGCTACTGTCGGATCTTCCGCAGTTTAATCAATAGTTAATCAACCCAGGGTAATTACAACCTCGACCTAACTAAGGAGCTAGGGGGACTCATTCTCGAGTGACTCTTCCCTTGCTAAAGAACTTTGAACCATTTCCTGCTTTCTTACTGCTTTTAGTTAAAATCACAATCACTCGACTTAGTTTGCTAGATAATAGATAGTCACGGAGTAGGTAGTAGATCTAGACCCCGGGTTGGCAAATAGAGCTTGCCACTTACTGCATTTCCGAACTGCAATTGCACTTGGTCGCAATTTGGTGTTGTGTTTTAGCGTGTTAATAGCCAAATTGAAATTCGTTTGCTTCTTACTTACTTTTTTCATTTTGATAACATTAAATCTTTTATAAGGAGGACATAGATTTGATTTTAATATTATGTGTTATTTAAGAAATTCGAACCTGAGATGAAAATGACTTTGTCTAGCGGTAATACCACTAGTCTTGAACTTCGAGGTCCCATGTTCGAATCTCTTAAGCGGTACCTAAATAGCGAACAGTAAACCTATCGAAGGGGTGGGAGCAGTTAGATGGGGAAGTCGAGAAGATATGAGAATTAGGGTTTCCCCTATCCTTCGTTTGATTTATATACGACGTCGTTTTAAGATACGGGGCTGGGACGGGGTGGATACCACGGAGTTCGTCGCCACCCATCACCCGCTATTCACGGATTTCGGGAATTCACAAATCCGCCAAATACCCACGTCGAACGGGTAATTAGGTCACCATCTGGGTGAATTTCGAGTGAGTACCCAGCGGGTCGGTCAGGGTTGACAAGCCTACCAAGGATGGTTGGTAGGGGATGGGCGGGATCCGATTAGCATGTTAGCTGTTAGCACTTAGCCCAATATATGATTTGCGATATCGAAATAGGTCTAGGTTCATTAGGCTTTGAGATCTTGGGCCTGATCCTAGAAGTCCAAAATTCCCGGAGAACTGGTGGCAGACCCGAGTCTGCTTTTTGTTGGGGGCATTGCTATTCGTCGCCCTAAAATATCTTATTAGTCGCCCTAATATTTATTAAAATGACTTAAATGACCTTGATAAAGTCTTTATTTTTCAAAGCCATGTAAATACTAAAACAAACATAGAGAAATATACACAATTAAAAAATATATTATCCAAAAGAAAAAGTCAGTGAATTAGAGGTTAGAACTACATAAAAATGAAGGAAAAATAATAATCAGAAAATGGTTCTTAGAAGTTGGCTGCCGGATCCTTTTGTATAGCATACATGCCTTTTACAGTTTTACCCGCTCCACTTCACACAACGAACAGGTTTAAAACTATCGGCGGGGAGCACAGGACAGGTCAGCATCCCGTCAAAGCTCGCCGGCAACGGGTTTCAACCCGTCCGCTGCAATCATCGGAAGAAAAAAAAAATAGCAGCAGGTCATGCGTGCTGGAGAAACAGGTGCGGATCGTCAGGCTGAGGGAACAGGTTGGGGGAATGGCAGCGACTGCCGGAAATTCGGTTCGGCGGGACGGCACAAGATGTTAGGGATTACGGATTGAAAATGGTCATAGGATATAAAAGTCAATTTAGTAACATTTAGGGTGAATAAATTTAAATTTTCGGGCGACGATTAGCGATTCAGTTTTGTTGGCCATCTCATTCATCCTCGTTTTCTTCGATTCCTGACGACAACCCCTAAACATCAGCAATATCCCAAATGTGGCAGCCTCCGCCGCCCACAAACGAATCAACCTCAAATCTCAATTGTCGTCGCCGGAGCTGTTTCTGCGCCTGAGAAGGTAATAACCTCTCAAATCCCCAATACTCTCTCCGAGTTCATTGCATATATTGCGCTTCGCTTCCCGTCAGATTCTTAGTTTGGGAAAATGCTGCACCGGGCGAGATTTGTTCTAAAGAATTGGCTGCTCCATAGCGATAGTTCCTACTTATCTGGTAGAGTAAACCCTTGTTCGTTGCTTTCCTGTCTGCGGCTATTCTCCAGCGACCCAACTGCTCCAGTCCCTTTCGTTGTGTCTTACCTCATAAACGAATGCGGGGTTCGTCCTGAATCTGCTGCTTCTGCTGGTAAGTACATCCATTTCGAAACCCCAGAGAGAGCTGATGTAGTCCTGGGCTTCTTCAGGAACCTGGGTTTCACGGATTCCCAATTGACTAAGGTTTTCGGTAGGCGCCCCCGGCTCCTAATGTCTGATCCTGAGAAACACTTCATGCCCAGGATTAGGTTTTTGGAATCCAACGGCTTCTCAACCTCCGACATGGCTCAAATCTTGCTTAGAACTCCCGAGATACTTCACGCCAGCATAGAGAACCAGCTGCTCCCTAATCTCAACTTCTTCAAAACTGTCATGCCGTCTGATGAGAACCTTATTCGGGCTATAAGGCGCAACCCGTTCCTTCTAACTTGTGAGCTGGAGACATATGTGATCCCTGGTATCAGGATTCTTAGAGAAAGTGGGGCCGGTGAGTCGAGCATTGTGCGATTACTCTTGTTTCACCCGAGGACTCTCATGACTTCACGGAGTCAACTCTCTCAGGCCATAGAGCGTGTCAAGAAAATGGGGGTGGATCCTAGGTTAACGCAATTCAGTGTAGCTGTTCAGACGATTAGAGGAGTGAGCAAGGGAACTTGGGACAGCAAGATTGATGCTTATAGGAAGTGGGGTTGGTCCAACAAACTGATTCTGAAGGCTTTCACGAAGTCTCCATGGTGTATGGCAATGTCTGTGAAGAAACTTATGGCCAATATGGACTACTACGTTAACAAAATGGGGTTTGATCCTTTGGTTATTGCAGCTCGACCTATATTACTGGCCTTCAGCTTGGATAAGAGGATTATGCCTCGAGATGCTGTTCTGTGTGTCTTGTTGTCAAAAGGGTTGATCGAATCTAGGGCCTCGGTTCAGGCATTGGCAATTACAAATGAGGGGTTCCAGAAGAAGTTTTTGGACCCTTATAAAGAGCAGGCTCCTGAACTGTTACAGTTGTTTCAGGAGAAACTTAGAACTTGTTGAGCAATAGTGGATCGGAGATGGGATAGAGACGAGCATAAAGAAGCCGACTTTACTAGTTTAATGAAGGATGAAGAGAAGAAAATTGTGAAGAAGCTAGCATGAAGCAAATTGGCAGGACATTGTAGCATCTTTGCTGTATTGATTAGTTGCTCTTGCCCAGTCTTTATACAAACTGCAGACTTGGGGCCAACTATTCTGCGAGGTCATTGTCAATTTGGCACGAATTGGCTGCCTCGTTGCATGGTTTTTCTTTTGTATTAGTGGACCACTTCCATAACTGTTCTGTTTGCAGCCTGAACTATTATTTCGGGCTCTTGGCCAGAGCTTTCCATTCTACAAAGATAGAAACTCACTCTTATCCTAACTCAAGCAGTCGCTTTCACCAAGCTTGGCTACTGGCCAGCCCAGCTGTAACTTCTCTTCACAGTTTTGGTTCGTGGTGAACTTTTATCAACTATCGCATCCTTCCCATGATTCTTGTGCAGTAAAAAGTTATGCTCGCCATTTCTTTGGACTTGGGAATGAGTTCGGCATGGGGATGGCTACTGAGATGTGTGAAATGGCAGCACATGTAGTGGTTGTGTTTGTCTTTGAGTTATACCAGGGTGACTTAGTTTAATGGTTCCTCTGCTCACAAAGCCAACAGCTTTGAGTTGCCACTTATCTGCTGCCGCAAAATAGCCTGCCTTCTAGGTTGAATGAATGAATTAAAGCAGAGAAAAGTTGCTAGTAACTAGAGATGAGATGAGATAAGATTATTCTTTATTGTAGTTAATGCCTGGAAATGGTTCAATAAACCAGTGATGACCTTCGACTGAAGTGAACTCTCGTGTTGTAGATCTTGCCTCTCAGTTGATTTACTTTAATGAAGTTCATAAGCATGCTGGTGCTGCAATTGCCCTATACTCTGTTTTAGAAAATGGCAAAGGACTTGATATGCGGCAACACCCGTGACTGCATTCATGGAAATTCTTGGCAGGAATTAAGGTCAAATTGGGCGGTGGCTGTTGCTTTGATTTCATGTGTGTGCAACGTGGATGGTAGGCGAATGCATGTAACTGTGGCATGCGAAGCTAAGTGCGTGTTTAGTTTTGAGCCACTGGCAGTAGCAGAAATAGTGAGATGGCATTTGTTTAAATCCCCGTGAAGGAATTTAACAATACTAAGATGAATAATATTCGGAATGTGAATATATTGGAATTCTCCATTCTTCGGCCTCCAATTTTTTGCTCCGGTGCCTTCTAATAACATTAAAATTCCTATACTAAGTTTTTTTGGTTAATAGAATTTTGGGTATGTCGATGATGACTTGTATGTTACCGTGACTTGGAGAAAATGGTCTACTTCTTTCATATTTCAGTAGTAGATAACTTTTCAAGAAAATGGGGGTTAATTGCAAGGATGGTCACTGGGATTACTAAAACCGTTCATGTTTGGTCACTGCAAATATTTAATTTCATTCATGGTCACTAAAATTAGTTCAATAGTTCAAGTTTGGTCACTCTCCGTTAGTCTCCGTTAGTTTTTGCTGATGTGGAAGTCAACTATTATAGTTGACCGTTAAATGAGTGACGTGGCCATTAAAAAATAATAAAATAATAAAATTTAAACATTTACAATTTCCACCATATTTTACAACTATTAAAAAATAAAAATAAAACTGCCCAAGGTGCTTTGTTGCAGACTTGACAAGAACGCCTTCCATAAACTTATCAAAATCTGACGCGACACACCCTTCTCGTCTAGGACATTCCTATAAACTCATCTAAAAGCTACTATTGCTGATGGCTCAAACACCTACTATTGCAAGTATTTAACCAATAAACACATCTTAAAGTTTACCATTTTTTGCCTCTCCTAAAAAGAAAACAAGAGAAGCGACAATTTTTAGGTTCATCGATTGTTACTGCACTAAACTAACACAAGGTAGTAACGTGGTGAGAGCGAATTAACGCTTTCTTTCCTGTCGGAATATTCAAAATCAAATCGAAAAATTAGGGTTTTTTAATTCATCACATTGCCAACGCCAAATCCAAATCCCCCCCGCTGCTGTTGCTGCCACTGCCCCCCTCTCCGCTGACGTCATCCAATCCCCCCACCACCGTGCGAGTGGCTATCAACATTCATATTCCACAGCTCATCATCCCACAACACCACTTGCTTCTTATTATAATAAATTAATAATAAAAAAATGGAATCGTTTTTTTTTCGAAATTAAAATAAAGAACAGTAGCAATAAAATACAAAAAAAAAAATTGTTATTAATGCTACTCTGCAGCGCATCAGACACCAAAAATAAATGTTCATTTAATTAATGGGTTAAAGACACATTTGGTCACTGAGATTACAAAATCGGGACATGTTTAGTCACTAGAAAAAATTAATATCAAATTTGGTCACTATAATTACTAAAACTGGACCGGCAAGGACCGGTCTAAATCGAAATCGAACAAAGAGGAGAAGGAGGCGGCGGAGAAGGTGTTCTGGTCGCCGGCGCCGCTCACGACGAAATCTTGGGCTGACGTCGAAGACGGGGATGACGACGATTACTACGTGACTACTGCCCCGCTCGCCATGGGCTGCCGCTCCTGGTGCCAAGTCGGAGAAGGAGGCCGGAGAAGATCTCTCCGCCATTATGGGATGGGGAAAACCCTAAATTGGGTTGGGGAGGAAGGGGGAAGAAGGGTTGGGTAGGGTTGGGTCATGGGTTGGGTTGGGTTGGTTTTAATGAGGTGGCGGGTTATAATGACGTGGCGGGTCGGGTTTTATTTTTGTTGGGTTATATCCGGCTGATTAGGCAATTCTGTTTGCCACATCAGCATTTAACGGACTTCATTAACGGAGTTGCACGGAGACTAACGGCGAGTGACTAAATGCGTCCAGTTTTAGTAATTGTAGTGACCAAATTTGATATTAATTTTTTCTAGTGACTAAACATGTCCCGATTTTTTAATCTCAGTGACCAAATGTGTCTTTAACCCTTTAATTAATTTATCTCATCAAAAGGAAAAAAAGAATGAACGAAAAAAGGGATTTTACGAAAAGAAAAAAAATTTGCTGTAACATCCATCCATCCATCGAGGCTTTCCGTCCGCACACACTCTCTCTATCTCTCACTTCCCACTCACACTCTCACTTCCACTGCTACTTCCTCCTCTGCCCTTCTCTTCCACCCCCACCGCCGTCCTCCGCGGCGGAGCCACCCACCCACCGCTCATTTATCACCCCCTTCTCTCCACCACCACAACCCAATGACGCCTCCGCCACCCATTCTCCATTCCCGATCTACACCAATCTTCCTACTCCTCGCCCTTTTAATCCCCGCCGCGGCCTCAATCGACATCGCGTCCGTCCTCTCCCCTTACCCGGACTTCTCCTCCTTCACCGCCCTCCTCTCCTCCACCCCCTCCCTCACCAACGAGATCGCCCACCGCTCCTCCATCACCCTCCTCGCCGTCCCCAACGCCTACTTCTCCTCCTCCGTCGACGTCACGCGCCGCCTCTCCCCCACCGCCCTCGCCGACCTCCTCCGCTACCACATCCTCCTCCAGTTCTTCTCCTGGTCCGACCTCCGCCGCGTGCCCCCCGCGGGGCTCCTCGTTACCACGCTCTACCAGACCACGGGTCGGGCCCCCTCCAATTTCGGGTCGGTCAACGTGACCCGGAACCCGGCCACCAACGCCGTCTCGATTCACTCCCCCGCCGCCTACTCCCCTTCCAACGCCACCGTCCTCTCCCTCGTCAAAACCATCCCTTACAATCTCACAATCGTCTCCGTCAATTCGCTGCTCGTCCCCTACGGCTTCGATCTAATGGCCTCCGAGACCCGCCCGCCATTGGGGCTCAACATCACAAAAGCCCTAATTGACGGCCACAACTTCTTCGTCGCGGCGTCGATGCTGTCGGCATCCGGCGTGGTGGAGGAATTCGAGGCCGACGAGGGCGGGGCAGGGATCACCCTGTTCGTCCCCACCGACGCGGCCTTCGCAGATCTGCCGGGGACCGTGAGCCTGCAGTCGCTGCCGGCGGAGAAGAAGGCGGTGGTGCTGAAATTCCACGTCCTCCACTCCTACTACCCGCTCGGGTCCCTGGAGTCGATCGTGAACCCGGTCCAGCCCACGCTGGCGACCGAGGACATGGGGGCCGGCCGGTACACGCTCAACATTTCCCGGGTCAACGGCTCGGTGGCGATCAATTCGGGGATTGTCCAGGCGTCGGTCACCCAGACCGTGTTCGATCAGAACCCCGTCGCGATTTTCGGGGTCTCCAATGTTCTGCTGCCCAAGGAAATCTTCGGGAAGAATCCGATTTCAATGGGGAGCAAGCCGGGGAAATCAGCCGAACCGCCGAGGGCTTCGTTGTCACCGGAGAAATCCCCCGATACGGAAGCGCAGCCGTCGCACCTGTCGTCCCCGCCGGGTATCAGGGAAGACATTAAATCGGCAGCTGGAGGAGGCGGTGGCGGTGGTGGGTTGCGGATATTATTATCTTCTCTACCACCGTCTTGTACAGTATTATTGTATTTATTGGTATGACTCTTTTTTTTTTCCCTGTATTATTTTTTTTATTTCCTTTTTACCTCTTTTTTCGTTATCAGTGTTTTTTTTTTTTTTTCCTTTCTTCTTTTTCACACAACGGATTGAATTCGGCTACAAAGTAGCCTTTTGCTCCCTCTTTTTTACTAGTCTTACCGTGTTACCACTTCTTTTTGGAATTTTCCCCAGCGGAGGAGAATATTGTAGATGTCAGAGTTGGTGAATTATGAAATGATGTATGTCTGTGTTTACAAATATAATCAATTGAGTTTTAAGTGGGGGAACAGAGGGGAACAGAGCAGAGCACTTTTATAAATTATTGATTTGGGTTTCCCTTTTACCAGTTTCCCCTGATCTGTTCTTCCCCACGTTGCTGCTGTGCTGGTTCCATTGGGTTGATTAAAGTTGTAAAATGCATAATGATGAACAATGACGACAGATATTGGGTCCAAATTGGCTGGCAGCCACTCTTCGTCTTGTCACAGTGTGTAGGTTCTTGGAACTTGGAAAGTTGCAAGACTGAGAGGGACTAAACCCGAAATTGTGTATGGGCCAAATCTGATACATCTGCTGCTTCTCCATTATTGTAATCATCTGCGACAACGAGCAGTGGAGCTAAGGGTTTTGGAATTCGACTTGAACTCATTGATTTCAAGAACAGAGAGGCATCCAGTTGAGCCTGCAATTGCCAGCTTCTTGCTCGGTGAGAAATCCTGAATTGTAAGTGATCCAAACAAACGAGCAATGAGCTTCTCTCCATTGGTACAAACTCTTGTTTCGTAAGTGAATGCAGGGCGAGGGAGAGACTATAGAGCGGCTTGGTGAACAGCAGAACAGGTCTATGGACTTACAGGTTGGTGTAAGGGGATTGTATACAACGGGACAATCCAGAGATTTCTATCAAATCTGAAATATTGTACTAATTGAGATATTCTATAAGTAAATTCATGCGAGCTTGGTTCAAAGCGAACAATATAGTACTAATTGAGCTATCTGGTCTCGACAAGTGGTATCGGAGTCTGGTACAGATGTGGGACGGCGAACATCAGTTTGATTGAACTCATTTGGCGACCTCGGTATTTGAGATATGTATTTGTCAGGCAGATCCAAGGAGATCTGTATCTGGTAAATCTTTGCATCGAGCAAAGTCTACGAGTTTGGTTGATCAAGATAATCGTTGAGGCTGAGTGAAGGAAACGAAATCTGTAGGGCATCCTTGTATATCAGTGTCAACCTAACCCAATTAGTACGATGCCTTTTGCGGTGGATACTCAAACGGGAAATTCGTGCGTGCTTGGTCCAAAGTAGACAATATCATAATAATGTAGCTATTCGGTCTTGACAAGTGGTATTAGAGATTGGTTCGGTATAGATTCGTGACGGTGTACCCTCTCATGTGGTGAACTTGGGTTTTGAGATCTGTGTTTGTTTGGCAGATCAAGTGGTGATATGCGTCTGTTTGGAAGATTAAAAAAGATATGTGTTTGTCTGGCAGATCGAGTGGATATCTGCTTCTGGTAAATCTTTATGTTGAAGAATATCGATACAAGGTGTCCGGCGAATCAAGATAACTCCTGCGAAGAATACATGGAGTTTATGGTCCTTGTTTTTTTTTTTATAAGTGCGATGGAGCTTTATTGAAAACCAAAACAGTACACAACACAGGGACAAGGATCAGAAGGCCTTATCCAATGAAACAGAAAACCAAAGAGAAGGGGGAACGAAGGAAAAACAAAAGTACTGCAAAAAGTCTGTAGTGAGGAAAAAACGGCAACAAGAACATTGCAAGAAAAAGGAGAAAAGAAAAACAACGACATTAAGAAGCACTGCTAAGTGAACCAAGACACCCCTGCAAGTGCAGCGAAACAATAACAACGCATCACAAGAATGGGACAGGGGCACAACTCAAACAAGAACCAAGCCGCAACTCCACGTCATTCTCCAAGGGGAGAGCTTCTTGAAGGGTTAATGGACACATCTTGATCTTCCTCATGATGGATCTGATTGTTTGGACTAGGCAGTGGGTAGTTCTGCTGCATACAAGTAATCCACTCTCTGCTTTGGTCCTCATTCAAGACACCACGGACAGATACCCAATTTAGAAGTGATCTGCAAATGCCGTGAGTAATGACTTGCCAATGCTTGGTTTTGTCATGAAATGTTATGGCATTCCTCTCTCTCCAAATCTCTCAGGAAAAGGCGTGGACAAGTTCGTGAATGAACCATCTTTTCCACAAACAGCCTCTCCCAAAGTTCCATCCTCTGACGACCTCAGCAAAATTATAAGGGAAGGGACCATAGACCTCCAGCATTTGTTGAAGAGAGCTTCAAATCCGTCTACTGAAGGGGCACTCCCAGAACAAGTGATTGAGGTTCTCCTCCGCCGTCAGACATAATGAGCATCCATTTGCCAAACACCAACCTCTGACCTTCAGATTATCTTGCGTGAGGACACGACCGTGCACCAAAAGCCAAAGGAAGACCTTAATCTTCATAGGGACATCGGGTTTCCATATTACTCTGTGAGGGAAGTCTTCAACTCCGGAAAATCTCTCATGGCTGAGAACGTTGTACATGGATTTCATCGTGAAATCACCATTCGAGCTCGGGCTCCATATCAATTTTGCTGGTCCTGCAGAGATGAAACCACAAGGCAACAGAGATAACCTATTAAAAAACTCAATCCTCTCTCTCAGCCCCTCCCCTTAACGAAACAGAAAAATGCAGATCCCACCCCACTCTCTCATTATCAAAGGATATGGCATCGGACACCCAGGCATCATGGCGAGAGGAAGCAGCCGCAACTCTGTGGAAAGCATCTCTAAGAATGGTCTTTGGGATCCAGCAATCGTTCCAGAATGACACCCAAGCTCCTCCGCCTGGTGTGATAGACGCAAAGGTCCAAAAGAGCTCCTAGTCCAATTACTCGGGAATGGACCCTTATATTAATGACCACCTAGTCCAATTAGTACGAGGCTTTTTTTGGGAAGATACCTAAAAGTAAATTATGTGGGCTTGCCCAAAGCAGACAATATCGTACTAATGAGACATTCGATCTTAACACAATCTATTATAGTAACTCTCTTAATAAGTTGAGCTATTGAAACCAACTAGTTCTTGTTTATTTCACTAACCAAGTGACACTCGAAGTTTATGTGTTTGGTTTGCTCGAGATACATCATGTTTGCAAAAATACAAGTTCTCACATTATAATATGCGATGTGGAGCATGATACAACTCGGTAATCTTGAACATGTAAGAAGTCATTGTATTTCATGAACAAGGATTTGGTCTAGCGATAATATCACTATAACAGTTAAAATTGGGATTTTATGTAAAATCGAAATCATAAAATTTTAAGGTCCATATAAAAATGAAGACGGAATAATATTAATAAGAGAATAACACAACAACACATAACAATTATAATGATAATTTCTCAAGGTTAATGTTCCGATTTATCTAGGATAATGTTGGGAAGTGGTGAATCGATGATGATTAATACGTTGATGTGAATTAATGATGGCCAATGATGGTTAGTGTGTTAGAACTAGATGATGTTGGTGAAGGATAAGGAAAATATGCTTAATTTTGCGAATTCTGGGGAAAAAATGCAAAGTTGTCCTAAAGATTTGAATCGTAAAATCGTAAGATTTTAAAGATTTTAAGGATTTAAATCGTGAATAGTGTAGGATTTAAGGTCCATAGATTTTATAGTGAAATCATAATCGGAACAAGTGAAATTGTAAAACCGTATGATTTTATGATTTAAATCGAGATTTTGACTGTTTTAAATACCACTAGTCTTTAATTGGGAGGTATCTAGTTCGAATTTTTTCAGTAACACCTAACTAATAAAATCAACCTTCATATCATTCTTATAAAAAAAAATCATTGTATTTCGTAGGAAAGAAAAGGCCTACACATGATCAGATGTGCCATGAGATCCAAGTAACGACTTTCTTAGGCATAACAATGAGATAGACCATGAATTTACACGTCCATCACTTATGTGAATTGTAACAACTAAACCGTAAGACTATTGTTTTAAATTTTACGTGGAGTGGAAATTTGATGTGGGATTTAGTTCATAATTACACTATATGTAGGAATCGGAGGTCAATTTTATGTTTGCCAGTTCAACAATTTTGTGGAAATTAAACCATCAAAATTGGGCCAGAATTCAACCCACACACCAAAATTGCCTTGAATCAGTTAAGAGTGTGATTAAACCATTAAAATAGTACTATGTGGAAAATTTTATGCTAGGACATTTTGTAGTGAGCTAGATCAGCATCCAAATAGCCTACTCTTTGTAGCAAATGTTGGAGAACTGCAATCATGGGTTGAGAGATGCACAGTGTAATCCATGTGTAACGACAATTTTGGTGTGAAGATGTCTTGTAGAATCCAATAGTTTCAAGGCATACTTCTCCTCGAAAATATGAATGTCACCGTTGTTTCTGGTCGCTTCTAACCTAGACAAATTATTTAGGCATCCTATGATCTTTGATACTAAATGTTGCATCAAAACGAACTTCTCTACGATTTAACTTAGTAATATCATCGTGTTGCCACCAATAGTGGAGATTTTTCCAATAATAGCACCTTTAAAAAAAAAATTACAAAACTAGCACCCTGTCAAAAATATTTACAAAACTAGCACCCTTTTATATTGACCGCACCCTCCAGGTGCGATTTACACATAAACCGCATCCCCCAGGTGCGTTTTACACATAAATCGCACCTTGAGAGTGCGATCTAATTTGGTGGGCCTAAATCGCACCTTGCCCATGCGTTTTCATGTCTGGCCTACATGAAACGCATGGCCGAGGTGCGGTTTAGGCCTGACCTACCTAAACCGCACCTTGGTGATGCGATTTATTTCTCCAAACATGAACCGCATCTGCAAGGTGCGATTTCACCAGGTAGATCGCACCCCCCAGGTGCGGTTTACGTGTCAATTATTTACCGACACCATGCAGAGAATTATGTACGTAGGGTTGCATGGCAGACTAAAACCGCACCCTAGAGGTGCGGTTTTCACAATTTTTTCCCCTATATAAGACTTGCCGGAAAACAGACTCTTCACACCTCTCATTCTCCCTCGCATTCTCTTTCATTTTTCTGTTGTATATCTATATTTATTTAGTGTGTTTGCCATTAAGATTAACTCGTAAGTTTATTTTGTGTTACTTTTTATGCCATTAACTCGTAAGTTTATTTTGTGTTACTTTTTATGCCATTAACATTAACTCGTAACTTTATTTTGTGTGACTTTTTATGCCATTAACATTAACTCGTAACTTTAATTTGTGTTACTTTTTATTGCATTAACATTAACTCGTAAGTTTATTTTGTGTTACTTTTTATTGTTATTTGTGATTTGTGATTTTTATGATATTAACTAAAACTATGGTTTGTTTGTGTGCAGATGGCATTCCGTCAGTTGTTGCTTGGCTTACGGTGGAATGGTTACACGGAAGACACCGGAAAGGGGGCCACCTACGTCGGTGGCAATTTTCAGAAAGTAACGGTCGGTACCAGACCGAAGCTTGAAGACCTCCATCGAATATGCACTGACGTTACTTGCATGGATGGCACGAGGAGGGTAGATCGTATGGTGTACCGATACCCAAACAGAGCAACTGGGTCATTGTGGCATGAGGAATATACCATAACCACTCAAGATGACGTAGATTCCATGCTCGAATTCTTGAGGTCCAACAAATTGGCCAAAGCCGAGATGTTCGTTTACACCGAGCCAGCCGTTAGTGTTGGAGGTCATTCTGGACACGGTCAAACATCTGGTATCCATGGTGGAGGTGAATTATATGACGATCATCCCTACCAAAGTTACCATGATCCTCATTCCTATTTTCAGTACCAAGATGGAGGGCAAGGTGCAGGCCATCATCAATCGTTCTCGTCATATGAAGAAGAAGTTCAACCGGACATCCCCAACCAAGCCCAGTACAACTTCCTGACAGGCAGCGGTAGTTTTCACAACTACCATTATGGAGCTGATGAAGGTGCCTTTCATGAGCAGGATCAGACGGAGGCTGCCACACCAGGACCAGTCAGCGACCCCTCTGATGAAGAAGGAGAAAACAACGTCAGTGCAGACAGCTCAGACCCTCTTGAAGGTGCTGATGATTCAGCACCAGATTCGGGTTCAGATAATGATGGTGATGTGGCTCCTGACCGTGTACCAGTCCCCTACTACAATCACATTCCAGACGACAATTGGATGGTCGACAGCGACATGGAGCCGCCAGAGGTCCCAATATGGGGCCCACTCACTGGGTTTACGAAGGGCCAACAATTTGGCTCGAAGAAGGATGTGCGGCACGCCCTTGAGACTGAAGCAATGACTCGGCATTTTGAATGGGACACAACTCATTCCAACACCAAAAGGCTCATAGTCAGATGCCGTAATCATCACGAGGGGTGCAATGTTAGGATTCGGGCCATCAACAGCAAGAGACACGGCCACTGGGTCATATCCCGTGCGGTCAACACACACACATGTGTGTCATCCATAACTTCCCAAGGGCATCGACAGTTGAAATCCAGGGTGGTTGCTGCGGCTATCAAGCATCTGATTGAGGCTGAACCGGATCTGAAGGTGAAAGTCATAATCGCTGACATTGCAAGTCGTTTTGGTTATATGATTAACTATAAGAAGGCGTGGCATGGAAAGCAGAAAGCTATGGCCGCCGTCTATGGTGATTGGGAAGAATCATATGCATTCCTTCCCAGACTAATACTGGCATTGGAGGTGTCTAACCCTGGGACTGTGTTCTCCCCTCGATACCAAGATGAAGAGATACAACCCCCAGAGGCAGGTAACGAACGCCATTTTCGCAGACTGTTTTGGGCATTCAAGCCTTCTATTGATGGTTTTGGCTTTTGTATCCCTGTGATTACTGTGGATGGTACATTCCTTACCGGCAAGTACAATGGCACTCTCCTGATTGCCAGTGGGGCGGATGGAAACAGACAAGTCTTTCCTTTAGCCTTCGCCATTGTTGAGGGAGAGAATGCTGATAGCTATGGATGGTTTTTCCGACAAATCCAAATCCACGTCACCAAGAGGACGAACCTGACAATAATCTCTGATCGGCACGCCGGCATCAGAGCAGCCATCTTAGGCCTGGATCCAGCCTGGAATTGGTCCCAAAGGTGGTGCATACGACACTTCAAAAGCAACTGGAACCATCATTTCAAACGGAAGAAGCTAGCTGATAATTTGTGGTGGATTGGTAAGATAGCGGGGTGGAATGGGAGCACATTTGTGGTACCCCTGTAGCGGATTATTGTTTGTGACTCCTAGGAAAATTTTACACGTTAATTATTATTAGTAAGGGTTTTTTTTCGTATAACTAAATTAATTTAATTAAATTATGCAACATAAAACATAATTTTATTATCATAAAAAGACATTTCATATTATCATAAAACATTGTCAATGAATAATAATTTAAAGAGGTACATACATATTATCGTAAAACAAACATATTTAATTAATTAACATAAATAACATTGTTAATGAATAATAATTTAAGTAGAAACATACATATTCAAATGTTTGGTAAATAATTTAATCGTGTTGGTGGTTTTAAATAATTTAATCGAATACAAAGCAACACTCGTTAGACTCTTAGAAGAGGTATACATCTTCTTAGAAACGCAGTCTTTTTGACAGAAAAAGGGGGGATCCGAGGATCTCTTAATACCCGATTTTCCCAGGTCATGGGAGGATATGATAATCGCTTAAAACCCCATTTCCTTAGACGTGCATCTCTTTATAAAGAGTCGAAGTAAGTGGCGCTATGTATTCGATTAAATTATTGAAAACCACCAACACGATTAAAAAATAAACATAAATTTATTTTATATTACACTAGGCACATTAACAAAATAAAAGAAGGACAAATGGTGAAGAATTGTATGTACCGGGTGATCGTTCCAAACATCCCTTGACCGATGGTTGAGTTGGTCATACAAGTCGGTTGGATCCACCGGTCCTTGCTCGAGATAATACCTTTGGTTGTATATATCGACGCCCTCCCCAACCTACGAGAAAATAACTAGGTTAGTACATAGATTAATTAAAAAACTTATAACAACAATAAAAATTAAACCAGAATGATGAGTACATACCGCTTGAAATTCATCGACGTAAACTCCTTCTCCTTGCCACCAATCGGCCATTTTTTCGGCGTAATTCGGACAGAGCTTCGGCTCGGCTCGGCGAGTTTTTGAGGAAAAAACCTAAGAAATATTTTCTGATGGCAGATCGGACTTAGCCGCAACCAACAGACTTTTATTTCCTAGGCTTTTGGGAGGGGAGGGTTTAGAGAGATTATATCTAGAGAGAGAAGGAGAATGGGTTGTGTGGAGTGAAGAAATGAGAGGGGGAGGGGGGGTATTTATACCCAACAGATCGCACCCCTCGGGGGCGGTAGGGTAATTTTACCCCGTAGAAATCGCATCCCCCCGGTGCGATATCCACGCCAAATCGCATTCCCCAGATGCGATCCCCGCGTCCCGATGCGTTGAACGCGCAGAAAACTGACGCTCCAATTCTCCAGGCGAGAAATCGCACCTCACCAGTGCGATCCACACTCAGTCGCGCGGATTGCTGACGTGGCTATGCTGCAGCCCGTCAGATCGCATCTTAATCGTGCGATCCAGAAGGTCGCTGGCGACCAAACTTGGAACGCATCTTGGGGATGCGTTTTACCATAGAAATCGCATCTTAGGGGTGCGATTTATGAAGGAAACGCATTCTAAGGCTGCGTTTCATTTATAAATCGCACCTCTAAGGTGCGATTCATTAAAATAGGTGCTAGTTTTGTAATTAGTTTTGGAAGAGTGCTAGTTTGTAATTTTTTTTTTAAAGGTGCTATTTCTGGAAAAAACTCCCAATAGTGAGGTCTTCATTACCAATATGACGGTCAAAGATGTGTTTTAGAATTTACTAAACAAAGAGTGGTCAACTTTACTTATTCGGATGATATTGTCTCAACCTAATTACAAGTTGATTCTCTTTAGGTTAGAATCAAACGAAAGTCGATGCCGAATTGTAGATTTGTACAGGTTGAACTCATGTACTGCTAAAACTACGAGGTTTTAGTTTGCACAGGTTGGACATACTTGTCCTTGTGCTAAACAAATGGCATTAAATAGGAATTGTCATGAGGATTCAAAACCATGACCTTTCGGTTCGTAGGTTCTGATACCATATTGGCGAACTAACCATTTTGTTCCAATAACTCAAATTGTTGGAAAAGAATTTATTAAGCCTTTTAATCTCTTACATCCTTCCCTTTTGTTTCTGGCTGAAGAATGCAAAGTTTCCAACATCATACATTAAAATGGTTGACTTATCGTAGCCAGACTCCAAATAAGATTACATTACTTGGACCGGAAACTAAACAATTGTAACAAGAGCCTATAACAAGGGTCAAGGGTGGTAAATTTCTACCACAAGCTATTTATCTAAACTGTGCCAGGAATTATACAATTGGTGTTCACTTAACTTAATGTCCTTTTTACCCCTTCCTTTTCTCATCGGTGAAAAAATTATTATTGTCTTCTTGCAACCAAGGATTGAAATTTGAAATATCGTATCGGAGGTCGTACTGAAAAAGTTAGCGATAGAATAATTTATGCTAAAATCGTGGTTTAATCATGGTTCAATCGTATTATATCGCTAAATACTGCTTGCCGATTTTGTTTCCGGTAGAAGATTTTTCAGGTAGAACCGCCGAGATGTTACGGTATTTTAATCCTTGCTTGCAACCAGTTTTTTTCCAAAAGAAAAAAGAAAGATTCCATTTTTTTTTGTCGCGCAGTCAGAATTTACTCTGCAGCTGAAGAAGAAGAAGTCTGGGCTTGTTTGTGAAGCCTCGTGTTCCTTTGTACTTTACAACGAGAAGTAACTGAAACTTGCTGCTGCATATGCGGTAGGGGTGGGCAAACGGTTCGGTAAAGCCGAACCGAAACCGAATTAATGCTATTCGGTTCGGAATTCGGAAGGAAAATATGGATAGTTCGGAAATCAGGGTTCTTTCAACCGAACCGAATTTCCGACCAAAAAACCGAAATACTATAATTGCAAGCTCCAAATGGTGGGTTTTTATGTTTGTAGTTGTTTTTAGACTTAAATATTTGAAATATTTTAAGACTTATGTGTTGAAAAGTTTGGTTTTATCATTGATGATGCATATAATTGATATTTATTGTTTATGTTAGGGGTAAAAATAATTTAAAAGTGAGAAAATACAAGTAGCTTCACAAATTCGGTTTTGTGTGAAAAACCGAACCGAATTATAATTCGGTTTAAACCGACTGAACCGAATTATAATTGGGTTCGAATTCGGTTTGAGGTTTGGGAGAATTCGGGGATCCGGTATTCATAATTTCGGTTCGGTCGAAACCGAACCGACCGAATGCCCACCCCTAATATGCGGGGCTGGTTGCATCTAATATTTCACCCTTAGTTGAAAAGCTTGAAGAAGTGGGATGAAGAGTAATATTGCAAGTCACCATTTTGATGAAAAGAAATTTTCAAAGGTTGGGAGGATAAGATTAGTAAATTAAAGTATCTGATGGAGCGAGTAGGGAATAGGAATATATTCTATTCTGAATTGCCTGTTATTGTTGTGGATGGAGGGTTCTTGGCATTTTGCTAGATTTTCATTTTAAGGGCCTTTCTTTCGGATTGGGACATTATATGGCTTTTGGAAGGATAAAAAAGAAGCAACATTTCGCATCACTCCAAACAAAACTTGACAAAGGTGTTTGACGTTTTTTTATGGCTGAGAAAACTATGTTAAATTACTAATATTCATATGAAGGTTCAGTGAAAACTTCATAAACTAAACGGTATAACTACAACTATATTGCAAAGAAAAGATGAAGCTTAACATGTGTCAAATGTTGGTTTTGGGGGATCCATTTTCAGTCATCGTTTTCCCCCCTATTTATATTCATCAGGTGCAATTTTCCTAGTAACTGCTAGCTGGCCGGTTGCTCCAATCGCCTCAAAGTTCATCGTAGCCTTGATGACAGCTGACTAGATGGGGTTGAAGCTCATTGACTTGCCTTCATGATGAAGTCTCAATCACACTCTTGGCAGCCTCAATGACTCCACACTTAGCTTTTTTGCTACCCTCGTCTTGCTGACCACCTCAACCTCATCATCTTGATAACTAGGCCTTGTTACCCACCTTGATAGGGCGAGAATTTAGCCACTATCCCAACCAATGCCCCCTACTTAATCCAGGGAAGCTCTCTTTAGTGCCAACTTGCCATCTCGATACCGAGCATGTTTTATGAGATCTTTAGCAAGTCTATCTCGTCGCCTTGACCTCGTTGTCTTGGTACATTTGTAAACTCTTTGGGAGCAAACTGACGACTTTAATAATTAGAAATCGAGAATGTTAAATACAAGACTTTCAGCCATTGACCTCGGCTTTCAACTCAACCCACTAACCCTTGATTTCAGCTCCCATGACTCAACTAACAACCTACAAACCTGCTAACTTAACAACCAAGCATTCTGTAATGCTGGAAACTCGGATGGACTCAATTGAAACTAAACAAAACACAAGGACTAAACTGAAACAAAGACACTCTGACTCTTAAGTAAAATGACAGCCGTTTTACTCTTCTTATTTGAAACTTAAACTTCCGGCTTCTTGACTCCAATCCCTCTCCTGCTCGGATTCGGATTCAGAGCCTTCCTTTTGCCATCAGCCAACAAATCCTCCCCTGAACTGAAGTCGGTCATCATCCTTCAGTTCACTCCATCCTCAGTCTTCTTCTTTTCATCCAAGGCTGCAAATTCTACCACTCCAAGTTTGGTTCTCAGAAGCTCGAATGTCTCCAGCTTGAGAAGTTTAGTTAAGATGTCTGCTGCTTGCTCGTCAGTGCCACAGTGCACCATTTCAATCACTTCTTCTCTTACTAGATCTCTGAAATGACTTAGTAAGCACACTGAATACATGATATTACGTCGACTGGAAGTAGCATAAAGAAGACTCCCAATCAACTATTTGTATTCAGTTGGATTTGCTGGAATGACATCACCTACTTTTGTTAGCTTCATTCCAGGAGCAATTGGATTCCTTGCATAGTTGCAGTCACTCATATTAAACTTCTCCAAGATCTCCTTAACATACTTCTGCTGTGAGATAAAGATGCCATCATTTGTTTGATTGATCTCCACCCCCAGAAAATACTTCATACGACCCAGATCTGTCATTTCAAATTCCTGTTGCATTGACCTTTTGAATTCATCAATCAGATCATGACAATTACTTGTGTAGATTATGTCATCTACATACAAAGTGAACAAAAGAATCTCAGAACCTTGACTGAGAAGTTTAACTATGTAGTCTGTTCAATTGAGGAATCAAAGGACACTGAAACACTGATATTTGATGCTCTTCAGAGCTCATTGATTGTTCATGAGCAGAAATTCCACAAGAAATCTTCATCTGAAGAGTACAAGGCCCTGAAAGTGGGCTATGAGGCTGGTGGTCGAGGAGGTCCTGGTAGGGGAGTTTATCAGGGAAGAGGAAGAGGAAGGGGGAGAGGCTGGAATAGAGAAAAGATGGAATGCTTCAAATGTCATAGACTTGGACATTTCAAGTATGAGTGTCCTGAATGGTATTCTGAGCAAGCTCACTATTCAAGTGCACATTATTCCATGTCTCATCCTCCAACCAACATATCAGAAGAGTTCGAAGAGGACATTTTGTTGATGGCTCATGCTGATCTTGCAAGAGCTAGAGAAAGGGAGAAGAAAGATGAAGGCTACTGGTTTCTTGATTCTGGATGCAGCAATCATATGACTGGGAACAAGCATCGGTTCACAGAAATGGATTTTGATTTCAAAGGAAGTGTGAGACTTGAAAATGACACAAGACTAAATGCAATAGGTAAAGGAACAGTGAAGCTGATCATGGATCAATTTCTCTAACTATCACAGAAGTCTTCTACGTTCCAGGTTTAAAAACCAATTTGCTGAGTGTGGAACAACTGCATGAAAGAAACCTGACATTTTCCATTCGAGATGGGAGCTACAGAGTGTATCACAAAGACAATGGCCTGTTGCTACAGACCAGTATGAAGTCAAACCGCATGTTTGTGATACATGATGCTCTCAAAGTTGAAGTAGCACAGTGTTTGCAGACTGGAACAACAAGAGAAAATTTCCTGGAACTATGGCATAGGAGGTTTGGGCACCTAAATTCTCAGGTCCTCTTGGTGCTGCAGAAAAAGAACTAGTTCAGGATCTCCCTCAGCTCAAAGAAAGTATTGGCATCTGCTCTACCTGCATGATAGGCAAGCAACACAGGCATCCATTTCCCAAGAAAAGCAGCTGGAGAGCCACACACAGAAGCTTCAAATTATTCATGCAGACTTATGTGGACCAATCACACCAGCTTCCAATGGAGGCAAAAGGTATAACCTCACCATGACTAATGATTCCAGTCGAAAGCTGTGGGTATATTTCTTTACTGTCAAGTCTAAAACTTTAAAAACTTTTAAGAAGTTTAAGGCACAAGTTGAAAAAGAAACTAGTATTTCAATCATCTGCTTAAGGACAGATAGGGGTAGTGAATTTATGATGAATGAATTCAAGGGCTCTGTGAAACTGAAGGAATCAGGAGGCAGTAAACAGATGCTCTTACTCCACAACAAAATGGGGTAGCTGAGAGAAAAAACAAAACAATAATGAACATGGTTCGTTGTATGCTTGAAGATAGGAAGGTACCTGCAAAATTCTGGCCCGAGGCAGTTGCCTGGACTTCACATGTCTTGAACAGAAGTCCAACAGCTACAAATCAAGGCAAAACTCCCCAAGAGTTGTGGACTGAAACTCCACCTTCTGTTTCACATTTAAGAGTGTTTGGATGTGCTGCTTTTGTTCATGTTTCTGACTTGCAGAGAAGAAAACTGGATAACAAAAGCACACTGTGTTATTTTCTAGGAATCTCACTGGAGTCTAAGGCTTACAAACTCTACAATCCCACAACCAAAAAGGTGGTGATCAGTAGAGATGTTGTGTTTGATGAATCAAAAGGTTGGGAGTTGGATTCTGAAACTGAGCCAGTTCTGACTAAGTTAATCTGGGAGGAAATTGAAGATGTTTTCTATGACTTAGACTTTGAGGAAGAAACTGATGAATCATCAGAAGCATCTGCTACTGTGAACCAAACAACACTGCAGAACCAGTTACTCCTTTGCAAACTGGTACAGGAGATCAACTTGAGTCAGAACTAAAAGAGGAAGAACCTGGCACAGATAGTTTGGGGTTTCCTAGATCAAGCTTGGGACCTCGAGTGAGAAAAGCACCTGCCCACCTGGAGGCTGGATGTATATAATTGCACATACTTCTCAGAGGCAAATTGGTGGGCTATGGTTGCTGTAACCAGTGATCCACAAACTTATGAAGAGGCTACTCAAGAGGAAAAGTGGAATGAAGCTATGAAGGAGGAAATGAAGTCAATTGAAAAGAACCCAACCTGGATTCTGACTACCCTACCACCAAATGTTATTCAAATTGGTCTGAAGTGGATTTATAGAACCAAGCTGACTGAGACAAGTTATGTGGACAAGTTCAAAGCCAGATTAGTGGCTAAGGGCTGGAATTGATTACACAGAGGTTTTTGCCCCTATAACAAGATGGGATACAATTCGAACACTCTTGGCACTAGCTGCTCATCATGGACTAATAGTCTACTAGCTAGATGTCAAGAGTGCCTTCTTATATGGATAACTGGAGGAGGAAGTTTATGTTGAGCAAACTCAAGGATTTCTTGTGGAATTTCTGCTCATGAACAATCAATGAGCTCTGAAGAGCATCAACTGTCAGTGTTTCAGTGTCCTTTGATTCCTCCATTGAACATACTACATAGTTAAACTTCTCAGTCAAGGTTCTGAGAATTTTCTCTACAATCTGACCATCAGTCATATTCTCACCACAGTTTCTCATTGAGTTTGCAATTACCATAACCCTACCAAAGTACTCAGTTATGGTCTCACCTTCTTTCATTTCAAGCAACTCAAAGTTCCTTCTCAAACCTTCCAACTGAGCTTTTTGGACTCGAGCACTGCCTTGAAACTTGACTTTCATTGCCTCCCACAACTCCTTGGTTGTTCCCTTGTTTATGATAGTCTTGAGAATCGTTCGATCAATAGAACTGAAGAGATAGTTTTTTGCTTTCAGATCTTTCAGCCTCATGTCCTCCAGACTCTTGGATTCAGCCGCTGACAGCGTAGCATCTGCAGCAGGTTCTGAAAACCCATCCCTTACCACACTCCAGTACTCTTTTGACCGCAACAGATTCTCCATCACAAGACTCCGGTGATCGTAATCACCATCAAACTTTGGAATGCACACTTGTGCAAAGATTCCATTCTCACCCATCTCACATCTCTCTTCACCACAAGATTGCACTCACCCTTTTGAATCAACCTCGCTCAATATCACTCGTGTTTCCCAGATGATACCCCTGGCCTGCAATCAGACTTGCAGAACCTTTCACTTGACCAATGCAGTCAAAAGCGCGATTCTACCTAAAAGCGGAAAAGGGGTAAAATCGAAAAGCGGCGAATCAAAGCGTAAAAGCGTAAGTTTTTGATGCATCATGTATAATAGTTAAAAATCTGTTAAGTACCACATGTATTATGCAAAATATGAGTGCATTGAGTTTAGACAAGTGAATAAATACATGCAATTCATGTCCAAATTAAAGCAAATTCATAACATCTTAACAATAAGTTCATAAACATAAACTGTAACCCACAAACGAGTTAATAACCAAATTCTCACAACATTAGCTTCACATTCTGCCCTTGGTTTCTCAAAGGTTCAATTAGAAACACCACATATACATAATTTAGCAGTAGCATACGTAGGTAAACCAGTAGGTTATACGCCTATTGGATAATATAAGTAGTTTCCTTCATTTTGCTGGGTTGGTTTAAATTATTGAGAATGTGTGAGTTGTAATTTAGCTAGAAATACCTGCTAGGTTATATGTTCAGGGTGGACTAAGAGTTGAGAAGGGGAAGCATTTACCCACCATTTATGAGTCATAGGTGAAGTGGCGACGGGGTATGACAAGATAGAGACAGAAACTAACATGGTGTGGCGCCAGCGAGTGGCGACAGGCGACGAGGAGTGCGACGGGTGCTGCCGCGTTGGAGCTATCGAGTGCGGCGGGCTAGAGCTTCGCTGGAAGGTGGCGACGACGGTTGCGGACTTGCAGCGGCGACGAATACTTCACTGGAAGGCCGGCTGCGCGGCGGCGTAGAGTGTGCTGGAGTGCTGGAGATGGAGGATTAGGGATTGCGGAAGAGTGGTTTGGCAACCTCAGCCTAATATCCACCCCCTTTCACCCCTTTTTTTTTGTCCGAAGTGATCAAAATGGCGTCGTTTTTGTTTGGCGGAGACAATTTTCTCCTTTGCTTGGAATCGGATAAAAACGGTATGAAAGCGCGCTTTTATCCGATTTTAACGATTTTAACGATTCTACTAACGCTTTTGACTGATTTTGAGTAATATACGATTTTATTAGTGATTTGAAGCATTTTCCTACCCTAGAAACGTAAAATCGTACGATTTTACGCTTTAAAGCGCGATTTTGACTACACTGCACTTGACAACACTTTTCACTCACACACGCTTTTGCTTGGTTACAGTTTGCAGAGCTCTAATACCACAATGTAAACTCTTTGGGAGCAAACTAACGACTTTATTAATTAGAAATCGAGAATGTTAAATTCAAGAGTTTCAGCCATTGACCTCGGCTTTCAACTCAACCCACCGACCCCTTGATTTCAGCTCCCATGACTCAACTAACAACCTACAAACCTGCTAACTTAACAACCAAGCATTCTGTAATGCTGGAAACTCGGATGGAATCAATTGACACTTAACAAAACACAAGGACTAAACTGAAACAAAGACACTCTGACTCTCAAGTAAAACGACAGTCGTTTTACTCTTATTTGAAACTTAAACTTCCCGCTTCTTGACTCCAATCCTTCTCCTGCTCGGATTTGGATTCAGAGCCTTCCTTCTGCCATCAGCCCACAACCTTGGCCGACCAGCCCACACCCCCGAGATTTCATACGCAGCCTTAAGAAGCTAGAGATTGTCCATGACAACTTGATACCCTGTGAGCTCGCCACCAATATCGTCTTGCCGACTAGGTATGTTGACTTAGTTTTTTTTTTCTGATGGCTCCCTAGTTGGTACCAACTTTGTACCCTATTGCCAGGTTACCAAGACTGTCTTCTTTCAATTTTTAGTTTTTGAGAGTCACATTTCGTACCAACTGGTTTGTTACAAGGGAGAGGAGGCATCGGCTATCGAGGCCATGGGGGGAGGTCGGCCACCTCGGCCAGAGAGAAGTGTCACTTAGGTTAAAAAATTCAACTCTTTGACTACCTCATTTAAATTTAATGTTGAGCTGATCTCATAAATATATTAAATCTCTTGTAATTGATCGATTTGTTACAAAGTTAATTTTCAGGGTAAAAGAGATATTTGGCTACTAATAGTTGGACACATAATTTGACAACATCAGGATGTGCTCAAATGCATGCTACAGCCAAATCTTGGGTAGTAGGTGATGATATGAAGGAACATATATACACATCATCCGCCGTTGCGCTCAAAGGACATTACCGTCGTAGCTTGAGATCAGACTGTGCCAACAACATCTGAGTCATAGGACATGGTCTGGAAAGAATTAATGTCTGGTTGGTTGCGTAATGTTGTGATGGTCACTAAAGATCAGATGTCGGATTACTATTGATATGATGACGAATGCGCGATGGACGATAGAATTAGAAACCGCATGTTGTGAAGTCGATAACATAATATCATCACTGGAAGCTTTTTGGGACCACTTTTTATCGCATTTTAGAATATCTAGGACATTAAAAATGGATAAATTTAGTTAAACGCACTTCCAAGCCGCTTAACTATGTAAAAACAAACTTCGTTTTAACTCCCTTTTCTTCTTCTTCTGTTATAAATCACTCACGTTGGAAATGTGATTTGTGTAATGAATTCTTTGAATTCATAGATTCAGCACAAATTTATTTACTTTTTTTTGTTGTTTTTTAATTTAGAGATTAGACTCCAATTCACTAAATAAATTCTTAGATCAGTACAGTTGATACTAGCAAATAAGGGTGGCTATTTGGTTCGGGTTTTTAGGTTTTACTCGAAACCGAACTGTATAACTAGGATCGAGACCGGAGATTGGATAGCAAACAATCCAATATTATCTTCGAACTTAGATTTGAGGTAAAAACCATTCGGGACCGGACCGAAAATCGGATAAGAAAGTCCAACACCCAAAACCTAACGAACTACTCACGCTTTCAGGCATCGGCCCACTCAAACCCCCACAAGCTCAATCTAAAATCAAGCCTGGATTGGGACCGGACTGGATCAAAAAAGGACCGGGTGAAGACCGGACTGTATCAAATCCCATCTTTGGTCCTCATATTCTCGAAAAGACCGGACCGGACCGTATAGCCACCCCTACTAGCAAACATGCAAGCTAACATTTGATAACCATGTCTCATTTGTTTTAACGTGGGTTCCAATTTTTTTCATGGAAAAATCGATTAATACTTAACATTAAAATAAAATAAAAATGGCATTCACTTGATATATTTTTAACAAAAATATTATAGTCTTTTGCACCGTACACCAGGTGGTACATAAAATTATACAATAATAGTATGAAAATATATCATGGTGGTATAGTATTATTGTACATGATAGTATACATACTATAAAAATATTTTTGTCCGAAATACATCGAAGATTGATATTACTATTTTGTAGATGATGATTAATATATTTTTAATATGTAAAATTTTCTAAAATATCAGAGTTAAATTGAATGAGGTAATACTAATTAAATATATACTATTTTAGGAATTATTCATTTGGAAGAAAGATTATTTAGCGTCAACTATCAAATTTTTTGCATCAAAAATGGAAAAGCATGTGGTACACAACCTGTCAACCCTATCCTACAAAACAACTACCACATCAACAACTGTCCATCATCTTTATCATTTAACGACCCATAGAAGCACGGAGGGGTACGAAGGTGCTTTTTCTATCTCCCTCTGCTGCATGTTTGGATAGACAAAAAAAACTTAGGGGTCGTTTGGATGGATCATTTACAAAATGAGACAATTTGACTCAAATGTCTCATTTTAGAAAATGAGGTAATTGTATGAGAAATTTGTACACAATTGTCTTGTTTGGCTAGTTATTTGACATGAGACAATTGGAATGATGTAGTTTCTCAAAGTACATGTTTGCCCTCATTATTTTACCCTTCTCCGACTTCCTCTCTTACTCGTCCTGAACAGAAATTTCCAGAACAAGAAAGAAATCCGACCAACTTGACGAGGAAGAAGGAATCCAACCCCGCCCGACTTGAAGAGGAAGATGGAATCCGACCGCCATCTCTATTGCACCGCCTCGTCTGTAGTCACCACCGTTGTTGGAAGAAGAAAGAAAAAACCAATTACAACTTCTTCTCCTTCTCTTAGATGCCCACACACAAAAAACCAAACCCCATGATTGACCATCCAAAGAACCCATAAATCAAACGCTTAAACCTCTTATTTAAACAATCAGATTTCCCCTAAATCAAACAATCAAAAACCCCCTACGAAACCCAGGTCAAGCCACAAATTGCTAACATGCAAAACTCCTTCCTCTACCCCAATGCACCCAGATTGTCCACATTCACCTTCCAATTTCACCGGCGGCAATATTTGGCAATGAATTTCTCCCTTCTCCACCGGTCATTGGAATTGCATTGCAGCACCATCGTTAGTGTCCTCTGCATCTGCATCACCGTCGCCATCATTAGAGCGCCATCAGCTCACGGATCGAGCGATTCGGGTGAGTGAAGCAGCATCAGAGATCTTCCAAAAAAAAGAAAGAGAGAAGATAAGTGATCTGTTCGTCGATGCAAAAAAAAAAAGGAAGAAAGAAGACCCGAGACCGAGAGAGAGGAAAGAGGAGAAGAGGAAAGGTTGTTACAGAGAGGAGAGAGGCAGAAAGAAGCGAAGGTCTCAATTGGAAAGGGGTGGCCAAAAACGCGTCAAAGCAGATTGTCTGCCCCCCACCCAGGTTTTTCAAATTGACCCATAACGAAGCAATTGCAATTACCCCGGCCCAAATTGTTTCGTTTTACTTTTGTGCTGCCAAATGGGTCAATTTGGCCCAATTGTCTCATTTTGAGTCAATTTGAACAAATTGACCCATCACAATGTTCCATCCAAACGACCCCTTAGGAATTGGAATTCCATTTTCAATTTCAGTTCCACTTTTTATATTTAGAAGGATAAGAAGATTGAGAAATAAATTCCATTTGGGCTAAGTTTTGGGAATTACAATTCCTATAAAAAAAAGTGATAGAAATTGGGTTTATGATGATGGAATTAGTGAGTCTCATCACTATTTATTATTATTTTATTAACCAACTATCACCCTACTCTCTTTCTCTATCATTCATATTCCATTTTCCAAGATAAAACAAATATATTACATCATTAATTATTGTTAAAAGTGCAATTCATTTCTATTGTTAAAGGAATTATACCAAATACTAAAATTGGAAATGGAGTTATATAAAAATAGGAAATGGAAATAGAATTCCATTACCATTTCTTCCTGAATTGTATCCAAACAGGCTATTAATTGATACGAAAATCAGTCAAATGCTATTTTCACTATTTTCTCATTTTTCTTAATCGGGTCATATCTCCTTTATTTTTACTCGAAATTTAAAAACTTTTGCATAGAAAGAACACATTAAATATGATCTAGACAATGATACCAATATTTCTATATTTTCAGCGAAAAATTAACTCAAAGATAGGAATTTCTATTATTTTATCACTATTATACCAACATCATACTATTATGGTAATGCTTCATATATTATCTCACCAATGTCATACCATGATCTTAGCACTATGACATCAATGATAAAAAAAAATGTGTTTGTTGTTATCTTGCTAGTATCATATAAGATCTTACCACTATGGTAAGGCAGACAACACTATCATGCAATGGTCATATTATGATATTATCACGATATATAGTGGTATGATGACATCAATTTTTTCGCTCAAAGATAGAACTTCATATATCTTATCACTGTCATAGCAACATCATACCACTATGATAAAGACGTTATAATATCATCTCACTATTGACATACCATGATCTTACCACTATGGTAAGACTAACAACACTCTCATACCACTGTCATATAATGAAATTATCATTAATGATAATATCATGATATGAAAGCAGTAAGATGACCTGAAAATTTTGTGGATATCATATTGTAGAGCACAAAAATCTTATATGTCTACACAATTTTTTTAAATCTGATGTAAAACGAATAAGCTAGGGGCCGTTTAATTTTCATAGGTGATTTGAAAAATGTTTTAACCACATGCTTGAAAATTTGTGCCTCCAGAACGAGGGCTACGTCAAGGGGACCCACTGTCACCGTATTTATTTCTGTTCTGTGCAGAAGGACTCTCATCATATACACAGACTGCGGCAGCAGAAGGAAGAATCCATGGCTTCCAAGTTGTGCGAGGAGCCCCGACGGTGTCCCACCTATTTTTTGCTGACGACAGTTTCTTTTTTGGCATGGCAACAATCCAGGAATGTACTGAACTGAAGAAGATCTTTAGAGACTATGAAGCAGAGTCGGGCCAGTTGGTGAGTTTTGCCAAGTCAGAGGTCTCATTCAGCAAAAACGTCAAACCCCATAGAAAACTCAAAGTTGGCTCGATATTGGGCATGCAGATCGTAGAGAAATATGACAAGTATCTGGGTTTGGCTACTGAAGCAGGGAGGTCGAAGAAGGAGATGTTTGCGGCCATCCAGGAACGAGTTAAGAACAAGTTAAAGAGCTGGAAGGAGAGAGCGATGTCCGTAGCGGCAAGGGAAGTATTGATCAAGTCGGTGGTACAAGCTAAGCTTACTTATGCGATGTCAGTGTTCCGAATCCCGCAAGGAACGATCGATGATGTTCACAAGATTATAAATAATTTTTGGTGGGGCCAGAAAGGGTCGGAGACAAAGGTGCATTGGCTGCGCCGGGAAGCGTTGATGACACCGAAAAATGAAGGAGGCATGGGCTTCCGGGATTTAGGCGGGTTTAACATTGCACTTTTGGCCCGACAGCTATGGAGTCTATATCAAAGGCCGGAGTCGTTGGCAGCTCGGGTGCTCCGAGCTAAGTACCATAAATCGTCATCTATATTGGAAGGGCATTTGGGACACCGCCCAAGCTATATTTGGCGGAGCCTTATGGGAGTGCAGGATTTCTTAATGAGCGGCCTCAGGTGGAGAATTGGAAATGGGGCTTCGGTTCGGATTTGGGGCGATCGATGGATCCCCGGGGTGGAGAATAATTTCGTCACGTCAGCGCCAAGAGGCTTGCCGGTTGACTCCACGGTAAGGGAATTGATTGATCCCGAAACCGAGCAGTGGGATTGCACAATTATAAACAGTTGCTTCACACCTGAAATAGTGAATGTCATTTTGTGCATCCCGTTGCGAGGGGAAGGGGAACCTGATTGATTAATATGGAGTGACAGCAGGTCGGGAGCGTATACTGTTCGTGATGGATATAGATTTTGGCTTAAAGGCTTCAAGCTGCGCGAGAATGTTGAACAGGTGGGAGAAGCTGCTCTGTGGAACAAGCTATGGTCGATGAACATACTTCCGAAAGTTCGTCATTTCATGTGGCGATTTACCCGAGATATCCTGGCTACTGGCGACCACCTCAGTGAGAAGAGCGAGAAGAGAGGTGATGGCTGCCCCTTCTGTGGGCAAAGAGAAACTCTAATTCACTTTTTTAGTGAGTGCGGCTGGACGAGTAGGCTGTGGAGGCAAACTGAGTTAGATGGCTGTTTCGAGAAGGCGCAAGGGCGAAGTAGTATGGAATGGGTGACGAAGGTATTTCAGAATATGGAGGAGGCAGCCTGTGAGGGGTGGTGTATGTAACTGTGGTATTTCTGGAGAGAGAGGAATGCACAATGTTTCAATGGCATTAAAGGGGAAGAAGCAATGATAGGGGCGAATGCCCAGCGATTGCGCCATGATTACCAACAGTTCCAAGGACGGGACGGGACTCCACCAGTGAGAAGTGAGCCGAAACGATGGGAACGGCCGAGTGCAGGAATGATTAAAGTCAACACGGATGCGGGTATCTTACAAGGAGGTGGAGCTGGTTTGGGAGTTGTAATCCGCAACGAGCGAGGAGACTTTCTCATTGCAGCAGCTAAGAAGATAAAAGGAAGCCGGGATGTAGAGATGGCAGAAGCCTTGGCGGCTGAGTTTGGTCTCCGTCTAGCGAAACAGTTTCAGTATGAGAATCTTGTGCTGGAGGTGGACTGCCTTAGCCTGATCCAGAAGCTGAATGAAGCAGAAGCAGTGCAAACGGAAGTTGGGATTATCTGCCGAAGTATTAGGCGTTTACTAGAAAATCCGGAAACGGGAGTGTGGAGACATGCGAGGCGGGAGCAGAATGCAGCAGCTCATGTGATGGCGCACAGAGACACGAACTGGGATTCCGCGATGGTGTGGGTAGATCGACCACCAAGCTTTTTGATGGACCAGCTGAGGCTGGATAATGTAGTTAACCTCTCTTAGTAATATTTTGAGCAGGTTCCGGTAAAAAAAAAAAAATTGTGCCTCCACAAAAAATTAGGTCAGTGTCCATAAATTCTGGTAAACTCTACCCAAATAAGAAAAAAGAAAGGGAACCCACAACTTACAGTGAAGCAGACCACACTAAATCAAATGTACTTCAAATTCAAATATTGAAAAACTAGATTTCGTATTAATGGTCATGATATCACTACCCTCTCAATTCTAACCATTGCTAGAAGTTTTTGTAATACTACATACCTATATGGTTTTGTATAGCAAATCCAAACCATTTAAATAGTAATGGCAATGGGCAGGTCCGGGGCGGGTATCTCGATACCCATACCCGCCCCATGGCAGGTCAGGTAATTTATCACGGGGTGTGGGTCGGGGCAGGTCGACCCATTGGGTGTAATTCCTGTGAAAAACATTAGAAATATTCGTTCTTTTCATTGAAAGACCAAGAAAGAAACTATAATATGATAAAATGTAGTTAAATTATTGAAGAAATTGAGGTTTTCATTTATTTACAACTTTATTATAGCTAAAATATAATGTAATAAGAGGAAAATCTTAAGTAATTTGACTAAGATTATATGTAATTTAGGCAAGAACGGGTCGAGAATGGGGCGGGTCAGGGCAGGTCGGGTCGATGAGAGGTACTCATGCTAGCCCCGCCCCGCCTACGGGACGGGTTTAACCCGCGCAAAACAGGTCAAACAGATCGGGTAAATTGGGTGAGGTCGAAATTGCCATCCCTACATTTAAAATTGAAGGGCGGATTTGAGTGTACCCATAACATACCTATGGTCACGGCTTTGTTTCTTATTTTGTACCAAGTGGCAACTCGTTGGTCTGGAGATTGAATTCGGGCCCAATAATAAGCCCATATGAAAAAACTCAAAGGAGATTGGGCTTAAACTCAGACCACGTAGCCCAATAGGTTTTGGGCTTCAAAATTGCTCGTGCCGCGTTGTGGAAAAGAAGAATAATAATGTGATGTCCTAACTCCTAAGAGCCCCACTGCTTGACAACGATTTTGGGTTTCTTAAAGGTCGTTGGAAACTTTGTGAATCATTCCTATTTCCTAACAGTAAGGCTAAATCATGAGGAAATCGTTTTTGTTGAAGAAAGAAAGCAGGGAAAGTTGAATTTTCTTTTGGTTTTGGGCAATTTATTACTACCAGTTGTCACAAGGTCAAAATAATCGAAGTCAAACAAAGAATTATCAAACGACCATAACAATAGTATAATAATATCCATCCTTATGCCCAAAACTCAGATCGTTCACACTTGTCTTAGACATTATGATGTAGCATTAGGGTTTTGTTCTATTTTAAAGAATATGGTAGGGTCCAGCTTCCTTCATTAAAAAAAGTTGCACATACCACCAATAATTAGCCCTGTGCCCTTGTTCTACCAAAATAATAATAATAATTAGCCTTATAAGGGAACCAAATCAAATTGGGTGGCCGGACCAATAGAATCATCAATCGATTATAATATTAGAACGATTATCTATTTGGATAATTATTATTGAATCGGATAATTATCAAAGAGAGGATGTTGAGTCGCCGAAAGTCCCAATATCTAAGTGGTGCATTGGTTCAATATTAGAAGAAGAAAAAAAACAAGAAATGAAGACCCATGTAAACAAGCCAATTTTTTTTATATTTTGAATCATCTTCAATTTGTGTCTTGTGTGCTCTTCATCCCCTTTCTACGTCCAGTGGTGTGCAAAGGTCCGGTTTGGATCGAATCAAACCATGAAAAGCGCAGTCAAATAATAAAAGAACTTTGAGGATCAAGAAGCAGATCACCGGACCGAACCAAAAGCATGAGGACAACAAATCCAATAATAGTAAAAGAAATATAAGGACCAAGAATCGAACCATCATTACATTCAATCTTGTTTGATCCGGTTTGATGCATTGCAAATATCAATTTTGGTCCATCTTTTCTTCAATATTCATACAATTCACAGAACCAAACACCGAACCGCATTATATACATTTTGATATTATCCAATACAAATATCAGTTTCATCTTGTACAATTTAACACGAACCAAATCATTACACACTCCTCCTGTATATTTAGTTACTTTCATATTTTCCTTTATTCATCCTACTCCAATAACTTATTATATATGAATATGAGCGGTTTCATAAATGGTTCACCAACACCAATCTCTAACGATTGACTATTAACCATTAACTATTAACTCGTTTCGGTTTCCGGTTGGGTTAACAAAGTAGAGGAGAGGAATTAAATTTTGGGGGGTGGAGAAGTCAAGGGGAGGATGCGGAGTAAATACTGGGGTAACCAAACCCACCACCAGTTGACCAAACCAAAGATAGATAGAGTCAGGTCAGGTCAGGCCAGGTGTCGGTCAACCGTGAAGGCCTTCTATTCCCATCACTCGATCCAACGGCGATCGTGGCACGTTTTTCTAAGCGCGTTTTAATGAGAGCTTTTTGTGTCTCTGTTCAAAGGAAAAAACAAAAAAGGAAAAAAAAATCTGTTTGACTTTCCTCTTATAAAATTGTGTACTTCTCATTCTGCAACCCAACCTGTTAATGTGAAATAAATAAGCTATGAAAACTGGATGGAGTTTTGTAGGAGATTGGTAAGGTTGAGTTTTTTTTTTTTTTGACAAGATTAATCAACTTTTATTCCATCAACTGGAAGAAAACGGAAACAGGTTACATTCTTAAAGAAGATAAGAAATTAGATCAAGAATATTAATCCAGTCGTCAGGAAGGGACTCTCTCGCTTTCGAACGCGCCACCCAATCAGCTCTGACATTAAGAGATCTTGACACCTCCTTCACCTTGATGAATGTGTTTGCCCTGAGAATCGTGACAATAGAGCCAATCCAGGCCGCACACCGCCATGGCCAATTTGCTTGATTTTGAGACAACGCTCTCACTAGCACTTGGCAGTCGGACTGGACCAAACATTCGGAACCATATTCTTGTGCTAATTTAACTCCTTCAAGAAGAGCCTTCGTTTCTGCTTCAATCGGGGTGGAACAAAGAAGAGTCTCAGCTCGCCCATCACAAACTTGTCCATGGTGGTTAACAACCACAACACCATATGCCGCCGTCTGGGAGTCGCTTATGAACGACCCATCACAGTGAATCACCAAAGGATGATTACTTGGCGGTGGATTTGTATGAGAATGGGATCCCCTGAGCTGAGTAGACGAGGATGACATGTGCGTAGGGGGCCTCGGACAAGAGCTCCATTCCAAGAACTCTTTATAGGCTTGCATACATACATTCGGGGGCCAAGGGGCAGTATTCCTGAAACAATACTCATTTCTCGCCTTCCAAATATTCCAGCACAGGAAGACAATCTGGATCAAAGAGTTAGGCGAGATTGCCTCTTTAAGGGAGCAGAACCAGTCGAAGAAGGAAGTCCCCTGGGGAGGCAAGGGGAGGGAAGGGAAGATAGCATTCCACGCTGCATTGGCATGGGGGCAATAGAAGATGCAGTGGAGCAAGGATTCAATCGGGTCTTGGCATACTTGGCATGTCGAGCTTTGAGAACACTTTCGATGAAGAAGTCTCTCCTTTGTTGCCAACCCATTCTTAGAGCATCTCCAGATAAAAAATTTGAGTTTTGGAGGGAGGTGAAGGCTCCAAATCCATTTCCATTTTTCAGCATTCCCGTTATGTTGGGAATTAGAACCATTTCGATGAATCGCGTGGTAAGCTGATTTCACTGTGAAACTTCCCTCTTTCGTGAAGTTCCATGCCCAAAAATCTTCAGCGTCATCTTCTCCGATAGGGATCTTCAGGATAGCTTCCAATTCCGTGTTGGAGACATGGCCCTGGATGAGATCCAGGTTCCATCTTCTGTCTCCTGGATCAATCCACTCTTTCACCTTTTCATGGTTTTGAGGGCCGCTCTTGATTGAGAAATTTTGCAGAGCTGGGACCCATGGATCTTGATCCAACCAAGTGTCCTCTCCCGAGCCAATTACTCGGACCGCTCCTAAATTTATGACTTTCTTTGCCTCCCAGATGCTTGCCCAGATCCATGAGGGTCTACTCCCCTTCTTTGCTTGGAGAAAATCACTTCTAGGGAAGTAAAGCCCTTTAAGAAGACGACTCCACAGGGACTCAGGGGAAGTCAGGAGTCTCCATGCCTGCTTAGCCAAAAGTGCCATGTTAAAATCCTTGAAACTCCGAAAACCCAATCCCCCTTCCACTTTTGCTGCACAGAGGATCTCTCTCTTACACCAGTGAAGGCTATTCTTTTGCATAGATCCCGACCAAAAGAAGTTACTGAGAAGAGAGTCCATTTTCTTGGTGAGTGAGACTGGAAGATGGAAAAGATACATGATGAAGGATGGAATAGCTTGGATAACGGCTTTGAGGAGGACTTCTTTTCCCCCATGGGAAAGTAGGAGACTCTTCCAAGCTTCCCCCATCTTTTCCATTCTTTGGATAAGGAAGCTGAAGGTTTCTTTCTTTGAGTTCCCCCACTCTGTTGGCACCCCCAGATATTTTGAGTGGCAGTTTGAAGAAGCAAATCCAATGTGGGCAATGATATCAGCTTTGTCAACATCCGGGACATTAGCACTGAAGAAAACTGAAGATTTGCTGATATTCACTTCTTGTCCTGTGATCGCTCCATACTCCCCTATAAATTCCAAGATTTTCTGCGCCTCCTGGAGGTTTGCCTTACCAAAAATGACCGTATCATCAGCAAAAAGACAGTGGGTTAGAACTGGACATCTGTCATTCAACCTAATCCCCTTGAGTTGGTTTTCATCCACAGCCTTATCAATCAAGAAGGTAAGGGCATTGGACATGAGAATAAACAAGAATGGTGATAACGGGTCTCCTTGTCTGATTCCACGTGAGGGTCTGAAAAAATCTGTTGCTTCCCCATTGAAAAGGATAGAGAACCTGACTGAGCGGATACATGCACTGACCCATTTGCACCACTTGTTGTCAAAACCATACTTCCTCAGGAGGGTTTCCAGACATTCCCAGTCGACCATATCATACGCCTTCTTCATATCCAACTTCAACATCATATCTCTTCTACGTCCTAATTTGTGATTTTTGAAGTGGTGGAGTGCCTCGTGCACGATGATGATATTGTCTTGAATCAACCTCCCTCCGGTGAAAGCCGTTTGGAGCTCCGAGACCAAATCAGGTGTCCATTTCTTGAGACGGGTGGCCATAATCTTTGATATGATTTTATATCTAAAATTACAGCAGCTAATAGGACGGAACTGGTTGATTCTTTCCGGGTTGTCAACCTTAGGGACCATAACAATGTGGGTGTCATTCCATCCCTCCGGCATAACCTCTGTCTCAAAGAACCCTAAAACTTCTCGACAAAGCGTCTCCCCAATAATATCCCAATACCTCCGGTAGAACCTCCCAGAAAATCCATCCGGACCTGGGGCTTTTCTGGCTCCCAAAGAGAAGACCGCTTTCCTAATATCCTCATTGGTTATCGGAGCACAAAGCTCCTCATTCATCTCATTCGACACTTTCGCTGGAAAGCCATTCAACAGGTGATTGAACTGGATTGTGCTTCTAGCTCTAAATAGATCCTTAAAGGATACCTCAGCTAGACCTTTGAGCCTATTCTCATCTTCAATCCAGTTCCCTCCATCATCTTTCAGTCTTAGAATCTTGTTCCTATGTTTCCTATGTATAGTGCTAGCGTGAAAGAAAGAATTGTTTTGATCACCTTTTTGAAGCCAATTCACCCTTGAACACTGATTCCAGAAAGACTCTTCATCCCTCCACAGTTTAGTCAGTTCCTCTGTAAGTCTCTTCTCTTCCTCCACACTCTCTTGTGTTCTAGGCGGTAGATGGAGACTCTCAAGTTTATCGACAATCTCTTTCTCCCTTTGCATACTGCTCTTGTGGAAATCCTTTGACCATTCCTTAAGTTCTCTTTCACACTTGCCAAGTTGGTCTGACGATTGCCCTCCCGGGTCCCAGGTTCGTGCCACAATCTCCTTGCATTCCTCTTTCTCCAGCCATCTTTCATCCACCCTAAACGGGGTCTTTCTGTTCCTTCTTCCTTTATAATGTAGCTCTAATCTGATTGGGCAATGGTCAGAGTCCACCATCTTTTCATGGAAAACCACTGCTTCCCCAAATAAAGCCCGCCAAGAAGCCGAGCAAAGCACTCGATCCAATCTGACTCTCGTCAAATTTATGCCTGTTCGCTTGTTGGTCCAGGTGAATGGTTCCCCTTTAAAACCCAAGTCAATTAGAGCATTGTGGAAGATGAAACTCTTGAATGGTTCCACATTCTCGTACCTAAGGGGACATCTCCCTTCCTTCTCATTCTCATAAATAGCAGCATTGAAATCCCCTACAATCACCCAGATGTCATCCCTACTACTCCGAAGAGAGCTCAGATGCTCCCAAAAAGCCCGTCTACTAATAGCTGTAGAGGGTGCATGAACAAAAGTACAAAAAAACTTCCTACCCATATCTATACTAACATCCATATAGTAGCTATCGCTACTTAAAATTTCAATACTAATACCCGCCTTCCACCATAAAGCAAAACCCCTAGAAGAGTTAACCGGTTCAACATACTCTCTATTGGGGAAAATTTTCAGACTTCTCCTTTGTTCTTCCATGAACTCCTCGTTCTTGCTTGTTTCCATAAGAAAAACTATAGAGGGGCCCAAGCGATGACACAATCGCTTAGCATAACTTCTTGTAAGGGATGGGCCAAATCCCCTACAATTCCAACTTACTATACTCATTCAAGTTGAGGTTGCTTTTGGCGAACCACCGCTGCCCTTGTATCCCCTCCTTGTTCTGTTGGAGCTTGATCAGACTGCTCACCTTGGTGATGCTTTGGCCTCTGCATCTTCTTCTTTCTATTCTTTCCTCCAGGACCCCCAATAAACACAGCACCCTCTGGGCTGAAAGCAAACCCAGCATCCACATTACAATCAGACCTGGGCCTCTCCCGACTCCCAAGACTTGTTCCCTTTCTTTTTTTCATCTGCCGGCCTGTTTCTATCTCCAAGGCCTCATTCAAATGTTGGTAATGGGCTAGGGAGACTTGGCCCATTCCACTAAAGACTGCCCCTGGAACCTCCTATTGCCTCGGCCCAAGTGTAAGGGACGTCTCCACCTCCTCCGTTAGTCGACGATGACCCTGGCCTCCTTCTTCCAACCTCAACCCACTTTCCAGCTCCGCCGCCGCCCTATCCATGTCGCTGCCCAGGTTCCTCGCCCCCATTTCGACTCTAAACCTCCCTTTCCATCTTCCTTGTTCTGCCTGAGCCTCCTGCGATAGTTGATTTTCGATTCTCGGAATCGTGAACCCTGGGGGAACACGCTGACTCCTCTCCGATAGGCTTCCAATCTCCTCCGCCGAGCTTCCTGTTCCTTCTTCTCCCCTTCGAAATCCACCTCCCGATCTCGCCCCTTCTCTTTCCCCCCTCGAGCTTCGTGAACCTCTGCTTTCACCACTGTCTCTGAAGCTTCCCGAATTGCGTCTGTGTGGGGAGTCTATTCCTGCTTTGAGCGATGAGTTATATATCTCCGAAAGGTGAGCAACTCCATTCTTCTTCCTCTCTTCATTCATCCTCCAGCAAGTGGGCCAGTTGTGCCCTATTCTACCGCAGAAATAGCATAATTCTACCAGCCTCTCATACTTGAAAGTGATCTCATCACAGTAGTCTATACCTGTGGTTTCATCCAGGAAAGGAAAATCGAAACCAGTTGGCACTGGCTCCCTGAGATCAACCTCCACTAAGACTCTCAGGAACCTTTTGTACCCAGCATATTCCAGGCTAGCTCTGTCCAGATCAAGGAGTTCCAAGAAATAGGAGGAGCCTATAGCATGCATATTCTGCTCATTCCTTTGATTCTGATGTAAGCCATGGATTTGCACCCACATCGCGACCTTCACTATAGGTACGTCTTCCGGTTTCCCTCACCCACTGTATTTTTCGATTGCAGTGAGTGTGTTTGATAAGCTCCACGGCCTATCCATCCAGACTTGATCCCTTATTTCAGCTTTGTTGAATGTGAAGATGAATAAGTTTGGCGAATCTGTAGGCTGGATGTTCACCTCGCCATAGCTTCCCCAGGCATAACGAGCTGCCCCTGCTGCTTTTGCGACAGCCACTTTGTTCTCTGTCAGCATCCTCCCCAGCAACATTGAGATTCCTCGGCCACCAGTGGATGTGAGGATTGGGTGGCTTCCCCTGCCTCTTGAAGATGAAGGGATGATTCCTCCAGCCGTTGGCCTATTTGGTGCCATATTGTTGTTGGTTTCCATAGGGCTAATGAGTGATTTGGAAGGATTGAGATGGATTCTATACTTGGAAGAGTTTTGGTTTTTGGTAAGCCAAGGACTTGGGTAGCAGCTAGCAGAAATGGTAGAAAAGGTAAGTATTCTTCTATTCCCTGGAGACCTCCTTTTATTGCTCCCCCTCTGAAGATGGTTCTCTCTTCCCTCTTGATTGCGGTTGGTATACTTCTTTTCAACCTCTTCATAATTTCTCTGTTGGTTGAGATGAATTCTCCTTTGCTTTTCTACTGCCAAAACCTTGGCTCTTGGCTCTATGTTTCCTATACTCTGCCTTAGGCTAGGTGTAGAGTCACCAGAAGCAAATCTGCTCAGCAATCTTCTCTTATTCTCCCCTCCTGTCTTCCATCTGAATTGACTTCTACTGCCATAACTCCCCTCATCTGGTGGTTTCCATAACTCACCCTCTTTACCAAGTACTCTGCATCTATTGAGTAGTCTAATCGGGTGGTTTCTTTTGAGGGTTAAAGTAAGGTGGAGCTTTTCTCCTTCTTGATGGATAACAGTGGTAAGGTTCTCTTTGCAGGTGGCATTGAAGAACAACAGCTGACTCGTTGGATGAGCAGAAGGAGTCCCAATGAACGGGACGAAAAGAGAGCCGTTGGACGGTTCAGAGAAAAGGGCCGTTGGAGAGAGGAAGGAGAGAGGCATCATGATTTTTTAGTCTTCGTAGGAGAAAGGTCTCGTGGTGGTGGATTCGGTAAGGTGTGGACGTGCTCAGTTCGATCAAGAATTTTGTCCAAATTATTTGAATTTGATCCTGGTTTGATTCCACGTCATTGTTTATGAGGGGTAGAGGAGGGCATATGTCAAGAACTTTTTTTCAAGAATATTCTAACTAACTTATCTTATAAAATTTAATTATATAAAATGAAAGTCAAACTTGAGGTTTACATAGACTCATGATATCGCGTTTAACTTTGGTCGAATAAGAGGGAATTTGCAAACAGTAAACAGTAACTGCACTACAGAGAGTTAGCGGTTAGTTGCAGTTAACAACAGTAGCAGTCGGAAAACCCAATTAAGGGTTACATGTTGTGATTATATTTCTACTTGATGTTTTTAAACGAGAATCTAATGTGTTTAAGTCACGGAGATGCATCTATCACACTTCTAAGTTGAATAGCTATATACACTCTTTTCACGAGCGCATAACACATGCACATCAAACTATATTTTTGGTTAATTATTCAGTTTAGTTGTTACTCGGTGCGGTTAGCCTGCGAACCACAAATGATCATTTATGCTAACCACAACCGTATAAAATCTCCTTTGAACGGTTAGGGGTTAACCGCTAATTACGCTTATTTGGTGTGGTTGCGGTTTCACCGCAACATTTTCCCCACCCCTAGTCGTGAAGGCTTGAATACGAGTTCCTTTGGTTCCTAATAAATGATTAAGTTAGGTTCTATTTGGGCTTAATTGCAAGTTTGGTCACTCGAATTGCTACAAAATTTTACGTTTGTCACTCAAATTAATTTATTCCATTTATAGTCACTTAAATTAGTTTAACAGTCCAAGTTTGGTCACTGGCCGTTAGTCTCCGTTAACTTTTGCTGATGTGGCGGTCAACTCTTATAGTTGACCGTTAAATGAGTGACGTGGCGATTAAAAATTAATAAAATAATTTAATTATTTTTTATTTTCCACCTAATTATTATAAAAATAAAAAAAAACCTAATTCCTTTTAATTGTTAATTTCCACCGCCCGTAGCCGTTCCTCTCCCCTCAGGTCGACGACCTCTCCCCAATCTCGCGCGTTGCACTTGTGTTCGTCTCTGTCGCAGCGCTTAATTGAGCGGAGCTCTACTCTCTGTTCTACTCTGTTTCCCTCTGTTTTGCTTCCTACTGTTCAAAATTCACAGCTTCTGAGGTCCGTTGCTGCTATTTAGATCTTTTTCTCCGTCCAGTAAGTATAGTCTCTCTTCCGGCGACTTCTCCTCCGATTCATCGCGAAACCAACATCAATAGAGGAAGGAGAGGATTTCCGGTGAACCGTCGGGCCCATTAGAACCAGGTCGACGAGCACGTCCTTGTTGAACCGGACCAACCCGACGATGTCTCGCGCCACGCGTTCCTTGACTCTGGTCGTCGGCCACCGATCCGATAATTCGCACAGTTGCGATTCGAGGATTGAGAAGAGTTTCGCTTTCAGAATTGATTCCTGGAACTCGCTATCGAATCTCTTACCTAACCGCTCCACAAACTCCTCAAGTAACCTAAATTTCTCCTCCTCCTCTACCTATTCACCTTCCTCCTCACCCTCCGTCAATTGGAGCGTCCTCGCAAGCTTCTGAATCTGCTCCCGATCGAAATACACCTGAATCTCCGCCTCGATCTTGGACCCGAGCTGGTATATTCTATAAGCGGTGATTCGGCGTCGAAGGATGGATTTCAAGCTGTACCCACTCAATTTCTCGAGATCCCGGTGAAGGGTTTTGAGGTCGGTGAGCAATTTAGATAGTTTGAAGAGATTTGGATCGGAAGAGAGAAGGGAGGTGGCCGCCGATTCCGTTTCGAGGTCCAGGATCACTGCAGTGGCGGCTGGTTGGATATCGGCGGACACGGAGAGGGAGAAGATGGATTGTTGACACCCAGATCCCTGGCGGCTCCCCTGAAAGAGTGGAGAAACGAGGAAGTGAGTTGTTGGGTGCTTTTGTGCTGTGTTTCATCTTCCATGGATGCTTGATCGCGCCAAGCTCGGGGATCATGGGGAATTGTTGGTCAGGGGTGGAAGTTCAGGAAAAGGAAGGAAGAGAGGTAAGCTTTGCTGGAAAGGAAGGTGTCAAGGAATTGGTTAGAGGAAGGAGAGGATTTTCGGTGGAGGAAGCATGCAACACTTATCTCTGAATTTCGTTTTGTCCTTGAGCAGAGGAAAGGGAAGGGAAGGGAAGGGAAGGGAAAAAAAATTGATCGGACATTTTTTTTCCAATGGGTGTAAAATGAGTAGGAAATTAGATATTTTTTATTAATTTTTTAATCGCCACATCACTCATTTAACGGTCAACTATAAGAGTTGACCGCCACATCAGCAAAAGTTAACGGAGACTAACGGTCAGTGACCAAACTTGGACTGTTAAACTAATTCATGTGACTATAAATGGAATAAATTAATTTGAGTGGCAAACGTAAAATTTTGTAGCAATTCGAGTGACCAAACTTGCAATTAAGCCGTTCTATTTGTGATGGAAATTGCAAAAGAAGACACCGAGTGCAAATCAAAAGCAATATTTGGTTTTGACGGATCGACTTGCTAAAGGGTTCGATAGGAAGAGTCGCAACAAGATATTCTTCTGGGACATCTGGCTTAGTAATGAAGAAAGAGCGGAGTTATCCAACCTAGCATGGTAACGGAGACATTAAAGATCACTTTTGAAGCTATCACACCCCTTAGGTGAATAACTGGGTTTTTTATAAGGGTGATATAGGTTTAATTTTTTGTTGCTTTGAGGTACTACTTAAAGAATTCGAACCTATGATCTTCAGGTTGAAAGCTAGTGGTGTTACCACTAGACCAAACCCTTCTTCGTGATTAACTGGTTATTGAAAAGAGTACGGTCGATAATGATTCGTATTCCAACTAAAGAAGCTTCATGTTACAAATGTAGCAAGGAGGTAAATGAAAGATGGGCAAGAAACTATTACGAGAAATAACAAAAAATATGGGAATGTTAAAGGAATGACTGACTTATAGGTCGATGCTAAGGTTTGTGTACCCTTGATGCATATACAAATTGGATTAGATTGGTCTTCGAGATGGTGGATTGGCAGATGCTACTCTATATAATAGAGATAGAAGCTTCGGTTAGAAGTGGGATTGCCGATATGACTCCATTAGAGGACATAAATGAGGGAATGAACTCGAGTTGTTTGTTTTCCCGATGGAGTCGAGGAGGATGTCGACTTTTCAACATTGAGGACAAGATTGGTATCAAGGGAAATGGATTGATGCAAATTAATGTAAATGAAGGGAGCTTTTTAGTTATTTTACTAAAAATATTGGTATCAAGGGAAATGGATTGATGCAGATTAATGTAAATGAAGGGAGCTTTTTAGTTATTTTACTACGTTCGATTGGTTAGGGTTTCAGTTGGGGCTTATATATAGTGTATTTTGACTATCTTGCTAGAGGGTATCAAATAACAAAAATATTTCATATTATCTTTTCTGTTCTTCTCCGTAATAACCTCTTCCTCATTGGCCTACTTCTTCTCTTTCTTCTCCTAACCCCTCCAAGTTCTTCTTCCTCCACCTCCAACCCTATTCTTACTTCTTTCTAAAACTTCTATTCACTTCCTAATCTCGCATAGTTCCCTAAAATCTCCTATTCGTTTCGGATGGTATGGTTCTTCATTCATCATAAATGACCTTACCATATAATATCATATAAGGTCGAGAATATAAGAAACAAGGATAAGTGGCGTGTTATATCCCTAAAAAGGCAGCATTAATCAATATCAATTGGACAATCAAAAATAAAATCTCTTCCAAAACATTAGTTAGCCCCTACTCACCTACACATAACCAATAAATCTCATCTCACAAATGTGACAAACTGCAACTCTCCATTTTTATCATCTCCCTGGATCCTTTATCGACTTAACAAATATAGGATAATTTGGAGCTACACCACCAACAAGCAAATTCTTTTCTTCAAAAGGTGACCACTATGGCTGGCTCATGGTTATGGCAACAACTTCTTAAGTTGCGGGGTTGGTTTCAATTCAGAATGACTCCAGATTATGGAGTAAGTATGTCTTACCACGAAATAGGGTGGTTATGTGGCTGATAATTTTGAATAGAATCACGATTCGTGATAAGCTTAAAGTCTGGGGTAAGATTACTGACTCCTTATGTGTTCTTTGTGGCAAAGAGGAGGAGACTAGGGCTCACTTATTATGCTGTTGTGAGAATACTGAGAAGTTGTTTGCAGCTGTACATGTTAGCTTCATCTTTGGGAGGTAGACCTTCAAGTCGGGATGGAATGCTGCAGATGATATGTGGGTTTGCTAGGAAAGGAGGCAGAGACAACCCTGTGATTTGTGTGATGTGGTGTTGGCTTTGCTGTCTGATATGGAAAGAGAGGTGCCGACGAGTTTTTGGTGAGCTACCAAGGCCATGGGAGATGATTTTTGCAGTGTTACGAGAGGAAGTTATGCTATTAGCATTAGGAAATGTTCAGTTTAAAGATGCTCTTGCAAGTACCCCTGTACTAGGAGGAATTTGAGTAGTGTAGCTCATTTAATTTGCTGATGTAAGGCGGACAGTCTGAGCTTTTTTGCGAGTCTCGATCATTTTGATCAAACGTGCTTAATAAAATTCTAATTACCGGGAAAAAAATCATGCAATAGTTATTTGCATCTGGTCTGGTCCCATATCAATGAATATTTTTAGGGGTGATATGTTTTTTTTAAAACAAGAGATTGGTCTAGTGGTAATACCATTAGTCATTAACCTGGAGGTCTCAGGTTCGAGTCTCTTCAGTAGTACCTAATAATAAAAAAGTAACCTATATCACCCTTATCTAAAAAAACTCCCCAAAATATATTTAGAATTTCATGAGAAGGGTTATGAGAAGGGTTCTTCAAAGGAAACTCTGATCAAGCATGTGGTCAGTGCTATCTTTCGTATTCCTATTGAGTTGCTTTTGTACGTGAATGTTATGTGGAACATCTTTGATATTGATTATGTCATGGTTAATTAGAGTAATAAAGAAATCGGGACAATAATGAAGACATATAATCCCGATACATATTGAGAAAACATTTTATGACTCTATTCAACCTCAGATACATAATAGTTATCAAGTTTATAAAAAGAAAAGTAGTTATCAGGGTAATCTCTCTTGAAACTTAAAATTTTTTAGTTGTTATGTTTAAAATTTTCAATAACACCCGAGAATCACAAAAGAGGCGTGCATTAGGTTGGTTATCAATTTGGAGTTTGATTAAGTAATGACTAATTAGGCCACCCCACCCCACTAATCCCCCCAAAAAGCAAACCTTAATTCGAGTTCACTTTAAACCCCTCCCCACAGTTAGTCAACGCCTCTCCACTCACCACATCCATAAACTCCCAAAGACCCAATAATGAAGCAAAACCAAAAAGAAAACAAAACAAAAAATCAAAAAGGGATTTCTTTCACCCAAAAAGAAAAACCCATTTCCATTTCTACAATTTCAAACCCCCCATTCCCCTTTCCTCTTCTTGCTTACACAAAAGTCAACGGCCTTCTTCCTATCTCTCTCTCTCTCTCTGTCTCCCTTCAATCTCTTTCTCCTACTTGACCTCTTCTTCTTGGCCTCTTCTTCTTCCTCCTCTGTTTCTGAATCTATCCGCCATGGGGATGGATGATTAACACTCTGTGATTCCGCTTTTTCTCAAAGTTGAGATCTTTTCAGCTTGGTTCATCAGTTGGCGAATTCCCAATTCTTGCTCTGCTTCTTTATTTCTATTTTTTTTTTAATTTTTTTTGGGGGTGTTCTTTGATGGGAAACGGTATCGGCAAGCTGACGGTCTGTTTCACGGGAGGCGGTGGTGGAGAGGCCCGCCGCCGGCACGACATATCCCTTCTGATATCCGACCCGCTCGACGAAGGCCTGGGCCACTCCTTCTGCTACGTCCGGCCCGACCCGGCCCGCCTCTCCTCCTCCAAGGTCCATAACTCCGAGGAGGCCACCACGTTCCGTACAATCTCCGGCGCCTCCATCAGCGCCAACACTTCCACCCCGCTCTCCACGGCCTTCATCGATCCCTACGTCTACAACTCCGTCGACAGGGCCGCCGCCTTCGAGAGCTCCACTTGCTTCGCCTCGATTCCCCTCCAGCCAATCCCTAGAAACCTACTCGGTACCTCCGTCTATTCGGGTCCCCTCCCGGGCCTAATCGTGCCCGGGTCCGGCCCGCTCGAGCGGGGCTTCCTATCGGGTCCCATCGAGAGGGGTTTCACGTCGGGTCCGCTGGATCGGGCGGGCTTGTTCTCGGGTCCCATGGAGGAGAAATTGGTCCCGGATTCGGATCAGTTCCAGCGCAGCTTCTCCCACGGCGGGTTCGCCTTCCGTCGCCGATCGGGGAAGCGATCGCTGATTCGGGTCCTGCAGCGGGCGATATCGAAGACCATATCCCGCGGCCAGAGCTCGATCGTCGCCCCGATTAAAAACGGCGTCCTCAAAGAACCCGATTGGATTCTCGCCTCGGAGAAGCAGCACAATGAGAATCTGACGGTCAGTAGCATCAACAATCTGAGCTGCGACGGCAGTTTGGAGGACGAGGATTCATTGGAAGGGCAGCAGAATCTGCAGTGGGCGCAGGGGAAAGCAGGGGAGGATCGGGTACACGTCGTCGTTTCGGACGAGCACGGGTGGGTCTTCGTCGGGATTTACGATGGGTTCAGCGGCCCCGATGCGCCGGATTTTCTGCTCTCCAACTTGTACTCCGCCGTCCATAAAGAGCTCAAAGGTTTGTTGTGGGATGATGATAAGCCGGAGCCTGTAAATGATGATGATGATAACAATGATCTCCCTGCCCCTGCATCTTCCCCTGTTTCGTTGGGGAGCCTTAATTCGACAGAAAGTTGTGAATTGAGGCAAGAGAGGTTTGGGTGCGAGAGTAACTGCGATATCGATGATGAGTGTGCGCAGTGCGTGGAGCAGGAGAATCATCCGTGTGTGAGTAAAGTTGTGAGCTTTGATTCGAACTTCAAGAGGAAAAGAGGAGGTAAGAACTCGAGAGGGAAGTACAGGGGAGCTTCGAAGAAATGGGAGGAAAATCAGAGGAGGTGGAAGTGCGAGTGGGACAAGGAGAGGTTGGAGCTCGACAGGAGACTCAAGGAGCAACTGAATCAGTCGAAATCAGATTCAGATAGGGCAATAAACCATGCGGATGTGCTGAAAGCGCTGTCTCAGGCTTTGAGGAAGACCGAGGAATCGTATCTTGATATAACAGATAAGATGCTTATGGAGAATCCCGAGCTGGCTTTAATGGGTTCTTGTGTGCTTGTGATGCTGATGAAGGGAGAAGATGTCTATGTGTTGAATGTGGGGGATAGTCGAGCTGTGTTGGCCCAGAAGGCCGAGCCTGATTATGGACTAGGACGGGTTAGGCAGGATTTGGAGAGGATCAATGAGGAAACTTTGTATGATATCGAAGCCTCGGATGAGGAAAGATCGACTGCCATGTCTAGTTTAACTGCTGTTCAGCTTACCATTGATCATAGCACCAGTGCAGAAGAGGTATGGATTTGCATTTTGAAGAAAATGATTGAACTTCTGACTCCGGATTGTCAATTGCTCATTAGGTTTTTTTTCCCCTTTCCAGGAAGTTCGAAGAATAAGAAGTGAGCATCCAGATGATGCTTGTGCCTTGGTGAATGACCGTGTGAAAGGTTCACTCAAGGTCACTCGGGCATTTGGTGCTGGTTTCTTGAAGCAGGTAAACTCAGAATTTTCCTTTGGTTAGAATCCCAAATGATTGAGAAAATGTGCATGATATGGAAATATGAGTAGAGATATGACCTGAAAGCTCGTATATACTTTGCAGACCTTTGTTTGCTACTAGTCTATTCAGCTTTAGTATTTGCTTTGGAATATCTTGTCCAGTTGTTTGCTTTGCTCTATGAATCAACTTCGTGTTCTGGAGCCATTAATGCTGTTTGTTTGCAGAATCCTAACTCGAACCTCCTGTGGTGAATGAATGTGTAGGCTAAATGGAACAATGCGCTCCTGGAGATGTTCAGAATCGACTACATTGGCAATTCTCCATACATAAACTGTGTACCATCCCTCTACCACCATAGATTGGGACCAAAGGACAGGTTTTTGATACTATGCTCAGACGGCCTCTATCAGTACTTAACCAACGAGGAGGCAGTTTCCGAGGTCGAACACTTCATCGCATTGCAGCCTGATGGGGATCCAGCTCAACATCTAGTTGAAGAAGTGATGTTCCGCGCAGCCAAGAAAGCTGGTACGTACCTAATAAACTCGGTGCGAAAAGATCCCTTATTGCACTCCAAACTATGCTCCTTTGCGGTTTGTGAGTGAAGAGATGTGCACTAAAGATCATATCTGAACTGAACTATCCTTGCTTTGCAGGTATGGATTTCCACGAGTTGCTAGAAATTCCACAAGGCGATCGGAGGAGATACCACGACGACGTCTCCATCATTGTTATTTCATTAGAGGGAAGGATATGGAGATCTTTTGTATAAGAGTAGCGAATGAACAGAAAACCCACAGATGATAGAACTGATATAGAGAGAAATCCGAAAAGAAAACAAAACTAAAAAGGAAGAAGAAATGTCAGGCATTTCCCTTTTGCCATTCTTAAATTTTTTCCCCCTTCTTTTGTTTGTCCCTGAATCACCTCTTGTGATGAAGATCCTAGTTGTGCAAGATCAGCAGTTTAGGTGGTGGAGGGTGGGGATCTTGTAAAGTCTGTAAAAGCTGGTTCTGGTTATATTTAAAAAAAAATGGCCATAGGAAGCAGAGGAACTGTAATTTTCTACAAATAAAATGACAACTTCTCTTTCTCCATAGAGAAAGGAGCCTTTTTGAGCATCATTTCCCTTCTCTGATAAAGACCTCCTTCATGGGTCAGCTGATATGTTAAAACTTTCTGAGTAGCTGTATCTGCTTTTTCACCACCCTTTTGAGCAGAGACGAGCCAAAAGACGAACAGCCTAATAAAAACCCGCATTGATAGCAATCTGGTTAGTTAGTTTCCTTCTTCCCGCATGGAAATGCAAGGCATTGTTTCAAATGCAGGAATGGACGTTCAATTTTGGTAGTATGAGCGGGGCATTGTGGGGTTGCTTTCAGGCAGTCAATGTTGATGAATCCAGAATCATTGCATTGCTTTTCTTGCTATGCCTCACTTATCTGAAATCTAAAGGCCTGGATTTGGGCACAAGGGTAGCTCCGATGGAGCAATGGCAGCCATTAATACATCCCCAGCCCACCCCCCGCCCATTAATTTCCTCTTTCTGATGAAAGTCAAAGGAGGAAATGAGGGTTCTGGACAGTGGGCACCTACTCGATTGCTTCATTCATCAACTGTACTTATTTATTATAGTACTTCTTGCAAGTAGTTTGGTTGGTTGTGTTTCGCGCCTGCAATTTCTACCAAATAAATTATATGTCGTGCCAGACACATTTGATTTGCATGTATTTGACATTGTCTAAGGGATTAAAGGGTGGTTTGGAGGAAGTTTTTATGTGAATTATTTTGAGCCAAATAATTTATAATGATTTATTTAGGTCAAAATAAGACGACACTTTATTGAGATGAATTATTTGAGCTTTGAGTTATTTACAAATAATTCATACTTTGTGTTATTTGCAAATAACTAGTTTTACTCCTTTGTTAATACCACATATATATGAATGATTAAGCCAAACAAAATATTTTATATACCACATCAAATTATCACAAACGAATCGTTGATGTAACTTGAATCGGACTATCAGCCGCTACGACTGGAATAATCGGGGGTTTCGCTGTCCGGTTAGCGAGTAGGATCCAGGGGCAACGCCTCGGTGGGGGTGCGGGGGCGGTGTATGGGCTCAATGTTATTTGGGTTCGAGTTTCTGGGCCTGGTTTGTAACCGTTTCCTTTGCCAAATTGGATTAGGTTTAGACCCACATGGAGAAGTATAAATACTTCTCATCTCCTCTGTAATCTGTAATCTCCTCGATATAGTGAAACTGGCTCTCTCTCACATGTGGACTAGCTAAAACACATCGTGTTAGTGAACCACGTAAATCGTGTGTCGTGTTTTCGATTCTCACTCTCGTATTCTTGCTTTCTCGATTCCAGTGATTTTCCGATCCGTAGCAGCGCGTTTATAACAAGTGGTATCAGAGCCGCGACTGGAAATAAGACTAGGGTTTCAATTATGATGAATGACGTCGGTGAACATGAAGATCGAGAAGTTCACGGGGAAGAACAGCTTCGCTATATGGCAGATCATGATGCAGGCTTTATTGAAACAACAAGGGCTGTGGGGCCGCTGTTTGCGAAACAGAAGAAGGTAGTGGTCGATAACAATGAGTGGAATACCCTGGAGGAGAAGGTCCACTCGACCATCATGCTATCATTGTCTGATGACATCATCATTGAAGTCGCTCGCGGGCTTGTGGTTGAAACTAGAGAGTCTGTACATGACTAAGTCTCTAACCAACAAGCTGCATCTCAAGCAACGGTTGTTCAACTTGAGGATGCAAGAAGGTACGCCTTTGAGGGAACATCTGAAGCAACTTAACTCTATTTAGTTAGATTTATGCAATATAGATGTGAAAGTTGATGATGAAGATGCTGCTCTAATCCTGCTTGTGTCTTTGCCGAGTTCATATGAGAATTTCGTGGATTCTTTTATTGCTGGTAAAGATAGCTTGTCGTTGGAGGATGTCAGATCTGCTCTTCACACGAGAGGGATTAGACATAAGGCATCCGGATCTGGTACAGGTGGTGAAGCATCAGGGTTGACTATCACAGGTGGAAAGGGAAAGAAGAAATCTAGTAAAGGGTAAAAGAGGAAGAAGGAGATCGGGCTTGCCCTAAGCTAGAGGTGTGAAGATTCCTACCTCTCAAGGGAGATTCAAGCAAGGAGGAAGGAAGATTGTCATCTCTTCATGGTTCTTTCTCTCATTTTTCTTGTTTTCCTTTGCCTAGCTATGGAATAGCCTACCTATTCACTTGGGTGTTGTGAACTCTAACTTGAAATATGTGATAGATTATATTAATTGAATGCTTTGTGTGTTGGTTTGTGTTTAATGCAAAGTTTGAGGTATTTTCGTGATGTTTGGGTTGTGTTCTTCATTTTTCATTACTATACCAATTAGACCTAGGTAGAGGGAATTCCCCTTTTTGTTAGGAGGCTTTGATAAGTTGGATTCCTTGGCCAATTTAGTCACCTACATAGGAAAAATTAGGGCAAACCTCATACTTCGATTTAACACTTTAACTTGGGTGTTACTTTGCCGTCCGGATTAAATTCCGAGGGATTGCCACCCTTAGTTTTATCGTTTAAGAGAGTTAGGACTCCTAACTTGTTGTTGCAATCCTTAGCCGAAAGGTTAAGAGAGCTAGACTCCCTAGTTTATTGTAGCAATCCTTAATCCATTGATTGAGAGAGCTAAGGTTCCTAGCTTAATTGTTTTCCTTAACCGATTGATTAAGAGAGTGAAGTTTCCTTCACTTGTTGCGTCTTCCTACGGTGTATTAACACACCTCCACACATTTGCATTTGATTTGGGTGATCTTGATATGTGGCTAGGGGGAGCAATACCCGGGTGAACTCTTCTCACATTTGGACAACCTCGATTTACTTTACTTGCTTGTTTTCATTTGTAGTTTTTTATAGTTTAAAACCCAAAAACGTTTGCTAGATAACATACTAAGCCATTGAAGTATGAGTACATAGACCGGCCCAAGTTTGACAATTAAAACATACTTACCCTATACTGCACCCAGCTAGAGTTTATGCTTGAGCGCTAGTCGGGATTTAAATCGCGGTGTATCCGTGCCGAGTCAATTATCAATCGCTTCAAATTTAGTTATCACAAAGATAATTTCCGTAGACCAACTACTTTAATTTCTTTACTTATAATGTCTAAATTCTGACAAAGAATTGTTCTTAATTATCCAATACACTATACCCTTCTTTTCTCTTCATAATTAGTTATAATGACACTTATACTATCCACTCAGACAACAAACAGTTAAGAGCTTAACACTCGGCTGAATCTATCAAAACAAAATGTTGTTACAACACATATATGGCATAAAACCAGTAAAAAACATAACACATCAAAACTAATGACTCGTTCACTTACCATTCCATTTTTCATAAACACATTGAAAACAATCTCTAACAACCAACAGACCCGTCTAAACTAATGCAACTTTTTCCATTAATCTGAAACAACCACATTCCATGCCGCTCAAAATGCGGGCAGAAAATCCAACTGCAAAGGAAAAATTTCAAACTGCGGCACTTTAAGCAAGAGCTGCCGGCCAGCGTAGGCAGGCAGGCCGTCCATTGTTGAATTTGTCAAATCCTCTCTTCCCTTTAAGTCCTTAACCATAGTAATTAACGCCCATCAATGACAAGAAGAAGAGAAAGAAGAAACCAACTACAACTCTTAATTACAATTAACAATTAGTTGTTCTTGTTTCAGTTCTAATAAGTTCTAACCTTCATAACAAATCCTCACTATCCCTAAATGGCTAAATTCACTCTCTCTGGATACCCGTTCATTCACACAAAAGCCTAGATTTCGTTCCTTACAAACCCACCACAAAGCTCGCTTCCCCACACGATTGCGAGATTTTTTGTTGTTAATTATTCAACTACACAGGAATACAAGACAAAAAAAGCCGATTAATTTATTAGCACAGTACCTTGATCGCCTTCTTCTGTCTCTGTTCTCTCTCTCTTTCATGGCATGACTCGTTCGTCTCGTGGATGAGTTTGTTCTCTTCCTCTTCTCTATTCAAATTTATGCTAACGTGGGCTTCCCGACACACGACCATTTCCTTCATTGGATTTGAAGTTTTCCTTCCTCTGTTTTCCCCGTTGAGACCAGACTTTTTTTCTTGTTTTCTCCTCGTCGGTTGTATCATCAATCATGTCGATCCTGAGCAAATCCAACAGCAGCTCCGGCATCTCCACCACCGGAGCGGCGGCGGCGCCGCCTGGTGGTGCTTCTTCCTTCCTGGAATTCAAAAAGCAGGCTTCTTTCTTCTTCAGGGAGAAGATCAAGACCGCTCGATTGGCTCTCACCGACGTCACTCCTGCTCAACTGTACCTTCCTTCTTCTCCTTTTCCTAAAATTTTCGTTCTTTGCATTCAAATGGGTTTTATCCCCTTCAGTTTGATTTTTCAAAAGATCCTGTTTTTCGATCTGGGTCGATCTCTCTCTCTCTCTCTGTCTGTGCAATGGTGCTCTGTTTTTTTGTTCTTTTCTTAATACCATAATTTGAATGTTTCCCTGTTTCCAAGGTTGACTGAAGATGCTACTAGTGGGAATCCATGGGCTCCAGACACTCGTACACTGGGATCCATCTCCAGGGCTGCTTTTGAGCTCGATGATTACTGGAGAATCGTGGAGATTCTCCATAAAAGGTTCTTCTGCTGCACTTTCTCATTTTTACTTTCGATCATACTCTTGGATCCTCTTTGTCTTGGGTTTCTTCTGAAAAAGGATCTTGGATATGAAATCAGATTGTCCAGATTTGAGAGAAAGAACTGGAGAGCGAGCTACCACTCCCTAATTCTGCTGGAACATTTGCTGACTCATGGACCTGAGAGCGTGGCCAGGGAGTTTCAGGAAGACAGAAATGCAATCAAGGACACCCAAAGCTTTCAGTACATTGACGAGAAAGGGTCTGTCTCTCTCCCGCTCGATCATCAGTTTGCATTCTTTTTTTTCTTCTTTTTCTTCCCCAATTACTTGATGAATTTTGTTGGTTTCAGCTTCAATTGGGGGCTGACGGTGAGGAAGAAATCGGACAGGATTCTGAAGCTGCTAGAGAGTGAAATTTTCCTCAAGGAGGAGAGACAAAGATCCAGAAAGCTAACCAGAGGGATCCAAGGATTCGGAAGCTTCTCCCAGAGATCAACGTTGTCTTCTTCTTCCAAACATGGCGTTCTCCAACAATCTTCATATGGGAGAAGCCATTCTCAGTACAACGATCACGATTCCGAGGAAAATCAGATTACATGTGAAACCCGAGAAAGTTTGATCCAAAATAAGATGAATAAAGATGTCAACTTTGAGAATGACAGAGTTGGGGGGCAGAGGAACCTCAACCCCACTGGTAAGAAACTTGAAGCAAGAAGCTTCAAGGAGAATATGGCTCCTGATGAAGAAGAAGTGGATGAAGCGTGGGACGACTACATTGGTGAAGTTAATCCGCTTTTGGACAGCCGGAGAGAGGAAGTAGCCAGGGTTCCAGTAGATGCAGAAGAAGATCATCCTTTCAGCAATCGTAATACTGAGTATCAAACAGCTGCTGCTTCTCTCCTTTCAGCAAGAGATGGAATCCTGCAAGGATGCTAAGAACGAAAACTAAAGCAAGCAAACACTTCGTCTGCAAAATTCTCCTGGCGACTTTCGGCAGAGGGAAAGGGAGTTTCTTTACTGTTTTTTGTGCTTCTTTTAGTAAATGTGGGTGAGGATTACAAGGCTTGAAGAAACCTTCAGTGGATTGATTGCTTTCCGTCTCCCAATACTAGCAACACTCTCAAGAACTGCTACATGTGTGTCGAATTCTGTACCAGAATGTCAAATGATTGAGCTATAATGGCTTGTGATTCCAAATAGAGAAAAAGGGTAGCTTTCGAACCCTTTTACATGATCATACAAGATAGACACATACAATGTGCAATCCTTTTATATGATAGAAGACCAAAGCCATGGGAAGGACTTCTGTATGTGCATCACCATATTTACAATGTGAAGTGACCATGACTTCTGTAGCTACTTATCTAATGGAAGCCTGGTTATATTACAAGAGAAATGTTAGATTACAAGTAAAATAAAAAAAGGCAGATTTAAGATCTGCAGAGCCATTCGTGGATTGCAAGACGGAGAGCATGATTAGGAGTTAGATTAAGATGACTCAATTTCAGATTGGTCATTGGAGATGTTTCGTGCCCATTTCGTAACCATTCACGGATGGCTTCACTCTCGTATGTGAATCCATCAGCTGCAATATGAGGATCATGCATTATTTCCTGCAGTAAAAGTGATGAGACCTGTGAGAGGTGAACGATGGCTACTAGACATTTTGCCAAACTGCAAAACTACAGGAGCATAAGGAAGTTCAATGCTCTGATAACAAGACCATAACCAGGGCAGGAGAAGTAATAATTGTTTACCTGAAGAATGGGGCACAAGAAAAAAGATGGCACTGGCCGCTCCTCCGAGACATGAAGCTGTTCCAATTCCCTCACAAGAGCAGGTGACAACTCAGGTCTGTTTCCACTGTTCAATTCACAGAACTGCAGTGCCAATTCGGCCAGACGTTTTGCCACAAACATCGGCCATTCTCCAGCAGAAGGATCCAAAATGGAGGACAGTTCCCCACATGACAGCATCCGTCGCATCTCACTAACCAATCCAACCGGAGGCCTCCCTGTGAGGAGCTGCAGAATGATTACACCGAAGGAGTAAATATCGGATTTGGGTGTCAGAACCCCGACCCTCTGGAACTCAGGATCCATGTAAGGGAAAGCACCCTTTGGCTCAGTACTTCTTCCTCGAAAACTTGGGATGTAGAGGTCGTCCTCTGATGCTAGCCTGCAGATGCCGAACTCACATATCTTACAACTGAGCTTAGAATCAAGCAAGATGTTCTGAGGTCTCAGATCCCCATGGACAATCTTTTCTGGTTTGGCAGAGTGCAAGAAAGAGAGGGCACTTGCAATTTCAGCTATCATCCTGGTTCGTATCGCCCATGTCAAGGATGAGTTGTTGTTACTATTCCTGATGAGGTGGTCCTGGATACTCCCATTTGGCAGATATTCATATATCAGACACCATGCTTCTGAGCATGCCCCAAGTAAAGTCACAAGATGAGGATGTTGTAGTTTTCCAAGAATTTCAACCTGTGTTAGGACGTATTGAACAGCTTAGAAGATGAAATCTTCACGCTTGGTGATGGTTAGAAAAGGCGTTTGAACGAGTTGGAATGACCAGGGGGACAAAAAAGCTCACCTCTTTATGAAACTCAGATTGGCCTTGCATGTTTTGTGAACATAGTTTCTTTATAGCAACAGTTCTGCCCAGCATTTCACCCTTGTAAACACAACCATATGCTCCTCCACCAAGTTTGAAGCTTTCAGAGAAATCACATGTTGCAGTTTGCAGATCAGTTAATGGAAATTCTGCCAAGTCAGGCAACTCTTCGACATAGCCAAGAAAACCATTGCATCTTGTAGCCGTCCCAGGCTGGCCATGGCTTCTCCATCGCTCAAGCCAATGCGAAGCTTCCATCTTTTGCCGCCGGATTCTCTGCTTTTCCTGAAGCAAGGAAGCAAGAGATGTTTGAACGAGTCTCAATTCTGTGACAGCTTCATCACGCCTAATATTCGCCTCATGTGTACAACTGTCGAGGAGGGCAACATTTCTCATTGTTCTTTGGAGCTCTCTAGTGAGTTGTCGTCTCTCTTCCAAGACTTTTTCTTGTTCCTCGCGTGTTCTCCTGAGTGCATCTTCGGCTTCTCTTCTAAGTTCCATTTCATGTGCAAGTGCAGATTGAAAGATTTTGACCTGAAGAAGAGAGAGCCAATAAAAACGATGCACCAACTTTTAGCACAAGGCTGCCAATCTGAAGCATTGACTAAATTCCAGCACAGCTGAATGAAAAGGAGGAGAGTGTGTAATCATGATTGAACCCTCAAACCCCCCCCCCCCCCCCCCCCATATAAAATTTAAGGATTATTCCCATAAATACAAGAAACCCACAAATGTCTGATCATATGATTGAGAATGCTACCTCGCCAACTGCTTGAAGAGCTTCATGTTCCAATCTTTTGCACTTCAGCAACTCCTCTGATGCTGTGCTCTTTGATAGTTCTGCTACTATGTTTATTTCCTCAAGCTGACAACATAAGCTTTCCCAGTCAAGCTTTGAATCATAATCAGAAGATACCCTTGTTTCAGCAGAAGCAGACCCCGACTCGGAACTACCACTTGTTGCCGGACTGAATGAAAAATGAAGGGCCTGAGAATGCGGCAAGCCTCTGTTGATAGAAGTAGATGCAATTGGTACTTTAGGACAATCACTCTGGACCCAGTTATTGACTCTGGCACATGTTATTCCACTACCAGAAAAAGAACGCTTAAATCTTGGATTGGTAGGTGGTTTATTAGTACTCAATCGAAGTGATCTAGACCTCGGATCCACAGAAATTCCAGCATTTGCATGCTCTGGTATCTGAAAACGGGGTGGCCCTTCCGAAGCTTCTCTCGTCCAGACAAGGTTCCCTTTGTTGATAAACCAAATTTGACAGCAAATGGGAGCTTCTTTGGCTACATAATCCACCTTTGTCGAGCCCTTCTTAACCCTCAGCCAACTGTAATCAATGAACACCAGGATGGGGTGACTTAGAACTATCAACGAGACTTGACTCTGGAAACACAAGTCTCACTAAAGCTTAGCTTAAGGGCCAGACTGATACTTGGTATATAAGATAATTTTTGCTATCGAAGTTGTATGGACCACTTCATTCACACTGTTTGATTGCAACTTCATCCCTTAAAAGTAAGTAAACTACTCAAGAAGCATCTGGATGAGCAACTGTGATCACGGGTTGACTGTACATGCTGCTAGAAGCTTAGAACACAGCTGAAAACAACAAATGGTGCCACTTACTTCTCAGGTACAGCCCCCATAACAAGCTTTTGGACGCCTTCCCGGTTCACCAAGTCTAAAATTCCCTTTTGAACTTGTTCACATTCAACATAAATGTAACTTGCTTCAACCTACATAGGTTTTATGATACTGCTCCATTAGTTTGTGAAAGAAATGCACAATCAGGTTCAATAACTTTGGCAGTAAAGCATTCCCAGGGGATCTAAATTAACAACAGCAGCTGTCACAATTGAGAGGAACAATGTAGAACCTTATAAAGAATGGCATGCCAGTTGAATAGCTACCACTTAGCCCAGCAAAGCTAAAGGGTTGAATTCCTAACTCTCTCAAACTATTGAAAATATAATAAGAAAACCAAGGATGGAGACAAGCATGATTTCTGAAAAAATAAAACAATTCCCTTTCAGCAACCACAAAATGCACACAGGACAAACTGAAGAATGATAACAAGTATATAAAACTGGGTCTTAGGGCCAGAGTTAAGAGAAGAGAGGAAGAGGAAAAATACCTTTGCTCGACGGAAAATAGCCAGGTAGCGCTCCAAAAGCTGCCTCATCAGCCGCTTCTCCTCCCTTCTATGCGCCAACACTACTTCAGGATTCGCTCCATGTGCTGGCAATCTTCCCACTGCAATCACACATATTAATCTACCCAACCCATCGAAAGGAAACGTAATAGAGCAAAATGTGGAGGGAAGTCTGTACAGAGAGTCGGAATGAGAGGAGAGGGCTGGTGGACGTGAAGCAGACAAATTTGGTGGCCGGTGAAGTGTTTGAAGCTCCATTGAATCACAGAAGCCGATTTCTCCACGGATTTGCCCACCGCCACATAAACCTTTGGGGAGCAAGTAGTATCAGAACTGGTGCCAAGGGTGACTTCTTCCGCGATATCAGATAACTGGGTGGACATCGTCCGGCCGAACCCAAGCCGGGATTCCGGCGACGGGAAGGACGAACCGGAGGGAATAGGTCGTGGAGTGAGGTCGTGATGATGATTATGAGGAGGAAGAAGCGGGTTTAGGAGCTCCATGGACTGACCCAGATAGAAAGATGAGAGAGAGAGGGAAAGAATGGTAAAAGTGAGATATGGGTGTGGAAAATGGAATTGGGGAAAATAATTTTCTTTTGGAGGTGGGGGAAGGAGAGATGGCAAATTCTAATCATGGGGTCGACGGGAAGGAAAGGTGGCTTGTGCTTTCCCTGATCTTTCCGCCCATTGTTGACTTGTTTGTATTCTTGTTCTTAGTTCTACTCGCGGCAAATATTCTTCGTCCCTAGACGTTGGCGTCGGGCCGGGTTGTCCGCGGGGACAGGAGAAGTCAACCTCGCCGATGGAAATAAAATAATTATGTGTATCAGTGTATGACTGTATGGCGTATGCCAAGGAATAAGGAATTTCAGAAAATTCCAACTATCCATCCGGAGTTTGGTTACCACTTCGTTGGGCGAGAATACAAGAGCGCCAATTATTTTTGACAACTGACATCATTCATTTCATTTCAAACCCAAACAAAGGGAAACACATAGATTACAATAATGGAGCGACAAGGTCGGCAATGAAAATCCATTCAAGAGGAAGGAGATCAAGACGAGAGTTTCTAGCGATCCAATCAGCTAACTTATTGAATCGACGAGGAACAAACTCAACCGAGATCCAAGGAGAAACACAGAGAATGGAAACCACACGAGCAAGGGATGCCCGGCACTGCCAGGGCAAAAGGCTCGGATCCTGTCTCAACGCATTCATCAACCTCTGACAATCAGAGCGGACACACGTTGGTACAGGGTCCTGGGCCGCCCAGATAACTGCATTAAGAATCGCAAACACTTCCGCTTGTAACGGAGAAGAACAAAAGAACCCCTCAGCCTTCCCATCGATAACCTGACCGTGGGAGTTTGCAATAACAATCCCATAAGCCGCCACCTGTGCATCAGAAACAAACGAACCATCACAATGCACAACCTTACTGAAAGGACCAGGCAGTGATAAGGTCGACGACCAAGAACTCTCAGGCTGAGAAGGCAAACCAGCTGGACATGAGGAGACATGAGCTGAGGATCCGATCCTAGCTTCTTGGACATTCAACACATCACGTTCAGCTAAAATTGCCACAGAGGGCGGAGAGAACGCCCAGCTCTCAAATACCCACCCATTTCGAGCAGTCCAGATATTCCAAAGGGAACACACAATCTTGGTAATATGGCCAACGGATGCCCTGTCTTTTAGTCCAAAGAACCAATCCACAAAGCAAGAGAGCCACAGGAAACACATTCAGCAGCCCAAGCCGAGACCAAGTCTCAAGCGCCTTGGGGCAGCGGAAGAAGCAATGCATAATCTTTTTCTCTTGGTCCTCACAGAGTGGGCACAACGGGTTAGGAGCACACTTGCGGTCGAACAGCCTCACTCGTGTTGCAATTTTGACCACATTTCCAGATGAAAAAACGAAGCTTAGGAGGCAGCTTGAGACCCCACAACCACTTCCAGTCATCTCTGTTAGGTCGAGAAGAAGAGGTCAAGTCATTAACCAGAGTGGAATCTCTAATCTCTTGAAACATCCGATAGGCAGACTTAACAGTGTAACCACCTGACTCCGTAAGATGCCAAATTCAGCTGTCCTTATCAGTACAGGGACCGACCGGAACATGGGCAATAGCTTGAGCAATCTCATCTGGCACCAGATTACGTATGACATCCATTTTCCAGCTTCGAGAATCACGGTCAATCCAATCACTAACTTTGGATGGCTCCAACCCCAAGTGAGACAGGTTGTAACATGGAATGGAAGGAAGCCAAGGGTCACAGTGACACCAAAGGCGATGAATCCCTGGTTGAGAAAACAAAAATCAGTAATGTTCAAATCAAGTCGATTGAATGCGTTGGTCAGTTTTTTTTAATATATAGTTTTGTTAATTAAAATGAGAAAAAAAAAAGAAATACAAAGCATCCAATCTGTTGTAGAAATCTCATACACAAACAAAAGAAATAGGCAAACAATATATGCATGGAATCACCAACACATAATAACTTTTGTCATATCCCTACCACTGTGAAATCCTACCAAATCACTCCTAACCACTCTGCTACACTAAACACACAAATGAATTACAGCTCTATACTTTCTATCATTTCATTATGTATATGTCAATCGTCATGAACCATCCCCGTCACCATGATTCTTATCCTTCTTGACAACAAACACACTGATTAGTCCACTTTTACTCCTTTTTCTTGGCATCTACATGGCATTTTGCATTAGTGCACATTAATTAAAATGACCATTCCTTGTTGCAATTCATGGCTTGGGGTAATATCACTTCAGTCATAATACAAATTTACATTAAATGAAAAGAATGATCATTATAATAGCCATGTAAAATTTAGAGTATCAATGTTGATTCCTCTCTTCTCCTCGGTGGCTTCATCAATAAAATGAGATTGATGACTATCTCTACCAACGCATTCTATATGATCATAGTATGACCTTTTGTATAAACCATTTCCGCCTTACCATTTTCGCATCGCAACTCCAAGTGCTAACTTGCTGGAGCTCTCCTCTAGGTAAACAACTTGTATCAACATCAGCCATGAAAACAAAAATTGCTTTGTTTGAGACATTGTCAACCCCCAATCAAATTGACGTGGGTCATTGCTCTCTTACCATCTAAATTAAAGAGGAAGCTCGGGTTAGCCTCTTTTATAGATTAACTTGACAATTTCTAGAGGTGATACAATCACGATTCACAATTCTAGAACAACCACTTCAGATAATACAATCTTATGGAAACAACACTAATGAAGCACCTAAATTACAATTCTGTACATGTTTCCTACGAGGGTGTGCATGTGCAGATTAAGAAAACTATAAGAATTAAGGAGGGAGCTTACTTGGCACGCGGTTTTGATGAGCAAAAATGTCGTCAATAAATTCCAGGTGGATATGTCCAATCAATCGGGTCTAGACATGCATATATATCAACATGCTATACTACAAACACAAAGAGTTCGGTTTGTCCTTTCCATGATAACATATGCTCACCATCTTGTATCTGCTCCAATTATCTCTACCACTCGTGCTTTTTATATTGTAGTAATTAGAACCCAACTTTTAAATCTGGAAGCAAGTGACCACTATCACGAAATATCTATTGTAAAAAGGTGTTATCAAAGCCGAGCCGAGCCGGCCGTCCGAACCATCAAAACCGCCATCCGGCCACATAACAGGCTCGGCTCAGCTATTTAGTCGGAACGGGTCTCTAGGGTGGTCGGCGAGCGACCGAGGCGGTTAACCGCTCGAGCCGTTCGTCCGGCTTTTCCCATTGGGCCAGTTGGTTTAATTAAAAAAAATGGAAAAACAAAAACGAAAAAATGAAAGGGGAGGGTCGGGCTGAAACCAACAACCCTAGTTCCTATTTTGATCTCGTCTTCGTGCATGAGGCGCCGCTTCCTTCGCAGTCCAAATCACATTCCCCGTCGCCCGTCGCCATCGCCTATTGCCATCGCCCGTCGCCAGTCCCCTTTCGCCAGTCAACGCGCCACTCCAAATTGCAGTCCCCATCGTCGTCGTTCCCGATCTAGCGTTTGAAATTAAGAGAAGAGAGATGGGAAAATTGAAAAAAAGAAAGAGAGGGGATAGGGGGAGAGCGGCGCTGCCGCTAGGGTGGGTGGGGGTTAGTGTTTGTTATCTTGTAGTATATATATATATATATATATATATATGGGGAGTTCTACGGTACCCCGGGTGAAATCCGGGGTACCGCATACCTTAAGTAAGAAAACCCTATCTAGAACTTGAATTGACTGATCTTTCGGACATTATACTATACTCTAACCCATAAAGATCAAAATCTAGGTCTTAATTCACTAAATCTTATACCCCAAGATCAATTTAATTAGAAACAATAATCGACGGTTATGATTCGTCCAAATATAGGCAAAAAAAGTAATGCTCCATCTTAGGGTTTATAGTTTATGATTTAGATAATTAGGACCTAGGGTTCACTCATTAAGGGTTAGGGTATAGTATCATGCCCAAAAATCATGCTAATTCGAGGTCTAGATAGCGTTTTCATACTCAAGGTATGCGGTACCCCGGATTTCACCCGGGGTACCGTAGAACTCCCCATATATATATATATATAAATTATTAAAAATACTAATTGACATCTGAAAAGTAAATTTTATTTTAGTCATTAAATTATTAAATTGTTACCTTATGTGTCTTCTACTTATGATATTATTATTTATAAGGTACCGGTTTTCTAACGGTTTTTTAACGGTCAAATACCAGTTGGACCATTAAAGTACGAACCGTTCGCGTTATCAAGTCATGCTCCAGTTCGGTTTTGACAACATTAGTAAAAACTTATCCGCAATCATGAAACCATCTTCTTTTTTTTGGGTAGAACATGAAACCATCTTCTACAAAACATATAAGACAATGTCAATAAAAGCTTATTGCCACATCAGCCCGTTCTGTTCATACCGCATAACTCGGAGGGATTAATTGGCCATCTCATCTCGCCTTTTTGCCAAAACCCATCCGTGCTGTCACTTTTTTTTTACATTTTACAATGCCACAAATTCCTTTTCTACAAGCCCACGGCTACTCACCCACTTCTTACACTAAAAATAAATAATTTTTGTGGAAATTCAATATTTGGAAGACACCTGGACAATAAGTTTATTATTTGGGTAATTATTTCTGTTGCAGGGTTCCTCTTTTTCATTAACATTGTAGTAATATTTCCAAGACTCATTTTTACCCTAACAAAAAAAATTGAATGTGAAAAATGCCCTAATCTTTTCTTTTAGATCACAATTTTATCGTATATGTAGATTTATAAAACCATTTATATATTTAGATTTAAAAAATTATATCTACTGATTGTAATTTAAGAAAGGGAGACCGAATGATCTATAAGGATAAGGAGAGAATAAGTGATTTTGGGCACAATTGATCGGATTTTTTGTCGCCACTAACCTGATTTTTTGAGTTGGCACGCATTTTTAGGCATGTTATTAAAACAGTTACCAAATCTCTAACAAAAATTCAGCAAACCATGTCTAATTCATTTTACCTCGGATTTCAAAAAAATTGCTTAGAAAGATTAAACTTTTTGTACTCTACAATATATGATCCATTTTGATTTTTTTAGCATAAATTTTTACTTTATCTTACCACTATCATATCATGATATTATGGTATGAGCGTTGTCAATCTTGCTATGATAGTAAGATTATGGTATGACAGTGGTGAGATGATAGCATGAACTTTTATCATAGTGGTATGATAATTGTAAGATATTATGAAGTTTTATTTTTGAGAATTTTTTGTTGATATCATAATATCATGATATTATCATAGTATCATAGTGATAATAGCATTATATGACATGGATATTGTAGTGCAGTCAATCTTACCATCAAAGCAGTCAAAATCGGGATTTTGATCGTAAAATCGTAGGATTTTTGGATTTTACTTAGGGATTCCGATCCTGATTTTACTATAAAATCGGTGGACCTTAAAATCGTTTAAAATCGGGATTAAAATCGTTAAAATCGTAAAATCCTACCAAAATCGGGATTAAAATCGTATGAGAACAAAATAGGCTGTTTGAGCAAATTTTAAAAAAGCGGAACTGATTTGGCAAAAAGGGCAATGATGGGGATCTTCTCAAATATTTTTCCTATTAAAAAAATTTTGAAAAGAAAAAATAACCAAATTATGGCTCGGTAATTCTCTTTCCCTTCATCCCGTTAAACTCATCGGCAAAATAGTTTTCCTAATATTGTATTTGCAGAAGAATTAATATCATTATTAACTCATTAATTGATTAATTAATACATTTTTGCCAAGCCACTAGCATTAATTATTCAATTAGAGTTCATATATTATTAGTTTTAAATCATGATTAACAGACAATGTTGAAATTAACCTGACCGAAGTACTACTTTGAGTTAAACTACCTAAACACAACATGAAAAACAAGAGCCAAGCTCCATGAGATCTATCATTTCCTCGTGATTTATTTTAGTTATGCATTAAATAACAATTAAAATGATGATCTTGGAACATTAATCTTGAGAATTATCATTTTCAATATTATGTGCCTTTGTGTTAGTAATGGTTTACATTATTAATATGATTATATCTTAGTTTCTATATGGAACTTAAATCCTACGATTTTACGATTCCGATTTTACTCCAGTTTTCGATTTTTGATAAAATCCCGATTTTGACTGCTTTGCTTACCATAGTGGCAACTCACTATATGATAGTGATAAGATTACATCAAATATGTAATTTTATAAAAATATTTATTTTTGTTCAAAATATAGCAGATTGAAATCATTGTGTAATTTTTTTTGGTTAATTCTGAATAAAAATGAAGGATATATTACCATATTAAGAAAAATCTAATATTATTAAAAAATAGCATTTAACTGGTCAAGATTCTCTCCCACTACTCTAAATTCGTGTCAGTAAAAAAATAGTTATTGAAAAAGGGGAACGACATTACCCGTCTGTCCCTTTAATCCTTATATATATGAGTTGGGTTTGTTATATGGGATTTTGATGTATGGTTAAACTTAAGATTTTATAGGGATTTGTAAAATAGAGTTTTGCATGTCATCCCTTCGAAATAAGAATTGACATTTCAATAGGTTAATATAAATTGGATTTTCGATAGAGAAATAAATATTGGGAATAAATAATAAGTTTCAATTTTTATACAAAAAAGGTAGAAAGGAACAAGGAATTCGTTAAAAAAAGAGAGGTAGACAAAAATAGTTTTTTTTCCCGCATAGCGGGGAGGCCGAAGCCAAGAAACAGAGGGGAAAGTTACCGGGGGTTACAAGGAAGAAGGAGGTCGAGTAATGACTCGATGCTCAAAAGTTGTGCCCATGATGTCATCCCTAAGAATCGGTCAAAGTCCGGTTGGATTTATCATAGGCACACAAGAAGTTATCCATCATTGGATTTGGAAGTCCAAGGTAATTCTTTTAATTTATTTAAAGAAGCTAATTTACTTTGATATCCTTTTAACGTTAGCCTATTTGATTTTTTTTATTTTCTCATTAACTTTATCTATTAAGTAATATCATATTATTTTTTCAATGCGCCGCTTAGTTTAATACAAAGTAACTTATAATTTTAAGATGGAATATATTTTTATCTTATAGAAATTTTAATTTCACATTTAGTTTGTCTCTAGGTATTTTCACATAGTTGTTCAATTGTGACAATGTTTAAATATTTAAATAAAATTTTTATAACTAAAATGGAGATATTTTAACACTAATTCATAGTTAAAAATATGAAAATTTAAACGTATGTTATTTGAAAAAATAAAATATTAATTCACAAAAACGACAACCCGGCCAATCAGCCGGGCCACAATCTAGTGTTTTATATGTTGAAAATCAACATTATAACTTGAATAGTTCAATTCTGCAATAATCTCAGCTCTTACATATAAATTTTGTGTTAAAGTGGTATGATTAAAGCTATTCCCTATGTTAACACTAGTCATAATAGTCTTTGTTTACTGGAAACTAATCACAAAAACATTTCAAATCAGAAAATGATGATACTGAAAAGGAGTATCATAACAAAAGTAACAAAAAGTATAGCTATTTATCTTTAATCAACTTAAAAGTCAACCTAGAAGATCAACCAAATGAACTGATGTTAAGAGATCACACATTACTGTCAAAGAAACTAAATAACCCATTAGTAAGATCTCCAAGAAAGAACAATCAATCTTTCCAATTTTACCCCTAAAAAAATTGCTTTGCGTAACCATATAGGTGGAGGAAGTTAGGCGGTTGTCGAGTCCGATATGAAGGTTTGGAGAGACGGTGATGGTTGAGCGTTTAGTAGGCCGGGAGCCCGAGACATTGTTTATCTTTAATCAACTCAAAAGTCAACCTAGAAGATCAACCAAATGAACTGATGTTAAGAGATCACACATTACTGTCAAAGAAACTACATAACCCACCAGTCGGGTCTCCACGCAAGAACACCCAACCTTTCCATCTTTACCCCTTCGAAAATTGCTTTGCGTAACAATATAGGTGGAGGTTAGGTGGTTGTTGAGTCCGGTGGGAAGGTTTGGAGAGACGACGATGGTTGAGCGTTTAGTAGGTCGGGACACCATTTAAACCTGTTTACATTAGTTGCACCTTTTCAAAACGCATTCGACAAACTAACATCAGTCAACCTTTCCATATTTACCTCTCTCTTAAAGATACATGTGCCCCATATTCACTCAAAGCTTCTATATTCAAAAACATTGTTGCTTTATTGTAGTTATATTATCTATGTCAAGAATTCTTCATCGCTTCTACACATTTAATACTGCAATTTGATGTGCATTATTTGCACCAATGACATTAGGCTTGCGATTTTAAAATTATTCTCCTTTTATAAGACAAATAGAAATAGAAATAATTATTAAACTCGAATTAAAATAATCGAAGTATGAAAATATAAGTATCAAATGCCAAAAAATATTTAGGGGAGAGTTAGTGGCTTAGCTAACTGTGATGGAAAATTCCTATGAATTTTCATATCTAAGCTTCTTGTATATTTTTTATTTTAAAAGTTTGAACGAATTTGTTTAGTGTAACTGGTTATGTTTCTTGTATTTTCTCAAAGAGATCATAATTCAAATCCCATCACTTATGTATTTTTCCTGTAAATAAGAAAATAATAAATGACTATGAACACGAATCCACCCTTCCTACTTTTGCTATGGATGCAAGGATTTTGTAATGGGGGAGCACCTTTTCCATTTCACTATTATATTAGGTGTAGCGAAAGTAACCCGAATGGTTGAGCGTTTGGTGGGTCAGACACTATCTGAGCCCGTTTACATTAACAGAGCCTTTTCCATCCGCATTGGGCAAACCAACAACACTCAATATTTCCATATTTACCCCTCTAAAATTGCTTTGTCGTAACAATAGAGGTAGAGGAGGTTAGCCGGTTGTTAATTATGATGGGAAGTTTGAAGAGACACCGATGGTTGAACATTTAGTGGGTCGGGGCACTAATTGGCACTGTTTACATTAGTAGTGTCTTTTCCATCCGCGTTCGGCAAACCAACATCACTCAAAATTTCCATATTTACCCATCTCTTAAAGACATGTGCCCATTTCACTCAAAAGTTCTATGTTTAAAAATATCGTTACTTTATGGTAGTTATAACAATTAAGTAGAAGTTAAGAATTCTACATCGCTTCTACACATTCAGGAGCGCAATTCGATATGTAATGTTTGAATCAATGATATTTCGTTTGCTAACTGTGGTGGAAAAGTCCTATGATTATTCATATTTTAGCAACCTGTATGTTTTTAATTGAAAAAGTTCACACAAATGTGTTTATTGTAACTGGTTATGTTTCTTATCTTTGTTCGAAGAGACCACGGTTCAAATCTCATCATTACTGATGTATTTTTTCTGTAAATAAGAAAATAATTAATGATTGTGAGGACGAATCTACCCTCATATTTTCACTCTGGATGCAGAAAATTTAAAATGGGGCTTCAAGTTTTCTCATTTGGCTTTTATTTATTGTGTAGATTAGATATATTACCATGCAAGTAGTACTTAAGGGGTCTGGCGGGCTACGCACAAGCCCACCGTATAGTTATATGCAGCTCTTTTATCAGAGAAAGGGAAAAGAAAGAAAATAACCTAGTGGCCAGGGTTTTTGATAAATGGTCCTAGGACTAGGGTTCCGTCGCCAGGGCCACAGATGGGAGGAGGTGGCCCGAGCTTGGGCCAATAGTACAATGGATCGAACCCGCGCCCGTGGGGTGTAGGCCAGACCGGAATAGCTGGAACAAGGCCCACCCTAGGAATGAGGCCGACAATGGAAGGCCCACTCACAACTAACTGGATTGCTGCGAACCCATGGGCCTCTCATTATCCAGGGGCGAATGACGTGGGTGGGTTTGCGGGTCTCTAACAAACGCCGTCGTGGGCCGCAACACCATGGACCGCGACACGGGGCCTGCTGAATGTGCCAACACAGCGAGAGGAACAGGCGGCGGCAACGGCTTGGATGAGAGCTGGAAATCCGGGCCCATCCGCTGGGTATGGACCGAGTATGATGAGTCCAATTAGTTGGGATGGAGCAATGGCCAACCAGGGCGGACCGTATGGGTTCGGTCAACAAGGTGGCTTCGACCGGGGGCCAAGGTTTGAAAAAGAACGAGTTGGACCGTTCAAACCTAAACTCGCACAATTGGAGTTTGCTAAATTTACTGGGAGAGAAGATCCTTTTGGATGGTTTGCACGTGTAGAGCAGTTTTTCAAAATTCAAGAGACACGGGAAGACACAAGGTGCTCCTCGCATCTTACCATATGGTGGGTGATGCTAACCAGTGGTGGCAATGGATGGATCGCACCTACCAAGCATCGAACATGGCGATTTCGTGGCCGCTATTTAAAGAGGAGCTTTGGGCAAGGTTTGGACCGGCGGAGACTATGTCAAGTCATGAAGCTCTCGCAAAGATCAAGCAAACTGAATCTTTGGGAGATTATCTCTTGGCTTTGGAGAAGCTGGGGAACCGATGCTATGGATGAAACCAAGCTGATAATGTTACAACCACAACATGTTTTGAATGACTAATTTTTTTTTCAAATATAGAAAAATATATATCAGTGTGTAGATGATCATAATTAATGCGTTCTTTCTATGATTTTTTTTAATTTCATGTTAAAATGAATTGAGATATTATCCGATTAAGAACAATGATATATTAGAAAAGGGTTAATACCTTATTTTGGCCCGAACTATGACCATATAATCAACTTTGGCCCGTGGTTTCATAAATTAACATCCTGGCCTCAACTATTCAGCATATAGACTCAATTGGCCCGACACATAATTTGACCGTTAGTCAACACGCCATGTCATTGCCTAGTTAGCCTAAAAATCATTAAAAAAATACAAATTTTAAAATATTTTTCTAATTTTTCTTATTTATTATCAAATTAACCAAAAATAAATTATAAAAAACATAAAAATAAATTTGATTTTTTACTTTTTGGATAATTTGAAAAATGATAAATTTTATAAATTAACCAAAAATTATCAAATTATTTATATTTTTAAAACTTCCCACCAAAATATAATTTATATCATAATATTTAAATTTATAAAATTTAATTTGATAATTGTTTCTTAATTTATAAAATTTATCATTTTCAAATATCACAAAAAAATATTTTATATTTTTAGAATTTTATATTTTGGTTAATTGGAAAATGATAAATAATAGAAATTAGGAAAATAATTTGAATTTAAATTTTTTTAATGACATGGCATGTTGACTAACGGTCAACGGAGTTGACCGTCCAAATTGACGGTCAAACTATGTGTCGGGCCAATTGAGTCTATATGCTGCATAGTTGAGGCTAGGATGTTAATTTCTGAAACCACGAGCCAAAGTTGATTATATGGTCATAGTTCGGGCCAAAATAAGGTATTAACATTCACTTTGATTGGTAAAAAATCTCCCTTCTCTTCTCCGAATCTCTGGTCACTCAAAGAAAAAAATTGAGGGCACAAAAATTACCACTCTAATCCCCCTTCTCCTTATATGAGTTATGGGGAGTCAGATGAGATTTAATAGATGACTCTAGATTAAGGTTTTATAGAGTTTTGTAATATAGAGCTTTATGTACCGTATCCGCTTCCATAAATAATTAAGAACGTTCGGAAAGTGAACTGAGTGATTCTTTCATTAAGAGAAGAGAGAACCCAACAGTATGGATATGTGACTACATAGTAGGTAAGTTATAACATATAAAAAAGACCAACAAAGAAAGACTCATTATTTAAAAAAGTAGTACATAGGATATAGGATGATATCGATCGATATGGAAAGTATTACATAAGATTTGTAAATGGAAACATTAAGCTGCTTCATTATTCATTAGAATAGCCTTGTTCTACTTCGGGTTTATCCGGTGATATGGTGCAACTGTATTTGTCAAAAAAAAAAAAAAAAAACCCCCCCGGAGAATGAAGGTTAAATCACGAGTTTGCTACAATAATAATATTTCAAAACAGCAAATTGATTTAATGTTAATGGTTGTAAATTGTAATACGTACGTACGGTGCAATTAATGGATGGCAAGCCGCGCTCATGCATCAGCAGCAACTTATGCAAACCTTGCCAAATTTCGTGGACTTACAACCACAACAATAACCATTCGGATTCGCGTTGGTGCTGCATCCTCCTATAGTCCTTGGGCAATAAAACCCTTCAACTGCGGCAGCGCCGCCTTCGTCTCCTAGTGACTCTGCAAATCCAATCCACGTAATGCAATGAAGCGATCATTCACAATATTTATATATCGATACGACGTATAAATATGTGGGGATGATATGCACTAATAAAAATAGAAATGCATGCTACTGACGATGATGATGCTCCTGATCTGCGTGGTCAGAGCGAGGGAACGGGAGTGCGGCCATGGAGTAACGAGGCACGACGACCAGCGCCAACACAAGGAGAGAAACGCCAATGATCAGCATCGGCGGCGAAGCGGCTTTCTTGTTGTAGTTGGAAGAATCCATCGCAAGAACAGAAGGGTGGCAGCAAGTAGAGGCTTTGTGTGCTCGTTCACAAGTACTGTTATGATATCGAGACACTGAGAATTATATTAACGAGTGATCTCGGTGGTGATTTATATATGCGCGCAGCGGCCGGCCGGCTGATAGCATTTTTGACAACTTAGAAAGTGTCTCCGGTACTGCATTTTTAAGACAGTTTTTGTTGCCGAAAATTCTCGATCGGTACTGCAATTAATTACAAGAGTCAAAGATCCGGTACGTTATTGGTTACAAATCACAGAAGTTGAGAAGGGGGTGAGAGTTACGTAGGGGAGAATACCATCCACACTCTTTGTTGCAATCACCGGTAGGCAGATCTAGCCTGTCCGACCTGAAGTAGCTTGTGATTTAACCTCAAGTTACGTTAGCGGATTTAACTCAAATTATGTAACTAAGGTGTAAGAGGTTAAAAAGGCCTAACAAAACCCTTTTCCAACAACTTGATTTATTGAAACCAAGTGATTAGTTCGCCAACATGGTATCAGAGCCTAGAACCGAAAAGTCGTGATTTCGAATCCTCATGACGACACCCAATTTAAACAATGGTTTAGTACAAAGAATGATATGTACAACCTGTACAAACCGAAAGCCTAATGGGTTTGACAACACAAGGAATGATTCGTTCAACATGTGCAAACCGTATAAGAAAACTCCGAAAAAGGTACACTTTCGTTTGAGTGGGCGTGCAAGAGATTATAAAGTTTAACAAACCATTTCCCAACAACTCGAGTTATTGGGATTAATTGGTTAGTTCGCTAACATGGTATTAGAGCCTACGACGAAAGGTCATGATTTCGAATCATCATGAGTAGGGATGACAATTTTGCCCATATCCATGGGTATTTTACTATCCAACCCAATTGGGTTGGGTATGAAATCCAAATATATGGATATGGGTAGAGTTTGATGGGTTTGCACCCATACCCATTTACTTTGGGTTGGGTTGGGTTTATATCAAATGGATTTGGGTTTGTACCCATGCCCAAATACAAATTACAGTTTGGTACCCAAACTTAATAGATATGCATATTTAGTACCTAAATTTAATTTTGTTTGCATATAAGTCCTCAAAATATTGATGGAAAATTACGTTTTGGTACCTAAATTTTTTTTGTCTTACATTTTGGTACCTAAAATTTTCAAGTTTTACAAATAAGTCCAATTTTTGCATGTGTAGTTAAAACACCCTCAAGTAAATGGATATCCATATCCAACTCATACCCATTTAGATAATATCCATATCAAACCCAAACCCATATACAAACCCCAAACCCATACACACATCACCCAAACCCTACCCATAATAAATGGGTCTACTTGGGTTTGGGCAAAATTACCCATGGGTGGGTAAATTGCCATTCCTAATCATGAGGACCCCCATTTAATGCCAATTTGTTTAGCACGAAGGATGGTATGTCCAACCTGTGCAAACTAAAGCCTTGTGGTTTAGCAGCACAAGATTTCAACTTGTACAAATCCACAATTCGACATGGGCTTTCGTTTGAGGGAGTGTGTAAGAAATTAAAATGTTTAACAAACACTTTCCCAACAACTCGAGTTATTGGAAGCAAGTGGTTAGTTTGCTAACATAAGGAGTCATTTGGAGAACATGATTTATACCATGAATTCACGAATCCGTACATTTTATAGAAAGTTATATTATTTTGTTGCTTTTTTATGGTGAATTTTAGTTTTAACCTACAAATTTGATATCATACTTAGAAAGCGTCTCCGGCATATAACCAGCGGGAAGACTTTTTGTCCGCAACAACTCTGATCGTTACTTCAATTACAAGAGGAGATCCCATGTGTTACTGTTTACAAATCACATAACTGCTTAGCAAGGAGATCAGAGTTGCGGGAGAATACCATCCACTGTTTGTTGCTACTTAGGCGGCAATACCCCGCGGATATATTCCTACGTAGCTGATGGGTTGACCTCATTTCCACGGATTCAACCTCAAATTTTAAGTAACTAGAATCTTTTCCCTGAAAGAGCCGCCTCCCAAGCTGAGCTATTCTTGTTGTTCAATTTTCACCAACAAATTTTAAGTAACTAGCCCTAATCATTTTTGGGTAAATATACAATATAATAGCCAAACTTTTCATTTTAAATAAAATAATAGTCGAACCTTTTCAAAAACAATAAATAGCCAAAATGTTTAACTTTCCAAATTTAACCTCAAGTTAGCGGATTTTGACCAAATTATTTTGCGATCTTGATTTTTTTTAATTTGTTGCTTTACTTTATTTTTTTCAAATTTATTTTCAGAAAATTAAATAAATTATTATTTAATAACATGGCGATCATGCATCAGACACATCATAAGTCTTTAGTTGAGTTATTAACGGTGAGAATGTTTGACCGTTAGTATTAATTGTCAAGCCAAACATCGGGGCAAATCTGTCCAATAATTTGAAAAGTTGGCCACAACTGTCTTATTCGAAATTTCGGGACAAAACTGACATTTACGACAAACTTCGGGCCAAACTAGGGTACCCAATTAAGTGTTATGGGACAATCCAAGTACCACATCAGTAATACAAGGGAAGAGACCCTTGTATATAGGTGTCCGTGTCCACCAAGCTCATTAGTACGAGGCCTTTTGGGGAGGATACCCCAAAGTAAAACCGTGCGGGCTTGGCCCAAAAGAGGGCAATATCGTACCAATAGAGCTGCTTGGTTTCTGCAAGTTGTATAAGAGCATTCTTCGGCGAGTTTGGGGCGGTGGATGTCAGTTTGGTGAGTCCCTCATATGGTGACCTCGAGATTTGAGATTTGCGTTTATTTGGCGGATCAAGATAGTCGCTTGTATTGACGATAGGATTGTCATGAGACAATCCAAGTACCACATTGGTAATACAAGGGAAGTGACCTTTGTATATAAGGGTCCACCAAGCTCATTAGTATGAGGCCTTTTGTGGAGGATACCTAAAAGTAAAACCGTGCAGGCTTGGCACAAAACGGACATAATATCTTACAAGTGGAGTTGTCCGATTTCGACATTAAGTAACTAAGATTCTTTTAAAAGAAAGAGCTGCCCAACTGTGTGCTATTTGTAACATCCCAAACCTCGGACAATTTATAAATCAATTCGGTTTGATGAGGAATCATGAATTTCAACCATACTAGAAGAAATTGCGACCACACCGAATGGTTTAGGAAATAAAGAATATTCTGGAATGATGGATCAGAGATTTTGAACAAATCTTGATTTCACAAGTTAGAAAATTCTTCCACGATCACGTAGAATTTTACGGAACTAATTTTGGATTTTAAACGAGTGAGATATGTCCTTTTGAAGTCTAGACTTCGTTATTGAAATAACGTACGTGTCGACACTAATTTAGCCACAACTTCTTCGTTTGTAATCGAAACGACGAGCCGTTTGCGCCCACGGGATCGTAACGAAAAGAAGAACACTTTCAAAGGTTGATATTACATGTCAGTATAACTGACCACGTCGACCTGACAGAGGTACTGATCGTTAGAAATTAATGTCATATTTTCTTTAGCAAGACAAATTTGATTAATGACAAAGCTGGAGATAAGAGTTGCCTCCAACTACCCATCAAATTAAAGTAACGTGGGTGGGGAAGTTTTGTCTGAAGAAATCACTAAACCAATCCCACTCACCTTCCCACCATTACTCCTTTAAGCTCCATCACCATCATGATTCCACCTCACACTCAACTACTGCCATTACTATCATCTTCCACCTTATGATTCAATCCAAAAGCCAAGCTAGCACATGGAAACAGCTGCATAAGTAGGCAGCATCCACTGCTTCTTTTCCCCCGGAGAGACACCAAAACCAAATTCCATCCTTGCTCCTCCCCAGTTTTTGTTTCACGTCAGTGGTGAAGAGAAAAAGAGAGTGAATAGGAAGAGAGTGAAATTAAGGATTCTGAATACTAGGTTGTGCTCGGGAGGAAGTCATAAATCGATCCACGGAGTTAGAATTCAGTTTGGAGGTCGTTAGAAGTCTCGTCGGAGCTTCGCCGGAACGTCGCCGGAGTGTCGCCGGATTCTGGAAAAATAAACTTCAACGAAACTTCAAAAGATGAATATGGTTGCGAAGAGGGCGATCTCAGGAGCGTCACGGTGTCGACGAAATCGAATTCGGACGTCGGATGAGGGAGAACCGAGTCTCCCAAGTTTGAGGAAGAATATGCCAACCATCCAGATACCATGTCTGGTAAATCGAAAAGTTAAAGGACCACTCTGTAATTTTCCCACAGAGACGGGTCAACCTCTTTTTAGTTGACTGGTAAATATCGTATTTAGTCCCTAGTACTTTGAGTACTAACGGAATTCGTATTCCGTTCATAATTCGTTCGTTTGACGTCCAAACGACGAACCGTTTTCACCTACAGGATCGTGAGAACGAGGAGAATGTTTTGAAACCAAGATATGGAATGTCCTGAGCTTTCACAGAATCGGATTTCGTCATAAATAAGGTGTGTGGGCTTACGGTAAAAGGGAACCGGAATTACGTGTTTATTTCTAAATACGCATGATTGAGTTGATGATTAATGATTATGATGGATTTGTGATTGGTTCATGATTGTGATCTTGGATGAAATTATTGATGAAGTTAACTGATTGTTATGATAATTATTATTATTAATCTCGTATTCGAATTGTTGATGTATTTGGTGAACTCCGAATATTTTCCGAAAAGGTCTACTGAGATCAGAATAAGGAAAGGGAATTTGAGGAATCTTGAGACGACATTAGTCATGATATATTATCATGACAATGATTATATTGGTAATAATTGACTTTGCAGAATTAATTGAAGTTATGACGTTAAAAGGGTAAAATTGGGAATTTATAAATTGGATTAGTATATGAGAAGGAATTTTGGTCAGAATAATTACATCAAAGGATTTGTGATCTTTGTTGGATTTTTGGATGGATGAAACCGGTTCTACGTGGTTTCGTTATTAAAGGGAACGTATTATGATTTTCAGAATAGTGGTGATTAAGAGAAAATTATTTAAATTAGAGTGTGAGTTCAAAGTGATTACCATGAGTAATTTTATCTTGGATTTAATTTGATTTACGTTTTATGATTAATTTTGAGAAATGGTTAATTGAGTATTTAATTGAAATATTGAAAATAGTCTTATTAATGAATCATGACGAACTATGAGTTAGTTTGTACTTTAATAAATAATTATTGAGATATGCGTTATTAGGGGAGACCTTTTCAAATGGACTTTTGATAATCATGAGAATTATATATATGGGTATGGTCCTTAGAATGGTTCCAAGTTATTAATAGAAATTCATGAGGATGAGATTTTGATCATAATATATTTAGTTGCTATTTTGATATAATTAATTAATGGATGATATGGATAAACCGATGTATTTTAGATTATATGGTTCGTATGATAAAATGATTTATGATGAATGAAATATATATTGTTCATGGATATGTATGATTACGATATGATGATGATGATGATGATGATGATGATAGGGATATTGATTGCTAGTGATACGATTGATGTGTATGATTATGACGTGAGTAGAATATCGATTGGTATAAATGTGATTGGTAATTATAAATATTACTGAGATATTTTGTGATAATGTTGATATGATGAATGCTTTGATTAACGATGATGCGGATGAAATATTATCATGGTCGATTTGTATTTGATGTGTTAAATGATTACGATGAGTGAATGAGGTATTGATAAATTGAGTACTTGGTAGATTTGTCACGTTTGGTTGAAGAGAATGAATTATTTATATCATTGAGAAGATGATGATTATATTGAGATCATGCAATGCATCAATGTATGCATAGATGATGTGAGATATGCATGGACTGGGAATATCAATGGGACGCTATTGATTTCTTGGATCGATTGAGATATGTTGGAAGAGAGAAATTGATATTGTTTGATCATGTTAAATCACATAGACATAGAAGGCCCTATGCCTGCCCCTATGAGATTGATTGGGCTGCGGTCCTAATGAAAGGATTTATGATAATCCTAGATTGGATGAGATTGTGGTTTTTGATATAACCACTAAGATGATGAGCTCGAGCGGGGTGGGCGTATGGTGACCTTAGCGCGCAAATTAATAATAAATGGAGAGTCTGCATTTCATGCATTGCATATGATATATATGATGGTGATGATTTCCATGAAGGAAATCGTGAAGTCATATTCTATTGATGATTGATTGAAAGATTGATATGGTTAATGCCAAATTGGTGATTTGATTACGGATGAATGATTGAATGGTTAATTCCAAATTGGTGATTTGATTATGGACGAATGATTGATATGCTTGATGCTTAAATGATGAGTTGACTTTGAATTGAAGGATTGATATGATGGATTCATGAGTTGAGGTAAGTTTACGATTTGATGTCGATATATGACTTGATTAATGAAAGCCATACCATGAGGAATTGGGGTAAAGACGAATTTGGATTGATGACCTAGAAATAAATCTAGAGATTAATGAGATTTTTGTGGCATGATAATTTGTTGATGATGTGTTTTTAATCAACAAGATGTGATGATGTGTTGGCATGCTAACAATAGTTTTGCCGTATAGGCCAGGTCCACACACTCAGCTTAGTAGCTGACCCATTTTTCTTTCTAGATGTGACAGGTGTGATAAATTGAGGATGACTCTGGCACTGCACAATGATCGATGGAGGATTTTGATTTAAAAGGTTTTTCACTTATTGATGTATTCTAGAATCCTTATTTCACGATTTGGGTTTTGAGCGCGCATGATAGTTTACAATGGTCAAGTATGATCATTAACTTGAGTTGAGTATGAATGGAGAAGATGAGATTGATAGTCTGGGTTATATGAATCCTGATTTTGAGAAAGCGATTTTTAGTAAAGTGTTATGATGAGTTGAATTTTAAACATACGATAATGATGTAGATGTGAGTTGAGTCGAATTTTCAAAACGTAAACCCTGAGTGATTTCTGCTGCGCGGTTGAACCATCGGTTCGACCCATGATTTTAGGGTGGGGTGTTACAAGTGGTATCAGAGCCCGGTTTGTTTTCTGCATTATAGGTATGTTACTTTCACTCTTGAGAACTGATCACTCTCAAAAGAGGGGGAGTACTCCATACCCGTATTTGCACTAAACTTTCCAGGAGTTGAGACCAACCTGATGTTGTGATGCATAGTCAGAGTCCGTTGCATTCAGTCAAAATGATTTCGAGCATTTTTAGAGAAACATTTGAAATGAAATCGATTTGAGAAGTCTTTTGAAGAAAGTCTTTTGACGAGTCATTTGAGACGAAAATTGAAAAGTGATTTCCTCCTCCAAGGAACCATCGATCTGTGCAAAAGGTGCCACATCCCAATTTGAGGGATGGAGTTTCCTGATTCAAGGGAAACAAGAGTTGAAAGAGTTAGTAGGAATTCTGCAAACCTTTAAGGATTGCGGATTTCATTTTGGGGTTTAGAATCCCAAGTTTCATGATATTAGTTGAGGTCAGAGAGACCCAATCTAATGATAACTTTTTGATACATTAGACTAAATACGGGACCGAGTGATAACGTGGATTGAGGAAAATTAAATTTCTCGAGGATTGATGGAACAAGATCGCTCAGCAGACTATTAAGTACGAGAATGAGTCAAGATGAGGAGACGTTAACTAGCATGCGGCGGAAATGACGACGGACGATCGACAACGAGATACATCATCAAAATAATGATGTGAAAGGAGATAGATGACCAAAAGTTCAGGTCAATGTCTTAAAAGTCAGAAGCACCAATAGAGAGTAGATGTGATGGGCGAATAATGGACAAGTTGGGAGCTAGAATAAATGCAATGAGCCCGGAGCTAACTCATGACATAATCAACTTATGATCGGTATGAGTATGCTAAAGCACAAAAGAGAAGTGCGATAGCAAGCACGTAGCCAATATTTAGAGGCGATATAGATTAAACTCTAAAGTGACAAATTGGTGTTATATGTTATCGGATGGTAACTGACACTACGGAATTAGCACCATGTGCAAAAACGACGAAGCTCTAGATATATCCCTAAACCATGGATCGAATTCTTGATGAATAGACGGAGGGGATGGGAGGATGTGAAGGAAAAATTCATCTCAAAGAATGAGAGTTTTCTTGAACACAATAAGGAGATGCCGAAGGACTGAGACTTGATGTCTCATCTGGAGGAGACAAGGTTCTATTGCGAACGATCATGTAAGCGATTGGGAAAGGAGACAAGCAAGATGACAAATCATTTAGTGACACCACTGAATTGACGAATTGCTGAGGATGTAATCATGGATGACATAAGAAAAGGCAATGCCCAGTTTTGTTTTCGAAGCTAAAGGATCATAATGCCTAAGGTTGTGGATAAAGGCTAGAAAAGTAGGAACACATCCAGAGGGACCATCAAAGCATAAGTGGGAGAGCGTGCTGAACTAATAAAAGTGTACCCCTCAAAATACATGATTAACCTAATGCTTATGGCAATAGGTTGACGTTATTCAATGGTTCCACTTCTCAAATCATCACAACCAAGTGAGAAGAGACGTGAGAAAAAGAGAGGGTTGACCATCCTTGGTGGCTTAATTAAGTATTGTCCACTAAGGAGTTTAGTGCACAGGATGTGTACGGCCAGATTGACCAACACTTTGATTTCGGGGACGAAATCCAATTAAGAGTGGGAGAGTTGTAACATCCCAAACCTCGGACAATTTATAAATCAATTCGGTTTGATGAGGAATCATGAATTTCAACCATACTAGAAGAAATTGCGACCACACCGAATGGTTTAGGAAATAAAGAATATTCTGGAATGATGGATCAGAGATTTTGAACAAATCTTGATTTCACAAGTTAGAAAATTCTTCCACGATCACGTAGAATTTTACGGAACTAATTTTGGATTTTAAACGAGTGAGATATGTCCTTTTGAAGTCTAGACTTCGTTATTGAAATAACGTACGTGTCGACACTAATTTAGCCACAACTTCTTCGTTTGTAATCGAAACGACGAGCCGTTTGCGCCCACGGGATCGTAACGAAAAGAAGAACACTTTCAAAGGTTGATATTACATGTCAGTATAACTGACCACGTCGACCTGACAGAGGTACTGATCGTTAGAAATTAATGTCATATTTTCTTTAGCAAGACAAATTTGATTAATGACAAAGCTGGAGATAAGAGTTGCCTCCAACTACCCATCAAATTAAAGTAACGTGGGTGGGGAAGTTTTGTCTGAAGAAATCACTAAACCAATCCCACTCACCTTCCCACCATTACTCCTTTAAGCTCCATCACCATCATGATTCCACCTCACACTCAACTACTGCCATTACTATCATCTTCCACCTTATGATTCAATCCAAAAGCCAAGCTAGCACATGGAAACAGCTGCATAAGTAGGCAGCATCCACTGCTTCTTTTCCCCCGGAGAGACACCAAAACCAAATTCCATCCTTGCTCCTCCCCAGTTTTTGTTTCACGTCAGTGGTGAAGAGAAAAAGAGAGTGAATAGGAAGAGAGTGAAATTAAGGATTCTGAATACTAGGTTGTGCTCGGGAGGAAGTCATAAATCGATCCACGGAGTTAGAATTCAGTTTGGAGGTCGTTAGAAGTCTCGTCGGAGCTTCGCCGGAACGTCGCCGGAGTGTCGCCGGATTCTGGAAAAATAAACTTCAACGAAACTTCAAAAGATGAATATGGTTGCGAAGAGGGCGATCTCAGGAGCGTCACGGTGTCGACGAAATCGAATTCGGACGTCGGATGAGGGAGAACCGAGTCTCCCAAGTTTGAGGAAGAATATGCCAACCATCCAGATACCATGTCTGGTAAATCGAAAAGTTAAAGGACCACTCTGTAATTTTCCCACAGAGACGGGTCAACCTCTTTTTAGTTGACTGGTAAATATCGTATTTAGTCCCTAGTACTTTGAGTACTAACGGAATTCGTATTCCGTTCATAATTCGTTCGTTTGACGTCCAAACGACGAACCGTTTTCACCTACAGGATCGTGAGAACGAGGAGAATGTTTTGAAACCAAGATATGGAATGTCCTGAGCTTTCACAGAATCGGATTTCGTCATAAATAAGGTGTGTGGGCTTACGGTAAAAGGGAACCGGAATTACGTGTTTATTTCTAAATACGCATGATTGAGTTGATGATTAATGATTATGATGGATTTGTGATTGGTTCATGATTGTGATCTTGGATGAAATTATTGATGAAGTTAACTGATTGTTATGATAATTATTATTATTAATCTCGTATTCGAATTGTTGATGTATTTGGTGAACTCCGAATATTTTCCGAAAAGGTCTACTGAGATCAGAATAAGGAAAGGGAATTTGAGGAATCTTGAGACGACATTAGTCATGATATATTATCATGACAATGATTATATTGGTAATAATTGACTTTGCAGAATTAATTGAAGTTATGACGTTAAAAGGGTAAAATTGGGAATTTATAAATTGGATTAGTATATGAGAAGGAATTTTGGTCAGAATAATTACATCAAAGGATTTGTGATCTTTGTTGGATTTTTGGATGGATGAAACCGGTTCTACGTGGTTTCGTTATTAAAGGGAACGTATTATGATTTTCAGAATAGTGGTGATTAAGAGAAAATTATTTAAATTAGAGTGTGAGTTCAAAGTGATTACCATGAGTAATTTTATCTTGGATTTAATTTGATTTACGTTTTATGATTAATTTTGAGAAATGGTTAATTGAGTATTTAATTGAAATATTGAAAATAGTCTTATTAATGAATCATGACGAACTATGAGTTAGTTTGTACTTTAATAAATAATTATTGAGATATGCGTTATTAGGGGAGACCTTTTCAAATGGACTTTTGATAATCATGAGAATTATATATATGGGTATGGTCCTTAGAATGGTTCCAAGTTATTAATAGAAATTCATGAGGATGAGATTTTGATCATAATATATTTAGTTGCTATTTTGATATAATTAATTAATGGATGATATGGATAAACCGATGTATTTTAGATTATATGGTTCGTATGATAAAATGATTTATGATGAATGAAATATATATTGTTCATGGATATGTATGATTACGATATGATGATGATGATGATGATGATGATGATAGGGATATTGATTGCTAGTGATACGATTGATGTGTATGATTATGACGTGAGTAGAATATCGATTGGTATAAATGTGATTGGTAATTATAAATATTACTGAGATATTTTGTGATAATGTTGATATGATGAATGCTTTGATTAACGATGATGCGGATGAAATATTATCATGGTCGATTTGTATTTGATGTGTTAAATGATTACGATGAGTGAATGAGGTATTGATAAATTGAGTACTTGGTAGATTTGTCACGTTTGGTTGAAGAGAATGAATTATTTATATCATTGAGAAGATGATGATTATATTGAGATCATGCAATGCATCAATATATGCATAGATGATGTGAGATATGCATGGACTGGGAATATCAATGGGACGCTATTGATTTCTTGGATCGATTGAGATATGTTGGAAGAGAGAAATTGATATTGTTTGATCATGTTAAATCACATAGACATAGAAGGCCCTATGCCTGCCCCTATGAGATTGATTGGGCTGCGGTCCTAATGAAAGGATTTATGATAATCCTAGATTGGATGAGATTGTGGTTTTTGATATAACCACTAAGATGATGAGCTCGAGCGGGGTGGGCGTATGGTGACCTTAGCGCGCAAATTAATAATAAATGGAGAGTCTGCATTTCATGCATTGCATATGATATATATGATGGTGATGATTTCCATGAAGGAAATCGTGAAGTGATATTTGATTGATGATTGATTGAAGGATTGATATAGTTAATGCCAAATTGGTGATTTGATTATGGATGAATGATTGATATGGTTAATTCCAAATTGGTGATTTGATGATGGATGAATGATTGACATGCTTGATGCTTAAATGATGAGTTGACTTTGAATGAAGGATTGATATGATGGATTCATGAGTTGAGGTAAGTTTACGATTTGATGTCGATATATGACTTGATTAATGAAAGCCATACCATGAGGAATTGGGGTAAAGACGAATTTGGATTGATGACCTAGAAATAAATCTAGAGATTAATGAGATTTTTGTGTGGCATGATAATTTGTTGATGATGTGTTTTTAATCAACAAGATGTGATGATGTGTTGGCATGCTAACAATAGTTTTGCCGTATAGGCCAGGTCCACACACTCAGCTTAGTAGCTGACCCATTTTTCTTTCTAGATGTGACAGGTGTGATAAATTGAGGATGACTCTGGCACTGCACAATGATCGATGGAGGATTTTGATTTAAAAGGTTTTTCACTTATTGATGTATTCTAGAATCCTTATTTCACGATTTGGGTTTTGAGCGCGCATGATAGTTTACAATGGTCAAGTATGATCATTAACTTGAGTTGAGTATGAATGGAGAAGATGAGATTGATAGTCTGGGTTATATGAATCCTGATTTTGAGAAAGCGATTTTTAGTAAAGTGTTATGATGAGTTGAATTTTAAACATACGATAATGATGTAGATGTGAGTTGAGTCGAATTTTCAAAACGTAAACCCTGAGTGATTTCTGCTGCGCGGTTGAACCATCGGTTCGACCCATGATTTTAGGGTGGGGTGTTACACTATTCTCTTGTTGTTCAATTTGAAATACAAAATGTTTTCGGAAACCACAGGAAGCTACCACTTTCTGTTTTCAAAGTTGGAAACGAACAAAAAACAAAATGAAAAGTAATAAGATTTTCTCATTTTCATTGCCAGATTTATGGAATGGTACCACAAAACATGAAATGGAAATAAAAGTGAGCAAACTCCGAGAATATGTTTTCGGCAGTGTTGTTATGGGTAATGGACTCGTGGCTAACTACACTCCCAATCGAAGGTCAAGTGCAACCTTCAATCAAGTGTAGTATATGGCAAGTATTTTTCGAATTATCAAAACAGAACGGTTTGTCTATCCTTACATTAGCAAACTACAAATTATCTAGGGATCGAAATATTGTTTAAACTGTCAAACTAAACAAGCATGCAATCTTGGGTGCCATTTTGGAGAGATGTTTGGATACCAAATGCAGTCTTTGTTGATTCCTTTCCTCGTGTTACTGCTGCTGCTAGGGATCGCTATTTGGTCCGGGACTGGATGTAAAATCGGATACAGACTGTATAACTAGAATCTTTTAAGACCGGGATCGAATGCAAAACAATCCAATCCCCTCTTTGGTCTAAAAATTAGCAAAAAATCCGGACAAATCTAGTCAGGGTTAAATCCGTATCAAAACCTTAAAACCGTATCAAAACCAGAAGACCAAATAACTAAAAAACAGACTAGAGGCAGAGCCCACCCAAACCTAGAGGCAAACCCACTAGGGCCCAGGTGAGCCCTCTACAACTCCCCCTAGCGGACCAAGCTAGCCCAACCCACTCTGTTCGGTAGGGTTGCAGAAGGAAGACTCCCTCTCCCTCTCCATTCCATCGCTAACACGCCTCCAATCCATTTCCCTCCCAAACGAAAACCGCAGCTTGTTCCGACGACCCGAACACCCTAACCCTAAAATCGACCAGCGACTGCGAATGCGCCTCCGCTCCTACCCACCTCCACGAAACCACACGATGGCGGCCTCAAATCTAACCCAGCAATGGCATCGTGACGCCGGCCTCGGCTCTGACCCAGCAAACGCGACGCCGGGCATTGAGCTTGGCTAGGTTTCAAAGTACCCACTTGCTCTCGTACGCCTCCTGTAAGCTCGACATTGCCCCTTTGCTCCAATCGTCTCTTTTCAACCTCTTTCCTCCCACTAGCTGAACTTCTTGGGCGATTCTTCCTGCTCTTTGTCCATGGATTGTCTCCCTCCAGTCTCTTCCATGGCATATTATTAACTTGGCCAGTTATTTTTACCTCTGTTTTAGCTAGCTGCTAACAGTTGTGCAACTCATCAGGCCAAGTTTGAAGGACGAAAAGTCGAGAGAGATAGAGGAGGGAAGAGAATAGAACCACTAGCAACATATTGGGTAGAGTGGAGAAAGATTTGGGTTTTGGGTGAGTCTGAGTCATCACCATTGGAATCAAACTAATAAGATTGGAGTGGATTTGGTGTTTAATGTCTAAACTTTGGTTGTAATGCACTTTATTTTGAATTTGAAGTTTGAATTGGACTTTGATTTTGTAATAGACAAAAAGGATGTTTGTAATCTTTTATTGGACCATGTTTGGCTTACTTTTTTCTACAAATGATGTACAAACAAGTTGTCTACATTCCAAGAAAAGGGGTATATGTTGCTGAATTTTCTTCATCAGGGTCAAAACAGGTCAAGATCGGACTGTACCCAATCCTATGTTTGGTCCCTATATTTCCAAAAATAATGAACTGGGGCCGGGTCAATCCGGAACCGTTTAACCGGACTGGACCGGATAGCCACCCCTAGCTGCTTGCTGCCGCCATTTCTCCACCCCTGGTGGGTCTCCGATACATGTACCAGGTCAGTTTGAGTGAAGAGAGATTAGTGATTTCTCTTTCTATCACATTAAGGGGAGGAAAAAAGAATGAACGATTATCTCTTATAATCTTCTTAATTTAATTTTTTTTTGCCATAGATATCCTCAAAGGGGAACAACAGATACGAGGTATAACAATATACATGACCTTTGCAAGTCAAACAAAAATGAAAAATGAAAAGACCTTTGCAGGTCTAACATAATAGTGCTTTACTACCACGATATGGGCAACCCTATGATACCTGAGAGACATGAGCAATATCATGATTTCTTAATAGTTTATATTGATGATGTCCTGGTTTTTTCTTCGTCCATTGACCAACATTTCAAACATCTTAATCTATTTCTTGAAGTCACTCGACGTAACGGTCTGGCTGTCTCTAAACCAAAACTTTGTCTTTTTCAAACTAAGATACGTTTTTTTGGGTCACTACATTAGTCAAGGAACAATTGTTCCAATCGAAAGATCTCTTCAATTTGCATATAAATTTCCTGATAAAATTTTAGACAAAAATCAATTACAACGGTTCCTGGGTAGTTTAAATTATGTCCTTGAATTTTATCCCAACATCAATCTTCTTTGTAAACCTCTCCATGATAGATTGAAAAAGAGTCCCCCTCCCTGGAGTGACCAGCATACCAAAATAGTTCAGCAAATTAAGAGGCAGGTTCAGAGTCTCCCATGCCTTCACATAAGTGATCCTTCTCTCCCTAAAATCGTCGAAACCGATGCCTCTGACCTAGGATATGGAGGAATCCTTAAGCAGATTCAAAATGATAAGGAGTTGTTGGTACGCTTTACTTCTAAACATTGGAACCCTACCCAAATCAATTACTCCACTGTCAAAAAAGAACTGTTTGCTATTGTTTTATGCATCTCAAAATTTCAGCATGATTTGCTCAATCAAATTTTTTTACTACGCATTGATTGCGAATCAGCAAAATACATTTTGGAAAAAGATGTTCAAAATATTGGTTCTAAACAAATATTTGCACGATGGCAAGCCATCCTTAGCATTTTTTATTTCGACATACAATTTATAAATGGTTCTTCAAACTCTCTTCCAGACTTCCTTACTCTGGAATTTTTGCATGGAGGACGAAGTGTAGAAAACTCTCAGGCATGCAATCCTCAATCATAATGCCCCCTACCACTAGATTGCGAGATAAAGAGAAAATAAAAATCAAAACATGGAGAGAGATATTTGATGATGAACAAGGAAGCCATGATTATTCAAGTGAGTATGAAGAAAGTTCTAATGATTCTGGTTCACACTCAAGTTCATCCAAAGCTTTAATCAATATTGATAAGCTTCCTCTTGAAGCTCAAAATTACCTTCAAAAATTTATTGTCGTTTCTGGTTCTAAACAAAAGCTTCCCACTGAAGCTTAAACTTCCTCGACAATTTCCCCTTCTAAACTAATTCTTTCAAATACTCAAACGCCAAGTGGCATCCTACCCACACCTATCTCTTCCAAAGAAACCAAACAAATCTATCAGCAACATCATCTTGATGTCACATCTACCTCAACAGAGGTGGCATCTTTGATAGCCCCTCTCAAAACCGTTTTTCCCAAAACCCAAGAGGTGGTGGTTGTCCAAGCCCCTCAAAATCGATTTCAAACGTATTTTAAGAAAAACAATTTTAAACCCATTTTCGTTGTCGAAGATGGTTTCTACCATCAATATCCAAATGTTACTGCCAAACGTTTCCTCAATGAGTGGTTCTTCAAACCAAGATCCCTCAATAAAACCCACAAATATTATGAACTTATCCTCACAGAAACTGGATCAGTCACCTTTTCCCACAAATTTGATCCTTCAGACAAAACACTCAATACCTACTCAACCTGCAAAATCCACCAAATTATCCACCCTCGCCAATGGCCTACTAGCCCAAACACCAACCAAAAATTCCCTGCTACTATTGCTCTTAACCACCCGCAAATCTGCCAATCCTTCAATTAAGGAAATAAATCATGAACTAACCATGCTGAAAATTGAAGAAGGAAAGCAAATCCTTGATCGCACCACTATGACGCAACCTCCCATCCGGCCAAGATCGCACAATAAACGGAGAAGCAATTATGAACTTCGTTTCTTGCACACGAGCAAAGCAAAATGCCCCTACAAAGAGGCTCAAGTGACCAACACAAAGGCCCACTACGATGGCCTGCAAAACAACCGTAGCTTGAGAAACTGAAATTCAAATCAACGCAAAAGTGAATCGTTACTATATAAATATAATGAAATTTTTGTTTTTTTTATAGGAAAATATAATGAATTATTGGGTCCAATCAAACTAGTAAAAAAACCGAAGCTAGCATCCAACCATAGCCTAGAAGAACAAGGGATAGAGATAACCTACTAAAGGCAAAAGTTAGAAAGAAAACCGAAGCGACGACCTGGGATGTACACGAATTAAGAAGAAGCAAAAGCAGTTTGGGAATTTGGGGAAAAAAGGCGGTCAGAAATGCCACAAGAGCAAAAAAAAAAAAAACCTATCCATTGCGAAGGACAAATAAACAAACAAAAAGGTAAATTCTTTTAAATTAAATTAAGGAGAATGGCCCACGAACTCTGAAAGAGATAGTAGTTATCCAATTGATGCTTATCCATCTCACCGCTTGATTGCCACCGCCCACCGCCGCCGCATCGGACTGCACGCTTGAGGAGGAAGCAGGGAGAGATGGAGGCCGCATCAGATCTGACGAGACCGCACCTGAAGGGAAGCTAGTAGAGCCGGATCACGGGGAGCGCAGGGAAGCAAGGCCGCAAATGGGAAAGAAAAGTAGCAGGGGAAGAGCGCAATGTGAAGGAACCTGCAAAAGAGGAAGCAGAGGACACACACAAACAACAAATCGAACATAGACCCTCCAAATCTGTGCCCCAACGAAAATGAAAGATTGACGATCTGGCAGAAGGCCGTAATACTCAATTAGAAGCAGGAAGCCATTGAGGAAAACTATTAAGTCACAATTGGAGCATGTAGCTAATGATTAACAAGACTTTCTCAACCACCGAAACAGAGCATGCAAGTAGAAAACAAATCAAATCGTCAAAATAATATGAACAAAAAGACGCACTTGAAGGTGGAACGATCCACAATCGACCACAATCGGCCGGCTTATACGCAAAAGGCGGGGAGGGAAGCACCCGTTGTTCTCACTTATCTTACCCCCGAGATTTGGAGTTAGATCCGAAAGGGGGAAACCCCCTGATATCTCAGATAAACTGACGATGGAAGGGAGGTGTTGGTGGAGGTGAAGGGATCCGGCTAAGGGATGCGGACGACGCGGAATCGGAGATCGCAGATGGCGGAGGCGGGCCTCGGGATGCAGCGGCGGAGGAGTTCCCACCGGGTGAGGAGAATTGATGAGGTGTACTTGTGTTCTTCTGCTTGTGTGTGTGTGTGTGGGGGGAGGGGGGAGTTTGAATCTTAATCTTCTTAATTTACCCATATACTAGGTACGTATGTCTGTAAATACTTATAAGTGTGTTATTTCCCCAAGCTTCCCCGCAACTTGCGAATTTTCTTTATTTTTTTCCTTTTTTCTTTCTCATTTGCAACTGTCTTAGCCAAAGTTTCTATTTTTCCCCTTTAAATGCTTTTTGGCAGATACGTTTGTCCAATGGTCCCTCTCATCATTCATCAATAATGAAAGTATTGCAGCACCCTGTAGATAACACTATTGTATTTTATGTTGAATTGTATTTTAATTTAGGCTTAACTATTTTGTATCACTAAAAATCACTTATTGATTAGCCCTCGGTAAGAGATTTTTCGGTCGAACCGGCAGTACGATACGATTTTACAAACATTGCAAATAATGGAGTTTGCAAGAGTTTTATCCACGATTGTATTCTGTTTGGCCGGTTAAAATACACAGTAATATCCCCTTCCGGAGAGCTAGTGGCGTGGATGAAGGTTTTTAATGTTCCGGAGGCGAATCAGATGAAGTTTCGTCCTCCAGAAAGGGTGCAGGATGGGTTTCGTATTCCAGGAAGGTGAAGAAACAAGGTGAGGCAAGGTGGAAAGACTGCCTTATCGGTCAGTTTATAGGTCTAATTCTTAGGGTTTCTCTCCTGCAGCAGTGGGCGACGTCTCTTTGGGGGGCGTGATGGTGTGGTAAGGGTGTCTAGATTCGGGCTGAGGCTCCTTGTTTTTCACTTTCTATCAGCTTCTACGAGTAAGTGGGTTTTTCAATCGGGTCCATGGCACTATCAGGGGAATCAGATTTCTTCCGGAAGTCGGCTCCGGGGATTCAGCCGGTTGTTCCTGTGATTGAAACTCTGCTGATCTGGGTGAGGATTTGGGGTATTCCTCTGGAATATCACTCGTTTGAGGGTTTGGAGTGTGTTTCTAGTACTATTGGTCCTCCATTGTGGATGGACAATCCGAAGAAAGTTGGTGCACAGCTGGGCTACGCGAAGGTGTGTGTGGATTTGGCGGTAGATTGTGGGTTTCCTGCCCAGGTTAGGCTATATCCTGATGATGATCTGAGTTTTGTGGTTGATTTGAGTATCTGAATTAGCCAATTACTTGTCCTACTTGTGAGGTTTAAGGGCATGATTGCGAGAAACTGGCTAAGAATGGTAAGAAATGGCAGAATAACTATGTTTCTCCCTCGGTTTTTCCGAGTTCTAAAGTGATGGTTCCTGAAGTAGTGGTTCCTGCTAGGGCTGGCTATTTGGTCCGAACTTTTTGGTTTTACCCGAAAACGGACCAAGACCAGACCGGGACCAAATAGCAAACAATCCAATCCAATCCAATTTTAATGCCTAGATTTGAGGTAAAAAACCGTTTGGGACCGAACCGAAAATCGGATAAAGACCAGATAAGAAAGCCCAAAACGCAAAATTTAACCTCCTCACCCTTTCAGGCCTTAGGCTATTCAAATCCCCCCCAGGCCACTCAAATCTCCACAAGTTCAATCTAAAATCAAGACCGAATTGGGACCGGACCGGTTCAAGACCGGGCCGGATCAAGACCGGAATGTATCCGATCCAATCTTTGGTCCTTATATTCTCGAAAAGACCAGACTGGGACCGGATTTATTTGAGCTAATTTAACTGGACCAGACCGGAACGTATAGCCACCCCTAGTTCCTGCTGAGCAAATTGCCACTAGATAAAGGGAAGTCTGTTGTCGAGAGTGAGATAATGGAAGCAGTTGATTTGGCTAATGATGAGTTGGTGAGGAAGAAGGTCAACTAAATCCTCCTATATTAGGGGGGGGGGGGCTTCTGATAGTTTTGCTGAGGTGGTTAGGGGGTCACCAGCTGCTGCTGGGAGCCCTATGGCCACTGAGCAATTGAATGGTTGACACGCTAAAATACAACACCTAACAATGGCCAAGTGTAACCAATGAAAGGGACTGCAGTATAGGCAAGTTTAATTATCAACCCGGGGTCTAGATCTACTGCTTACTCCGTGATTCTCTATTATCTAGCAAACTAAGTCGAGTGATTGTTGTGAAAAGTAAAAGCAACAAGAAAGCAGTAAATTGTTCGGGTTTCTAAAGCAGGTAAGAGTCACTCGGGATTGAGTCCCCCTAGCCCCTTAGGTAGGTTCAATTGCAATTCCCTGGGTTGATTTACAGTTGATTAGACTGCGGAAGATCCGACAGTAGCTTGGAATCTCTTAAGCTGACCAAGCCCTCTCAGTCTAACTACCCGGTAGACGACTAGTCTTCACCGGGATAGAAAGCTGAGGCTATGAACACAGAACTCCACTACTGGCGTCAAGAACACCAGTACAAAGCAGTAAACTGGCTAACTCTCGTATAGCCAATCTCCTACTATCGAATGAAGAGGCTCTAACAACCTAATCAGATTCTATCTATCTCAGGTTGAAGCAGAAATTGAGAAAAGCTGATCAGACTCAAATCAATTCAATAAACATGCGTCATTCGATTAAAATCAAACAGTAATATCATCCCAAGTCATTACAATCAAATCCCTAACACAAGGAACTAGGGTTCTTCATACCCAAGTGAGAGAAGGGTTCTACTCCATAGAGAGAGAAGAGAAAACAAGAATCGGATTAGTCATACTCATAACGATGAGGATAATCTGCTCCGGGATGATGAATTTCACTCCTATGACGATCTCCAAGCTCGATTCGATGAAATCCAGCTCTAAGACAGCTTCTAGGGTGTGTTCTTCGCACTTTCTCTCTCTAGGGCTCTGTTTTTGCTCTCAAAACACCATTCTCCCACTTCTGGCTCGGAATAGGCTTTAAAACCGGCTTTCCCGAGTTGCACGGCTAGGTGCACGGCCGTGCACAACACCATTCTGGCCGTGCACCCTGAAACGCGCCGTATCATTAAGTCTACCTCAGGCCTGGGTGCATGGCCAGGTGCACGGCCGTGCGTGGCCACGCACAATCCCGTGCGTGGCCACGCACAATCCCGCACGGCCAGGATTATATGTTGCACGGCCGTGCGGATTTCTGCTCTGCCCGTGCGTGCCCACGCACAATCCCGCACGGCCAAACTGGTCACTTGCACGGCCGTGCGTGGCCACGCACAATCCCGTGCGTGCCCACGCACAATCCCGTGCGTGCCCACGCGACTTCCTCAGAACCTCGCCATGCGTCCGATCCTTGTCCAATCGACGTCAAACTCGCTCTCAAGCCTCCATTCACGTACTAGGACCTGAAATATCATAAACAAGCACAACCTAGCGTGAAATCGGCCTAAAACACGAGAATCAATACCTCAAACGGAGTAAGAGCAGGGGTAAAAACATGTGTAAATAACGGTCTATCAAACTCCCCCACACTTAACCGTTTGCTTGTCCCCAAGCAAACCAAGTCAGACACTAGGTAAGCTTACATATTTCAAATCAACCAACATTGGGGACAAGTCATAAAGGCACAAAACACGTGAATCGCACTGGTTTTCAAACATCAATACATGCACAACCTCAATAACAACCTGGACAACCACCACAAAGGAAATTCGAGTGCAGCAAATCGAGCAAAGGAAGAGTCTCCCTTCTGTTCACTGGCCAACCTAGGACTTGATTCAACCACTTACTCAAAACAGTCAACTCATGCATCCAACTCAAGACATCAGAATAGAGACCGAGCAATCTAGGTCCTCACCGGGGTACAAGAGCATATAGAAAATGAAAATGAATCACTCACTCTCGACCAGTGGGGTCAGGACAATTTGATGCGAAAGATGCGCATGCTATTTCTCTCAATACCTATCATCTCTTCACCATGTTGGCAGCCTCTAAATGCTAGAGTTCACATATGGGGTGTCACCACTAACTAATCAGGAGGTCTTAGACACAGGTTCAAATGACTGGCTAGGGTCTTGGACATGGGCAAAAGGCCTTTTAGGTGGTGGAAGTATTCATAGCAAAAGGTTCCACATTTTCCAAACACACAATCACAGTCAAACAACCCGGTATTTTCTTTCTGCTATTCTGCATTCTCAATATCTTAAGATCACAAGAGCGAAGGAGGCATAAACATCAGCATTTCCAAGCCAGACTGCTAAGAAACACTACTTACTGGGCATTATTCAGATTTTTGGTAGTGGCTCTCTTTTGCTTTCAATTTTTTCTTTGTTTTTCTTTCATTTTTCTTTTCATTTCCTAAGAGAGCCACCACTTCTGCATAAATTTCAAACACCTGCCCAACTTTTAAGCACTACCTCCAACACTCACATAGACTTTAGCAGAAACAGCAGAGAATATGTAAAAACCACTCTGTGGAACCTTCTAAAAGATGCAACAAGGGTGATTTTTTCCATTATAGACCAAAAGAAAGGATAACACACGGCTCAAAGGGGCTGACTAGGGGATATGACACATCAGGACAGTCAGTTTTGGGCGTGGGCTAATCCTATGCCCCCATCATCTTAGCTAGTGACAACGTGAATGCTACACATCATGGAAGAGGGATCTATCGCACAAGAAAGAAACGAGCAGGCTCAAATCTCACATGGCTACCTATATGCTCTATCTCACATTCTGATATCCTGAACTAGATGCATAAACGACTGTCAAGAACAAGTAATCAGATCAAGTCAGATCAAGTCACAGTTGGCAAGCAAACAGTTGAAAAACTGAATCCCTACATCGTTCTACTGCACATCTCAGTCCTCATCATAGGTTGTCCTAGTCGCAAACAAGTTGTCATGCATTAATCCGAAAACCAATCAATTCATCCATCAAAACACAGTGCCAATATGATCAAACAACAGTACTTGGAGCCCTTAAATCGTAAGATTCGGACAGCGGACTAGGCTCCAAGCACCATCATAAATAGTCCAACCGATACAAAGCATCCCCCCACACTTAAGCACGACATTGCCCTCAATGGAGCAGAGGGAAAGATAAGGGGAACGATGTTACCGGGTAAGAACACTGCTGGGGGACTGGAAGTGGACCAGTCAGCGGGCTAGCATCAGCAAAACACACTGGGTGATAGAAACCATAGTTCCAAGTGGACAAACCGACAAAAACAAACGAAAGAAAAACAAACCTTGGTGGGTTTGCCTCCCCACAAGCGCTTCTTTACCGTCTTTTAGCTGGACGCCAGTATGGATGTTCAGGGAAGTGTAGGATCAGGTGCCTTCAAGAGCGGATCCACATCGCTCTTGAGGTACAGCTTCAACTGGTGGCCATGGACGCGACGAATGTGGCCACCTGCATTTGCCAGCTCGACTTGGCCATCCGGCAGGATGCAAGCGAGTGAATACTCGGATGGCCAAGGTGGGGGCGGGACCAGCTCATAGTGGTCTCCGGCTTTCTTTCGAGCGGGCTTAGCTGCCTGCAGTTTCGGCCGCCACTCCTCCTTGATCTGTTCTTTGGGTGACGGAGTAGTCCGGAGTGGCGGCGAAGGTGGGGGAGGCGGGTCCTGCAAAATAGGCAGCACAGAAGGATACACGACAGACTCGTGCTCCTGGTGAGATACAGCATGCAGAGGTAATGTTAGCAACAGAAAATGTTATTCGCTCCTCGCCATCCCTCAGAACTAAGGTCCCATCATGCACATCTATGAGAGCCTTGGCGGTGGCCAGGAAAGGCCTTCCCAGTATAAGAGGCACTTCTGTGTCCTCACTGATGTCCAGGATAACAAAATCCACATGATATGTGAATTTGCCAACCTTGACCAGAAGGTCTTCCACTATACCCCTAGGATGCACTACCGATCTGTCAGCTAATTGAAGGGTCATCCTAGTAGCACGGGGTTCACCTAGGCCTAGTTTCATGAACAATTTGTATGGAATAACATTGATACTAGCACCTAAATCCGCCAAGGACTTCTCTACATGCAATTTACCAATAGAGCACAGGATAGTGAAACTACCTGGGTCCTTTTTCTTCTGCGAAAGCTTGTTCTGCAGAATAGCCGAGCACTCCTCGCTGAGCTCCACAGTGGCCAGCTCACTCAGCTTCTGCTTCTTTGAGAGAAGCTCTTTCAGAAACTTCGCATACTTCGGCATTTGCGATAGTGCCTCCAGGAAGGGCACTTGGACATTCAGCTTCTTGAGCATGGCCATGAAGTTCTCGAACTCTGTCTCCAGCCTGTCTTTGTGCAACCGAGTAGGGAAAGGGAGTTTAGGGACATACTCCTTCACTACTGGTTGCGGTTTAGGTGCAGGCACCTCAACCTCCTTCTCAACTTCTTCTTCAACCGCTGGAGATGCTGCAACAGGGCTTTCTCTCTCCGGTTCCCGAGCGGGGGGATCGACAGTCAGCTTGCCACTCCTGGTCATGATGGCATTACACCGCTCATCCGGGGTCTGCGGGTGAGGGATGGTATGCGCTGGTAGAGTACCAGGCTCCCTTTGAGCCACTGTTTGGGCCACACTCCCCAGCTGGGTCTGGATATCCTGCAAAACAGCCTGTGTGTTCCTCTGGCCAGCTTCAAGAGCCAGGAGTTGACCCGAGGCCTTCTCCATGAACTGCTCAAAGGTGTTGAATTTCTGAGCACTAACACTGGCGAGAGAACCCACCAAGTCCCGCAGTTCAGCCATCTTATCGTTCTGCACTAGGGCAGCAGGGGCTGCACCTGGCTGCTGGAATTGCCCCTGTCTGGGCTGATATGGTGGCCTCTGGAAGCCCGGTGGTCCCTGTGGAGCTGGTGGTCTGGGATTTGGCCCAGCCCAGGAGAAGTTAGGATGCTGGCGCCACCCCTCATTGTACGTGTTGCTGTAGGGGTCATTGCGCCTGACATTGTTGATAAAGTTCACCTGCTCCTGGGGTGTGGTCGATTCCTTCATCGCCTGGCAGTCTTCCACCATATGATGGGTGCTCTCGCACCATTGGCAGAGCATCGCCTGCTGCTGTCCGGTCCCTGGAATCATCCCGGAACGATCGATAGCTGAGACTAGCTTCAATACTACCTGCACCAAATCAGATGACTGGGTGCCCACAGCATGCACACCCCGGCCTGGTGCTCTCCTCGATCTCCTGGCAGTGCCCCAATCATAACCATTCTCCGCCATCTCTTCAAAGAGTTGATTCAGCTGTGGCGGGGTTTTGGTCAGCATGTTCCCGCCACAAACCGAATCGATCTGCTGCTTGTCCTCCGGGAAGAGGGTGTGATAGAAGGTGCCCACCTTGAACGCATCGTTGAAACCATGATTGGGACACCTGAGGAAAAGGCTGTTGTACCTCTCCCATGCATCCCTGATGGTCTCATCCTCATCCTGAGCAAAATGTGTAATTTGCTTCTGCAGGTCAGCTGTCTTGGATGGAGGATGGTAGCGGGTGAGGAACTTGTCCGCCAGGTTGGCGAACGTGGTGATGGAGCCCGGAGGTCGAGTGTCTAGCCACTCCTTGGCTTGCCCCTCCAGAGTGAATGGGAAGTACCTCAGCTGGATGGCATCTGCTGGTACCCCATTGATCTTGATTCCATCGATGAGCTCGTGGAATCGCCTGAGATGCGATCGAGGGCACTCTCCCTCCTTACCACGGAACACTACTGAACCGCGCAGCATGGTGATCACGGAGGTGCTCACCTCAAAGTTGTTGGCTGGGACCTGAGGGTGTTGAATGGGTGACCTCATGTCCGCAGCCCTAGCGGTCCAGTAGGATCCCATGGTTTGCTCCTCGGGGATCACAGCACGGTTCTGCGGATCACCCATCTCTCCTTCTTCTTCTTCTCCTAACTGTAGCTGTGTTAGCGCCTCCTCCGCAGCCAGTCGCGCCTTTAGAGCCCGCTTGAAGTTCCTGCAAGTTCGTTCAAGCTCCTGGTCTAACGGTAGTCGATCTCCCGACTGGCTACGGGTCATGCACTACCTGCACACAATCAGCAGAAGCAACCCGTGAAGGCACGCAGGTGGAAGAGATAAAATGCAGTAAATAAAAGCTAGAGTAACAAATTCTCACGTTTCCCCAATAATCTAGAGGATCCCCGGCAACGGCGCCAAAAACTTGACACGCTAAAACACAACACCTAACAATGGCCAAGTGTAACCAATGAAAGGGACTGCAGTATATGCAAGTTTAATTATCAACCCGGGGTCTAGATCTACTGCTTACTCCGTGATTCTCTATTATCTAGCAAACTAAGTCGAGTGATTGTTGTGAAAAGTAAAAGCAACAAGAAAGCAGTAAATTGTTCGGGTTTCTAAAGCAGGTAAGAGTCACTCGGGATTGAGTCCCCCTAGCCCCTTAGGTAGGTTCAATTGCAATTCCCTGGGTTGATTTACTGTTGATTAGACTGCGGAAGATCCGACAGTAGCTTGGAATCTCTTAAGCTGACCAAGCCCTCTCAGTCTAACTACCCGGTAGACGACTAGTCTTCACCGGGATAGAAAGCTGAGGCTATGAACACAGAACTCCACTACTGGCGTCAAGAACACCAGTACAAAGCAGTAAACTGGCTAACTCTCGTATAGCCAATCTCCTACTATCGAATGAAGAGGCTCTAACAACCTAATCAGATTCTATCTATCTCAGGTTGAAGCAGAAATTGAGAAAAGCTGATCAGACTCAAATCAATTCAATAAACATGCGTCATTCGATTAAAATCAAACAGTAATATCATCCCAAGTCATTACAATCAAATCCCTAACACAAGGAACTAGGGTTCTTCATACCCAAGTGAGAGAAGGGTTCTACTCCATAGAGAGAGAAGAGAAAACAAGAATCAGATTAGTCATACTCATAACGATGAGGATAATCTGCTCCGGGACGATGATTTTCACTCCTATGACGATCTCCAAGCTCGATTCGATGAAATCCAGCTCTAAGACAGCTTCTAGGGTGTGTTCTTCGCACTTTCTCTCTCTAGGGCTCTGTTTTTGCTCTCAAAACACCATTCTCCCACTTCTGGCTCGGAATAGGCTTTAAAACCGGCTTTCCCGAGTTGCACGGCCAGGTGCATGGCCGTGCACAACACCATTCTGGCCGTGCACCCTGAAACGCGCCGTATCATTAAGTCTGCCTCAGGCCTGGGTGCACGGCCAGGTGCACGGCCGTGCGTGGCCACGCACAATCCCGTGCGTGGCCACGCACAATCCCGCACGGCCAGGATTATATGTTGCACGGCCGTGCGGATTTCTGCTCTGCCCGTGCGTGCCCACGCACAATCCCGCACGGCCAAACTGGTCACTTGCACGGCCGTGCGTGGCCACGCACAATCTCGTGCGTGCCCACGCGACTTCCTCAGAACCTCGCCATGCGTCCGATCCTTGTCCAATCAACGTCAAACTCGCTCTCAAGCCTCCATTCACGTACTAGGACCTGAAATATCATAAACAAGCACAACCTAGCGTGAAATCGGCCTAAAACACGAGAATCAATACCTCAAACGGAGTAAGAGCAGGGGTAAAAACATGTGTAAATAACGGTCTATCAATGGTATAGGAAGTTCATCAGTTCTGACTAGACACTTTCTGATCACTCAGCTGCAGGGGATATTCCAGGTGGTAAGTCTCAGGGGAGAGGTATTTGGGTGCAGGAGAAACCCCCTTTTCTTGTTCCTAAGGTTGAGAAGGGTGGTAGGGGATAGGGCAGGGAAAACGGTTGCAATTTTTCAGTTAAACCGCTAACCACACTGAAACCGTGCGGTTAGTGGTTAACCGCAAAAACACCTTCTTTTGAGTTCGCTGTTGGCGATATTGGGTGTTTTGTGGTTTGCGGTTTAACCGAAATCGAAAATATCCCCAACCGTAGTTCTAACCGCAAACCCAACCCAAACGCCATTTCCATACCAGCCCAAATCACAAACCCCTCCTCAGCCCAGTAGCCCAACCCACCAGACACTCGACCTGGCCCCTTCCCTTCTCCCATTTTACGACTGTCTTTCCCAAATCCCAAATGGCCAAATCCCTTACTTAATCATCGCGAAACGTGAATCGTCATCGTCCATCGAGAGAGGTTATGAGAGAACGTTGAGACATCGACCCTTGTCGCCAAGCAAATCCGCCCAATGCCGTCCCTTGTCACCTAGTAAGCTGAGTAGCTGACTAACGATTCCAGTTCGGCGTTCAGCGGCGCAGCTCAACGGCAGCCTCGGCTTTCTTAGACGGCGAGTCTCAACATCAAACTTCAACAGTTCAGACATGTCGTCCAAACATGCACATTGGCTCTGCTCTGCTCATCCACATCGGCTTATCTCTGCTCGTGCACATCGGCTTTCTGCTCGTCGCTCTCGATATCAAAAGTACAGAGTTGAATCGGTTGTTAACTCCAATAACCGCCGTGCACCGTTAACCGCATTTTGCTGTTTGCGGTTAACCGCTAACCGTCCTATCTGCAGTCGCAGTTGTTGAATATGGACAATTTGTGGTTGCGGTTAGCCGCAAATTACGGTGCAGTTAACCGCAGCCGCACCGTTTCCCACCCCTTATAAGGGAGGCAAAAGGAAATGAATATACTTAAATAGAATACAAGGGGGTTTAAAGCCTCTGTTAAAAATAAAGTTATACATAAGTTAGTAAATTAATTTAATATAGATATAGTAGCTATTTTAAAGCCACGAGTAAAAGCAGCAAAGGCAGAGAAGTTGATTAATGATAGGTTTCTAGACTGGGAGCAGAAAGTTGCAAACAATAACAATGGTTTGGGGAAGGTTTGGTTGGTTTGGAGGAAGAATGTGAAGGTGACAGTGCTGCATAACACAAATCAGTTTATTCATGCCTATGTTGCTATGGGTATTCCTTATTTCCTCACAGTTGTGTATGCTTCTAATGAGGAGGTAGGGAGAAGAAAGTTATAGGATGATTTGAGGGTATAAGGGTGGTTAATGCCCCATGGGTGATGGTAGGGGATTTTAATATGATTGGTCATGCGAGTGTGCGAGTATGAGTGATTTTCTGCAATGGCATTATGACTTAGAGATGGTTGTGCACAAGGCTTCTGGTCCTTGGTTCACATGGATCAATAACCAGGAGGGTAATCCTATAGCTAGGCGTTTGGATATGGTGTTTGTGAATGTGGAGTGGTGGAGTGTTTTGGTTCGAGTAAGGTTGACTTACTTGATCCGTCTGTGTTCTGATCATTGTCCTATCATGGTGGAAACAAACTGTTCTATCAAGTCATTACCGAAGCCTTTTAAGTTTTGGATGGCTCACCCACAATTTATAGATCTTGTTAAGTCTGCTTGGGATAGCGAAATGGTGGGTTCCCCTTTGGTTAGGGTATGTCAGAAGCTGAAAATTCTTATAGGACTTCTTAGGAAGCTCTCGTGAAGAATACTCTAATATCAGGGGAAGAGTATGGGCTAAGGAGTATGATTTGTTGGTTGCTCAAGCTGCTACTCTTATTAATCCATATGAGGAGTCCTTTGCTAATGAGAGGAAAGTTTCAATTGAACTTAAGGAGTTAAGAGAGGCAGATGAATCGTTCCTCAGGCAGAAATCTAAAGAGATTTGGTTGAAGGAAGGAGATTCTAATTATGCTTATTCATAGATCATTGAAAGTTAGACAGAAAAGGAATATGATTAGGTCGCTTCTGGATGACCAGGGGCACAAATTTATGGATACTGAATCAATGAGTAACATTGTAGTCCGGTTCTATGAAGGATTACTGGGGAAGGTTGATCCTTATGTTCTTCCTCAATCTGTTGAGTATTTTAGCATTATTCTTTTGAAGAAATTGTGTGATGATCAGGCGGAGCTTTGTCATCCTGTTTCTCTGGAAGAGGTTAAGGAAGTCATTTTTGGTTTCAAAAGGGATACGAGTCCAGGTCCAGATGGTTATGCAACTAAGTTTTTCCAGGCCACCTAGAATATTATTGGAGCTGAGTTCACTTCTGCCATCCAGTTCAGTTGCATTCACTCTTTTATTCCTTATGAGATAAACTCTACTCTAATTACTTTAGTTCCTAAGACTCAGAACCCAGAGGAGATGAAGTTTTTTAGGTCGATTTTCGGTTGCATTGTTATCTATAAGTGCATTGCTAAAATCCTTGCAAAAAGGCTGAGTTTAGTTCTTCCTTCTGTCATTGGTGCAAATCAGTGCGCTTTTGTTAAAGGTAGATTGATTGGGGAAAATATCTGTTAGACGTAAACGGTGTCGTCTTTCTCTTTCAAAAACAACATCGTTCTCTTATTCCCAAAACGCTGTGTTAACTAAAAGGGGAAATGTAAAGGCCAAGCTTTCGTCCATCGCGGTTGAAGATGTTATCAGAAAAAGTCGGCAGCGCTTGCTTCTCTCAAGAAATCAAAGAGCTGCCTCTGCCTGGATTTCCACCATCTTCACTCCACCGTCTCTACTCATCTAGCCTTCATCATCGCTATCAGGAGCGTGGCATAGGAAACGGTCGTCTGTCTTCTCTTGTATAAAATCAAGTAAGAGCTTCATTTCTGTGTGCGATTGATTGAGAGAGAATCGGGGATTCTGGGAATCATGAGCTGTGTAGAAAAACCACTTCAGTAGATAGATCACAGGAGTTGTAAACTGGGTGATTGTATCTTGGGAAGTTGGGGCTGTGTGTTGTTCTTGTTTCTGTCAAAAGGCCAAGTCTCTTGGCTTGGCTAGTTGTTTGAACATTCTGTTTGTATCAAGCTTTCATATCAAATAAAAGTATTTCTTTCTTTTAATCGTTTCGATTCAACAATTGGTATCAGAGCCGGCTCTTTGAAGGACTAACTGTCGCCAAAGAGAAGATTCCAAGATGTCTGGATCATCCTCAAATGCTGTAGCCTACTCAGCAAACACAAATCCTCCTTGGTTCGATGGAAAATACTACACAGTCTGGAAGAAGAGGATGAGAATCTATCTGCGTGGTGTGGATGGAGAATTGTGGGCCGTTGTGAGAAAAGGACCAGTCCCTGTAAATGATGATAATGAAGAAGGTTGGAAGGAAGATCAGAAGATTTCCTCTCAACTTGACTCAAGAGCGATGCACATCTTGTTCTCAGCTTTATGTCCAGAAGAAAGAAGTCAAGTGGCTCAATGCGAGTCTGCAAAGGAGATCTGGGAGTCTCTTCAGACTACCCACGAAGGTACGTCTGAAGTTAAGGAAAGTAGGATAGATGTGTTGTTAAATGAATATGAGTCATTTGAAATGAGTTCAGGAGAGTCCATATCAAGTATGTATAAACGATTTAATGATCTGATAAACAGATTAAAAGGGCTAGGTAAAACCTTTGAAACCAAGGATCTGGTTAGGAAAATTCTAAGATGCTTACCTAGGGAATGGTTACCCAAGCGAACTGCAATTGAAGAAGCTAAAGATTTAAGTGTCCTATCCATTGAAAGATTAATTGGCTCGTTGCTTAGTCATGAAGAAGTAATCATCCAAATGAACAAAGATGATTACAGAAAAAGAAAGGTCATTGCTTTTAAAGCTCAGGAATATGATAGTGAATCTGATGTAGATATGGGAGAAGAATTTGAAAAGGAATTCGCCTTAGTAAGTAGAAAATTTCACCGAATGCTTAAGATGAAAAGGGAATTTCAAGCAAAAAGATCATACCAGGATCCTAGAAATTCTGATAGTCAGTTTACTAAACACAGAAGAGAAAGAGAAGAAATTGAAAGAGCTCCTAGAATGTATGAAAAGCATGACTCAAACAGGTCATATCTTGAGAAAAATCCTATAAAATCATATAGCAGATCCTCAGAAGGCCGTGAAAGGTACAAAATTGATAAGGAAGACAGCAAGTCTTCCACTGAAAAAGATCTAACCATCTGCTTTAAGTTTGGAAAACCAGGGCACATGCGCTCAAGATGTCCTCTAGGTACAAAAAGCAAAGAAAAAGCATTAGTTGCATCTTGGAGTGATTACAACACTGATGAAGAGACAGAAGAAAAAACCCTGGCATATATGGCTTTTGCTTCAAAGAATGAACACGATGAACAATCTACATCAAGTGATGGATATCAGCCTCCCACATCTTATCAGGTAATCTCTGACTCAGACTCAGAACAAGATATTAAGCCAAAGAATGAGGTCAATTTTTTACATGCTCTATCAAATCTTCAGGAAGAGTGCAATAGACTCAAAAGCAAGTATTGCTTATTAATGACGGATAATAAGGCCTTGAAAAATGAGATTGAGACGTTAAACAGATCATTAGCTACTCAATGTGAGTGGAATAAGAGTCTAAACACTGAGATTTTCAATCTTAAAAATGAGAATCAAAGACTAAAGGACATGTATAAAAACAAGAGTGTACGGAGTAGAGAATGTCAGAGTAAAAACTTGAACAAGAGTTGGTTTCCCTCAAAAACATCTTCTATAAACCAAAATCCGGAAAGAAAATATAAGAAATATCCTATTATTTTTACTTGTTCTTACTGTAAACGAAAGGGACATGTAGCAAAATTCTGTTATGATCTAGAAAGACTAAGAAGACCTACCATCTTTAAAACAAATTGGGTTCCAAAATGTGCTAATCTCTGATTGACTGCAGAGTTTGGGAGAAAGTGAAAATACCTGGTTTCTGGACAGTGGTTGCTCCCACCACATGACAGGTAAAGAAGAACTATTTTCTTCCTTAAATTATAAAAAGGGTGGTAAGGTAGTCTTTGGAGATGATCGTGTAGGAATAATAATAGGCAATGGAACAATTGGCAAACACCCCCTTCCCACTATAAAAAATGTACTGCTGGTAAAAGGATTAAAACACAACCTACTTTCAATAAGTCAACTTTGCAATTCTGAAAATAGAGTAGTTTTCGAGTCAACATCTTGTGAAATTATCAGGATAAAGGATAACAAACTCCTATTCTGTGGAACTAAGAAGAACAACATGTATGTAGTAAACTTAAACTGCATCAACACCTTTAATGAAACATGCTTCCAGGCTAGGTCACATGATCTAGAAGCACTATGGCATAGAAAACTTGTTTATATAAGCTTATCAAAACTGGCAAAATTATCAAAGATGAAATCAGCACGAGGGATACCTCTATTAAGAGAGGTTCCTAAATTCTGCTGTGATGCATGTGTTGGTGGGAAAATGGTCAAGAAAAGTTTTAAATCCAAAAAGGACATTACAACTACGGAACCTTATGAGCTTATTCATATGGATTTATTCGGGCCAACAAACATCATGAGTTTAGGGGGAAAGTCATATGGATTTGTACTTGTCGATGATTTTTCTAGATACACCTGGGTATATCTTCTTGGATCCAAAGATGAAGCTTTTGTGTACTTTAAAAATTTTGTGCATAAAATCTTAACCGAATCAAAGAATGGTATAAAAGCCATGCGAAGTGACAATGGGGGTGAGTTTATTTCTGATATGTTTGGAGAATTGTGCAATGATAAAGGAATTACTCACACCTTTTCTGCTCCTAGAACACCACAACAGAACGGTGTTGTGGAAAGAAAGAACAGAACCATTATAGAAACAGCTAGAACTATGTTATTAGAATATGGTTCACCTAATTTTTTATGGGGAGAAGCTGTGATGACGGCTGTATATGTCATCAATAGGGTACTGATTAGAAAAATCTTGAACAAGACCCCCTATGAAATTATTAAACAAAAAGCACCCAACCTAGGATATTTCCATCCTTTCGGATGCAAATGCTTCATTTTAAACACTAGGGATCATCTATACAAATTTGACTCTAAATCTGATCCAGGAATATTTCTAGGATATTCAACTAAAGGACAAGCATATAGAATATATAATTTAAGAACTAAAAAGGTGGAGGAATCAGTATTTGTAAGGTTTGATGATTCTGAAAGTACTAACAAAGTATCTATCGAGAACATAGAGCTTTTGTTTCCCATGCTAAATGAAAAAGGCAGCACTGAAGAACAACAAGAAGAGCCTGAGGAGGAACCAAAAGAGAAGAATGAACCAAGTGATAGTTCAAGCAAGGAAGAAGAAAGAAGAGAAGCACCACCACATATCCAGAAACGACATCCATCATCACAGATTATTGGTGAGTTAAATGAAGGTATACATACTAGAGGGAGGTATCAACCAGGTCAGTATGCTTTCATCTCTCTTCTAGAACCTAAAAATTATAAAGAAGCCTTGCTTGACGATGAATGGTTAGATGCCATGCAAGAAGAATTACTTCAATTTGCTAGATTGCATGTGTGGGAACTTGTTCCACGACCCTTAGATTGTCTAATAATAGGAACAAAATGGGTGTTTAGAAACAAAACTGATGAAGAAGGGCAAATAATCAAAAATAAAGCAAGACTTGTTGCACAAGGATACTTACAAGAAGAAGGAATTGATTTTGAGGAATCATTTGCTCCCGTGGCAAGAATTGAATCAATTAGAATGTTGTGTGCATATGCATGCTACATGAAAATTCCACTTTATCAAATGGACGTAAAAAGTGCTTTCCTAAATGGAGAAATAAAAGAAGAAGTCTATGTCAGCCAACCTCCAGGGTTTATTGATCCAAATCACCCTAACCATGTATATAAGCTGTCTAAATCTCTATATGGGTTAAAACAAGCTCCAAGAGCTTGGTATGAAAAACTGTCAACTTTTCTAAAAAATGAAGGTTTCTCACAAGGAAATGTTGATAAAACCTTGTTCATCAAGAAAGAGAACTCAGAAACCTTAATTGTTCAGATATATGTTGATGATATAGTATTTGGGTCAACAAAACCAGAAATGTGTACAGGATTCTGCCAACTTATGAAGTCAGAATTTGAGATGAGCATGATGGGAGAACTAGCACATTTTCTAGGCTTACAAATCAAGCAAACCAAATCTGGCATATTCATAAATCAATCAACTTATACTGAAGCAATGCTTAAGAAGTTTGAGATGAATTTCCTAAATATAAGTCAAACTCCTATGGCTACAAATTTAGAACTTGATAAAGATGAGAATGGGAAGCCATTCTGTGAGAAAAAATACAGGGGCATGATCGGATCATTGTTATATTTGACTGCTAGTAGACCTGATATCCAATTCAGTGTAGGATTATGTGCTAGATTTCAATCAAATCCCAAAGAAAGTCACTTTAAAGCAGTTAAACGAATTTTCAGATATCTAAAAGGAACAATGAATGTAGGTCTCTGGTACCCAATTTCTGACTCATTTGAGCTAGTTGGCTATAGTGATTCAGATTTTGGTGGGAGTCTTGTCGATAGGAAGAGTACTTCAGGGACTGTCCAGTTCCTTGGTCCTGCTTTGGTCTCATGGTTTAGTAAAAAACAAGGAGCAGTAGCCCTTTCAACAGCTGAAGCTGAGTATATGGCAGCAGGGAGCTGTTGTGCTCAAGTAATGTGGATGAAAGCTCAACTATCAGACTATGGTTTTGATTTTAAACAAATACAAGTATGTTGTGACAACACGAGTGCCATTAGTATGACAAAGAACCCTGTTCAACATTCTAGAACAAAGCATATCGAAATAAAATATCACTTTATTAGAGACCTAATTCAAGCTGGGCATATATGTCTAGAGTTTGTCTCAACTGAATCACAATTGGCCGATATATTTACAAAACCATTACCTAGCGAAAGGTTCTTGCAAGTATGTACAGAACTAGGACTCAAATCTGCTTGTCAGATTAAAAATCTTTCTTCCTAAATCCCTATTGGCTCTTTTCTGCTCTAGGCTTCTTGCGTGTATTGGTTCAGCAAACAGAAGCTCTTTTCGGCTCATGCTTGCCTTGTCCCAAGAAAAAAAAAACCCATAGAAGCCTCAGTCTAATCATGACACTTTCTTTTTGGAAGAAAACTCTTCGCCTTCCTCCCGCTCCCTGCTCTCTCCAGCCTATATAAACTGTGCTATTTCCCACTTCTCTTATCACATTCTCAAAGCATCAAAGCAACTATCCTTCACAACAGAGAGTTTTCCTTTCAGCTCTTCAAAAAATGAGTGACTATATGCCTCGTCCTTTTCGTTTTGAGGGTTTAGTTCATACCTTTTCGGGGTACATGTTTCATGAACCTAGAGTGCTGAATCATCATCGTTATCTCCAGCATTTTGACAAGCGGAGACTCCATCACATTACTCAGCTTGATCCCTACGAATTCAATGTCTATAAGTATGACATTATCTCTCTCATCAAAGGGCTGGGGTGGGACTTCTTGCTTCGTCAGCCTATCCATCCTGCTTGTCCAGGAGCTGTCAAGTACTTCTATTCTAATCTTCAGAGTCCTGGGGTCAGTTCGAGAAGGTTTACCACATTGGTGTATGGTCATTTACTGACCATTCCTGTTGATGCCCTCAACGGGATTCTCGGGTTCCCATCCCAAGGCTTAGGACTTGCTCACCCTGCTGAGTTCTGGAAGCACGAGTTCAAGATTGAAGTGGAGTATAGCAACTTCTCCACAGAACCTACTGGAGGTTCAGATGTTCCAATTCCCGTAGCCTGGCTACCTCCAAGACTGAGAATCTTCCACTACTTCCTCACTCACGTTTTCCTTCCCCGAACTTTCAACCAAGACTGTGTCCTTCACATGGACCTCTGGATCATTGCCAGTGCAACGGCACGAAGGAAGCTTGATTATGCAAGCATCATGTTTGGTCAACTTCTCCCTGTTGGAGATGAAAATTATAAGGGTCTTCTTCCCTTTGGCTCAATCATCACACGACTGCTGATCAACCTAGGAGTTGATTTGTCGAATTTTCGAAGCATCTCCTCTACAATGTATGTCAATGCACTAAACGTGCTCATGGTCCTCGACCTGCCAACTGACATACCTCCTCCTCCTCCCCCCTCTAATTCTCTTCTGGGTCTCCCTCCATCTTCTCGAGCTTCTAAGAAGGCCTCTGCTGGGAAAAAGGTCAAATCTGCTGGTGAATCCAGCAAGTCAGGAGACCTTGTCTTCACAATCTCCGAAGGAAATACTTCCTCTGATGATTCTGCTGCATCTGCTCCCCCTGCTTAGATCCTCTAGTTGTTGTCTTTTATTTACTGCTTTCTTGTCTGTTTTCGTTTAGAGTCTTTTGTTGAGGGGGAATGAAGTTGTTAGGTAGTGTTGAACTGGCAGCCAGTTCCAGTAAGTTAGGGGGAACATCCTAGATGTTCCATATTTTGCTCTTCTTTCCCCCAAGTTTAATGCTCCTCATGTAACCGCCTTCTGTTATTTCAATGCAATGTATGATTTCCCGTTGGTTCTCTTGTCTACTGGTTTGTTGTTTTCATTTTTGTAGGACCTCCAACCTCTCGGACGAAGGGGGAAATTGTTAGACGTAAACGGTGTCGTCTTTCTCTTTCAAAAACAACATCGTTCTCTTCTTCCCAAAACGCTGCGTTAACCAAAAGGGGAAATGTAAAGGCCAAGCTTTCGTCCATCGCGGTTGAAGATGTTATCAGAAAAAGTCGGCAGCGCTTGCTTCTCTCAAGAAATCAAAGAGCTTCCTCTGCCTGGATTTCCACCATCTTCACTCCACCGTCTCTACTCATCTAGCCTTCATCATCGCTATCAGGAGCGTGGCATAGGAAACGGTCGTCTGTCTCTCCTTGTGGCATAGGAAACGGTCGTCTGTCTTCTCTTGTATAAAATCAAGTAAGAGCTTCATTTCTGTGTGCGATTGATTGAGAGAGAATCGGGGATTCTGGGAATCATGAGCTGTGTAGAAAAACCACTTCAGTAGATAGATCACAGGAGTTGTAAACTGGGTGATTGTATCTTGGGAAGTTGGGGCTGTGTGTTGTTCTTGTTTCTGTCAAAAGGCCAAGTCTCTTGGCTTGGCTAGTTGTTTGAACATTCTGTTTGTATCAAGCTTTCATATCAAATAAAAGTATTTCTTTCTTTTAATCGTTTCGATTCAACAATATCCTCCTTGCCCATGAGCTGGTTCAGAAATATATCTGGAAGAATGTTTCTCCTCGAAGTATTATTAAAACGGATTTAATGAAGACTTTTGATTCTGTGGACTGGGGTTTTTTGCTTTCTGTAATGGCTGCTATGGGGTTTCCTTCTCAGTTTATTAAGTGGATTAAAATGCGTGTCACTATTTCTATATTTAGTGTCAACTTTAATGGGGTATGACATGATATTTTTCTGCTAGGATAGGGTTAAGGCACGGGGACCCTCTGTCCTCATATTTGTTTGCTATTGCAATAGAGATTTTCTCTTGTCTTATGCATAGGGAGGCTTCTAGTGGGCTGCTGCCTTTCACCCTATGTGTAAGAGGCTTAAGCTTACCCACCTGATGTTTGCTGATGGTTTACTCCTCTTCTCTGATGGTTCAAATGCTAAGCAATTCAGCTGGTTTTGGATAACTTTCATACTCTTTCTGGTTTGGTGTCAAATCCCTCTAAGCGTGGATTATACTATGGGGGATTACCATTGCACTAGTAGAAGTAGATGGCTGAGAGGGCTGGTTATAAGTGGGGTTCTCTTCCGGTTAGATAGCCTCTTATTGATAAACTGATTGACAAGATTAATGGGTGGAGGTCCAAATTTCTTAGCTATGCAGGACGGTTTCAGTTAATTATGGCAGTTATCTACAGTTTAGCACAATTTTGGATGTCTACCTTTATTCTTCCCAAAGTTGTAATCAAAGAAATTGAAAGAATTTGTCGTGATTTTCGATAGGGTGTGAAGGAGGGAGGTAGTGGCTTGGAAACACATTACTTTCCCCAAAAGAGAGGGTGGCTAAGGTTTGAGGGATTTGTCAGTTTGGAATCTAGCCTGTGTAATTCGTCATATCAGGGCTATCCTGTCTGAGCAGGGATCTATTTGGGCTGCATGGGTGAAGGAATATAGACTGAAGAGGGAGGACTTCTGGTTGGTGGCAAGGAAGGCAGGGTCATGGATCTAGACTAGGTTGCTGAAGTGTAGAGCCATAGTTGGTTCTATGTTTCAGGTTCAGGGGGCTGAGGTCCTCTAGAGTGGAGTGGTCACAAGGAGGTATAATATCGAAAAGGCTTGGGAGTTTTTGCGGCTGCATAAGGTTATTGTCCCCTGGAAATCTCTTGTCTAGTCTCTCCCATCTATCCCAAAAGATCAGTTTTTGGCATGGATGATTGTGAATGACTATATCAATACCTGTGTTAAGATGGTCTGTTGGGGATACTCAGGTCCCTTAGTCTGTGTGCTCTGTGATAGTGGTAGTGAGAATAGTAACCATTTGTTTGTACTGTGTCCCGTTTATTGCTATATGTTTGCACGTTTGTTCTCAAGAATTTCTGACAGACGAGTCTCCGATCAATGAGACTTGGAGTTCGCTTGGGCTATGAATTGGTTTAAGGGTAAAGCTGCTGATGCTTGTGTAGGAAGAGTGGCGTGGCGGGCAATGGTTGGGCAATGGTCTGAGATATGGAAGTAATGTGTTTAGGAGAAGCCCTGAGGTGATGTTGAAAGCCGTTAAAGAAGACGTGAATGTTGTTGTTGGAAGTGTGAATGTTTCCCAGTGGTGGTATGTTTGATGTCATTCTCTGTCCCTTTATGTTGTAGTAGATTGAGATTGTTCTTGTTCAGATTTAGATGATTAGTATACATACCTAGTCTTGTTGTTTGGATTACTCAAGGCAGGGTGTGTTGCCAATAAGTATTGAGTTTTTCTTATGGAATATATAATATCGTTCATAAAAAAAAATCTACAAACAAATCTATTATGATATATCCTAAATTTCAATGGTATATCTGTTGTCACCATGTTATAAGAATTTTGAATTTTAGTTGAAAAATTAGTTGCCAAGAGTTAATGTTTCATATGCACTAGAAATTCAAAGTATATATTGCGTAATATAAATAATTTAAGTAATAAATAATTTAAGTATTTTGACTGATGTTAATTTAAACATTAGAGCTTAAACATCCAGTCATGGATTGATTTATATTGTATAGATGATGATTTTAATTGTTTTGGGCTAAATTACAACTTTGGTCACTTGAATTACTAGTAAAGTTCACGTTAGCCACTAGAATTACTTTATTCCATCCATAGTCACTTAAATTAGTTCAACAGTTCAAGTTTGGTCACTCTCCGTTATCTCCGTTAACTTTAGCTGATGTGGCAATCAACTTTAATAATTGACAGTTAACTAAGTGACGTGGCAATTAAAAAATTAATTAGAAATAAAATTAAAAATTTTCCAATTTCCAACTCATTTTTACACCCATTTAAAAAACAACGACAGTAGATCGGGGGAGGAATTAGTATCAATGGCTCCTCCAAGTCATCCAGGTCGTAGGTAATCTCTCCATTCTCCACATCCTTCAAATTCCCTATTGCCATTTCTCTCTCAGCAAAGAAGAAACAGAAGGTGAAGAAAGTTGCAGGGAAGGGCTCAGCAAAGAGTTAGTCTCTCCCTCTGTATCAGAAAGTTGTTGCTGTGTGGGCAGAAAGATTTGAGCGGGCTGACTATTTATACATGCGGAAGGGCGGAATTAGGAAAAGCCAAAAAGAGAGGATACTGATGGGTAAATGAGTATTTTTGTTGTCCTGAGAAGGAGAAAAACGGTGGGGAGAAGGCCCTCGAGCTGCAATTCGTGAGAATGGGGTATGTGGGATGCGAGGCAGAGAGCTGTAAATTGCAGGACATTGTTTATTTATTTAAATGTTTTGAGGTTCATGAATCCAGGGGAGTTTGGTTCTCTGTAATAGTTAATCTAATTGGTGGCTGACGCGGAGACTATTAATCAAAGTCCATTTGACGGCTATGAATTCGTGTGTATTGGTTGGATTGTTTCTTAAGATCGGATGGAGTAATGATAATAACGATGACGAGGCAGCCAACCAGCCAAGTTCATAAAGGAAACCAAATCGATATATTTGGATAATTGGATATTCACCTCCCCCTCCCCTGTCTTGGTTTGGATTTCCCAGTGTCCAGTTTTATCCAATAGTAAGAATTATCTACTTTAACTATTTTATCCTAACCTTTTATTTATTATCATCATTATTAATTTTTTAATTGCCACGTCACTTAATTAACAGTCAACTACCAAAGTTGACTGCCACATCAGTGAAAGTTAACGGAGACTAACGGAGAGTGACCAAACTTGAACTGTTGAACTAATTTGAGTGACTACGAATGGAATAAATTAATTCTAGTGGCTAAGGTGAATTAGTGACCAAATTTGCAATTTATCCGATTGTTTTGATACATGAATCTGTTGAAAATGATCTATTGTACGTATGTATATATGTTGTAGTGTAGTGTAGGTTTAATTGGGCCATTTGTAGTTAATGACATATTAAGCCCATGCACAGCCCACGTCGTTGATATGTAGAGTGACGTGATCTAGGGTTCGGTGGAGCTAGGTATTTTAAGAGTTGCTGTGTGTTTACTGTACGTGTAACAAACATTAGAAATATCATCAGTAGCCGAAGAGCGTTCAACCTCTTCCGTGGACTAGTCCTGGAATCTCCAGGGATACCACGTAAATCAGTGTGCATTTCCGTTTCTGCTTCTGTCTTTAATTTGTCAACATGGTATCAGAGCCTCAACAAATGGAATCCGATCGTCCTTCCGTTCATCTGAATTCAACCAATGATGCTCTCTGGGAATTTCAATTCCGGGTGTTCGTGGAAGGAAATGGATTACTCAGCATCCTTGATGGAACACAAGCCAAACCTGAAGGAGGAACTACTACTCCTCAAGCTATCGCAGCCTGGATGCAAAATGATGCGCGTGTGCGATTTTGGCTGCTCGGATCCATAGACCCATCCACTTGTCTTAGCCTTCGATTGTATCTGGCTGCCAATCGAATGTGGCGCCATCGCTCTGCCTTGTATCTACTGTCAATGCAGCCCGCCAATTCGAGGTGCAACTCGCGTTGTCTCGTCTCGAACAAGGAGATCTCACTGTTTTGGAGTACTTCAATTTGGGTCAGGAGCTTTAGACGGAGCAAGATCTGCTCCACGCAGCTGTGCGCCCCCAGGCCGTTCTCACAGAAGATTCTATCGCCGAGAGGATGCAAACTAGGCTTCTGAACTTTCTCACGAAATTACGTCCCGAATTTGAATTTGTGTGTGCTACTTTACTGAATCGGGACATCCTCCAATTTGATGGTGTTCTAGGCACCCTTGTGAGGGAGGAAACGCGGCTGAGAACGCAAGCAACCATTGACTTACGGACTGGAGAAGGGGAGTCTCTTATTGTTGCTGGTGTTGCGCAAGAATCAATGGGTCTGCGTCAAGATGCTTCGGTGTATGCTGTCAATCGCCCACAGTTTCAATGAAGAGTTTCCGTGACTAATTTAGAATGCCATCCTTTTCGAGAAAAGGGGCTTTGCAAAAGCATTGTCGGAGGAGGAATTTTTGTGTTTACTGTAAACGAATGGGGCATATTATTCTTGACTTCCGGACGCGTGAAAGAAATGTTGTGCGGGAAGGTGGACTGCCGCCACCTAGAGGAGGTCCTGGCAATTTTCAGTCTCGACCAACATATGGAGAACGTGCCGATCGATATGTTTTTGGTGTGTATGTGCCTGATAATGGCGGCAATTGGAGGACAGGTCCTGCGCGAGATAGCTGGAGGCAAGGACCTCGTAGTGGCTGGGTGAATGGGGAAGCTAGCAGCATCCTGGGACATCAACAAGGGACACGTATAGGACATTCTGGAGATGCTAGTGATGAAGCAAGTGGAGTGACTATGGCAGAATTAGAGCAATTAGTCACTTCAGCCGTAAATGCTGCATTTTCTACTCTTAATGGCACGGGTAAGGCACGTACTCCCTGGTTACTTGATTCAGCCTGTTATAATCATATGACCCCTCATTTTCATGTGTTAAGGAATGTGTCTTTAGTGAATAATATGGATTTAATGTTGCCAATGGGACTAAATTGAAAGTTAATGCAGTGGGAGATGTTGAGACAAAAGGGATGAATTTGCATAATACGTTGCATGTGCCTGCTCTAGTTCCTAATCTATTTTATGTTGGGCAACTTACCGATCAAGGATATACTGTGTCGTTTTCTCCCTTTGGATGTCTTGTACAGGATTTGAAAATGGGAAGGCCGATCAGAAGGGGGAGTAAGCGAGGCCGGTTGTTTCATCTCGAGGAACTTAATGGGCAATCTGTCTCTTCTGGTGTCAGTAGTTTGTTGAATAGGTCTGTCAGTAGTCCTTTGTCTTCAAGTACTTCAAATAAGTTGTGGGATCTTTGGCATGCCCGTCTGGGGCATCCCTACTCAGTTCGTCTTTCTGTGATGTTCAAAAATTCTTTGCTTTGTCAAAACTGTGCTCGGATTCCTAATTTTCATTCATGTACTAGTTGTGTTGAAGCTAAAACTGCCAGTATTTCTTATCTTCCTAGTACTACTATTATTCAAGAACCTTTTCATGTGATTCACACCGATCTTTGGGGTCCTGTCCCTGCAGTTTCTCGTCATGGGTTTCGACATTTTGCACTTTTTATAGACCATGCTACCCGTTACACCTGGATTTATTTGCTTTGCCTTAAATCTGATCTCTGTGATGTGGCCATTGAGTTTTTGAACATGGTTTAAACTCAATTTGGCAAACCTCTCAAAATAATCCGCTCCGATCCCGATGGAGAATTTAGTTCCTTTCCCTTGCGCGAAGTCTATCGTTCTCGTGGCATTTTGTGTCAAAAATCTTGTTCGGAAATATCCCAACAAAATGGTCTCGTAGAATGGAAAAATCGCCATGTAGTCGAGTTAACTAGAGCTCTGTTATTAGCTTCTTCTGTACCTTCTAGGTTCTGGCATGAAGCCGTTGTCACTGCTGTCTGTCTGTTTAATTATCAGATTACTCCAGTTCTTCAAACTACCAGTTCGTTCTTCAAATTGTTTTCCCGTCATCCAGACTATTCTCGTCTTCATGTATTTGGGTATCTTTGTTTTGTTCTTCTTCCAAAACGAGAAAGAACAAAATTGACGTAAAAAACGGTTAAGTGCGCTTTCATGGGTTATAATGATGTTCATAAGTGCGCTTTCATGGGTTATTAAAAAAGTATCAAGGTTTAAAATGACAAATTACCTCATACATACAGGATAATCTATCATAAACCTAAAATTGTTTATACCTTAAACTTATATTTGGGTAACACAAGAAATATCACAAATATCTTTTTAAAAATGTATACAAAATAGTTTAAGTATAATAAATTAATTAGAATAAATGTCATGTATTCATTAGAAGTGTGGTAATTCTTTTTTTTTATCCCAACATTAGTAATTATTCGATTATGAAATAATCAAATGATACCCAGCCGGCCAACGGTCGGGTTCAAAGCTAATAGTAATAATAATGTAAAAATACAAGCGAAGCGAGGAACAAGAACTAGTACTCATTATTTTAAGGAGTATTATATTTGACTCGTAAATGAAAATTAAGTGGAAACACTAACGTTTCATTATTCATTACGATAGTCTTTTTTAATTCCGGTTTATTTGCGATATGGTGCACCTGCAATGCATACCAGGCCAACAACTCAGCTATAACTATAAGAAGAAGAAGTAAAAAAAAAATGTAATTTACCTTCATCAAAACAATGATAAAATGGTATATACGTATAAATCGGATAGAAAAAAATACATATACAAATACAAGCGTACGCGTACCTGGAATGGATGAAAGTGGCGAGCGAGCTAGCAGCAAGATGAGCAAGTCTTGACGTCCCCTTCGTGGTCACAATCACAGCAATAACCATTGCTGCTGCATGATTCCCAAGCCATGCACGGAAACTTTAACTTTGGCCCTTTTTTCTGAATTGTGGCTGAGCCGCCTTCGTCTCCTAACTCTGCAAATACAACAATTAATTAGCGTTAATGCCATGTCATGCCATAAACATTATCATACACATCCAATTAGTATAATTAATTGGTCAGTTTACTTACTACAACAACTTTCGTATATTGTGACAACAATATTTTTTCATAATAGGACCTAATTTCGTCACAATAACTTCATTATAATAATAAAATAATTTGTCATAACGTTCGTCAAAACTAACCCGTCGAAATAACTTTATTATGACAAATTTTTAACATCTCGTCGCAATATGTTTTAGTGGCACAACACCCAACTTTTGTCATTATAGGCCCCCTATTTTGACAAAATATTTTTTCAAAATAAAGAAATATTTTGTTATAATATGATCAAATTTTTTCATGATAATTGCAAATTTCAATATATTGTTGTGACAAATTATTTTGTTATAATACTAATATCTAATATTGATTCTTGTGTCGGAACTATTTAGTCAAATAAGTTTGCCCCGACAGACCGTTATTGTCATAATAGTGTTTAAAAATAGGCTGTATGCTTTGTGACATAACCATTTTGTCATAATTTGACATCCTAATTCTATTATCGGATTTGAAAATTATGATAAATAACACGATCTTCACGAATATTGAAGGAAACACAAAATATTCAATAATCTCGATCATACATATTTTTTTCCGTTGAATTCTATCATAAATAATTGATACATACATCTTTAACAATAAGTAATGATACACATGTACCTTCAAGACTATGAACTAACAAAAATATATTCATTTAAAAGAGTTCACAAATTCTAGAAAGCTGCTCAAGTATCAATAGCTTTTCTGATTGCAAATTCTTGAAAGTTGCTCAATCTTCTTGCTGATTTTCAATTCACATAGCTTTCGTGTCGTTAACGTTGACTCTTGTACTTTAGTTATTTATCTATGATCTCCAAAACTATCCAAAACCTGTAATGAGACATCTAAGTATCATCATGCCAATATTGAACAAGTACTCCTGCAAGAACTCATGTTATAAACAATGTACAATGGCAGAAGCTACTACGACTTTGAATCTCTTTGGATAATACCTTGCAGGTTCGCTTATTAGCTTCAAATCATGAACAATCCCGATAACAGTATGGTTAACTTCTAAGAGGACTTTAGGCGCATTCTTTTATAAAGGATAGAGTGAGACAACATGGATATATCATATATGTTTACATAACATACGTAGTTATAACATCGAAATGAAAGAAAGGGAAGACTCATTCTTTTGAAAAGTAGTACATAGGATTCTATCTTTGATCTATATGGGAAGTATTACATAATATTTGTAAACTGAAACATTTAGGCTTCATTATTCATTAGAATGGTCTAGTTCTTTTAGTGTTTATCCGGTGATCGATATGGAAAGCATTACATAATATTTGTAAACGGAATTATTAAGGCTTCGTTATTAATTAGGATAGTCTTGTTTTCTTCGGGATTTATCCGGTGATATGGTGCACCTGTATTAGTCCAAACACGACATAGAATAAAGGTTAAACAGTTGCGATGATAGCAAATATCTCTATTTCAATGTCATTTTCATGCCAAAAAAAAACAATCACCTCCCCAGTGACTAGATTTGAGAGTTTAGAAGAGGAAACAATGGTTTTGATCCACCTTTGTATCTTTGATATCATGAACGATGGAGTCGATCATTTTGAACAGGCAGTTCCAGCTTGCTGTGTCAAAAGTTTTCTCAAAGTCCAACTTATAACACTAGAATTGTACATATATTCACCTAGACTTTTACATCCTAAAATGACCTAAATTGTATCAAGTTCATTCAATTTATCGATTTTACGCTTGGGTTTGTGTTTGAGTGATGTTTCAGGTTATTCTATCCAACAAGAACGAAAGAATGAGCCAATTCAACAAAATAATGGTTATGGTTCGAAATCTGGTATCGGTGGAACTCGAGCCCACGACGTCCCAGGCGAGGGCAAAGAGCCTTACCACTACGGCCGCGTCCCCTTTTGGTGTCAATATACGAAACCCACTGTGTATTATGGTGATGAATCGCAGAGAGAGAGGTAGTTAACAATGCAAAGTCAAACTGCCTCCTGCTAAACATAAGGAAAAGCTGTCAAAAGGACCAACGTGGGTAGCAACATGGCCATGTTCACAGACCACGTTAAGGGAAACACACCCTGGAACGTGGCCACTTTGAAGACGATGTCAACAAAAGTCTAGGAGCTTTCAAAGGGTCAACGTGGGCATCAAGATGGCCACGTTCGAGACCACGTCAACATCAACACACCCCCTACTTTGAGACCTTGGGTCTTTCTTTCTTTCTTTCTTTCTTTCTTGTGTTTGAAGTTAGCCGAAACTTTGTCAATTTCGATTTTGAAGTCTTGTTAATGTTTCATCTCGTTAATCATATCTCGTATTTCATCCATCCTGGTTCTCATGTTTGTGTTCGTATTTGGGAATACCTTGGTATATTGTGTTATTGAGATTATCGAAGTATGCTTCTAATCCGTGGGGTTTTGATAATCATTTGTGCTGGTAGATTGGTCGATTTCCACCGTTCCGCTCAACGATGATTCCCCCATCAGAAGTTTGCTAGGTGTAGTCTATTAACTCAATATATACACCATATTCTTGACCCCTCTGTCTTCGTCGTCGTCATCATCATGGTAATGTTCTCAACATTTATCTTTCTAAATCTCATCATGTCCGGCTAATCTTCTAGTTGTTCCGAATTTGATGAGCCCTAATATGTTTTACATGGACTGAGCGGTATCTTTGATATAGACGTGTTGTTCTCGTTCTTACGGTCTTTTCTCAACTTGTCATGTGCAAGTGCAAGTATCAATAGTACACCTCTATTGTATTTTTTTTTATGCATGTAAATGAGACTGCTAGGTAATTTTGCATGTTAATTCTCTCGTGAAAAGAAATAATTGATCGGAACCACCGGCGATGGGGTCACGTAGTTTCTCTGGATTAGCTTAAAATCCTAATACGCAAATTCACGAGTCTGGTTAATGCTATGGTTTAAGAGTCTTGTAAGCTACGGTTTCACTTGATTCTTAAGTCGAAAGGGTGTTAATAAATGTGCGAAAGGGTTAACACTAAATTGGGAATTTTCACGGTCTAAGAAATGAACACTTGTTTATGTTAAATTCAACTTTGTCTGTAAAATGTTTATTAGGGTGATTCATTTCCGGGACAATGCCTTCTCCACTTGATTTTACTTTGGAATTGTTTATTTGTGTCTTGTTTATTACATGTGTAAAATCCTATACTTGAAAATCAACTAAAAACAATAGACTAGATAATAGGTAAAAGATGAGTACTAGTACACGAAGTCTCTATGGATACGACCTTGCTTCCTGCTATATACTCCTCTAGAACGATAGGTACCCTTGCCAATTTTTGCTGTGTTAGTTACAGGCGATGAAGTGTTTTGGCGCCATTGTCGGGGACTAAGTTATTAGGAAAAGCTTTGAACTATTAATCTAGTTGCCTTATTTTTCTTGTTACTTGTTACATCACACTTGTTGCTTTAACGAGTTGTTCTTGTTTTTGTGCTTGAAATAGGGCATGACCCGAAACCACTCACATGGACTAATCGACCTTGATCCCGAGATCGAGAGAACCTTTCGTCAACAAAGGAGTGAACAACAAGCACAACCACACACAATGGCGGAAGAACACGCCGAAGTGAACAATCGGACAATGTCCGATTATGCCCGTCCACCTTGGACGGAACTCACTCAAGCATCTGAAGGCCCAATGTCAAAGCCAACAACTTCGAAAGCAAAACTGGGATGTTGCATGATCCAAAATTGGGTGCAATTCAATGGGATGCCCGATGAAGATCCCAACACTTATCTCCGAAAGTTTTTGGAGCTGTGTGACACCATCAAAATCAATGGTGCATCCGTCGTTGCCATTCTCCTTCGACTGTTCCCATTCTCTCTCGACAACAGAGCACGGGAGTGGCTTGACGGTCAACCACGAAATTTCATCACAACGTGGGACAGTTTGGCTGAAAAATTCTTAGCCAAATATTTCCCACCAAGCAAGACGGTGAAGCTGAGGAATGATATCGCCGCCTACCACCAAGAAGACTCTGAAACTCTCTATGAGACTTGGGAGAGATTCAAGAACACCCTCAGGAGATGCCCTCTAAAAATGCAAACTTTCTAGAATGGGCTAAATCTAGAGACGAAACAATCAATTGATGTAGTAGGGGGTGACACCATCAACAACAAAACACCTCCCCAAGTAGAGCAGCAAATCGATGACATGGCAATGAACAACTATGAATGGTACTTCCCTCGGAAAAAATGCAGACCACCGCCAACCAGAAGTGCCAGACTACACCAACTCGACCCAGTTACAGCCTTGGCCGCACAAGTTGAAAACCTCAACAAAAGGTTCGACCAGCTCACTGTATCCGGCAAGGTGTACAAGTTTGAATGGTGTGTCAGTGACCATAACACTACCGAGTGCAAGTTGATCTCCTCAACATCCACCACCAGACATGTTGATTATATCAACAATCCTCAGAGGAGCGGGAATCCATATTGCGGCACATACAATCTGGGATGGCGAAACCATGCAAACTTCTCTTGGTCCAACCAAGGATCACCAAGCTCCACCCGGATTCAATCAATCATCATCGAGCAATTCTCATCAACAACATGAACACCTGCGTCATTAGAGAAGAAATCCAACCTCGAGGATATGATTGGCAAGCTCATTGCCACCTCGGAATCTAAGTTCCAAGCTTTGGACAAGTTTATCTCCATATCTGAGGATCGATTTCAAAATATTGAGGCGGACCAGCGACATTGACATGCCTCGGTGTACAATTTGGAGACACAAGTTGGGCAAATCACCAAGCTTCTCTAAGAAAGACCACAAGGAAGCCTGCCAAGCGACACCGAAATAAATCCAAAGCAGAGGCAGCATTGCAATGCCATCTTCCTCCTCAACTCTCCTAATTCGAATTTCAAAGAATCATGCAAGGTCATGGAGCGCACGAGTGAAAAAGTGGCGCAATCAACTACTCCACCACCACCTGCCACACAAACCGAGGAACGAGACAAGGATCAATCACCACCAAAACCAGTTGTCCAACTGTATCAGCCAAAGGTGCCATTCCCATCACGACTACATCGCGACAATCGGGAAGAAAGTTCTAGATATGATGAAGCAAATCCATGTTAGTATGTCTTTCATGGATTTGGTGTCCAAAGTCCCGATGTACGCCCGTTTCTGAAGGAGATCCTCTAAAAAAAGAGAAAAATTAATGAGTGTGATTTGGATACAATCACCGGAGATTGCTCTGCCATCGTCCAAAACAGCCTACTACGAAAAATGAAGGATCCTGGTAGCTTCACCATTCCATGTCAATTTGGTAACCTTTCTAACTCTAATGCTTTGGCCGACTTAGGAGCGAGTATTAATGTCATGCCCTATAAGCTCTTTTAAAAGTTAGGCTTAGGAAAACCTCAACCAACTTTCATGCGTTTACAACTAGCAGATAAATCTGTGGTTATTCCTAAAGGAATTGTCGAAGACGTGTTGGTCAGAGTAGGACCTTTCGCCTTCCCTATTGATTTTGTGATTTTGGATATGGAAGAAGAAAGTGAATTATCTGTTATTTTTGGTCGTCCATTTCTATCAACCTCTAGAGCTTTGATAGATGTTCCTGAAAAGAAAATAATTTTGCTAATGGGAAGATAAAAAATTTACCATTAACATGTCTGAACCAACCCATCCACCGAATTAATACAATACTTCAAAAATACCTTTTGATAAATCCATGCTGAATTCAACCAACAAATCTGCTAAGGATTTTTTGGTGTTTCCTCATGAGCATTTTCCCCACAAATCCAAAGATTATGTGAATGATACTCTCATTCGTGCGAAAGTCAATGCTATATCTCACTACATGTGCAAGAAATTCGTGGAGTCATCTATGTTGCAGGTTAATGAAAACACGCCTCCATCACCAACTAGGCGACTCATGTCGCCCAAAGCAAAGATGAAAGAGGAATGGCGGTCAAAACTAAAGAAAAGGGAGCTCACTCACAATAATTCCGAAGATCACTACCAGCTGGTCCCAGATCCAATCGCGAGCCCCTAGCACATAAACTGACGTCCAGCTAGCACGACGTTAAAGAAGTGCTTTTGAGAGGCAACCCAATTCTTAGTTTGCATTTTCCTTTTCTTTCTTTCATTTTCTATTTATTTGAGTGTTCCAATTTCAATAATAAAATCCATCACCAAACATCGACCAAAGAACTCGCCAAGTGGAACCACAATCACTGTACATCATGCCACTACATCTCACGACAAGAAAAATGGTAACAGTTCGAATTCTTACTCCCTATAATTTCGTCCATTGATGACAATGTCCAATTCAAGTGTGTGTGTGTGGGGGGGGGGGGGGGGGTATTCGTTCGTTTTCATGTGTTTGAATGCCAAAATTTAATGCACAATAATACGATTTTGATGCATGTCAACCTATAATGATGAACGAGGGATTAAAATGAATGTGTCTCGTGTTACTTTCCTTTGATTATAAGAACTTTATGAAATCTATAACAATTCAGTTGATTGTTGTTGCATAGAATTTGTGAAACATAGCATGAGAAACGGAGCCAATTCAAGTTCATTCGATTTCCCGATTTTACGCTTGGTTTTGTGTTTGAGTGATGTTTCACGTTATTTTATCCAACAAGAATGAAAGAAAGAGCCAATTCAACAAAAAGATGGTTATGGTTCGAAATCTGGCCTCAGAGGAACTCGAGCCCGCGACGTCTGAGGCGAGGGCAAAGAGCCGTACTAGTCCGGCCGCGTCCCCTTTTGGTGTCTACTTACGAAACCCACCGTGTATTATGGTGATGAATCACGGAGAGAGAGGTAGTTAACAATGCAGAGTCAAACCGCAAACTGCAGAGTCAAACCGCCTCCTACTAAACATAAGGAAAAGTTGTCAAAAGGGGCCAACGTGGGTAGCAACGTGGCCATGTTCGCAGACCACGTTAAGGGAAACACACCGTGGAACGTGGCCACGTTGAAGACCATGTCAACAAAATTCAAGGAGCTTTCAAAGGATCAACGTGGGTATCAACATGGCCATGTCCGAGACCACGTCAACATCAACACACCCCTACTTTGAGACCTTGGGTCTTTCTTTCTTTCTTGTGTTTGAAGTTAGTCGAAACACTATCCATTTCGATTCCAAACTTTTGTTAATGTTTTCATCTCGTTAATCATATCTCATATTTCATCCATCTTGCTTCTCATGTTTGTGTTCGTATTTGGGAATACCGTGGTATATTGTGTTATTGAGATTACCAAAGTAAGCTTTTGTACTGTGAGGTTTTGATAATCATTTGTGCTGGTAGATTGGTTGGTTTCCACCCGTCGGAAGTTTGCTAGATGTAGTCTATTTACTCAATATATATATACCGTGTTCTCGACCCCTCTGTCTTCATTGTCGTCATCATCATGGTAATGTTCTCAACCTTCATCTTTCTAAATCTTATCATGTCCAGCTAATCTTCTAGTTGTTCCGGATTTGATGAGCCCGAATATATTTTACATGGATTGAACGGTATCATTGATATAGACGTTTTGTTCTCGTTCTTGCGATCTTTTCTCGACTTATCATTTGCAAGTATCAATAGTACGCGTCTATTGTATATTTTTTCTTGATACATGTAAATGAGATTTCGAGGTAATTTTGCATGTTAGATCTCTCGTGAAAAGAAGGAATTGATCGGAACCACCGACGATGGGGTCACGTAATTCCTCTGGATTAGCTTAAAAATCTAATACGAAAAATTAAAAAGTCCGGTTAATGCTTTGGTTTAAGAGTCATGTAAGCTACGGTTTCACTTGATTCTTAAGTCAAAAGGGTGTTAATACATGTGCGAACGGAATAACACTAAATTAGAATTTTCACGGTCAAAGATATGAACACTCGTCTATGTTAAATTCAACTTTGCTTGTAAAATGTATATTAGGGGATTCATTTCCGGGACAATGCCTTCTCCACTTGATTTTACTTTGAAATTGTTTGTTTGTGTCTTGTTTATTGCATGTGTGAAATCCTATACTTGAAAATCAACTAAAAACGATTGACTAGATAATAGGTAAAACCTCAGTACTAGTACACGGAGTCTCTGTTGAAAGAGTGTTAATACATGTGCGAACGGAATAACACTAAATTGGATACGACCTTGCTTCTTTCTATACTGCTTTAGAATGATAGGTACTCTTGCCTATTTTTTCTATGTTAATTATGAGCGATCACCAACTTAAAGACAAGTCGCGCCTTTACGGTCTTTCTCCTATAGTCCACGACCTCTTTAGCAATTAGCTAGACATGCTTCATGTCTTATCCTGTCTTTGATTCCTTTGAATTAATGTTGAGATATAGAGGCACTGTGTGGGAAGTAAAGTTACAGAGCTGAATGATGAAGACAGAGAAGCTGCAGCTTAGCCACTGGAAGGGACGAAGATGACGGGTTACGGGTGCCCCACCCGACCCAGCTCTACATAAAAATGTGACAAAAATAAGGAAGAAATATTGTCGCTTAAGTCTGCTCATTTGCCTTCTTTTGTAATTAGTCCGTACTATTGATCCGGCGAATGGTGGGAGTGATCTGCAACATGATCGGGATGGAGCTATTTTGGAGGACACTCGGAGTTTGGCTTCTTCTTTTAGCATGATTTCTTATTGTTTTGTTTCTCGTAGACTCAAGAGGGACTGTGCTCTGTATATAATTAGCCGTTAGTTTAGTGTTAAGGTCTCTGTAATGACTGTGCTCTGTATATATACTAAACAGTGAAAATGGCTGCCATTTTCTCCAAAATCCTCTCTCGTTCTCGCTCTCTTGAAACCCTAGCCGTGCTAGGTCAAAACTTTCTCACTATGGATGGTCCAATTCTTGCGACAAGAGCTTTGGGGATGATCTTATTCAAAGTACTGTCTGTGAAGCTAATCGGTCTGAAATCCTTTATTTCTTTAACTACATCTTTCTTCGGGATGAGACACAGGATATAGTATGCACGCAACTAGGAAGGGGTTCCCAGAAGTGAAAATGGTCGAAGGCTGTCATTATATCCTTCTTGATTACATTCCATCATTTTCTATAAAAATGACACTGAGAATCAGGTCCAGGGCTTTGGCTTTGTCACACTCACAAACTGCTTTCCAGATTTTAGCTTCTGTAAAAGGAATCGTCAGGTTATAGTTCTGCGATTGGAATGGAAAACATGCTGGTAAAGTATTTCTAAGAAGAGGCGAAAAGAAAAACAAGATTTGACAATTATTATAAAGTATTTCTAGATCGAGAGCGACTCGTTATTCTATAAAGTATTACATAGGATTTGTAAATGGAAACATTAATGTTTGATTATTCATTAAGGTGGTCTTGTTCTTCCAAGTGTACTTGGCAGTTGCCAATATGGTGCACCTGCATATATTTGTCAGAAAGTAAGAACAAAATATCGTCATGAGTTATTTTAACGCTTGAACATGTATATACATTCTATACTATAAAAAAGTATATAAATAGCAATACATGTGTCTTAAATGTTCTATAATCGCTAATATTTAAAGAAAAATCATAACTAAACTGATAGGCCAGTAACTCTATAACCACGGGCAAACCAGGATACTGTATATGGATGTTTGGAACAGTACTCTTAAAGTTGGAAAACATATTTACTGATCTCTTGATAGTAGTATTGGTTTTGCGAAAAAAATTTATTCATATGTTTTGAAGCATTGACCTTCTAAATAAGAAAATAATTAATGTTATCCGCTGCACCATAAATCATTTTCAGTTAAAATGGAAATACTGAGTAAATTTGTGCACTAAATCAATGTCTCATTCAGTACTTACTTTTTCTAGCTAGTCTTCCTTTAACAATGAAAAATCACATGTATATGTGCTAGTCAATTTTGTAACTCGCCAATGTTAATTAATAGAGTTCGAAGTGGCTCTCTTTTTTATTCCCCAACTTCTTAAGGTGGATTATCTTCCCGTCTCGTCAAGATCCAATTACCTTGTATTATTTGGATATTTTCTTACTCATATTTACTCAACACTTTGAGCATATATTATTACCATGATATAACTTGGTATTATTTGGATATTTCCTTTGTAAAAAATAAAATATTCTCGTTGCTGTTTTGATTTAAATTGTACGCGAGGAAGAGATCCCAAGAGAAGATGGATAATTCCCCACTTACGAGTATCAAGCAGACAACGTTCAAGAAGTTGCAGCCGAGAATGTTCAAGCCAATGTTGATCCCATGTCAGATCCTTACTACCTACATGGATCTGATCAACCAGGGTTGCTGTTGGTGGGAGAGAAACTTACCACTGCCAACTACAACGACTGGAGCCAGGCCATGTTGAATGCGTTGGGAGCCAAGAACAAGCTTGGATTCATCAATGGCACCATTCCCCACCCAGGAGATGCACATCAGAATGCTTGGGCTTGGAACAGGAACAATGTTATGGTGCTGTCATGGATCCAGCAAGCAGTCGATCCCATCATCAGGAAGACCATCATGTCTTGCAAAACTTCCCTTGAAGCCTGGAGAAGCCTCAGATGTAGGTATGGTCAAGGAGATGTGGTAAGAATTGCTGAACTCACTGAAGCTTTAAGAAGTTTGAAGCAAGGTAGTCAGTCTGTTACAGAGTACTATGGAAACCTAATTGCTATTAGGGATGAATTAGACAATTATCAGCCACTGCAACATTGTACCTGCACACCCACTAGCCGAGACCACATGCGTGGCCATGAGGGTTGTGTTTGCTTACAAGGAAACTAACTATGTTATCCAGTTTCTAAGAGGTCTTAATTAGAATTTTTCAAGTGTGAGATCCCAAGTTCTGTTTGGTGATGAGTTACCACCAATTGATAGAGTCTTTCAGAGGATGCTCCAGCATGAAAGACAGCTGGTTGGCACACAACAAAGCAAAGTTCTTGCTATTGAAAGTATGGCTTTAGCAGCACAGAACAACAACAATTCACAAATCAGGAGGCCACGACCTTACTGTACCTATTGCAAGTTCTTGGGACACACAGAAGAAACCTGCTATCACAAGCATGGTTGGCCACCTAGAATGAACAACAAGACACCAAATCCTGCTGGGAGGAACATGGAGTGCACCTTCTGCAAGAAACAAGGGCACACTGAAGACAAGTGTTTCAGTAAGCATGGTTATCCAAACCAGAGGGGACCTCAAAGGGCCAGACCTCAAGCACATGGTGCTGCAAACACAAACTCAGAGGATTTAACTCAAGAGATCAAACTGACCAAGGCAGACTACATCAAGCTTATGTCTCTAATGAGTGACAAGGGATCTCAGAAGGCTTCCATCAGCAACAGTCCATCCTTTTCAGCTGCAAGTTTCATTACCACACAAGCTGGACCCTCAGGTAAAATTCTGCTCAATGTGAGCCATAAATCACCTCATGATCAGACCTGGATCCTTGACACAGGTGCCTCGGATCACATTGTGTGTTCCTTGGATCTTCTAACTGATCACAGAAGGATACACAATACCTTCATCACCTTGCCTACAGGAGACCAAATTCAGGCAACTCATATGGGAACAGTTACCTGTATTGCTTATTTGACCCTACAAGGAGTCTTGTTTGTTCCACAGTTCAGCTTCAATTTGGTTTCTGTTAGCAAGCTAACCAGGAACAAGTCCCTTTGCTTGACCTTTTTCTCTGATGTCTGCTTGATCCAGGATATGCAGCTGAGGAGGATGACTGGTTCTGCTAAGCTGTCCCATGGCCTTTACCACTTAGAGCAACCTGTAGATACCAGTCAACCTAAACACTTCTCTGCTGCCACTTCTCAAGGTTTTGATGTTTGGCACTTTAGATTAGGTCATGTTTCACATTCTAAAGTGCCACTTTTGAAAAACCTTTGTCCAGATATAGATACCAACAGTTCTATACCCTGTGATACTTGCCATTTTGCTAGGCAGAAGAGATTACCATTTCCTTTAAGCACTTCTGTTGCTCAACAGTCTTTTGAACTGATTCATGTTGACATCTGGGGTCCAAACCCTATACCCAGTTATGATGGATTCAAGTACTTTTTAACAATTGTTGATGATTTTACTCGAATGACTTGGTTGATTTTACTTCCAGCCAAGTCTGATGCCAGACCAAAGCTTCAAGCTTTTTGTTCTTATGTTGAAAAGTTTCAAACAACTGTTAAGAAAATCAGAAGTGATCAAGGTAGAGAATTTGAAACGACTGAGTTTTTCAATAGAACTGGCATTCTACATGAGCTTTCTTGTGTTGAGACACCTCAACAGAATAGCAGAGTAGAAAGAAAACATCAGCATATCCTAGCTGTTGCCAGGGCACTCAAATTTCAAGCTAACCTATCCCCTTCTTTCTGGAGTGATTGTGTTAAACATTCAGTTTTTCTCATCAATAGGGTTCCTACAATTGTTTTGGGGAACCAAACCCCCTTTCAAAAGCTTTATAACAAACCACCAGACTTATCAGACCTTAAGTTCTTTGGTTGCTTATGCTTTGCTAGCACATTAGCTAATCACAGAGGCAAGTTTGACTCTAGAGCTAGAAAGGGTGTATTCCTTGGTTTTCAACATGGGATGAAGGGTTATAAGATATATGATCTTCTCACTCATGATATTTTTGTCTCTAGAGATGTGCAGTTCTATGAAAATGCATTCCCATTCAAAGACCAAAACCTAAACCAGAACCAGACCTCTCCCTATGCCAATCCAATTGATCCTACCATCTTTGATGACTTTATTCCCACCTATCAACCTCCTAATTCACCCAATCCAGAACCCTTCCTCAATGATCTTCACTTTGATTCAGGAGATGATAACTCCCCTCATGATTCTCCCACACAGTCTACACCACCTTCCCCTCCACCACCTTTCCCTACCAGAAAATCCAACAGAACTAAAAGACCTCCTACTCACCTTCAACAATACCATTGCAACCTGCTTCAACAGCTTTCTTCCACCAGTCATCCAAGTCAGCAGCAGACTCCAGGTATCACCTACCCTCTATCTTCTGTGTTGGATTATTCTAATCTATCACACAACCATCAGAATTTTGTGTTGAGCATTTCTTCTCACAAAGAACCACAGACTTACAAGGAGGCATGTCAGTATCCTGAATGGAATGAAGCATTGGCAGTTGAAACTACTGCCCTTGAGGCCAATCAGACTTGGGATGTTGTTGAACTCCCTCCTGGTAAGAGACCAGTAGGTAACAAGTGGGTTTACAAAAACAAGCATCTTTCTGATGGAAGTTTAGAAAGACAAAAGGCTAGGCTGGTTGCTAAGGGTTACAATCAACAGGAAGGGGTTGATTATCAAGATACATTTGCTCCAGTGGTTAAAATGACAACCATTCGTCTCATTCTAGCCATTGTTGCTGCTCAGGATTGGCATGTTCACCAACTAGATGTGAACAATGCCTTCCTTCATGGTGATCTAGACCAGGAAGTATAAATGAAGCTTCCCCCTGGTTACAATCCTCCACTTGGCTTCAAAAATCCCGTGTGCCGCCTAAAAAAGTCTATCTATGGCCTCAAACAGGCATCACGCCAGCGGTTCACTAAGCTTGCTGATAAGCTACAGTCTCAGGGCTATATGCCTAGCAAGGTTGATCATTCACTTTTCTACAAATCATCAGGTTCCTCCTATACCTGTATCTTAATTTATGTAGATGATTTGGTCATTGGAGGCAATAATTTAGCAGACATTCAGCAGCTCAAGTCTTTCCTTCATCAGACATTCAGTATTAAAGACTTAGGCAAACTCAAATTCTTTCTGGGAATTGAAGTTGCAAGAAGCAGCAAAGGCATTCACATTTCACAGAGAAAATATACACTTGAGATCCTTGATGAAGTTGATCTCATTCATTCCATACCTGCTACTACACCTATGGACTACAAGGTTCATTAATCTGCTGAACACAATGATCCCTATCATGATCCAGAAGAGTACAGGAAATTGGTTGGAAAATTGATCTACCTCACCACCACTCGCCCTGACATCAGTTATGCTACTCAACAAGTCAGTCAATACATGGCTAATCCAAGCAATGATCACTTCAAAGCAGTTGTTCGAATCCTTCGTTACCTGAAGACTGCGCCTTCCAGTGGCCTGTTCTTCTCTGCTGATTCTCCTCTTCATTTGAAAGCCTTCAGCGATTCCGACCGGGCTGCCTGTGTTGATACAAGGCGCTCTGTCACTGGATATTGTGTCTATCTTTGTGATTCTCTTGTCTCGTGGAAGAGCAAGAAGCAAACCACCATCTCCAGATCTTCTTGCGAGGCTGAATATCGTGCTCTGGCTTACACCACCTGTGAGCTCCAATGGCTGCTTTACTTGCTTCAAGATTTCCAGATTTCTCATCCACAGCCTGCAAACCTCTACTATGACAACCAATCCGCGATCTACATCGCCGAAAAATCCAACCTTCCATGAGCGGACAAAGCACATCGAGCTCGATTGTCACTTTGTCCACGAAAAGCTGCTCAATCGCACCATCAAGGTACTTCATGTCTCTTCTACTCATCAATTGGCTGACCTCTTCACCAAAGCTCTCTCCCCAGCACCTTTCTCCTTCCTGCTCTCCAAGCTCGGCGTCCTCAATCTTTGCCCGCCAGCTTGCGGGGGGTATTAGGGGAATGCGAAGGATTTTCGCGCTCTGCTCCTTTCAAACCTCCAACGGCTCTGAACAGAGACGTTGTTCTCACAGGGAAGAAGAAGGAGAGTCCACCCGACATCGTTTCACCATCAGCTGAAGCCAGGAATCAAAGCGACATCGCTTCATCATCATCCGGAAAACAGAAGCAATGCGATGTCGTTCCAATGCCAACTCAAGCGAAGACACAACGCACGTGGAGTGACGTCGTTTCTGGAAAAATGCCACTTAGTCCTCAAACTTGTTAAGACTACTCATTTCCTTTTTCGGCTATACTTGCTTTTCTTCCAAGCCTTGTCTTCTTACCTTGTTTTGTAAGGTTTCTGTACTGACTCACCAGCTATATAAGCTGTGAAATGGAATGAGAAAGGCAGGGCTTTAGGGTTTGCTTGATCCATAACGTTGTTATGGTATCACCGCTAGGCAAATCTAGCCTGTCCGACCTGAAGTAGCTTGTGATTTAACCTCAAGTTAGCGGATTTAACTCAAATTATGTAACTAAGGTGTAAGAGGTTAAAAATGCCTAACAAATCCTTTTCCCAACAACTTGATTTATTAGAACCAAGTGATTAGTTTGCTAACATGGTATCAGAGCCTGGAACCGAAAGGTCATGGTTTCGAATCCTCATCACGACGACCCCCAATTTAAACAATGGTTTAGTACAAGGAATGACATGTCAAACCTGTACAAACTGAAAGCCTAATGGGTTTGGCAGCACGAGGAATAATTCGTTCAACATGTGCAAACCGTATAAGAAAACTCCGTAAAAGGTAGACTTTCGTTTGAGTGGGCGTGCAAGAGATTATAAAGTTTAACAAACCCTTTCCCAACAACTCGAGTTATTGGGAGCAAGTGGTTAGTTCGCTAACATAAGGGATCATTTAGAGAACACGATTTATACCATGGATTCACTGAATCCGTACATTTTAGGGGATTCATTTTCGAGATAGTGCCTTCTCCACTTAATTTTACTTTGAAATTGTTTTTTTGTGTCTTGTTTATTGCATGTGTAAAATCCTATACTTGAAAATCAACTAAAAACGATTGACTAGATAATAGGGGTAAAAGCTGCAACTAAAAACGACCTTGCTGCTTTCTATACTGCTTTAGAACGATAGGTACTCTTGCCTTTTTTTCCTGTGTTAGTTATGGGTGATCACCAACTTAAAGACAAGTCGCGCCTTTACGCTCTTTCTCCTACAGTCCACGACCTCTTTAGCAATTAGCTATACATGCTTCATGTCTTATCCTGTCTTTGATTCCTTTGAATTAATGTTGAGATATAGAGGCACTGTGTGTGAAGTAAAGTTACAGAGCTGAATGATGAAGATAGAGAAGCTGCAGCTCTGCCACTGAAAGGGACGAAGATGACGGGTTACGGGTGCCCCACCCGACCCAGCTCTACATACAAATGTAACAAAAATAAAGAAGAAATGTTGTCGCTTTAGTCTGCTCATTTACCTTCTTTTGTAATTATTAGTCCGTACTCTTGATCCACCGAATGGTGGGAGGTGATATGCATCATGGCCGGGATGGAGCAATTTTGGAGGACACTAGGAGCTTGGCTTCTTCTTTTAGCAAGATTTCTTACTGTTTTGTTTCTCGTCGACTCAATAGGGATGCCCATCATGTGGCACACAAGGCCCTCTTATCGGGAAAAACAGATACTAAACAAGGGAAGCCTATTGTATCTAAAAGAGACCCAAGCCATTAAGGCGCGCTTTAAGACCAGTATAGACAGTCCCTCGGGATTATACCAGAGCTCAACTATTGTTCGAATCCTGCGCTTTTCTCACTTCCTCTGTGTGACTGTCTTTACAACTATTGAATTTGCAAAAAAAGTCTGTGTTTTGCCACTTGGCGGCACAAGATTGGTTAGTTTCATTTGTTAGTTATAATTAGCCGTTAGTTTAGTGTTAAGGTCTCTGTAATGACTGTGCTCTGTATATATACTAAACAGTGAAAATGGCTGCCATTTTCTCCAAAATCCTCTCTCTTTCTCGCTTTCTTGAAACCCTAGCTGTTGCTAGGTTAAAACTTTCTCATTGTGGATGGTCCGATTCTTGTGACAAGAGCTTTGGGGATGATTTTATTCAAATTACTGTCTGTGAAGCTAATCGGTCTGAAATCCTTTATTTCTTTAACTACATCTTTCTTCGGGATGAGACACAGGATATAGTATGCACGCAACTTGGAAGGGGTTTCCATAAGTGAAAATGGTCGAAGGCTTTGATTATATCCTTCTTGATTACATTCTATCATTTTCTATAAAATGACAGCGAGAATCAGGTCCATGGGCTTTGGCTTTGTCACACTCACAAACTGCTTTCCAGATTTTAGCTTCTGTAAAAGGAATCGTCAGGTTATAGTTCTGCGATTGGAATGGAAAACATGTTGGTAACAACACAATAGTAAGAAAGAGAAGTGCCTCGTTGATTTATAAGAAGAGGCGAAAAGAAAAACAAGATTTGACAATTACTATAAAGTATTTCTAGATCGAGAACGACTCGTTATTCTATAAAGTATTACATAGGATTTGTAAATGGAAACATTAATGTTTCATTATTCATTAAGGTGGTCTTGTTCTTCCAAGTGTACTTGGCAGTTGGCAATATGATGCACCTGCATGTATTTGTCAGAAAGTAAGAACAAAAGATCGTCACGATTTATTTTAACGCTTGAACATGTATATACATTCTATACTATAAAAAAGTATATAAATAGCAATACATGTGTCTTAAATGTTCTATAATCGCTAATATTTATAGAAAAATCATAACTAACCAAGACTGTAGGATGGTTGAATACATGATAGTAGAAGTATATTAACTGTCATTTACGACTTTTAACATTGTGTACCACAAGATACCACCTCGTACCAGGGTGGTATTATGTGGTATTGTGTGATATTTTTTGGTCCTGTAATTTGTTCATCCAGAAATTTGTATATCCAATAGATCATGATGAACTCGTTCTTTCTGTGCAAACGTTTTAAAAAACGAATTTAAAACGAAGAAAATATTATATGATATGCAGTTGATACCGAGAGGCAAGAATTTCTTTTCTCAAAAAATATTGAAAATGAATATCGTTTTGTAGAGATTCCTAGATAAATGGTATAAATTAGTTGGAGAAAGGTTAGAAGAGAAGAGATGGAGAATTCCCCACTTACTAGCAATGGATGGCGCATATATATTAGTCAAGCCGCATGCATCAGCTGCAGCAAGATATGCAATAAGTCCAATATTTCCCTTTCTTACACGTGCAACAATAACTATTCGGATTCGCGGCGGTGCTGCATGATCCAGTATTCCTTGGGCAGTACAACGCTTCAACTGTGGCAGCGCCGCCGCCGCCGCCTCCTGCTGACTCTGCAAATCCAATTCATGTAATGCAATTTATAAACAACAATTTCTGGATTTCAGTATTTGTAAGCGATCATTCATTCACAATATTATAACGATACGTATAAATATGTGGGATGGTATTCACTAATAAAAATAGAAATGCATGCTACTGACGATGATGCTCCTGATCTGCGTGGTCAGAGCGAGGGAACGGGAGTGCGGCCATGGAGTAACGAGGCACGACGACCAGCGCCAACACAAGGAGAGAAACGCCAATGATCAGCATCGGCGGCGAAGCGGCTTTCTTGTTGTAGTTGGAAGAATCCATCGCAAGAACAGAAGGGTGGCAGCAGCGAGTATATATATAAATGAAGCTAGTAGAGGCTTTGTGTGCTCGTTCACAAGTACTGTTATGATATTGAGACACTGAGAATTATATTAACGAGTGATCTCGGTGGTGATTTATATATGCGCGCAGCGGCCGGCCGGCCGGCTGATAGCATTTTTGACAACTTAGAAAGTGTCTCCGGCGTAGCACATAGGCAAGACCTTTTGTTGCCGAAAATTCTCGGTACTGCAATTACAAGAGTCAAAGAGGGAATAACCCCGTACGTTATGTGCTACAAATCACATAAGTTGAGAAGGGGGATGAGAGTTGCCTAGGGGAGAATTCAGAATACCATCCTCTTTGTTGCAATCACCGCTAGGTAGCCAGCCTGTCCGACCTCAAGTAGCCTGTGATTTAACTCAAATTATGTAACTAAGGTGTAAGAGGTTAAAAAGCCCTAACAAACCTTTTTCCAACAACTTGATTTATTGGAATCAAGTGATTAATTTGCTAACATGGTATCAGAGTCTAGAACCGAAACGTCGTGGTTTCGAATCCTCATGACGACCCCCAATTTAAACAATGATTTAGTACAAGGAATGATATGTCCAACCTGTACAAACCGAAAGCCTAATGGGTTTGGCAGCACAAGGAATGATTCGTTCAACATGTGCAAACCGTATAAGAAAACTCCGAAAAAGGTAGACTTTCGTTTGAGTGGGCGTGCAAGAGATTATAAAGTTTAACAAACCATTTCCCAACAACTCGAGTTATTGAGATTAATTGGTAGTTTGCTAACATGGTATCAGACCCTACGACGAAAGGTCATTATTTCGAATTCTCATGAGGACCCCATTTAATGCCAATTTGTTTAGCACAAGGGATGGTATGTCCAACCTGTGCAAACTAAAGCCTCATGGTTTAGCAGCACAAGATTTCAACCTGTACAAATCCATAATTCGACATCGGCTTTCGTTTGAGGGGATGTGTAAGAGATTAAAAAGTTTAACAAACCCTTTCCCAACAACTCGAGTTATTGGGAGCAAGTGGTTAGTTCGCTAACATAAGGGATCATCTAGAGAACATGATTTATACCATGGATTCACTGAATCCGTACATTTTATAGAAAGTTATATTATTTTGTTGCTTTTTTTATGGTGAATTTTAGTTTTAACCTACAAATTTAATATCATACTTAGAAAGCGTCTCCGACATATAATTAAGCACCGGGTAGACTTCTTGTCCGCCACAACAGTGGTCGTTACTTCAATTACAAGAGGAAATCCCATGTGTTACTGTTTACAAATCACATAACTGCTTGTCAAAGAGATCAGAGTTACGGGAGAATTAATACCATCCACTGTTTGTTGCTACTTAGGCGGCAATACCCGCGGATATATTCCTACATAGCTGATGGGTTAACCTCATTTTCACGGATTCAACCTGAGAAAATTTTAAGTAACTAGAATCTTTCCCCTGGAAGAGCCGCCTCCCATACTGAGCTATTCTTGTTGTTCAATTTTCACCAACGAATGATGTGTTTAGGTGGATTATAAGAAATTACAAATTTATTTTCTTATGTTTTGAAAATGAAAAAAATGAAAAAGAAGTGAAAATTGTAAAAGACTATTTTTTATTGCCAAATCACACATTTAATGGTCAATTATGGATGTCGACTTAAGATAAAGTCAACGGAAATGGACGAAAAGTGACCATAGATGAAACGAGAGTACAAAGCAAGTGACAACGAGCGGAATAAAATATTTCTGATGATCAAACGTGAAACTTTTTAGTAATTTCAATGACTTAGCTTATAATTTAGCCCTAATAATTTTTGGGGTAAATACAATATAATAGTCAAAATTTTCATTTTGAATAAAATAATAGCCGAACCTTTTCAAAAACAATAAAACAGCCAAAACCTGTACTTTCCAAATTTAACCTCCAGTTAGCGGATTTTGACCAAATTATTTTGTGATCTTGATTTTTTTTAATTTGTTGCTTTACTTTAATTTTTTCAAATTTATTTTTAGAAAATTAAATAAATTATTATTCAATAACATGGCGATCATGCATCAGACACATCATAAGTCTTTAGTTGAGTCATTAACGGTGAGAATATTTGACCGTTAAAAGACATTTTAACTAATATTAATTAAAACGATTTCAGGTCCATTGAACCCATGAAGATCAAAATGAGTCGTAGAGAGAGAGAGTCTGGGACTGGGGTGGGAGTTCGTAAGTTTGTTTCTTCTTGCAGGTATCCGGCTCTTCAGCACTCGAGTGGCTACAGATCAGCGAATGTTCAGCGGCAAGGAGCCTCGATTGGGCATAAGAGGATTTGGGTGGAGCAGAAGAGTTTTCGCGAAAAGGTTGTTCTGAGACTCTCAGTTGAAGGAAATCAAGCGCGTCATTTCATCTTCCTGGAGTTGGGCCACGCAGAATGGTTGGCTTCTCAGTTTCGGGCCTTCGGTGGAGGTGGAAAGCTTAGGTCTTTAAACGCATCCAAGAAGATTGGAGATCGGGATATAGCTATTTCATCCTTTGAAAACCATTGGGGGCTGGGTCTGAAACTGATAGAATCGACGAGAGACGGGAGGTTCTTCTATCTCTTATTTCCGAATGATTATGCGGGTCTGAGAGAGCTCGCCAAGATTTTGTCTCCTGTTCGAAAAGCTTCCAGAAATATTCAGAGGAGACCCTCATCCTTTATTACGCCCGGAGAATCTTATGCCTCCGCACTGGTTGGTTCGAAGTCGATCACCTCTATTCCCTTAGAGCGTGGGGATCAACATATCATTGTGGTTCCGGAAGAGGTCATAGGTGAGAGGCGATTTTTCCTTAATCATTGCCTGCTCATTGATTTCTTTGATGAGCATTAAAAGGGGCTTCCTTCAGATCTATCGACGGCTTGTTCAGGTCTCTATTGTAATCCCACTGCCGGCGGCTTCACCTCTGTCTGAGCTATGTCCGGCCGTTGGGAACTCGAACGGATCTGCGATGGGAACAGTGGCTTATTCTCCTCCCGAGGTGGCGGTTGATCTCCCTCTCTGCATGCATGGTGTTCTTACCCGGGAAAATTCGATTGCTCCCCATTCAAATTGGTGTGGGTTTGGAAGTTCGGACCTTTAACCAACCCTCTACTGTTTTGTAGGCCTAGCCCGTCTCCTATCTCAGAATTCCAATCCCCCCTTTTCCCTGTCCAGCCCTGTATTAGCCTTGGATAAGCCCGAACCAAAACCTTTTGCCTCTGTATCCTTCTTACCCGTTAGACTTCTTTTGTCCCACAAGAATTTTTCAATCTCCAGCATCCAACCCTCCCTTCTCAACCTCATTTCTTTCTTCAATCCTTATCCTAGCCAGCTTCCTTTCCCGTCCCCTTGTCCTTTGCAACCCCCTACCCTTTCTAAGCTACCTTCCTCCCACTTTTCCCCCGAACCTTTTCCTACTTATTCCTTCTTGCTCCTCACCATCATCTCTTGAGTCCTCGTCCTCTGTTTTTCTTCCCTCGGTTTCCCAATCTGAAGACGCTATGGATGGTTTTCCCTATATTTCAATAGACGAGGAGGAGAATCCACTTGCCATTGTGGAGTATTGTCTCGTCGATCAGGCCTTTTTGAAGGAATGGCGGGCCGAGCAAGATTTAATTCGGCTTCTGGAGGTTGGAAGAACGCCCCAAAGTCTCCTGAAACTTTCAACTCCTGAAGAGGTGCCATCTGCGGAAGATCAATTTGCTGAGATTGCTACTTCCCTGAAAATTAAGGGCAACAGAAGGTGCAGGACCAAACTTCAGATGGAGGTTCATCGCATTGGCCCTATGATTCCTAGTTCTTAGTCCTCGTCTAGACTCAGATCCAGATGTCGACGTGTTGAGGAGGTAAGTTGACTGGGATGGTTCCCTGCTTTTGATTGGTTTTGTTCCTGCGTTTTACTATGAATGGGTATGCTTTAGCATGGAATGTTAGGGGGTTGTGCGCTCCGGATAAGAGGGCGCGAGTGAAAGCGATTATTAAGAGATGTCGCGCTTCGGTGGTGGGTGTGTTCGAAACTAAATGGAGCGAGTGTTCCTAGTTCCTAATCTCCTCTATTAGTGGCAATATGAATTCATAATGGATTGCGAAAGATGCTACGGGAACTAGAGGTGGCATCGCTTGTTTTTGGGGACAATAAGGACTTTACCTTGATCAACTCTTGGGCGGGAGATTTCTCTTTGGCGGCTAGACTTCAATCTAGACAAAGCTCCAACATCCTGTGTTTTGTGTTTGTTTATGGACCGCAGGAAAAAGAAGATAAATTGGATTTTCTTAGAGAGTTGAATTCCATCTGCAGAAGATATAGTGACCCCCTATGTATCTTGGGGGATCTCAATCTGGTCAGGATTGATGAGGATTTTAGAGGCAGCCCTAGATGCAGGGAGTTGATGGAAGAATTTAATGCCTTCATTAATCAAAACTGTCTGATTGATCTCCATCTAACTAGGGGCCCGTTTTACGCGAAGTGGAGGTGGTAATAGTATTTCTATGTCCCGCATTGACAGAGCCTTAGTGAACTTGAGCTTTGATGAACTGTTGTCTCCTGGTCCCCTGCTGGCGTTTGAAAGAGTTGAATCTGACCATAATCCGATCATGGTTAAATGGGGTGTTTTCACAGACCTTGGCGTTTCGAAAACATGTGGTTGATGGAGGAATCTTTTATGCAGAGTCTGGTAGGCTGGTGGAACATCCCGGTTGAGGGTTCTGGGTTATTATTTCGGACAGGGCAGCGTCTTAGATAGGTTAAGCAGATGATTAAGATATGGAATGCCCAGGTTTTTGGTAGAACAAGTCAGAAAATTGAACATCTTCTGAAGCAGATTAAGAGTATCGATGATTTGGAGGAAAGTGGTCACATTTCATATGTTCTGATTCAGGAGAGAAGTCTTCTCAAGCTTGAGTTGGATAGGATCCTAATTATGGAAGAGATTTCTTGGCGGCAAAAGTCCAGGGAGCTGTGGTTAGGCGTGGGGGAAAAAACTCAGCTTATTTTCATCGGGTTGCCAACAATAATCGCAGGAAGAATTGGGTACATGGAAATAAAGTAGATGGGGGTTTCGTCTCGGGGAAGGAGGCTCTGAAGAAGGTGTTTATTGATCATTTTAAATCCGGATTTGCAGAAGAGGTTCAAGAAAGGCCCTTTCCCAGTGATTTTAAGAAGGACCTTTTTACTCTGGATGATAACTCCAAACTTATTATTCCTTTTACCGAGATGGAAATTTGGCAGGCGATTCATTCTTGTGGTGGTGACAAGGCCCCGGGTCCTGACGGTTTCTCTTTGGAGTTCTTCAAGAAAGCCTGGCACATCATCAAAGGGGATATCATAAAAGCCTTCGATGAATTCTTCTTGACTGGCTTCTTGCCGGATTCTGTCTCCCATTCTTTCATTTGCTTAATCCCGAAGAAGGAGACTGCGGAGGAAGTTAAAGAATTCAGACCTATTAGCCTCATCGGGAGTCTTCAGAAAATCATCTCGAAGCTTCTTTTTGGCCGCCTTCAACCTTTTATGGGAAAAAAGATTATTTCTCGATAGCAGTTGCAGGTGCCAAGAATCGTCAAATTCATGAAGCTGCTTTAATCGCGAATGTATTAATTGACAGCAGGTTACAGTGTAAGAGACCAGGTCTTCTCCTAAAACTGGACATTGAGAGGGCTTTTGACTCAGTGAACTGAAGGTTTCTTTTTAAAGCTTTGAACAATATGGGATTAAATCCGAGGTTTCAGAAATGGATCCGTGGTATTGTCTGCTCTTCCAAACTGTCAGTTCTTGTGAATGGCGAATCTGGGGGGTTTTTTCATGGCTCAGAAGGGTTTAAAGCAAGAAGCTGGTCTCATCCAAGGTTTCTTTATTGATGATAAGGGTGGTAGAGGGCAGGTTAATCACCTATTCTATGCAGATGATGCGTTAATTTTTCTGGACGCATCAGAAGAGGACACTTTCAACCTGACTGCTGCGTTGACTTGTTTTCAGTGCATCACGGGTCTTAGGGTGAATCTAGAGAAGAGTGTTCTTTTCCCAGTTGGTGAAATAGATAATTTGGAAAGATTGGCCGAAATCATTGGGTGTGATTGGAGATTCTTATCCTCCCTTTATTTGAGACTTCCTTTGGGAGCTGCCCTTCTTCAGTGGTAATCTGGAACCCTATTATAGATAGAGTGAGGAAGAGATTAGAAGGATGGTGGGGACAGTTGTTATCCCTTGGTGGGCGCATCATTCTGTGCAATGCGGTGCTGGCTGCTCAGCCAATATATATGTTCAGTCTCTTTATGGCCCCGATGAAGATTATCGAAGCTCTTGAGAAGCTTTAGAGCGATTTTATTTGGTCAGGGCCGCGGTGGTAAAATAAAGTCCATTTGGTTTCTTGGGAGAAGTGTAAAGCGACGAAGCATCTTGGTGGGCTTGGCATCTCAGATTTGAAACTCATAAATCTTTCCCTCCTTTGTAAGTGGTGGTGGAGATTTGCACGGGAACGGGGATCGTGGTGGCGTCAGATGATTGATCTGAAATTTCCTAATGAGATTTCTGATTCGATGCCTGGTGTGCCGCGTCGTGCTGCTGGCACCAGTCCCTGGATTCAGATTATGAAGCTGAAAGACCTGTTTTGGAAATTTGCTCATATCGATCCTGGCTCCGGGGTCGGAATTTCTTTCTGGCATGATTATTGGAATCAAGGGAGACTTCTTGCTACTGAATTTCCGAGGATTTATGCTGCTGCAAAGTTGTCGAATTGTCGGATTACTGAAGTAGCAAGTTGGGGGGGAGGGGAGAGTTTCTTGGGAGATTAATCTCCGTCTTTCTTTGAGAGGGGGAGCAGAGAGAGAAAAAGAGAGGTTTTTTTTTTTTTCTTAACAATCTGCACTTGGATAGTAATCTTGCAGGCCCTGCTCACATCGTTTGGCACCCCTCAGCCTGTTCGGGGTTCACTGCTCACTCCCTTTATCAAGAGCTCGTGCGGAAACGCTTCCATGGGTTAGATCTGTTTCCTGTTAAGGTGGTGTGGCAGCGAAGGTCCCTTTCAAGATTTGTGTCTTTATGTGGATTGTTTTTCGCAAGAGGACCTTGACTCATGATGTGCTGAAATCAAAGGGCCGGCGATCCCGAGTCGTTGTGTCATGTGTGAAGAGGAGGAGGAAACTCTTGATCATCTGCTGGTTAACTGCAGGTTTGCGCGTAAGTTCTGGAAGATCATGTCGGCGTTCGTGAAATTCAGGTTTCATTCCCTGGATATCAAGTCAATTATTTGTTCTTGGTGGTGCGAAAAATCGGATAACCCGGCGAACTGGTGCACGAAGGTTTTACTTCACGGCCTCTGCTGGAGGTTGTGGCATGAGAGAAACGCTAGGACGTTCAGAGACAAGAAGACCACTCCAGAACATGTTTGTTTTTGCATTGGCAAAGACATTGTTGATTGGTTGATCGTGGCTAAAAGAGTGGACAGGTTGGTTGCTGATCCGTGGTTTCAACACCTTATTTCCAGGGTTCTTCCGAGGAGTCTTCCCGTTGGGGCGAGTAATAATCCCCCGCAGCACCCATCTTCTTGACGTCTAGCGCTTGCGGGTGTTTTTACTTGTGGCAAACACCGTGCTTTTCTTCTTCTGGCGTCTGTCATTTTTGTTTTTGTTGTTAAGCTATCGCTGCTGTATTTGGTTGGTGGCGCAGGTTTCTGGCGCCCTCCTTTTCTTTTGTGTTGTTCTTGTTGTTTTCCTTTTGTAATCTAAACTTATTTCACCCTTATAAAAAAAACATTTGACCGTTAGTATTAATTGTCAAGCCAAACGCCGGGGCAAATCTGTCCAATAATTTGAAAAGTTGGCCATAACTGTCTTATTCGAAAATTCGGGACAAAATTGACATTTACGTCAAACTTCGGGCCAAACTAGGGTACCCAGTTAAGTGTTATGGGACAATCCAAGTACCACATCAGTAATACAAGGGAAGAGACCCTTGTATATAGGTGTCCACCAAGCTCATTAGTACGAGGCCTTTTGGGGATGATACCCCAAAGTAAAACCATGCGGGCTTGGCCCAAAAGAGGGAAATATCATACCAATAGAGCTGCCTGGTTTCTGCAAGTGGTATAAGAGCATTCTTCGACGAATTTGGGGCGGTGGATGTCAGTTTGGTGGGACCCTCATATGGTGACCTCGAGATTTGAGATTTGCGTCTATTTGGCGGATCAAGATAATCGCTTGTATTCACGGGAGGATTGTCATGAGACAATCCAAGTACCACATTGGTAATACAAGGAAAGTGACCCTTGTATATAAGGGTCCACCAAGCTCATTAGTACGAGGCCTTTTGGGGAGGATACCTAAAAGTAAAACCGTGCGGGCTTGGCACAAAACGGACATAATATCTTACAAATGGAACTATCCGATTTCGACATTAAGTAACTAAGATTCTTTTAAAAGAAAGAGCTGCCCAACTGTGTGTTGTTCTCTTGTTGTTCAATTTTAAATACAAAATATTTTCGGAAACCACAGGGAGCTACCACTTTCTGTTTTCAAAGTTGGAAACCAACAAAAAACAAAATGAAAAGTAATAAGATTTTCTTGTTTTCATTGCCAGATTTATGGAATGGAAACACAAAACATGAAATGGAAATAAAAGTGAGCAGACTCCGAGAATCTGTTTTCGGTAGTGTTGTTATGGGTAATGGACTCGTGGCTAACTCCACTCCCAATCGAAGGTCAAGTGCAACCTTCAATCTAGTGTAGTATATAGCAAGTATTTTTCGAATTATCAAAGCATAACGGTTTGTCTATCCTTACATTAGCAAACTACAAATTATCTAGGGATCGAAACATTGTTTAAACTATAAAACTAAACAAGCATGCAATCTTGGGTGCCATTTTGGAGAGATGCTTGGATACTGAATGCAGTCTTTGTTGATTCCTTTCCTTGTGTTACTGCTGCTGCTAGGGATGTCTATTTGGTCCGGGACTGGATGTGAAATCGGATACAGACCGTATAACCAGAATCTTTAAAGACCGGGATCGAATGTAAAACAATCAAATCCCGTCTTTGGTCTCTAAATTATCAAAAAATCCGAACAAATCCAGGCTGGGTTAAAACTGTATCAAAATCTTAAAACCGTATCAAAACCAGAAGACCAAATGACTAAAAAACATACTAGAGGCAAAGCCCACCCAAACCCAGAGGCAAAGCCCACTAGGGCCCAGGTGAGCCCTATGCAAATCCCCCTAGCGGACCAAGCTAGCCCAACCCACTCTATTTGGTAGGGTTGCAGGAGGCAGATTCTCTCTCCCTCTCCATTCCATCGCAAACACGCCTCCAATCCATTTCCCTATCAAATGAAAATCGCAGCCTCCCTCCCGAAGACCTGAACACCCTAACTCTAAAATCGACCAGCGACTGTGAATGCGCCTCCGCTCCTACCCACCTCCACGAAAAGACACGATGGCGGCCTCAAATCCGACCTAGCGATGGCATCGCGATGCCGGCCTCGTCTCTGACTAAGCGAACGCAACACCGGGCCTTGAGCTTGGCTCGGTTTTGTAGTACCCACTTGCTCTCGTACGCCTCCTGTAAGCTCGACACTGACCCTTCGCTCCAATCGTCTCTTTTCAACCTCTCTCCTCCACCGGCTGAACTTCTTGGGCGATTCTTCCTGCTCTTTGTCCATGGATTGTCTCCTTCCAGTCTCTTCCATGGCATATAATTAACTTGGCCAGTTATTTTTACCTCTGTTTTGGCTAGCTGCTAACAGTTTTATAACTCATCAGGCCGAGTTTGAAGGACGAAAAGGCGAGAGACAGAGGAGGGAAGAGAATAGAACCACTAGCAGCATATTGGGTAGAGTGGAGAAATATTTGGGTTTTGGGTGAGTCATCACCATTGGAATCAAACAAATAAGATTGGAGTGGATTTGGTGTTTAATGTATAAAGTTCGGTTGTAATGCACTTTATTTTGAATTGGACTTTGATTTTGTAATAGACAATAAGGATTTTTGTAATCTTTTATTGGACCATGTTTGGCTTACTTTTTTCTACAAATGATGTACAAACAAGTTGTCTACATTTCAAGAAAAGGGGTATAAGTTGCTGAATTTTCTTCATCAGGGTCAAAACAGGTCAAGATCGGACTGGATCAAAATCGGATTGTACCCAATCCTATCTTTGGTCCCTATATTTCTAAAAATACTGGACTGGGACCGGGTCAATCCGAAACCGTTTAACCAAACTGGACCGGATAGCCACCCCTAGCTGCTTGCTGCATCCATTTCTCCACCTTGGTGGGTCTCCGATACATGTACCAGGTCAGTTTGAGTGAAGAGAGATTGGTGATTTCTCTTTCTATCACATTAAGGGGAAGGAAAAAATGAACGATTATCTCTTATAATCTTCTTAATTTAATTTTGTTTGCCATAGATATCCCCAAAGGGGAACAACAGATACAATGTATCACAATATACATGACCTTTGCAAGTCAAATCAAAAATGAAAAATGAAAAGACCTTTGCATGTCTAACATAATAGGGCTTTACTGCCATGATATGGGCAACCCTATGATACCTGAGCGACATTAGCAATATCATGATTTCTTTCCTTAAAGGATCAAAATCATGAACTAACCATGCTGAAAATTGAAGAAGGAAAGCAAATCCTCGATCGCACCACTATGCCGCAACCTCCCATCCGGCCAAGATCGCACAATAAACGGAGAAGCAATTATGAACTTCGGTTCCTGCACACGAACAAAGCAAAATGCCCCTACAAAGAGGCTCAAGTGACCAACACAAAGGCCCACTACGATGGCCTGCAAAACAACCTTAGCCTGAGAAACTGGAATTCAAATCAACGCAAAAGTGAATCGTTATTATATAAATATAATGAAATTTTTGTTTTTTTATGAAAATATAATGAATTATTAGGTCCAATCAAACTAGTAAAAAAAAACCAAAGCTAGCATCCAACCATAGCCTAGAAGAACAAGGGATAGAGATAACCTACTAAAGGCAAAAGTTAAAAAGAAAACCGAAGCGACGACCTGGGATGGACACGAATTAAAAAGAAGCAAAAGCAGTTTAGGATTTTGAAAAAAAAAAGGCAGTCAGAAATGCCACAAGAGCAAAAAAAAAAAGACCCATCCATTGCGAAGGACAAATAAACAAATAAAAAGGTAAATTGTTTTAAATTAAATTAAGGAGAATGACCCACGAACTCTGAAAGAGATAGTATTTATCCAATTGATGCTTATCCATCTCACCGCTTGATTGGCACCACCACCGCCTCCGCCTCGAACTTCACGCTTGAGGAGGAAGCAGGGAGAGATGGAGGCTGCAGCAGATCTGACGAGACCGCACCTGAAGGGAAGCTAGTAGAGCCAGATCACGGGGAGCGCAGAGAAGCAAGGCTGCAAATGGGGAAGAAAAGTAGCAGGGGAAGAGCGCAATGTGAAGGAACCTGCAAAAGAGGAAGCAGAGGACACACACAAACAGCAAATCGAACATAGACCCTTTAAATCTGTGCCCCAACGAAAATGAAAGATTGACGATCTGGCAGCAGGCCGTAATACTCAATTAGAAGCAGGAAGCCATTGAGGAAAACTATTAAGTCACAATTGGAGCATGTAGCTAATGATTAACAAGACTTTCTCAACCACCAAAAACACAAAAACAGCGGAGACTGCAAATAAGAAAACAATAAACAGAGCATGCAAGTAGAAAAAAAAAATCAAATTGTCAAAATAATATGAAAACAAAGACACACTTGAAGGTGGAACGAGCCACAATCGGCCGGCTTACACGCAAAAGGCGGGGAGGGAAGCATCCGTTGTTCTCACTTACCTTACCCCGAGATTTGGAGTTAGATCCGAAAGGGGGAAAACTCTCCTGATAACTCAGGTAAACTGACGATGGAAGGGAGGTGTTGGTGAAGGTGAAGGGATCCGGCTAAGGGAGGCGGACGACGCGGAATTGGAGATCGCAGATGGCGGAGGCGGGCCCCGGGTGCAGCGGCGGAGGAGTCGACAGCGAGGAGTTTCCGCCGGGTGAGGAGAATTGATGAGGTGTACTTGTGTTCTTCTGCTTGTGTGTGTGTGGGGTGGGGGGCGGAGTTTGAATCTTAATCTTCTCAATTTACCCATATACTAGGTATGTATGTCTGTAAATACTTATAAGTGTTTTTTCCCCAAACGCTTTCCCGCAACTTGTGGATTTTCTTTATTGTTTTTCCTTTTTCTTTCTCATTTGCAACTGTCTCAGCCAAAGTTTCTATTTTTTCCCCTTTAAATGCTTTTTTGTAGATACGTTTGTCCAATGGTCCCTCTCATCATTCATCAATAATGAAAGTATTGCAGCACCCTGTAGATAACGGTATTGTATTTTATGTTGAATTGTATTTTAATTTAGGCTCAACTATTTTGTAGTACTAAAAATCACTTATTGATTAGCCCTCGGTAAGAGATTTTTTAGTAGAACCGGCAGAAAGATACGATTTTACAAACATTGCTAATAATGGAGTTTTCAAGAGTTTTATCCACCATTGTATTCTGTTTGGCCGGTTAAAATACACAGTATTATCCCCTTCCCGAGAGCCAGTGACGTGGACGATGGTTTTTAATGTTCCGGAGGCGAGTCAGATGAAGTTTCGTCTTCCGGAAAGGGTGCAGGATGGGTTTCGTATTCCAGGAAGGTGAAGAAACTGTGTGAGGCAAGGTGGAAAGACCGCCTTATCGGTCAGTTTATAGGTTTGATTCTTAAGGTTTCTCTTCTACAGCAATGTTCGATGTCTCTTTGGGGGGCGTGATGGTGTGGTAAGGGTGTCTAGATTCGGGTTGAGGCTCCTCGTTTTTCATTTTCCATCAACTTCTACGAGTAAGTGGGTTTTTCAATCGGTTCCATGACACTATCAGGGGAATCAGATTTCTTCCGGAAGTGGGCTCTGGGGATTCAGCCGGTTGTTCCTGTGATTGAAAATCTGCTGATCTCGGTGAGGATTTGGGGTATTCCTCTGGAATATCACTCGTTTGAGGGTTTGGAGTGGGTTTCTAGTACTATTGGTCCTCCGTTGTGGATGGACAATCTGACGAAACTTGGTGCACAGCTGGGCTACGCGAAGGTGTGTGTGGATTTGGCGGCAGATTGTGGGTTTCCTACCCAGGTTAGGCTATATCCTGATGATGATCCGAGTTTTGTGGTTGATTTGAGTATCTGAATAAGCCCATTACTTGTCCTACTTGTGAGGTTTAAGGGCATGATTGTGAGAAACTGGCTAAGAATGGTAAGAAATGGCAGAATAACTATGTTTCTCACCCGGTTTTTCCGAGTTCTGAAGTGGTGGTTCCTGAAGTAGTGGTTCCTGCTAGGGCTGGCTATTTGGTCGGAACTTTTTGGTTTTACCCGAAACCGGACCGAGACCAGACCGGAACCGGATAGCAAACTATCCAATCCAATCTTCGGCCTAGATTTGAGGTAAAAAACCATTTGGGACCGGACCAAAAACCGGATAAAGACTGGATAAGAGATCCCAAAACCCAAAATTTAACCTCCTCACCCTTTCAGGCCTTAGACTACTCAAATCTCCACAAGCTCAATCTAAAATCAAGACCGAATTGGGAAGGGACCGGTTCAAGACCGGAATGTATCCAATCCAATCTTTGGTCCTTATATTCTCGAAAAGACCGGACTGGGACCGGATCAATTCGGGCCAATTTAACCGGACCGGACCGTACAGCCACACCTAGTTCATGCTGAGCAAATTGCCAGTGATAAAGGGAAGTCTGTTTTCGAGAGTGAGATAATGGAAGAAATTGGTTTGGCTAATGATGAGATTGGTGAGGAAGAAGGTCAACTGAATCCTCCTATATTGGCGGGGCGGGGGGGGGGGGGGGGGGGGGGGGGGAACTTCTGCTAGTTTTGCTGAGGTGGTTAGGGGGTCACCAGCTGCTGCTGGGAGCCCTATGGCCACTAAGCAATTGAATGGTACATGGAGTTCATAATTTCTGACTGAGAGAATTTTTGATCACTCAGCTGCAGGGGATAGTCCAGGTGGTAAGTCTCAGGGGAGAGGTATTTGGGTGCAGGAGAAACCCCCTTTTCTTGTTCCTAAGGTTGAGAAGGGTGGTAGGGAATATGGTTGGGAAAACGTTTGCAATTTTTCGGTTAAACCGCTAACCGCACCGAAACTGCGCGGTTAGTGGTTAACCGCAAACCGCAAAAACAGCCTCTTTTGAGGTCGCGGTTCGCGATTTGGTTGTTTTGTGGTTCGCGGTTTAACCGAAATAAAAAATAGACCTAACCGCAAACCCAACCCAAACTCCATTTCCATACCAGCCCAAATCACGAACCCCACCTCAGCCCAGTAGCCCAACCCACCAGACACTCGGCGTGGCCCCTTCCCTTCCCCCATTTTACGACTGTCTTTCCCAAATCCCAAATGGCCAAATCCCTACCCTAATCATCGTGAAACGTGAATCGTCATCGTCCATTGAGAGAGGGTATGAGAGAAAGTTGAGACATCGACCCTTGTCTCCAAGCAAATCCGCCCACTGCCGTCCCTGGTCACCTAGCAAGCTGAGTAGCTGACTAACGATTCCAGTTTGGCGTTCAGCGGCGCAGCTCAACTTTCTTAGACGACGAGTCTCAACATCAAACTTCAAAAGTTCAGACATGTCGTCCAAACATGCACATTGGCTCTGCTCTGCTCATCCACATCGGCTTATCTCTACTCTTGCACATCGGCTTTGCTCTGCTCGTCGCTCTCGACATCAAAAGTACAAAGTTGAATCGGTTGTTAACTCCAATAACCGTCATGCACCGTTAACCGCATTTTGCTGTTTGCGGTTAACCGCTAACCATCCTATCTGCGGTCGCGGTTGGTGAATATGGACAATTTGTGGTTGCGGTTAGCCGCAAATTGCAGCGCAGTTAACCGCAACAGCACTGTTTCCCACCCCTTATAGGGGAGGAAAATGGAAATGAATATACTTAAATAGAATACAAGGGGGTTTAAAGCCTCTGTTAAGAATAAAGTTATACATAAGTTAGTAAATTAATTTAATATAGATAGAGTAGCTATTTTAAAGCCACGAGTAAAAGCAGTGAAGGCAGAGAAGTCGATTAACGACAGGTTTCCAGACTGGGAGCAGAAAGTTGCAAACAATAGCAATGGTTTGGGGAGTGTTTGGTTGGTTTGGAGGAAGAATGTGAAGGTGATAGTGTTGCATAATACAGATCAGTTTATTCATGCCTATGTTGCTATGGGTATTCCTTATTTTCTCACAGTTGTGTATGCTTCAAATTAGGAGGTAGGGAGAAGAAAGTTATATGATGATTTGAGTGTATAAGGGTGGTTAATGCCCTATTGGTTCTGCTGGGGGATTTTAATCCGATTGGTCATCCGAGTGAAGCTTCTAACTCTCCTGGTTTCTCTTCGAGTATGAGTGATTTTCTGCAATGGCAGTATGACTTAGAGATGGTTGAGCACAAGGCTTCTGGTCCTTGGTTCACATTGATCAATAACCAGGAGGGTAATCCTATAGCTAGGCGTTTGGATAGGGTGTTTGTGAATGTGGAGTGGTTCGAGTGTTTTGGTTTGAGCAAGGTTGACTTACTGGATCCGTTTGTGCTCTGATCATTGTCCTATCATGGTGGAAACAAATTGTTCTATCAAGTCATTATCGAAGCCTTTTAAGTTTTTTAAGTTTTGGATGGCTCACCCACAATTTATAGATCTTGTTAAGTCTGCTTGGGATAGTGAAGTGGTCCCCTTTGGTTAGGGTATGTCAGAAGCTGAAAATTCTTAAAGGTCTTCTTAGGAAGCTCTCGTGAAGAAAACTCTAATATCAGGGGAAGAGTATGGGCTAAGGAGGATGATTTGTTGGTTGCTCAAGCTGCTGCTCTCTCTAATCCATCTGAGGAGTCCTTTGCTAATGAGATGAAAGTTTCAATTGAACTTAAGGAGTTAAGAGAGGCAGATGAATCGTTCCTCAGGCAAAAATCTAGAGAGATTTGGTTGAAGGAAGGAGATTCTAATTATGCTTATTCATAGATCATTGAAAGTTAGACAGAAAAGGAATATGATTAGGTCGTTGCTGGATGACCAGGGGAAAAAATTTATGGATAATGAATCAATGAGTAACATTGCAGTCCGGTTCTAGGAAGGATTACTGGGGAAGGTTGAACCTTATGTTCTTCCTCAATCTGTTGAGTATTTTAGCAGTATTCTTTCGAAGATATTGGGTGATGATCAGGCGGGGCTTTGTCGTCCTGTTTCTCTGGAAGAGGTTAAGGAAGTCATTTTTGGTTTCAAAGGGGATAAGAGTCCAGGTCCAGAGGGTTATACAACCAAGTTTTTCCAGGCCACCTATAAGTGCATTGCTAAAATCCTTGCAAAAAGGTTGAGTTTAGTTCTTCCTTCTGTCATTAGTGCAAATCAGTGTGCTTTTGTTAAAGGTAGATTGATTGGGGACAATATCCTCCTTGCCCATGAGCTGGTTCAGAAATATATCTGGAAGAATGTTTCTCCTCGAAGTATTATTAAAACAGACTTAACGAAGACTTTTGATTATGTGGACTGGGGTTTTTTGCTTTTTGTAATGGCTGCTAATATATGGAAGAATGTTTCTCCCCGAAGTATTATTAAAACAGACTTAACGAAGACTTTTGATTCTGTGGACTGGGGTTTTTTGCTTTTTGTAATGGCTACTATGGGGTTTCCTTCTCAGTTTATTAAGTGATTAAAATGCGTGTCACTATTTCTATATTTAGTGTCATATTTAATGGGGTATGACATGATATTTTTCTGCTAGGAAAGGGTTAAGGCATGGGGACCCTCTGTCCCTATATTTGTTTGCTATTGCAATAGAGATTTTCTCTTGTCTTATGCATAGGGAGGCTTCTAGTGGGCTGCTGCCTTTTCACCTTATGTGTAAGAGGCTTAAGCTTACCCACCTGATGTTTGCTGATGGTTACCCCTCTTCTCTGATGGTTCAAATGCTGGTATTCATGCAATTCAGCTGGTTTTGGCTAACTTTCGTTCTCTTTCTGGTTTGGTGTTCAATCCCTCTAAGCGTGGATTATACTGAGGAGATTAACATTGCACTAGCAGAAGCAGATGGCTGAGAGGGCTGGTTATAAGTGGGGTTCTCTTCCGGTTAGATAGCCTCTTATTGATAAACTGATTGACAAGATTAATGGGTGGAGGTCCAAATTTCTTAGCTGTGTAGGACGGTTTCAGTTAATAATGGCATTTATCTAGCACAGTTTGTGATGGCTACTTTTATTCTTCCCAAAGTTGTAATAAAAGAAATTGAAAGAATTTGTAGTGATTTCTATGGGGTGTGAAGGAGGGAGGTAGTGGCTTGGAAACACGTCACTTTCCCCAAAAGAGAGGCTGGCTAAGGTTTGAGGGATTTGTCAGTGTGGAATCTAGGCTGTGTAATTCATCATATATGGGTATCCTGTCTCAGCAGGGATCTATTTGAGCTGCATGGGTGAAGGAATATAGATTGAAGAGGGAGTACTTCTGTTTGGTGGCAAGGAAGGCAGGGTCATGGATCTGGACTAGGTTGCTGAAGTGTAGAGCCATAGTTGGTTCTATGTTTCAGGTTCAGGGGGTTGAGGTCCTCTGGAGTGGAGTGGTCATGAGGAGGTATAGTATCAAAAAGGCTTGGGAGTTTTTGCGGCTGCCTAAGGTTATTGTCCCCTGGAAATCTCTTGTCTGGTCTCTCCCATCTATTCCAAAAGATCAGTTTTTGGCATGGATGATTGTGAATGACTATATCAATACGTGTGTTAAGATGGTCGGTTGGGGATACTCAGGTCCCTTAGTCTGTGTGCTCTGTGATAGTGGTAGTGAGAATAGTGACCATTTGTTTGCAGTGTGTCCCGTTTATCGCTAAATGTATGCAGGTTTGTTCTCAAGAATTTCTGACAGACAAGTCTCCGACCAATGGGACTTGGAGTTCGCTTGGGCTATGAATTGGTTTAAGGGTAAAGCTGTTGATGCTTGTGTAGGAAGAGTGGCGTGTCAGGCAATGTTTGGTGCAATTTGGAGGGAACGCCGTTGTCTGAGGTATGGAAGTAATGTGTTGAGGAGAAGCCCTGAGGTGATGTTGAAAGTCGTTAAAGAAGATGTGAGTGTTGTTGATGGAAGTGCGAATGTTTCCCAGTGGTGGTATGTTTGATGTCCTTCTATGTCCCTTGCTGTTGTAGTAGATTGAGATTGTTCTTGTTCAGATTTAGATGATTAGTATACATACCTAGTCTTGTTGTTTTAATTACTCAAGGAAGGGTGTGTTGCTGATAAGTACTGGGGTTTTTTATGGAATATATAATACCGTTCATAAAAAAAATCAACTAACAAATCTATTATGATATATCCTAAATTTCAATTGTATATATGTTGTCACCATGTTATAAATTTTTTGAATATTAGTTGAAAAATTAGTTGCCAAGAGTTAATGTTTCATCTGCACCAGAAATTCAAAGTATATATTGCGTAATATAAGTAATTTAAGTATTTTGACTGATGTTAGTTTAAACATTAGAGCTTAAACATCAAGTCACGGATTGATTTATATTGTATAGATGATGATTTTGATTGTTTTGATACATAAATCTGTTGAAAATGATCTATTGTACGTATGTATATATGCTATAGTGTAGTGTAGGTTTAATTGGGCCATTTGTAGTTAATGACATATTAAGCCCATGCACAGCCCACGTCGTTGATATGTAGAGTGACGTTTGCTAGGGTTCGGTGGAGCTAGGTATTTTAAGTAGGGATGGCAATGGGTCGGGTTGGGTCGGGTTTTGCCAAACCCAAACCCATGGGTTTATCTTTGAAAAAAACCCGGGGTAAAACCCACTGGGTTTGAAAAACTCAAACCCAACCCAACCCGTTGGGTATCCGCGGGTTCATGGGTACCCACGGGTTTTGTCGTAAAAAATTTACAATTACAAGTTCTTATCAAAATTAAAGTCAAATATCAATCTCTCAATACAAATTATCCATATATAAAACACCATTCTAGAAAATTCAAGCAAATCACAAATTAACTATACAAATTGTTCAACACCAATCTAGAAAACTTAAAAAATTGAAGCAAATCACAAATTTTCCATAAACAACATGTTTAATTGAAAGTTTCTTCCTTTCAATTAAGTTTCTTTACTCTCCACTCCATAACATCAACTTCATTCTACACAATTAAAAAGAAAAAATTAGACATGTCTCCACAAACATAAATAAGATTAGTTGTTTAGAATATTAAATATACCGAAAAAATTAATTATATGGGTGAGCGGGTACCCACGGGCCGGGTTTACCTAAACCCAAACCCAACCCAACCCGTTGAATAGTGAACGGGTTTAAACCCAAACCCGGCCTAAAACCCGTCAACACGGATTTTACCCGCGTTGACCGGGTTGGGTCGGGTGGGTACCCGTGGGTTCGGGTTTTGTTGCCATCCCTAATTTTAAGAGCCGCTGTGTGTTTTCTGTACGTGTAACAAACATTAGAAATATCATCAGTAGCCAAAGAGCGTTCAAGATCTTCCGTGGACTAGTCCGGGAATCTCTAGGGATACCACGTAAATCAGTGTGCATTTCCGTTTCTCCTTCTGTCTTTGATTTGTCAACATGGTATCAGAGCCTCAACAAATGGAATCCGATCGTCCGTTCGTTCGTCTGAATTCAACCAATTATGCTCTCTGGGAATTTCAATTTCGGGTGTTCATGGAAGGAAATGGATTACTCAGCATCCTTGATGGAACGCAAGCCAAACCTGAAGGAGGAACTACTACTCCTCAAGCTATCGCAACCTGGATGCGAAATGATGCGTGTGTGCGATTTTGGCTGCTCGGATCCATAGACCCATCCACCTGTTTTAGCCTTCGATTGTATCTGACTGCCAATCGAATGTGGCGCCATCTCTCTGCCTTGTATTCTACTATCAATGCAGCCCGCCAATTTGAGGTGCAACTCGCGTTGTCTTGTCTCGAACAAGGAGATCTCACTATTTCGGAGTACTTCAATTTGGCTCAGGATCTTTGGATGAAGCAAGATCTGCTCCACGCAGCTCTGCACCCCAGGCCGTTCTCACAGAAGATTATATCGCCGAGAGGATGCAAACTAGGCTTCTGAACTTTCTCATGAAATTACGTCCAGAATTTGAATTTGTCCGTGCTACTTTACTGAATCGGGACATCCTCGAATTTGATGGTGTGTTGGGCACTCTTGTGCGGGAGGAAACGCGGATGAGAACGCAAGCAACCATTGGCTTACGGCCTGGAGAAGGGGAGTCTCTTGTTGTTTCTTCTGTTGCGCAAGACTCAATGCGTCTGGGTCAAGATGCTTCGGTGTATGCTGTCAATCGCCCACAGTTTCAATGAAGAGTTTCCGTGACTGATTTAGAATGTCATCATTGTCGAGAAAAGGGGCATTTTCAAAAGCATTGTCGGAGGAGGAATTTTTGTGTTTACTGCAAACGAATGGGGCATATTATTCTTGACTGTCGGACGCGTGAAAGAAATGTTGTGATGGAAGGGGGACTGCCGCCACCTAGAGGAGGTCCTGGAAATTTTCAGTCTCGACCAACATATGGAGAACTCGCCGATCGATATGTTTTTGGTATGTATCCGCCTGATAATGGCGACAATTGGAGGACAGGTCCTGCGCGAGATAGCTGGAGGCAAGGACCTCGTAGTGGCTAGGTGAATGGGGAAGCCAGCAACAGCCGGGATTATCAACAAGGGGCACGTACAGGACATTCTGGAGATGCTAGTGATGAAGCAAGTGGAGTGACTATGGCAGCAGTAGAGCAATTAGTCACTTTAGCCATAAATGCTGCATTTTCTACTCTTAATGGCACGGGTAAGGCACGTACTCCCTGGTTACTTGATTCAACCTGTTATAATCATATGACCCCTCATGCTCATGTGTTAAGGAATGTGTCTTCAATGAATAATATGGAGTTAATGGTTGCCAATGGGACTAAATTGAAAGTTAATGCAGTGGGAGATGTTGAGACAAAAGGGATGAATTTGCATAATACGTTGCATGTGCCTGCTCTAGTTCCTAATCTAGTTTCTGTTGGGCAACTTAATGAGCAAGGATATATTGTGTCATTTTCTTTGTCTGGTTGTCTTGTACAGGATTTGAAGATGGGGAGGCCGATCGGAAGGGGGAGTAAGCGAGGCCGGCTGTTTCATTTCGAGGAACTTGATGGGCAATCTGTCTCTTCTGGTGTCAGTAGTTTGCTGAATAGGTCTGTTAGTAGTCCTTTGTCTTATAGTATTTCAAATAAGTTGTGGGATCTTTCGCATGCCTGTCTGGGGCATCCCCACTCACTTTTTCTTTCTGTGATGTTCAAAAATTCTTTGCTTGGTCAAAACTGTGCTCGGATTCCTGTTTTCATTCATTTACTAGTTGTGTTGAAGCTAAAACTGCTAGTATTTCTTATCCTCCTAGTACTACTGTTATTCAAGAACATTTTTATGTGATTCACACCGATCTTTGGGGTCCTTCCCCTGCAGTTTCTCGTCATGGGTTTCAACATTTTGCACTTTTTATAGATCATGCTACCCGTTACACCTGGATTTAGTTGCTTCGCCTTAAATCTGATCTCTGTGCGGTGGCCATTGAGTTTTTGAACATGGTTTAAACTCAATTTGGTAAACCTGTCAAAATGATCCGCTCCGATCCTGGTGGAGAATTTAGTTCCCTTGCGCGAAGTCTATCGTTCCCGTGGCATTTTGTGTAAAAAATCTTGTCCGGGAATATCCCAACAAAATTGTCTCGTAGAAAGGAAAAATCGCCATGTAGTCGAGTTAACTAGAGCTCTGTTATTAGCTTCTTCTGTACCTTCTAGGTTATGGCATGAAGCCGTTGTCACTGCTATCCGTGTGATTAATTATCAGATTACTCCAGTTCTTCAAAATACCAGTCCATTCTTCAAATTGTTTTCCCGTCATCCAGACTATTCTCGTCTTCACGTATTCGGCTGTCTTTGTTTTGTTCTTCTTCCAAAACGGGAAAGAACAAAATTGACGTAAAAAACGGTTAAGTGCGCTTTCATGGGTTACAGTGATGTGCATAAGGGCTATATGTGCTACAATCTTGTAGCTCAACGTATCCGTGTGGCTAGTACTGTGGTCTTCTTTGAACATCTGCAGTCTTTTTAGCCTGACTCACCTTCCGAGTTCGTTTTTCCTTTGTCTGGTGTATTACCCATGTTCTCAAATGATGAAATGCTTGCTGATGACCTTTTTCATGATTTTTCCCCTACTGATCCGGCCTCTCCCAGCACCTCACAAGCTTCCACTTCCTCGCTTGCCTCCGCTACACCACCCAGCTCATAGGATTTGTCATCTAGCGGCGGAAGTTCCACTTCGTCTACCCCATCTATGCCTTCCACCGCGGTACCTCCTCGACCATCTCTCCGTTCCACTAAAGGAGTTCCACCACCCAGTTTTTATGACTACGTCGCGCATGGTATCGATGCGTTGTTCGTCCTTACTCACTATAAGGATGCAAAGGGCAATCCTAAGTGGGAGGAGGCGATGGGGAGTGAATTTGATGCTCTCCACGCTAATCATACATGGACTGTTGTTGATCGTCCTGCTCCGGATACTCCTTTAGTCGGTAGCCGGTGGGTTTACACCATTAAGATGAATCCCGATGGCACGATTGAACGATTCAGAGCTCGAGTTGTTGTATTGGGGTATACTCAGGAGCATGGAGTGGATTATAATGAAACATTTGCTCCTGTAGCACGTATGTCAATTGTTCGCACATTGCTGGTTGTAGCTTCTATGAAGAACTAGTCTCTATCTCAGCTAGATGTGAAGAACACATTTTTGCATGGTGATCTTGATGAAGTGATTTTCATGGAGAAGCCTCCAGGATATAATGTGGGTACTCCAGGACAGGTATGCACACTTCATCTCTCCCTATATGGTCTAAAACAGGCTCATCGGGCCTGGTTCGAAAAATTTCATGGCACATTGGTGAGCTTTGGATATAGTCAAATCCTTAACGATCCTTCCCTATTTATCAAGACTACTTCCCGGGGTATTGTCCTACTCTTGCTTTATGTAGATGACATGATCATCACAGGATCTAATTCCGAGGGCATCCAGAAGCTTAAAGATGTTTTGTAGGTTGCTTTTCGTATTAAGGATTTGGGCAAGCTTTCTTATTTCTTGGGACTAGAAGTGTCACGTTCTGCAGAAGGAATATTTCTTTGTCATAAGAAGTATATTTCTGATTGTTGGCTGACTACAACATGGAAGACTATACTCCGGTGAATACTCCTTTGAAACAGAATTTGAAAGTGCGCGAAGAGTCGGGCGAGAAGGTAAAAGATGGTGCTCAGTATCAGAGTATCGTGGGGAGTCTGATATATCTCTCGGTAACCAGACCTGATATTTCTTATGTTGTGTAACTTGTTAGTCAATTCATGGCGGACCCTCGGACATATCATTTGGCAGCCGTATATCCCATTCTGCTATATCTACGAGGATCCAAGGAGTTGGGACTTATGTTTCCGTCAGCCGGGGAGGCCTCTCTGCGTGCTTACTCAGATTCAGATTATGCAGGGTGTATTGATACCAGACAGTCTACGACATCATGGTGTGTTCAATTTGGGAACTCCTTCGTCTTGTGGAGATGCAAGAAGCATGACAAAGTTTCTAAATCTTCAACAGAGGCTGGATACCGGGCTATGTCGGATGTCTCTTGTGAACTGACATGGCTGTGCAGGTTGCTCGGGGACATGGGCGTGGTCATCTCAGGACTTATGGACATTTTTATTGATAATACTAGTGCTATCAGAATAGAAGAGAATCCAGTACTTCACGATCGGACAAAACACATCGAAGTACATGTACATTATGTCAGAGATCAAGTTAGGGATGGTTCCATTGTGCTACACTACATATGGACTGAAGATCAGATTGCCGACTTACTTACGAAGACATTTTCTATTAGCCGACACCGGTTACTATCTGACAAATTGATGCTTGTACCCCGACATCAATTTGGGGGAGGCTGTTGAAAATGATCTATTGTACGTATGTATATATGTTGTAGTGTAGTGTAGGTTTAATTGGGCCATTTGTAGTTAATGACCTATTAAGCCCATGCACAGCCCACGTCGTTGTATTTAGAGTGACATGTGCTAGGGTTCGGTGGAGCTATCTATTTTAAGAGCTGTTGTGTGTTTTCTGTACGTGTAACAAACATTAGAAATCTCAGTAGCTGAAGAGTGTTCAAGCTCTTCCGTGGACTAGTCCTGGAATTTCCAAGGATATCACGTAAATCAGTGTGCATTTCCGTTTCTGCTTCTGTCTTTGATTTGTCAACAAAATCCTCAAGTAGAAGCATGCACCGAGACTTTATAAATCATAATTTCAATAGGAGAAAAAATATCTGTAAAACTTTACTATGCATATGAGTCAAGTTCAGATAGATGAACTATCTTGAGAATGATTAACAAATATTGAAAACTTTTAACATTAGTTTGTTATAAATTTAGCCCAAAATTAATATGTTTTTTAATCTAAGGTTTACCGTCTTCACTAGAAACGTGTATTGCACAAATCAATGACTAAAAATTATTAAAAAAGTATCAAGGTTTAAATTGACAAATTACCTAATACATACAGGTTAATCTCTCATAAACCTAAAATTGTTTATACCTTAAACTTATATTTGGGTAACACAAGAAATATCACAAATATCATTTTAAAAATGTATACAAAATAGTTTAAGTATAATAAATTAATTAGAATAAATGTCATGTATTCATTAGAAGTGTGGTAATTCTTTTTTTATCCCAACATTAGTAATTATTCGATTATAAAATAATCAAATGATACCCAGCCAGCCGGCCAACGGTCGGGTTCAAAGCTAATGGTAATAATAATGCAAAAATACAAGCGAGGAACAAGAACTAGTACTCATTATTTTAAGGAGTATTACATTTGACTCGTAAATGAAAATTAAGTGAAAACACTTACGTTTCATTATTCATTACGATAGTCTTTTTTAATTCCGGTTTACTTGCTATATGGTGCACCTGCAATGCATATCAGGCCAACAACTCAGCTATAACTATATTAAGAAGAAGAAGAAAAAAACAAAAATGTAATTTACCTTCATCAAAACAATGATAAAATGGTATATACGTATAAATCGGATAGAAAAAAAAATACATATACAAATACAAGCGTACGCGTACCTGGAATGGATGAAAGTGGCGAGCGAGCTAGCAGCAAGATGAGCAAGTCTTGACGTCCCCTTCGTGGTCACAATCACAGCAATAACCATTGCCTTCGTCTCCTAACTCTGCAAATACAACAATTAATTAGCGTTAATGCCATGTCATGCCATAAACATTATCATACACATCCATCCTTAACGAAATTTTCTTAGCTAGTGGAAATTAAATGAACACGAAAGTTAATTAATTAACAACAACTTAATTAGTTAGATGCTACTGACGATGATGATCATCTGCAGCCATCGAGCGACGAGGCACGACGACGATGGCGAGCAGAAGAAGAGAAACAGCAATGATCAGCAGCGGCGAAGCTGCAGCTTTCTTGTTGTTTTTGGAATTCATCCTGATGATCAGAAGCTATAGCAGCTGCAAATTAAGAGGGTTTTAATTATTAATGACCGATCACAAGTGTCTACGTGTATGTGTATTGCGATGCCGATTATCAACGAGTGATCGGTGATGATTTACATATGAACGCAGCGGCCGGCCGATGGGAATTTTTGCCGGCAGAAATTCTAGTATGTTAGTGATTACAAATAAGATAAGTTGCCGAGGTTACGGGAGATCGAAGACAATCCACTTGTTTTTTTTTTTGGCCGCTAGCTGTTGACTTTAACCTCTAATTAACGGATTCAACCTTAATTTTAAGCAACTGAGAATCCTTTCCATGAAAGAGCCTCCCAGCTGTGTCCTTATTAATTATTATATTGTTGCTAATTCAATTCTTTCTTACTAACCGATTCAAAAACAGTTTATGAAGTTTCTGTTGTTTGGATAAAATTAAATTACGTATGGGTGGGTTATTTTCATCCCTACTTGCGAACGTATAGCTCAAAATATAAACACATATAAGCAAATAGTATAAGTACTAATTAAGATAGCGATTAGAATGCGAAATAGGCAACAACATAATTCTTTTTATCGGGGTGATATAATTAATTTTTTTTTTAGCTAGGTGCTATTTAACATATTTGAATTGCAACGTCTAAATTGATAATAGTATTCTGACTAAACGTAGCCCTTGTTCACAGATAACAACAGAATATTAGTAAATTGAACTGATTCATATTATATATGGAACTATAAGATCCGCACAATATGAATATGAGGTTTCAATAGTTAGTATAATTAATTGGTCAGTTTACTTACTACAATAATTTTCGTATATTGTGACAAATTATTTTGTTATAATACTAATATCTAATATTGATTCTTGTGTCGGAAATTTTTAGTCAAAATAAGTTTGTCACGACAGACCGTTATTGTCATAATAATGTTAAAAAATAGGTTGTATGCTTTGTGACATAACCATTTTGTCATAATTTGACATCCTAATCTATTATCGGATTTGAAAATTATGATAAATAACACGATCTTCACGAATATTGAAGGTAACACAAAATATTCAATAATCTTATCATAAATATTGATACATACATCTTTAACAATAAGTAATGATACAAATGTACCTTCAAGACTATGAACTAACAAAAATATATTCATTTAAAAGAGTTCACAAATTCTAGAAAGCTGCTCAAGTATCAATAGCTTTTCTGATTGCAAATTCTCGAAAGTTGCTCATCTTCTTGCTGATTTTCAATTCACATAGCTTCCGTGTCATTAATGCTGTACTTTAGTTATTTATCTATGACCTGCAAAATAATCCAAAACCTGTAATGAGACATCTAAGTATCATCATGCTAATATTGAACAAGTACTCCAGCAAGAACTTATGTTATAAACAATGTACAATGGCAGAAGCTACCACGGCTTTGAATCTCTTTGGGTAATACCTTGCAGGTTCACTTATTAGCTCCAAATCATGAACAATCCCGATAACAAATTTTAAACTGAAAGATTGAGCACGAGTTGAAGATGCTAGGAGACCTACAAAATAGCACAAAAACAAAACATGCATCCAATGGGCGATATACATGTTGACTGCAACTAATTAGTGCTTATCTTCTAAGAGGACTTTAGGCGCATTCTTTTATAAAGGATAGAGAGAGACAATATGGATATATGGTTACATAACATACGAACGAACGGGTCAGATCGAATTGGAAAATGAAAAGATTTGTACAAGTTAGACCTTTCGTCACCACTTTGTGAAAAATCATTAGGTATGAATATGTTAAATACCTGTGACTCGATTGGTGAAATAGTATCTCTCTCCAAAAAGGCTTGTTTTTTTTCACCGCAGCACAAAGAAAAGATTTTCTGCGAAGGAACAAGATTTTGAGGAATTGTCCATATGGAAAATATTAATTCTTGACACGAGCCTTTTCCACATGAAAAGGGAATCTTTTGTTACAATAGAAACATAAGTGATGTAGATTATTCAATAAATCAAACTCAATTTGCTTTATAAAAAGAAGATATCAATGAACTTCTATGAAATGGTTTCACGGGATTCAGCCAATTGTCTTAATCGTGGGATATCATTGAGAAATAGGAAGAATCCGTGTTATCAAAAGATTTCCTGCGATTATTTCTAGTAGGGAATGAGTCAATCATCCACTTTGGTATCTTATTGAAGAAAAATGGTGATATTGCTCCTCGATTGATCAAAAATTTTGATTTTTGAGAAGTATCATGATCATCCAATAAGAAGGGTTTCAGTTTTTTCAAATGAAGATTTGAAGACTAATTCTTTTGAAAAGTAGTACATATGAATTCTATCTTTGATCTATATGGGAAGTATTACATAATATTTGTAAACCGAAACATTAAGGCTTCATTATTCATTAGGATAGTCTAGTTCTTTTAGGGTTTATCCAGTGATCGATATGGAAAGCATTACATAATATTTATAAACGAAATTATTAAGGCTTCATTACTAATTAGGATAGTCTTGTTTTCTTCGGGATTTATCCGGTGATATAGTGGACATGTATTAGTCCAAACACGACATAGAATAAAGGTTAAACAGTTGCGACGATAGCAAATATATCTATTTCAATGTCCTTTCATGGAAAAAAGAAAAACAATCGCCTCCCCATTGACTACATTTGAGAGTTTAGAAGAGGAAACAATGGTTTTGATTCACCTTTGTATCTTTGATGTCATAAACGATGGAGTCGATCATTTTGAACAGGCAGTTCCAGCTTGCTGTGTCAAAAGTTTTCTCAAAGTCCAACTTATAACACTAGAATTGTACATATATATATTCATGTAGGGAGCTCATAAAGGCCCAATTGTTGGGGCACATAAAGGCCCGAGAGGGAAGCCCAAAGGGGCCAACAGGTGTGGAGTGCAGGCCTATCAAAGGGAAAGCCCAGCCCAAAAGGAGGCCGAGGGCTGTGACCTTAGCGGTGGGACCCGGCCTAGCGAAGGGCGCATAGTGACAAACAGGGGGGCAACGGTCAGAAGCGTACGAAGGGGACAAGTAGTGGGGCCGGGCGCCTCAGGTCCCGGGGGAATGTGTAAGAGTGTCGGGGCGCCTTGCAGGGTAATGGTCGGCCCTACACTGGGTATAAATAGTGAAGTGGGTGGAGCTCATTTACTCAGGTTGGTTCTTCTCTCTAAAATCACTATTCACTTCTCTGACTAAAAGTAGTAGTTCTGACTTGGGCGTTGGAGTGCTAACGAGCCCAAGAAGGGGCTCGAGGTGCCTTAGCGTGCAGGAGCGAGGCGTGATGCCAGAGTGGTGCGAAGAAGCAAGGGGCGCCTGGTACCGGGCACAAACAATTGGCGCGCCAGGTAGGGGGGTAAAACCGGGTAACAGGAAGGTGCATTGAGATGACGGAAGGTGGAAGGGTGTGAGACAGCCGTTGGCGCGCGACATAATGGGGGAGCAGGCCAACTCGGTCATGTTCAGGATTATCCAGTGATCGATATGGAAAGCATTACATAATATTTATAAACGGAATTATTAAGGCTTCATTATTAATTAGGATATTCTTGTTTTCTTCGGGATTTATCCGGTGATATAGTGGACATGTATTAGTCCAAACACGATATAGAATAAAGGTTAAACAGTTGCGACGATAGCAAATATATCTATTTCAATGTCCTTCTATGGAAAAAAGAAAAACAGTCGCCTCCCCATTGACTACATTTGAGAGTTTAGAAGAGGAAACAATGGTTTTGATCCACCTTTGTATCTTTGATATCATAAACGATGGAGTCGATCATTTTGAACAGGCAGTTCCAGCTTGCTGTGTCAAAAGTTTTCTCAAAGTCCAACTTATAACACTAGAATTGTACATATATATATATTCATGTTGGGAGCACATAAAGGCCCAATTGTTGGGGCACATAAAGGCCCGAGAGGGAAGCCCAAAGGGGCCAACAGTTGTGGAGTGCAGGCCTATCAAAGGGAGAGCCCAGCCCAAAAGGAGGCCCAGGGCTGTGACCTGAGCGGTGGAACCCGGCCTAGCGAAGGGCGTATAGCGACAAACAGTGGGGCAACGGTCAGAAGCGTACAGAGGGGACAAGTAGTGGGGTCGGGCGCCTTAGGTCCCGGGGGAATGTGTTAGAGTGTCGGGGCGCCTTGCAGGGTAATGGTCGGCCTTACACTAGGTATAAATAGTGAAGTGGGCGGAGCTCATTTACTCAGGTTGGTTCTTCTCTCTAAAATCACTATTCAATTCTCTCTCTAAAAGTAGTAGTTCTGACTTGGGCGTTGGAGTGCTAACGAGCCCAAGAAGGGGCTCGAGGTGCCTTTGCGTGCAGGAGCGAGGCGTGCGGCAAGAGTGGTGCGAAGAAGCAAGGGGCGCCTGGTACCGGGCACAAACAATTGGCGCGCCAGGTAGGGGGGTAAAACCGGGTAACAGGAAGGTGCATGGAGATGGCGGAAGGTGGAAGGGAGCGTGGACCGAACGAGGCGGCTTCGGTGGAGGCACCTCGTCAATCGGAGGAAGAACAAGGGGAGGACAACGAGGCGGGTGAGACAGCCCAATCGAAGGGCGCCACGTTCACAAAAGAACACCTGATCTGAATAATCGAGGAGCAGGATCAGGCGCTTAAAGCGCTCGAGAAGGAGGTGGAAACGCTGAAGAAGGGGAGGGCGCCGCGCCCCCGCTGGGGGTGAAAAGGAGAGAGAGAGATGAAGAAGAGGAGGGGATATCCAACGCATTGAAGAGCACGGAGGAGCTGGGACACCTCACCTGGCACATGGCTTCAGACTTCGACGAGCACAATGGATGGGCACACAGGCGAGCTGGGAAGCCATGGGGTGTGAGACAGCCGTTGGCGCGCGACATAATGGGGGAGCAGGCCAACTCGGTCATCCCGGCGTTGCCTAGCTACGACGGGACGACCGATTCGGAAGACCACCTGAACAACTACTTCACCAAGATGCAACTTTACAACAGCTCGGATGCCACCCTGTGTCGCGCCTTCCCTTCCACTTTCACGGGCGTGGTTCTTGATTGGTATCATCAGATCGAGAAAGGAAGGATCGATAGCTTTGAACAGTTTGCGGCGCTATTCCTCTCAAAGTTCGCTAGCCGAAAGTGCAAAAGCCTACCCGTTAGTGCGCTTTTCAAGGTCAGACAACGCAAGGGTGAGGCGCTCAGAGATTTCTACGAGCGTTGGATGTTTGTGGCCATGGCTGTTAAAGACGTAAAGCCCCCGGTCCTGGGGTGCTGCCTAGATGAGTGCACCACAAGTGAGGAGTTGTGCAGAGCGCTGTCCAAGAGGGACGTGGTGTTTACTGAGGACATAGATTAGAGGGTGCAAAAGGTCATTATGATGGAGGAGACCCTGGCCGCGAGGAGGATGGACCGTCGGGAAGTGAGGCCGGAGGAAACGGATGGCAATAAGGCGCCTCAAATTCAGTACACCTCGAACAATCCTCAAGGTTTCCCTCCAAGCGCCCGCCGGAACGAGCCTCCACGCTTCACGCCGAGGGGAGCCAGAAACTTCACTGAACTCAACGACTCATTGAAGAACGTTCTGCAGTATGTGAAGGACAAGGGATACCATATACGCTGGCCTGGTCCCATAACGGGGCGCCCGAATGAGTAGAACCTGGAAAGGTATTGCAATTCCACAGGGAGAGGGGTCACCACACGGTGGACTGTTACCAGCTCAAGTCGGAAATACAAGGACTTGTTGACAGAGGGATGCTGAGCAAGTTCGTGAGGAAGGGTGAACACAAGACGCAAAGGACTTTTATGGCTCGGGAAGAAAGAAAAGATGCGCCCTTGGAGGGCGAGCTTGGGGGAAAGGAAGAGCTTGTGGAAGGCGGGGCGCCTATGGTGGGCGAGGCGTTTCCCCCACCCCCCTTTGACACCGAGCCCGAGACGAACCTGGACCGGGTGAGGCTGACAATTGAAGCCATCACAGGTTCGATTGACCCAAGGCAGAAGCTAGAGGAAGGGAGACATTTGAAATCAGCCACCGCGAGCACGAGGGAGGTGATCCGAATCCATTTCAACAAGGTGCCCGGGGAAGCATGCCGAGTGCCCTCTGTGGAGGCGCTGGAGATCAGGGACGTGGTGGCTGGATGCGAGGTGAAGAGGATGCTGGTGGACACGGGGAGCTCAATGGATGTGCTGTTCAAATCCACCTTCGAGAAAATGCAGTTGTCACCAAGCATCATCAGGCCAGCGGACTCGGTCTTGATTGGGTTCTCGGGGGTGCCCGCGCGGGTCATAGGGCGCGTGCGCCTGCTGGTGATACTGGGGGAGGAGGAACACAGGATGACGCATACTGTGGATTTTGGGATTGTGGATTGCCCTTCCTCCTACAATGCTATCCTGGGATGCCCACTACTGGCGCTCTTCAATGGAGTGGCGTCATCATGTCACAAAGGTCTGAAGTTCATTACTCCGAAAGGAGTGGGAGTGTCTCGCCACAGAGGCGCGCCTCGCCAAGAGGATGCGGATGTGCAACATTGACGTACACCCTGAAGATTTGCCAAGGGCGGAGGCGGCTGACGCTGAAATTCAGGTGCCTTTGGAAGATGGTGCGTTCGCATCTCCGCACACACGAGCGGCAGTCGAGTCGTTAGTGGGGCTGCTGAGAGAGTTCGCGGATCTCTTTGTCTGGAGTGCTAAGAAAATGCCTGGGGTAAGACCGGAGAAGGTAGAGGCGTTGTGCAAAGAGGTCGATAAGTTGCTCAAAGCTGGATTTTTGGAGGAGGCGTGGTACACAATGTGGTTGTCCAATGTGGTGCTGATACCTAAGGCGTCGAGAGACTGGACTGGAGGATGTGCGTCGACTACACGAGTCTGAATCGGGTGTGCCCCACGGACGCGTACCCAATGCCACGCATTGACCAGCTAGTGGATTCGACCGCCTACCACGAAGCATTGAGCTTTTTGGACATGTTTTCCGGGTATCATCAAATTCTCATGTGCGAGGAAGACCGTGAGAAAACCGCGTTCATGACCCCTTCGGCAACTTTCGCTACAAGGTTATGTCGTTTGGATTAAAGAATGTTAGAGCTACCTACCAGCGCATGGTGAACACCGTGTTCCAAAAGCAGATCGGCAAATATGTGGAGGCATACGTTGATGATCTGGTAGTCAAGAGCCGGAGGAAAGAAGATCCCCTGAAAGATTTGCGCGAGACTTTTGAGACCAGCTCACACTCTGCGCCTCAACCCGCTGAAATGCGTTTTTGGCACGGTGGCTGGCAAGTTCTTGGGCTTCATGATAACGAAAAGGGGGATCGAGGCCAACCCGAAGTAAGTGGAGGCGATTTGGAGCCTCGAGCCTCCGAGGACACCTAAAGAAGTGCAAAGTCTGAACAGACGCTTGGCGGCGATGGGGCGATTCATCCTGCGCTCTATGGACATGGGTGCTCCTTTCTTCCGGGTCCTGAAGAGGGCCGCTCGTTTCAAATGGACGGAAGAATGCGATGCAGCGTTCGAGCAATTGAAAATTCTCTTGGTGGCGCCCACTGTTATGACGGCGCCGTGGATGGGTGAAACGTTGTACCTTTACATCGCAGTCTCGCGCACGGCGGTTATTGCGGTGCTCATCTCGAGGGCGGCAACGGACGTAAAAGAGCGCCCCGTATATTATGTTAGCAGGATGATGACTCGCCCGGAGATGCGCTATGCGCCTATCGAAAAGGCAGCCCGGGCTGTTGTCGCCGCGGCAGAAAAGTTGCGCCAGTATTTCCAGGCCACACGGTGGTGGTGCTCACCAACTTGACATTGAAGAGCACGCTGGGATCCATGGATATGGCGGGGTGCATGGTAAAATGGGCGGTGTAGCTAAGTGAATACGAAATCAAGTATGCGCCTCGCCCAGCGATCAAGGCACAAGTGAGAGAGAGTGAGTGAAAGCTGACAGGTCTATGTGGATGGGGCGGCCAGCCGAGTCGGAGCAGGGGCGGGAATAGTGGTCATCACTCCCATGGGCGTGATGCATGAGTTAGCGCTCCGGTTTTCGTCGTTAAAAACAAACAACGCGGCAGAGACAAGGCTGTAGTGGCAGATTTGAATACGGCGAGAGAGCTGGGAGCGCGAAGGATTCAGGTTTGTTCTGACTCAGCCTTAGTGGTAAACCAATTGAATGGAATATTTGAGGTGAAGGAGGAGGCGCTGAGCGCGTATCTGAAAAAGATTGAGGATATGCGCGCCTGGTTCAAGTGGGTGGAGTTCACGCATGTCCCGAGAGAAGAGAATGCCCATGCGGACGAGCTGTCTAAACTGGCGACCGCTACCGACTTCGAGTCTGAGAAGCACGTGATCGTTTCAAAGGAGCACCCGTTGGAAGAACAAGTGGTACGGGCGATCGAGGTGGAAGGTGCTGGTGAGGAAAGCTGGATGACTCCAATCAGGGCGTACCTTCTCCACGGGACAGTCCCCGAGAGTGCAAGGCAAGCATGACAGGTGAGGAGCAAGGCGGCTCGCTGCGCCATCCTTGATGGCCAAATGTACAAGAGATCACACTCAGGGACGTACTTGAGGTGCCTCATGGAAGGGAAGGGGGAGAAGGCGATAACGGAAGTGCACCAAGGCGCGTGCGGCATGCACGCAGGGGCGAGGAGTCTTGAAAAAGTGTTGTTGTGTCAGGGATACTACTGACCCTCCATCAGGAGGGATGCCAAGAGCCACGTGGACAGCTGCCACCAGTGCCAGATTCATGCCCACGATGTGCACGTGCCCCAGGCGCCTATAAAGGGCAGCGTGGTCGCGTGGCCATTCTCGCAGTGGGGGATGGATTTGCTAGGAGCCTTCCCCAAGGTGCCCAGACAGATGAAATACTTGATTGTAGTGGTGGACTACTTCTCCAAGTGGGTCGAGGCGGAACCCCTAGTGACCACCCAGGCCCAAGTCAGGAAGTTTGTGACCAGGAACATTTTCACTCGGTTCTGGCTGCCAGAATCAATCGTGACTGACCATGGTAAATAGTTCGACTGCCAGCAGTTTATCGAGTTTTGCGACGAAAATGGTGTGGTCCTGCGCTTCTCATCCGTGGCCTACCCCTAGGCCAATCGACAGGCGGAAGCAGCTAACAAGAGCATCTTGCATTGACTCCATACGAGATTGCTAGGTTCCAAGGGGAGGTGGGTGGAAAGAGCTCACAGGAGTGCTGTGGGCGCATAGGACGACTTACAAAGTGGCGACGTAGGAAACGCCATTAGCCTTGACCTATGGTAGTGAGGCGGTCATACCAGTGGAGGTGCGCTTTCCCTCGCCGATGAGCGCGTGCACGACCTCGACATGTTGGAAGGGCGCCGAGACATTGCCTCCGTGCGTCTTGAGGCTATGAAACGACAGGTGGCCAAGTACTACAATCTTAAGATGCGCCCCCATCTAATACACTTGGGGGGTTTGGTGTTATTACGTGACTTTAGGCTGAAGGCGTGCGAAGGAAAGCTGGAGCGGATGGGAGGAAAGGCCATCAAGCGCACGTGGAACGCTCAGAACCTCAAGGTATATTAAGAGAAGGAAGGAGAGGCAGTTTCTGAGTGACACGTCGGCGCAACAAGGTTGGGCGCGCTTATTTTGGAGGATAGTATTCGAAGTTAGGTTGTTAAGAGTAAGGGGAAGGTATTATTACTGCAAGCGCGTCACCCCACGCGTCTCAAAAGTAGTGTCTGTAAAGCGCCCGATCTATTGAGCCCTAGGAGTGTAACAATGGAAATAGTAAAGCGCCCTACCTTTCTCGCCCTTATGATTGAAATTGAGCAATGTCTTATTTCTGCCCAAGTACTGAAACTTAATGCGCCCTGATTTTGAAATTTAGTTTCGTAAAGCGCCCTTCCACTCGCGCCCTCACGAGTAGCTCGGGTGATGTTCAAATTTCTGCCTAACTACTGGAACGTAATGCGCCCTGATGTTGGGTTGTGTAAAGCGCCCTAAGTATTTGCGCCCCAGAATTTGATAAGGTAAAGCGCCTTACATATTCGCGCCCACAACAAATTTGATGAATGCCCGAGTCAAGGAAAATATAAGTTGGCGGCATAAAATAGTTTGAAATTTTTAAACTTCATTGCAAACGCTCGACTTGTAGTTCACAGAGTTACAACTGCTGAAATTGAAAGCAACAAGAACTAATAGATAGAAAGGCAAGGAGGGCGCCTCTTTACTCTTCCTCACTCCAAACCGCACCCTCGGGCGTCCCTTGCGGTTCGGCGGAACGTCTTTCCTCACCCTCTTCCCCCTCGCCTTCTTCCTCCTCATTCCCCGCGGCATCGCCGTCCTCCGCGCCTTCAGCATCCTCCTCAACGGCCTCTTCGTCGCCCCCTTCCTCGTTGAGCGCCTCGTCGGTACCTGGTGGTGGGACGTCCAACCCCACTATGGGCTCCAGCTCGCTAGCCTTGCGGCCGCTATCCATGAAGTTGAGTATGTGCATAATCAAGGCCATGGAATCCCACTCCACTTCAGGCTGATCCTTGCTGAATTTCTCTTGTAAATTCTTCACCGTGTCAATCACGGTGTCCGCCTGGAGGTTCTTCCCCTTCTTGAGGCGCTTTGCTTTGGCTTGGGACTCCTTCAGCTCCTTCTTGTACTGCTCCTTCGACTTCCTCGTCCTCTTTATCTCTTCCGAGACCTTGCGCCTCGGTGGGGAGCCATTCCGCCTCCGCATGGATCTTGTCGCGCTCCCCCACCAACTCCGCCTGCCTCTCTCAAAGAAGGGCGTGTCGCGCGGGCGGACGAAGAAAAATGACTCGAACCACGAGTGCGCCATTTTCTTACAGTGGCTGATGAAGTTATACCCGAGTTTGGGGCGCCTTTGCAGACTAAAGCAGTTGGGGCTTCGAATCATCACGAAGAAACGGCGAAAAAGTTTAAAGGAGGGAAGAATGCTATGCTGGCGGCACTTGAGGCGGAAGAGAACGATGTACAAAATAATGACAGGAGAGAGGCGCCCGAGGGAGCATTGGCATAGGTGGAGCACCCCTTCAAGAATGGGATCACTGGGGAAACGGAGTCCAAAGCGGGTGTACTCCTGATACACTCCGACCCAACCTTCTCCACACACCCCCACGCGCGCGATGGGCGATGGGTGCGCGTAGCGCCAATCTGTGGGCATCTGCACCGCTCGGATTAGCTTTGTGAAGAGCGAGTAAAAAATCTTGGACGTGTGCAGGGGCCCGGCGTCTTCCTCCAACATTTGGTCAATGTCTATGGGCATATACCCAGGTGGCCACATGTTATCCCATTGCCATATCACGAAATCTCGAGGCGCGCTGGTGGCTAAGTCAGAAGAAGAGGAGGAGGTCAAGAAAGGCGCTCAAGGGGGGAATGCTTTCGGAAAACACGCTCAAGTAAGAAGCGGGGGGCGCTCAGAAAAAGAGGAATGTAGGAATGGCTTTTCCCTTAACCCTCGCGAAATGCGACGTTCAAGCACAAGGCACATAATTCCAAAACGTTTAGCATTTTGTGAAACAAAAAGCGGGGAGTACCTGAAGCGGCGGCAGGAGCTTCGAAAGGCGCAGGGTTGGAAGTCCCGGGCTTGTTAGAGGAGGCCATTTTGGAGGCGTGTAGGTGATGGGAAAGGAGATCTCTCGGCAGCGAAAAGCGCTTGGTCACGATTAGCGAGAGACTAGCGAGCAAAGCAATTTATATGGGACGAAAGCGGGAAAGAGGGAGAGAGGCCGCGGGGAGGCGAACGGTCGCCTAGTCTGAAGGAAATTCAAAATTTAAAATTTGAATTACCCTTCAGACCAGGGGGGAGGGAGAGTGATCCCGAAGATCGAGGCAGAAGCCCAACGGCCTACCTGCAATAAAGAAAAAGGGAAATATAAAAAAGAGAGAGGAAAAAAGGAGGCGAGGAAAAGTAAAGGAGAATAAAAGGGAGAGGGCATGGCAGAGTGTAGAGTGCATGCCTAACAAGGGGAAAGCCCAGCCCAAAAGGAGGCCCAAGGCTATGACCCGGGCGGTGGGACTCGACCTAGCGAAGGGCGCATAGCGACAAACAGGGGGGCAACGGTCAGAAGCGTGAGGGGAAAATTAGTGGGGCGGGGCGCCTCAGGTCCCAGGGGAATGTGTCAGAGTGTCGGGGAGCTTGGCATGGTAGAGGTACGGTGCATTTAATGGTGTGATGACGTAGGGCAGATTTGGGGAGCAATGGTCGGCCCTACCCTGGGTATAAATAGTGAAGTGGGTGGAGCTCATTCGCTCAGGTTGGTTCTTCTCTCTAAAATCACTATTCACTTCTCTCTCTAAAAGCAGTAGTTCTGACATGGGCATTGGAGTGCTAACGAGCCCAAGAAGAGGCTCAAGGTGCCTTTGCGTGCAGGAGCGAGGCGTGCGGCAAGAGTGGGGCGAAGAAGCAAGGGGCGCCTGGTACCGGGCACTAACAATTCACCTACACTTTTACATCCTAAAATGACCTAAATTGTATCAAGTTCATTCGATTTCCTGATTTTACGCTTGGTTTTGTGTTTGAGTGATGTTTCAGGTTATTCTATCCAACAAGAACGAAAGAATGAGCCAATTCAACAAAAAGATGGTTATGGTTCGAAATCTGGCGTCGGTGGAACTTGAGCCCACGATGTCCCAGGCGAGGGCAAAGAGCCGTACCACTCCAGCTGTGTCCCCTTTTGGTGTCAATATACGAAACCCACTGTGTATTATGGTGATGAATCGTAGAGAGAGAGGTAGTTAACAATGCAAAGTCAAACTGCCTCATGCTAAACATAAGGAAAAGCTGTCAAAAGGACCTACAATGGCAACAACATGGCCATGTTCACGGACCACATAAAGGGAAACACACCCTGGAACGTGGCCACGTTGAAGACGATGTCAACAAAAGTCAAGGAGCTTTCCAAGGGTCAATGTGGGCATCAAGATGACCATGTCTGAAACCACGTCAACATCAAAACACCCCTACTTTGAGACCTTGGGTCTTTCTTTCTTTCTTTCTTTCTTTCTTTCTTGTGTTTGAAGTTAGCCGAAAATCTGGCAATTTCGATTTCAAACTCTTGTTAATGTTTTCATCTTGTTATTCATATCTCGTATTTCATCCATCCTTGTTCTCATGTTTGTGTTCGTATTTGGGAATACCTTGGTATATTGTGTTATTGAGATTACCGAAGTGAGCTTCGGATTTGTGGAGTTTTGATAATCATTTGTGTTGGTAGATTGGTCGATTTCCACCATTTCGGCCATCGATTATTCCCCCATCGGAAGTTTGCTAGGTGTACTCTAATAACTCTCTATCTCTCTCTCTCTCTCTCTCTCTCTCTCTCTCTATATATATATATATATATATATATATATATATATATATGGTGGCTTCTATGCTACCCCGGGTGAAATCCGGGGTACCGCATACCTTGAGTAAGAAAACACTATCTAGATCTTGAATTAGCAGAATTTTTGGGCTTGATACTATACCCTAACCCTTAATGAGTGAACCCTAGGTCCTAATTATCTAAATCATAAGCTGTAAACCCTAAAATGGTGCATTGACTTTTTCGCCTATATTTGGACGAATCATAACCGTCGATTATTATTTCTAATTAAATTGATCTTGGGGTATAAGATTTAGAGAATTAAAACCTAGATTATGATTTTTAAGGGTTAGAGTATAGTACATGTCCGAAAGATCAGTCAATTCAAGTTCTGGATAGCGTTTTCTTACTCAAGGTATGCAGTACCCTGGATTTCACCCTGGGTACCGTAGAACTCCCCAGGCGATTCATGTCAAAACGGTATCAATTGTTGCTTATGATATTATGAACAAGAAGCACATGAATTTGAAAAAAATTCATTCAAAATTTACTTTAATTTGAAGGATTTAGGATTTAGGGTTAGGTTTTAGGTTTACAATTTGGGATTTTGGATTGGGATTCAAAATTGAAGGTTAAGGGGTTAGGGTAATTGATTGATTTGTTATGATTCTATGTCATATCATCATATTATATTATACGTCAGGTGATCTAGCCGTTAGATGTACTTAGATGAGTTTCGGCCGATCTCAACGGTCAATTTTTGTTTTTCATTGAATCAAACTTCGGGTTGGGGTTTAGAAAATCGGTGCCTGGGGTTTATCCATTAGAGGTTAGGGTATAGTATCATACCCCAAACTCGATTTAATTCATGGTCTAGATAGAGATATCTCACTAGTAGTACCTGACGTATAGTATACGCCTGACGTACGCCAGTCTAACCCATATATATATCTCGTATTCTTGACCCCTCTGTCTTCGTCGTTGTCATGATCATGGTAATGTTCTCAACCTTTATCTTTCTAAATCTCATCATGTCCGACTAATCTTGTAGTTGTTCCAGATTTGACGAGCCCTAATATGTTTTACATGGATTGAGCGGTATCTTTGATATAAACGTGTTGTTCTCGTTCTTACAGTCTTTTCTCGACTTATCATGTGCAAGTGCAAGTGCAAGTATCAATAGTACGACTCTATTGTATATTTTGTCTGATACATGTAAATGAGATTGCTAGGTAATTTTTCATGTTAGATCTCTCGTGAAAAGAAAGAATTGATCGGAACCACCGACGATGGGGTCACGTAGTTTCTCTTGATTAGCTTAAAAACCTAATACAGAAATTCACAAGTCTCGTTAATGTTTTGGTTTAAGAGTCTTGTAAGCTACGGTGTCACTTGATTTTTAAGTTGAAAGGGTGTTAATACATGTGCGAACGGGTTAACAATAAATTGGGAATTTTCACGGTCTAAGATATAAACTAAGACCATCAAATCATAATTATTAATTTTATATATGCTTCCTCTTCTCATTCCAACCTTGTCATCAACTTTACGTTGTCTACTATCGACCGACACCTGAATTTTTAATTTAAATTTAAAAAATATGATCTTAATGATTTATAAGATAATTTGGTGATGATATGAATTTGAAATTGTTTATGGTCAATGATAACTTCATTCTTAAATTAGTGTAATATACAAGTCTTATATGTTATATATCATGAACGGTTCTATGAGCGGTTCACTAACGGTTTTGTAAGGATTAAGAACTGAACCCTAAACCACTAACTTTTCCAGTTCAGCCTCCGGTCTTGTTTTGAAAACAGACTAAAATCCTATACTTGAAAATCAACTAAAAACGATAGACTAGATAATAGGTAAAAGTTGAGTAGTACACGAAGTCTCTGTGGATACGACCTTGCTTCCTGCTATACTGCTCTAGAACGATAGGTACCTTGCCTATTTTTCCTGTGTTAGTTACGGGCGATGAAGTGTTTTGGCTCCGTTGTCAGGGATTAAGTTATCAGAAAAAGCTTTGAACTATTAATCTAATCGCCTTATTTTTCTTGTTACTTGTTATATCACACTTGTTGCTTTCACGTGTTGTTTTTTTTTTTTGTGTGTTTGAAATAGTGCATGACCCAAAACCACTCACGTGGACTAATCGACCTTGATCCCGACTCCCGATATCGAGAGAAGCTTTCGTCGACAAAGGAGAGAACAACAAGCGCAACCACACACAATGGCCGAAGAACACGCCGAAGTGAACAATCGGACAATGTCTGATTATGCCCGTCCTACCTTGCACGGAACTCACTCAAGCATGCGAAGGTCCAATATCGAAGCCATCAACTTCGAAAGCAAAAATGGGATGTTGCAAATGATCCAAAATTGGGTGCAACTCAATGGGATGCCCGACGAAGATCCCAACACTCATCTCCGGAAGTTTCTGGAGCTGTGTGACACCATCAAATTCAATGGTGCATCCGTCGTTGCCATTCTCCTTCGACTGTTCTCGTTCTCTCTCGACAACTGAGAACGGGAGTGGCTTGACGGTCAACCATGAAATTTCATCACAACGTGGGATGGTTTGGCTGAAAAATTCTTAGGCAAATATTTCCCACCAAGCAAGACGACGAAGCTGAGGAAAGATATCGCCGCCTATTACCAAGAAGACTCTGAAATTCTCTATGAGACTTGGGAGAGATTCAAGAACACCCTCAGGAGATGCCCTCTGCAAATGCAAACTTTCTACAATGGGCTAAATCTAGAGACGAAACAATCAATTGATGCAGTAGGGGGTGACACCATCAACAACAAAACACTTCCCCAAGTAGAGCAGCTAATCGATGACATGGCAATGAATAGCTATGAATGGTATTTCCAGAAAAAAAAATGCAGACCACCACCAACCAGAAGTGTCGGACTACACCAAGTCGACCCAGTTACAGCCTTGGCCGCACAAGTTGAAACCTCAACAAAAGGTTCGACCAACTCACTGTATTCGGCAAGGTGTACAAGTGCGAATGGTGTGTTGGTGACCATAACACTACCGAGTGCAAGTTGATATCCTCAACTTCCAGCACCGGACATGCTGATTATATCAACAATCCTCAGAGGAGCGGGAATCCATATAGCGGCACATACAATCTGGGATGGCGAAACCATACAAACTTCTCTTGGTCTAACCAAGGGAATCACCGAGCTCCACCCGGATTCAATCAAGCATCATCGAGCAATTCTCATCAACAACATGAACACCTGCTCCACCAGAGAAGAAATCCAACCTCGAGGATATGATTGGCAAGTTCATTGCCACCTCGGTATTTAAGCTCCAAGCTTTGGAAAAGTTTATCTCCATCTTCGCGGATCGATTTCAAAATCTTGAGGCCGACCAGCGACATTTACATGCCTCGGTGTACAATTTGGAGACACAAGTTTGGGAAATCGCCAAGCTTCTCTCAGAAAGACCACAAGGTAGCCTGCCAAGCAACACCGAAATAAATCCAAAGCAAAAGCAGCATTGCAATGCCATCTTCCTCCTCAACTCTCCAAATTCGAATTTCAAAGAATCATGCAAAGTGATGGAATGGAGCGCACGGGTGAAAAAGTGGTGCAATCAACTACTCCACCACCACCTGCCACACAAACCGAGGAACGAGACAAGGATCAATCACCACCAAAACCAGTTGTCCAACTGTATCAGCCAAAGGTGCCATTCCCATCATGACTACATCGCGACAAGTTGGAATAACATTTTGGGAAGAAAGTTCTGGATATGATGAAGCAAATCGATGTTAGTATGCCTTTCGTGGATTTGGTGTCCGAAGTCCCGATGTACGCTTGTTTTCTGAAGGAGATCCTCTCAAAAAAGAGAAAAATTGATGAGTGTGATTTGGATAAAATCACCAGAGATTGCTCTGCCAATCGTCCCAAACAGCCTACTACGAAAAACGAAGGATCCTGGCAGCTTCACCATTCCATGTCAATTTGGTAACCTTTCTAACTCTAATGCTTTGGCCGACTTAGGAGCGAGTATTAATGTCATGCCCTATAAGCTCTTTAAAAAGTTAGGCATAGGAAAACCTCAACCAACTTTCATGCGCTTACAACTAGATGATAAATTTGTGGCTATTCCTAAAGGAATTGTCGAAGACGTGTTGGTTAGAGTAGGACCTTTCGTCTTCCCTATTATTTTTTGATTTTGGATATGGAAGAAGAAAGTGAATTATCTGTTATTTTTGGTTGTCCATTTCTATCAACCTCTAGAGCTTTGATAGATGTTCATGAAAAGAAAATAATTTTGCTAATGGAAGATAAAAAATTCACCATTAACATGTCTGAACCAACCCATCCACCGAATGAATACAATACTTCAAAAATACCTTTTGATAAATCCATGCTTAATTCAACCAACAAATATGCTAAGGATTTTTTGGTGTTTCCTCATGAGCATTTTCCCTACAAATCCAAATATTATGTGAATGATACTCTCATTCGTGCGAATGTCAATGCTATATCTCACTACATGTGCAAGAAATTCGTGGAGTCATCTATGTTGCAGGTTAATGAAAACACGCCTCCATCACCAACCAGGCGACTCATGTCGCCCAAAGCAATGATGAAAGAGGAATGATGACCAAAACTAAAGAAAAGGGAGCTCATCCACAATAATTACGAAGATCACTACAAGCTGGTCCCATCCAATCGCGAGCCCCTAGCACAATAAACTGACATCTAGCTAGCACGACGTTAAAGAAGCACTTTTGGGAGGCAACCCAAATCTCAATTTGCATTTTCCTTTTCTTTCTTTCATTTTCTATTTATTTGAGTTTTCCAATTTCAATAATAAAATCCATCATCAAACATCGACCAAAGAACTCGCGAACCACAATCACTGTACATCATGCCACTACATCTCACGACAAGAAAAATGGTAACAGTTCAAATTCTTACTCCCTATATTTTCGTCCATTGAGGACAATGTCCAATTCAAGTGTGTATCTTGGGGGGGGGGGGGTATATTCTTTCATTTTCAAGTGTTCTGACAAAGAATCGTTGTGATAAGTGTCTAAAAAAACCGTAAATTTTTTTAAAAAATTCCAGAAGAAAAAAAGAGTGTTTTGTTTTGAGTCTCATGAATGCCAAAATTTGATGCACAATAATACGATTTTGATACATGTCAACCTATAATGATGACCAAGGGATTAAAATGAATGTGTCTCGTGTTACTTTCCTTTGATGGCAAGAACTTTCTGAAATCTATAACAAGTCAGTTGATTGTTGTTGCATAGCATTTGTGAAACATAGCATGAGAAACAGAGCATATAGGAAACCTTGTGAGACTTCAGCATGATCATTTCTTTCTTGTGTGATATATCCCTCTTTATGCATGATAATATGCTTGATTTATACATATTCGAGTCATGACACCACTGATAGGGACGACAGAGGCAATAGGTTTACCCCTATAGCTAAATTACTACCCTATACACCGTACCCCCTAGTCAAACCACGTTAAGACGAGCCTATTTATTCGGTGACAACCTATTTTAAAACCAACAATTTTCTCTTAAAACTCCAATATTTTGGAGAGCTTTTTTAAAGGTTTCGTTTGATTGGTTTAAACAAATGACCTTTTGCTTAAATTCATACAACAATTGAATTAGGGAGGAACTACTTCTTCATGTGCAAAAATCAAAATCTTGGCTATTTCCTTCAAAAGAATATAGATGAAAAGAAGAAATGAAAAGGATAAGAATTGGCCACCATCTTTTATGCACTTACGAAAAAGGAGTCATTTTTCTCTCAAAGCCACATCGGCTATTTTCAAGCTCCCGAAAATGTTTCTCCCTTTCTATTTTACAAAGAAAAGCAGAAAAATCATGGTCTTTGGTATAAAAATGTGTGGAACCTTGAACTTACCACCAGACAAAAAGCCTTCCACATGTCCATGCCACCAACAACGTTTTTACCCATTCAAAAGTCCTACCTGACAAGCCAGTGGTGAGCAAACTTTGAGACTCGAGCGACAAGCTCATGACAGAGGGATGATAGGGTGAGTGTTTCTAAATGTATGTGACAGTACATCACGCTTTTGCATACATTTTTACCCTGACCCCACTAGTCGAGTGAGCGAGACTTTCCGTCATCTCTAAAAATCCAAGTAAGACATATTTGCTCCATCTCTCATGCTATGCTTTCCAATTCCTATGTTTGAACAATTGAATATGATGAAAGACCAATCATTATTCGAGACTGTTCCTGTAAATCAAAGTCATAGCATCCCATGTCACATGATTATGATCTAATATCATTTGTGGTGGTTGAAAGCATCTCTACCATGCTACATATTGCATCATCTTTAGCAATCATATGAGATTCACATTTTCCCAACTCACGGTTAGAGTTCATGTGAAATTGGTTTTGATTGAACTTACATTTTTTAAGCTTTGTTTGAGGGCAAGCAAAAGTATTAAGTGTGGGGGAATTTGATAACACCAGAATTATACATATATTCACCTAACTTTTACATCCTAAAATGACCTAAATTGTACCAAGTTCATTCGATTTCCCGATTTTATGCTTGGTTTTGTGTTTGAGTGATGTTTCAGGTTATTATACCCAACAAGAACGAAAGAATGAGCCAATTCAACAACAAGATGGTTAGGGTTCGAAACCTGGTGTCAGAGGAACTCGAGCCCGCGATGTCTGAGGCGAGGGCAAAGAGCCGTACTAGTCCGGCCGCATCCCCTTTTTGTGTCAATTTACAAAACGCACCGTGTATTATGGTGATGAATAACGGAGAGAGAGGTAGTTAACAATGCAGAGTCAAACCGCAAACTGCAGAGTCAAACCGCCACCTACTAAACATTAGGAAAAGTTGTGAAAAGGGCCAACGTGGGCAGAAACATGGCCATGTTCGCAGACCACATTAAGGGAAACACACCGTGGAACGTGGCCACGTTGAAGACCACGTCAAAAAAAGTGAAGGAGCTTTCAAAGGGTCAACGTGGGCATCAACATGGCCATGTTCGAGACCACGTCAACATCAACACCCCTACTTTGAGACCTTGGGTCTTTCTTTCTTTCTTTCTTTCTTTCTTTCTTTCATTCTTTCTTTCTTTCTTGTGTTTGAAGTTAGCCGAAACACTGTCCATTTAGATTCCAAATTTTTGTTAATGCTTTCATCTCGTTAATCATATCTTGTATTTCATCCATCGTGGTTCTCATGTTTGTGTTCCTATTTGGGAATACCGTGGTATATTGTGTTATTGAGATTACCGAAGTAAGCTTCTGTTCTGTGTGGTTTTGATAATCATTTGTGTTGGTAGATTGGTCATTTTCCACAGTCTTCGCCCAGCGATTATTCCCCCGTCGGAAGTTTGCTAGATGTAGTCTATTTACTCAATATATATATATACTATATTCTCGACCCTCCGTCTTCATCGTAATCATCATCATCATGGTAATGTTCTCAACCTTCATCTTTCTAAATCTCACAATGTCCGGCTAATCTTCTAGTTGTTCCGGATTTGATGAGCCCTAATATGTTTAACATGGATTGAGCGGTGTCTTTGATATAGACGTTTTGTTTTCGTTATTACGATCTTTTCTCGACTTATAATTTGCAAGTATCAATAGTACGCGTCTATTGTATATTTTTTTTCTAATACATGTAAATGAGATTTCGAGGTAATTTTGCATGTTAGTTCTCTCATGAAAAGAAGGAATTGATCGGAACCACCAGCGATGGGGTCACATAATTCCTCTAGATTAGCTTAAAAACCTAATACGAAAAATTAAAAATTCTGGTTAATGTTTGGTTTAAGAGTCATGTAAGCTACGATTTTACTTGATTCTTAAGTCGAAAGGGTGTTAATACATGTGCGAACGGAATAACACTAAATTGGGAATTTTCACGGTCTAAGATATGAACAATCGCCTATGTTAAATTCAACCTTGCCTGGAAAATGTATATTAGGGATTCATTTCCGGGACAATGCCTTCTCCACTAGATTTTACTTTGAAATTTTTGTTTGTGTCGTGTTTATTGCATGTGTGAAATCCTATACTTGAAAATCAACTAAAAACGATTGACTAGATAATAGGTAAAAGCTGAGTACTAGTACACGGAGTCTCTGTGGATACAACCTTGCTTCTTTCTATACTGCTCTTGAACGATAGGTACTCTTGCCTATTTTTTCCTGTGTTAGTTATGGGCGATCACCAACTTAAAGACAAGTGGCGCCCTTACGCTCTTTCTCCTACAGTCCACGACCTCTTTAGCAATTAGCTAGACATGCTTCATGTCTTATCCTGTCTTTGATTCTTTTGAATTAATGTTGAGATATAGAGGCACTGTGTGGGAAGTAAAGTTGCAGAGCTGAATGATGAAGACAGAGAAGCTGCAACTCTGCCACTGTAAGGGACGAAGATGACGGGTTACAGGTGCCCCACCCGACCCAGCTCTACATAAAATGTGACAAAAATAAGGAAGAAATGTTGTCGCTTACGTCTGCTCATTTACCTTCTTTTGTAATTAGTCTTTACTCTTGATCCGACGAATGGTGGGAGGTGATCTGAAACATGATCGGGATGGAGCTATTTTAGAGGACACTCGGAGCTTGGCTTCTTCTTTTAGTAGGATTTCTTACAGTTTTGTTTCTCGTCGACTCAATAGGGATGCCCATCATGTGGCACACAAGGCCCTCTCATCGGGAGCTCGACTATTGTTCGACTCCCGCGCTTTTCTCACTTCCTCTATGTGACTGTCTTTACAACTATTGAATTTACCAAAAAAAAAAGTTCGTGCTTTGCCACTTGGCGGCACAAGATTGGTTAGTTTCATTTGTTAGTTATAATTAGCCGTTAGAATAGTGTTAATGTCTCTGTAATGACTCTGCTCTGTATATATAGTAAACAGTGAAAATGACTGCCATTTTCCCCAAAAATCCTCTCTCTTTCTCGCTCTCTTGAAACCCTAGCTTCTGTTAGGTTAAAACTTTCTCACTGTGGATGGTCCTATTCTTACGACAAGAGCTTTGGGGATGATCTTATTCAGAGTACTGTCTATGAAGCTAATCGGTCTGAAATCCTTTATTTCTTTAGCTACATCTTTTTTCGGGATGAGACACAGGATATAGTATGCACGCAACTTGGAAGGGGTTTCCAGAAGTGAAAATGGTCGAAGGCTTTTATTATATCCTTATTGATTACATTCCATTATTTTCTATAAACATGACAGCGAGAATAAGGTCCAGGGGCTCTGGCTTTGTCACACTCACAAACTGCTTTCCAAATTTTAGGTTCTGTAAAATGAATCGTCAGGTTATAGTTCTCGTTTGATCCAATCTTGAAGTTCTTCGGGTAAGGTATAATATTTTTCTGTCCTTGGAATCTGTCTTCAAAATGGCTGCTAACTTCATATCCTCCTTTCCTTCAATAGAATTCTCGTTCACCTTGATGTTTTGTATTTTGTTTCTTCTTCTTTTGTGTTTAACAATTAACTTGGCGCACGAATCATCAATACAGTCCTAACATCATCGCCCGAGCAAAACCATTGTTCTAGTATATATAAGTACGTAGATTGTAACAATAGTGATGAAGTCTGCGATTGGAATGGAAAACATGCTGGTAGCAACATAATATGAAGAAAGAGAAGGGCCTCATTTGGTTTATAAGAAGAGGCCAAAAGAAAAACAAGAAATGAAAATTATTATAAAGTATTTCTAGATCGAGAACATCTCGTTATTCTATAAAGTATTACATAGAATTTATAAATGGAAACATTAATGTTTCATTATTCATTAAGGTGGTCTTGTTCTTCCAAGTATACTTGGAAGTTGGCAATATGGTGCACCTGCATGTATTTGTCAGAAGCAAGAACAAAAGATCGTCACGAGTTATTTTAATGTTTGAACATGCAAATACATTTTATACTTTTAAAAAGTACACAATGCATCCAGTTAATTAGTAGCAAATACTAAGCGAGAACGGTAAAGGGTTGACAAATTAAGGAACATTAATAAAAATAATGATGCATTTTATACGTATTAGAATATTCTTTATTATCATTTAACCATATAAATAACAATAATTGTGTCTTAAATGTTCTATAATAGCTAATTTTTAAAGAAAAATCATAACTAAACTAATAGGCCAGTAACTCTATAACCACGGGCAAACCAGGAAACTGTATAGGGATGTTTGGGACACTCTTAAAGTAGAAAAATCATATTTACTGTTCTCTGGATAGTAGTTTTGGTTTTGCGAGAAAAAATTATTCATATGTTTTGAAGCCTTGACCTTCTAACTAAGAAAATAATTAATGTTATCCGCTGCACCATAAGTCATTTTCAGTTAAAATGGAAATATTTAGTAAATTTGTGCACTAAATCAAAGTCTAATTCAGTACAAACTTTTTCTAGCTTGTCTTCGTTTACCAATGAAAAATCACATGTATATCTTTTAGTCAATTTTGTAACTCGACAATGTTAACAGAGTTCGAAGTGGCTCCCTCAAGCCTAAGAATTCTCTCCGCGGTGAACAAAAACTCGTCGAATATCCCTTTCATTCTCTCCTAATAAGAATACCCTAAGTATTATATCCGAAACCCTATGAACTCGGCCAGTCGATCTTTCGGATGGATGATACCCATACCCTAAGTGAAATACCCTATATAAAACACAGATATTTTGTTGTATAAGCATTTTGTATTCCCCAACTTCTTAAGGTGGATTATCTTCCCGTCTGGTCAAGTTCCAATTACCTTGTATTATTTGGATATTTTCTAACTCATTATTTCTCCACACTTTGAGCATATATTATCACCGTGATATAACATGGTATTGTTTGCATATTTTCTGTTTAGAAATCAATTAATATTATCGTTGTTGTTTTGGATTTAAATTGTACGAGAGGAAGAGATCCCTAGATAAATGATATAAATTAGTCGGAGAAAGGATAGAAAGAGATGGATAATTCCCCACTTACGAGCAATGGATGGCGCGTATTAGTGGGCAAGCCGCATGCATCAGCCGCAACAAGATAAACAATAAGTGAAATATTTCCCTTTCTTACACGTACAACAATACGCGTCCGGATTGACGGCGGTGCTGCATGATCCAATATTCCTTGGGCAGTAAAACGCTTCAACTGTGGCAGCGCCGCCGCCGCCGCCTCCTGGTGACTCTGCAAATCCGATTCATCGTTTTTCTTCATGCAATAATCCATATATATATATCAAGGACATAAAAGAAGTCAAATTTCGATGCTACTGACGATGATGAACAGAGCGAGGGAACGGGACTGCAGCCGTCGCCAACACGAGCAGAAGGAGAGAAACGCCGATGATCAGCAGCGGCGGCGCTGCAGCTTTCTTGTTGTTGTTGTTGTTGGAATTCATCCTCAGATCGACAGACCAAAGCCACTTAATCAATTATCGTTGTCGATCAATCACAACTCACACTTAATTTATATATGCTGTCGGTCGGCCGAGCGGTGATGCTGCCGTCCAATGGTTGGGTTGCCCAGCAAAGCAAGGATATCTAGCTAGCAAAAAAACAGTAATGGATGTTGGTATTCTCCCCGCGACTTGTGTGATTAATTGATTTTTTTATTTATTTTATGAATAAGCGAGCTTTTTGTTTTGTCAATATACGATGATAACAAATTACAACTTCGCATCAAGGCTACAACATATCGAACGCCGCAACTACCTTTCATAAGCAGGAGTGTCAAAATAGAATCCGCGACTCGAGTTGGGAGATGGATGCGTGCTCGGAAGTGTTGATTATAGATGATGTGTGCTTAGAAATTAGAATGGTTCCGGTTATTATTCACTAGTTAGATAGTATTTCTTTTTTAGTGTTATTTTTTGTAATGTACTACCAGTTGAGGAGTACTTTTTTCTCTTTGTTTGCAGGGGCGAAGCTAGAGCCGTGGCCGGGGGTATCTCCATTAAATATACTTTTATAGAAAATTTACAAATATAGGTATCTCCATTAAATAAACACGAACAATAGTTATAGTGTAGCGGTGAAATTCTAGCATTGTGAATAAGAGCTTGCAGGTTTGAAGCCTGTCTCATACTTTCTTTTCATTGTTATTTCTTTTGTTTTCAAAGACCCACAAAACGACATCTCCCTGCTGGCTGCTGCATCTTTTCATTATTTTAATTTTTTTACTTCTTGTTTTAATATTTCTCATACTTTCTTTTCATTGTTATTTCTTTTGTTTTCAAAGACCCACAAAACGACATCTCCCTGCTGGCTGCTGCATCTTTTCATTATTTTAATTTTTTTACTTCTTGTTTTAATATTACAGCCCGCAAAGTCAAAACGAGAACACTCAACACAGGCTAATTCCCAATTCACTTTCGGGAAACAGAGGTCTTCCTCTCCTCGCAGTGCTTTCCCCCAAAATACTCCCGCCTCGTCCCTTTTCATCTCCGTCCACTCGCCGGGAGTCAAAACTAAACTCTTCGGCCAACCGCCCTCATCTTCGTGACTACGTTCGTGCTCCTCCGGCGATCATAGTCACCCTTTTCGTTGCCGTCGCCGTCGCCGTCGGGATTCAAGACTCAGCTTCATCGAATCGTTGTGCCTTCGCCCAATCGCCATCTCATCTCCGTCCGTGCTCCTCTGGCTAGCACAAAGTCGCCCATTCATTCCTATAGCGAGTACATTGCTGCTCCCTCTAGTTTATGCTGCTCCAATTGCTGTTTTCACTTTCCTGTTTTCGGTAGGGTTATGGAATTGATTGGGTATTCGATGTGGAATTGATTTTTCTGTTTGGGAATTGAAGTAGGATTGATTAATTTAGTGGTTGCTAAACTGAAATTGGAGTGTGAAAATTGCCATATAAAATTGGCTCAATTCTCAAACACCTACAGTAAACTAGGGGCATGGAGCAATAGGTATGTGTATGCAGTATACTGTCAAATTCTCAAACACCTAAAGAAAGATCTTGTTGATCGGCTGATTCGTCTTGTTTTGACTCTTCCAGTCTCTACTGCTAGTGGTGAACGAGCTTTTTCTGCCATGAAGTTGGTGAAGACCAAACTGCGCAACAAAATGGGTGACGATTTTCTAGCGGATGGTCTTGTTATTTATATCGAACGTGATATAGTGGACACCTTTAGTTTAGATAATATTTTGAATGATTTCATTGATCTCAAAGAGCGACGTGTACGTTTAAGATAATAAATAATAAAAATATATTTTATATTATTATTTTATTGGTATGATTTAAAATTTTATTTTTGGCCCCCCCGGATTTAAAATCCTGACTTCGCCCCTGTTTGTTTGTTTTTGGTCTTCTAGAGTTTTCCCCTTCTTTACTGTTATTGGATTTAGTTTCATTCTCTCTTTTGAAGTTCTTTATAGTTTTTTTGGTGTGTTCTCGGTGTTGTTTCCGGTTTTCGATTTTCCCTTGTATTACTTCCTTCAATTATTTTTAATAAAGTATTATCAATTATGTTTGTGCCACGGTACCCGCCGGTAGAGCAGGAACCACCCTTCGCCTGGCGCCTGCCTGCACACACAGAGAGGAGGGCGCCTGGGCCCGTTAATCCTCCGACGCCCAAGTTAGTTTTCTTAGAGAGAGAAGTGTTCTCAAGTAGTAATTTTGGTGAGAGAATCCAACCTGTGTAAATGCTACCAACTGCCCCTATTTATACTCACCGAACTCGAGGTTGATCTCCTCCATGTCACTACTCCCATTTAATGCTCTGTGTCCCCTTTGTGAGACATCCAACTGCCTTGTCAGGCTCCTGATACACGACAGGCGCCCGCAGGCAGTGGACCACCTGACAGCTGGTCTCATTTTGGCTTTTAGTGTTTTGTTCTTTGGGCCCTTCCCCTTGCCTGGGCCTAAGGGCTTCTAATGGAACCCTTTTCGGGCCTTGCCCCCCAATTCTTCTCTTTGGGGGGCCCAAACTCCTAATTGCTGGGTAATACCCCCAACAATTGCCCCCCCAGTTAGGTGCTCATGGCTTCGCCTTTGAGCACCTGACTGATTCTCTTATTGCAGCCTGGCGTCCTCTTTGTTATGGGACGCATACTTCTCGGCGCCTTATGTTGTATTTTTACTTTCCTCACGGGGGGAATTTTGATGTGAGTCCCACGTTTGGCTTGGCGGGAAAATTTGGGATTTTAAATTTGGAATTTAGAAGATTCTAATTTGAAATTTCGAAAATTTCAAGAAAGGGAAAGGTGGGGGAAGCTCAAAAGTCCGCCCGTGATATGGACACGTGGCACGTCGGCGCGGGTCCTGTCATGGACCTTCGCTTCCTTTAAATACCCCCTCCCCTTTAGTTCTTGTCACTTTCCACCATTCACTATCTCTCTAAAGTTTCCTCTGACCTCGCTCTAGAATCTGCTATGACCTCTCTCTTGTCAGTCTCTGCAGCAACCGTCACCCTTCCTCTTTGCGTCCGTCCAAGATGTCGTCCTCACAACAAGACAAGGCTTCTAGGCAAGGCGCCCCGGGCGCAGGCGGTTCAGGCGCAGGCGCCACTCGCGCGGGTGGTGATGCAAGGCGTCCGGCCCAAGGCGGTAAGGAATCTTCTTTCGTTGTTAGCTTTGTTGAGTTTGTTCTAGTTACCTAGGGTAGGGCGTCACTTACCCCGCGTCCCCGTTGCGCCTAGATCCTTTGTTGGTTTAGAGGGGGCGCCTGCTTCGACATCTGCTGGACCATCAAGTTCCTCGGCGCCCGGATTTCTGCGTGCGGATGGGTCGTACAAGATCACCACCTGGGAGAAGTGTTTTCCTCCGGATCATCTACCAGTGGAGACGGCTCATTTACCCTTCGACGTGGCCGGGCTGAAGCATGGGTCGACGGTCACCCTGGCGCGTCCATGAGCTCGTCAGTAGTCTGCAACTGCCGCGCGACTGGTGGTATGCGCCTCCGTCACCAATTTCGCGAGTGGGCGTCTGCGGGCCCAAGTGGATTGGAGTGTATCAGGAGTACTTCCGATTCGGGCTGCGCTTCCCCCTCGACCATATTATGGAGGGGATTTTAACTACGTGCGGTTGTTCATTGGGGCGCCTCTCTCCCTCAGTAATCACGATAGTCATCTTATTTAAGCTGAGGTGTCGAGAGTGCAACGTGGAGCCCACCTTCAATTTATTTAGATACTTATTTAAGATGGCGCCCCTCGACAACTGTTTATCACTTCAGAAGCGGAAGAAGCGCCCGTACCATTTCGTGTCAAGATGTCCCAAACTCAACCGTAAATGGTTTAACGGCTTCTTCTTTATGAAGGCGTATCGGGACTCGTTTTTTGAGAGTGGGGGCGCCTTCCTTAGGCAGTGGGAGTTGGGCCGTGTTGAGGAATTCAACTCGCCTGTTGTACTGTCCCAAGCGGAGAAAGAGGGCGCCCGCTTGATCTGTGCGGAGGAGCGGGTGGACTTGCCTCCTGCGGAGAACCGTCCTCCCATTATTCAGGCGTACTACAATGATGGTCTGTAGGCGCCTAGGTGTTATGTGTTCTTTGTGTTGTGCTTTCTTTGTGCTTTGACTAAGTATGTTCGCCATTGTGCAGGGTCAGATTACTCCAGTATCGCCAAGCTGATGAAGAGTCGGCTTGCTGCGATGGCGACAGGTTCGTCTCCGCAGGCTCAATAGGAGGCGCCCGAACCGGCCGCCGACCAATCACAGGCGCCCACTGCTCCCCCCAAGAAGAAGAAAAAGAGGGCAGTGAAGGGAGTCACCCTACGTGCGAAGACTGCCAGCGTGGCGTCTTCCGCGCCGGAGGAAGGCGAGGGGGCGCCTAACTCCGATCCCGCGGAGCAAGAAGCTAACTCCACTGAAGAAGAAGAGGAGCCTCTGCTCCGTCGGGGGAAGAGGCCTGGTTCTCCCTTAGCTTCTTCCAGCAAGAGGGCTAACAAAGGCAAGGGACAAATGGGCGCCGCTGCTGCTGCCGACGAGGAGGCGGAGGAGGAGGAGGAGGGGGTGGAGGGGGACGCCCGCTATCACCTCAATGAAGAGGGGCGCTATGTTGGCCCCGATGGGCGTCCTCCCATCTTCCGGCCACGACGCACCGATGTTGGGCGCATCAACCTGGCCTGTTCTCCCTTGGTTGCCGTCGACCGAGGTTGCGCCATGGGCTTGGCGATTGCGGCCGCTAAGTCGTGGCAGGTTCCGTCCGAGGTGAACGGAGATCACCTCTTCGCGGAATTGGCCCAAGTGGGCGCCAAGGTATGTGCTTTTCTACTTGTGTTTTCTTGTGATTGGGAACGCTCTCTTACTTGTACAACGTGCTGACTCTTCTTACTTAAATCATGCAGATCCTCCTCTTTGCCGAGAGAGGCGCCCGGCGCCTCAATGAGACAAGACGGGAGGCGCTCGAGGCCTCCTCTTCTGCTTCCCAGATGAAGTTGGATCTGGAAAACGCAACTGCACGCCGCGAGGAGTTTGCGAAGGAGTGCGAGGAGGGCCAGATGAATGCGGCCATGGAGGTGTCGCGCCTTCACGGCGCCCTCGAGGATGAGCGGAAGAAGTCGGCGGATCTCCAAGCGGAGAAGGATGCGTTGGCGCAGGAGGCAGGCGCCCAAGCCAGCGAAATAGACAACCTCAAGGAGGAGAAGAAGAGGTTGCAGGACGCTTGCAAGGATGCCAAGAAATCCTTGAAGGAGGCCCGGAAAGAAATTTCCGATATGCGGCGTTCTTTGGACACCTTCGAGGAGTCAGAGGCTGGTAAAGGGATGTGCGCCAACGCTATTCTGACCAGCCTTGAGATCTTGAAGGTGAAGCTGCAGAAGGATCACCCCGACCACACTTGGGATCTCACTGAGATGGCCGAGTATGTGATCGGTGGATTGGAGACGCCCCGCGGAACGAGTGGGGCGCCCGAGCCTTCTGTTCCTACCTCACCTTCTCCGAGGGCGCCTAGTGCTGGAGATGCAAACTCGGGCGCAGAGTAGATAGTGGGCGTACTGCTTTTAATCTCCTTTCTGGCTGTCGCACTACTTGTGTTTTTCTTTCTTAACTTTTGTTCGTTTATTATAATATAAAAACATATGCTTCGTGTCAATCGTCTTCGTGACTTAGATTGTTTTCATAGGGGCGGATGAAATGAGGCCGCTTTATGGTTTTGGGCGCAAAGTTGGGCGCATTAATGTCTCGTGTAAGGGCGCAATATTAGGGCGCTTTTGCAAAAGATGGGCGTGAAACGTGGCGCTTTAACTAACTCGATGTTTCTGGGCGCGATGTTGGGGCGCTTTTGTGTCATACGAAACAATTAACACGAACACAAAATCACTATTGGGGCGCTATAGGATGGGCGCTTTAGTCACAATACGGCGCTATTTTTCGGGCGCTTTAGTCACAACACAAACACACGTACATACTTGTCTTGACACAAAATGAACACTTTAGGAACTTCATGCCCCTTCACGTCTGTGTCAAATCGAGGCGTCTTCTCCAGCTATGGCGCCCGCAATGTAAACTCGCAGGTTTTGCGCATTCCACGTCCTTTTCACTACTCTGCCATTAGTATGCTCTAACTTGAACGTACTGGGTCCTACCATCTCCCGTACTCGTTATGGGCCCTTCCATCTTGGTGCCAACTTCCCTTCACGGGCATCGGGGCGAAAATCACGTTTGAGGACCAGGGCGCCTTCGGTGATCCCATGGGCACGCATCTTTTTGTTGTAGTACCGGGCCACTTGTCTCTTCATTTTTTCCAGGCGTATCGCCGCTACTTCCCTCACCTCGTCCACCATGTCTAAGTCATTGGACCGTGCCTCGTCATTGTCATTTGGATCGTACTGGGCAACACGGTAACTCGGGGTGTTGAGTTCCACCGGAATGACTGCATCGCTCCCGTAGGTGAGGGCGAAGGGTGTTTCTCCTGTGGCAGTTTTGTAGGTCGTACGATGCGCCCACAACACACTTGGCAGTTCCTCCACCCATCTCCCTTTGGTGCCCGTCATTCGTGTGTGTAGGCCATGAAGAATGCTTTTGTTGGCTGCCTCCGCTTGACCATTTGCTTGTGGGTAGGCCACCGAAGAGAAACGCAACACGACCCCATTGTAATCACAAAACTCAATGAACTTTTTGCAGTCAAACTGCTTCCCATGATCCGTGACGATGGATTCAGGCAAGCCAAACCGAGTGAATATGTTCCTTCTGGTGAATTTTCGCACCTAGGCCTCTGTGACTGTGGCCAGGGGCTCTGCCTCTATCCATTTGGAGAAGTAGTCGACCGCCACTATCAAGTACTTCATTTGACCGGGCGCCTTGGGAAAAGGGCCCAAAAGGTCCATGCCCCACTGGGCGAATGGCCAGGCTCCTACGTTGCCTTGCATGGGCGCTGCCGGAATGTGGATGTCATTTGCATGGATTTGGCACTGGTGACAGGCGCCCACGTGTGCCCTTGCATCTCGCCTCATTGTCGGCCAATAAAACCCCTGTCGCAGCAATGTTTTTTCCAGACTTCGGGCGCCCGCGTGCATACCACAGGTCCCACCATGTACCTCCTCGATTGCCCCTCTGCTTTCCTCCTCGTTTAGGCACCTTAAATAAGCCCCTGTATGGGATCGTTTGTACAGTTGTCCCTCGATTATGGAGCATCTGGCCGCCTTGCGGCTGAGGCGCCAGGCCTCCTTCTGATCGTCAGGCACCACGCCTTGGGTTAGGAACAGAATGATGGGTGCCATCCATCCGGAACTGGCGTCCCCGCTAGATAAGGTAGCGACCAGATGTTCGCGGGGTGCCTCAGAGGTGACTATGACCTTTCGTTCCTCCTCGAAGTCTACCGCCGTCGCTAGCTTGGATAAAGCGTCAGCATGGGCATTCTCTTCCCGTGGGATGTGTATGAAGGAGATTTCTCCGAACCACGCCCCCAGCTCTCGCACTCTCTGCACGTACCCCTCCAGTGCTTCCTCCTTGACCTCAAAGACGCCATTAAGTTGATTGACCACAAGGGCCGAATCGGATCTGATCTGGACCTTGTGGGCGCCCAATTCCTTGACCATACTCATGCCGGCGATAACCACTTCATATTCGGCGGCATTGTTCGTTTTCAGCTTTGCGAATCGCAACGCAACTTCATGCATCGCACCGCCTGGACTTATCATCACGATGCCTGCTCCTGCGCCCGTACGACTGGCAGCCCCATCCACCCGTAAGACTTGTGCTTTTATCGCCGGTCGGGGCGCATATCTGATGTCAAACTCACTCAACTGAACCGCCCACTTGACAAGGCGCCCGACCACATCCATTGATCCCAAAGTAGATTTCAACGACAAATTGGTGAGCACCACAATGTGGTGCGCCTGAAAATATGGTCTTAGCTTGGTCGCTGCCATCACAACTGCCAAAGCAGCCTTCTCTATGGGCGCATATCACCTTTCGTGAGCAACCATGGTGCGGTTGACATAGTACACCGGCCTTTCCTCTCCAGAGTGGGCGTCCCTTGACACAAGCACCGCGCTTACCGAAACTTCCGACACAGCGATATAGAGATACAATATTTCTCCCGCCTTGGGCGCCGTCATCACCTTAGGGGCGGCTAGGAGTTGCTTCAGCTCTTCAAACGCTGCATCGCACTCTGCTGTCCATTGGAAACGTACTGCCTTTTTGAGTGTCCGGAAGAAAGGGGCGGCCTTGTCCACAGATCGGGGAATGAAGCATCCTAGGGCCGCTAACCTTCCTGCCAGGCCTTGCACTTCCTTGGGTGCCTTTGGTGGGGCCAGTTGGAGGACAACGTCCACCTGTTTCGGGTTGGCCTCAATGCCCCGCTTAGTGATCATGAATCCCAGGAACTTGCCTGCCTCGGCGCCAAATACGCACTTAAGCGGGTTGAGGCGGAGCCTGTGCGCCCGCATGGCTTGGAACGTCTCCCGCAAGTCCTCAAGGTGGTCTTCGCGCCTTCGACTTTTGACAATCAAGTCGTCCACGTAGGCTTCCACGTTTCGACCAATCTGCTGGCGGAAGACATTGTTGACCATCCTCTGGTAAGTGGTGCCTGCATTCTTGAGCCCAAACGCCATGACCCGATAGCAAAAGTTCCCGAAGGGCGTCATGAAGGCTGTCTTGGGCCGGTCTTCTTCCGCCATCGGGATCTGGTGGTACCCCGAGAACATGTCCACAAAGCTCAGCATCTCGTGATATGCCGTGGCGTCCACAAGTTGGTCTATTTGGGGCATTGGGTAGGCGTCTGTTGGACACGCTCTGTTGAGGCTTGTGTAATCTACACACATTCTCCAATCCCCTGACGGTTTCGGCACGAAAACCACGTTCGACAGCCAAGTAACATTGGAAGTTTCTTCGACCAAGTTGGCGCCCATGAGCTTATCCACCTTGATCCTGAGTGCCGCTTCCTTTTCCGCCGATAATTTTCTCCGTTTCTGCTGTATGGGGCGCTTGCCCTCTTCGACCGCCAGTCGGTGCACGGCCGTTTCGGGGGTAACACCGGGCATCTCTAAGGCACTCCAGGCGAAGAGTTCCGCGAACTCCCTCAGAAGGGCGACGATGCGCTCTTTCATCTCATCGGGCGCCTCTGCCGATATTCTCACTTGCCTCTCTGGGTGCTCCTCGTCTAGCGCCACCATAAGTTCCTTGTCGGCCGCCTCGGCCCGGGGTGCCTCTTCTGTTGCAGTTTCCATCACGTTGATCGCCTCGGAACACCTCCGCTTCCGTCCCATTTCTTTCGCGTAACGCGGGGCGCCACGCCCCCGGGCTACACCTACACCTTGTGGCGCAATGAATTTCAACGTTTGATGGCAAGTGGAGGCTACGCCGTTAAACATGGCCAGGAGAGGTCTCCCCAGAATTGCGTTGTATGGCGACGGGCAGTCCACTATTCCAAAATCGATGGCCCGCGTCACCCTTTGCTCCCCATCTCCCAAGGTAACCGGCAGGCACACTCGCCCTATTACCCTAGCGGGCGCCCCCGAGAAGCCGACCAGTACCGACTCGGATGGCCTGATGAGTTCTGGCGATAGTTGCATGCGGGCAACCGTGTCCTTGAATAACACATCCATCAAACTTCCCGCGTTCACAAGCATTCTCCTGACTTGGCACCCCGCAACTACTCCTTGTATCTCCAGGGCGTCCATGGATGGAAGCATGCACGCTTCCTCTGGCACCCTATTGAAGCTGATGTCTATCGCCTCTTGCACGTCTGCCGATGCTGCCCTTAGGCGGCGATTTGCTTCTATTTTCTCCCTCAAGTCCACCGTCCCTGAAATAGCCTCTATAGTCAGGCGCACCCGTTAGGGCGCGTTTTCTTGGTCGAGGTCGTATGGCGGGGGTGGAAGCTCTTCTTTTGCTCTTTCTACACCGGCCACACAGGCCCGGTGCACTCTTTCTTCGGGCTTCTTGACGAAGTCATTGAGCATCCCCCTGTCAGCCAGGCCTTGCAACTCGGTCTTCAGTTGATAACAGTCGGCTGTATGGTGCCCCACCTCTCGGTGGAAGTCACAATATCGATCCAGGTTCCGTTCGTTGGGCTGCCCTCTCATGGGTCCCGGCCACCTGATATGATACCCCTTCTCCTTGACATGTTGGAGTATGTTTTTCAGCGTATCTGTGTACTCAGAAAAGGGTCCCCTGGGTGCCGGGCGTCCGGCGTCCATTCTCCTGGGTGGGGGGGGGGGGGGGATTCGCGGGCGCATACCCTGAACCGCTCGTAAGGTGCGGCCTCCTTGCCGTCTCCGCCTCTTCTCCTTTCGCCTTCCGTCGGTCGGCCCTCCTGGCCGCTAAGGTCTCTTCGAGCATGATTACCTTCTGCACTCTGTGATCCAGATCTTCAGTGCACACCACGTCTCTCTTGGCCAGCGATCTGCACAACTCCTCGCTGGTGGTGCATTCGTTCAGGCACACTCCCAACACTGACGGCTGCGCATCCTTTACCGCTAGGGCCACAGATAACCACCTCTCATAAAACTCCCTCAATGCCTCTCCGTCTCTTTGCTTGATCTTGAATAGGGCGCCTATGGTCAGGGTGCGACGTTTCCAGCTGGCAAACTTCGCAAGAAACATCTCCGCGAACTGCTCAAAGCACTCGATGCGCCCTTCTTCAATATGATAATACCAATCAAGGGCCACTCCTGCGAATGTTGACGGGAACACTTTGCACAGGGTGGCGTCTGTACTGTTGTAAAGCTGCATTTTGATGAAGTAACCGTTGAGGTGGTCCTCTGGATCAGCGGTCCCATCGTAGGTGGGGAGCTGGGGAATGTTGGTCCCCGCCGGCTTCGTTAGTATGTTACGCGCCAAAGGCTGTCTCACGGGCCCGTGACGAGACAGGCGTCCCAAAATTCCTCCATTCCATCCTACCGCTTCTGGCCCATCGTACTCTCGCGGGCGCCACAAACTGGGGCGCCTCTGATATCCTGACTCACTTTCCGTCTCAGCCACCCTTTCTCTCTTCTTCGTTGGACTGGGCGTCACGCCTCCACCCCTCTTTAGCGCGTCGACCTCCCTTCGAAGCGCCTCGATTGCTCCGTCTTGGTCTTCGATGATTCTGAACAGTTCCCTCTTCGTCATCGAGGCGCCTCCCGACCCTTGAAACATATCGTCGCTTTCCTCTCTCTCTTCCATCTCGGGCGCCAGCCCCCTTAATCGTTCCGACTGGTCCTCTGTGACCTCCTCCCTTACCCTTTCGTCGCTCATTGCCATCTCCTCACTCATGTTTCCTGGTTATAGCCCCCTATCTGGCGCGCCAATTGTTTGTGCCACGGAACCCGCCGGTAGAGCAGGAACCACCCTTCGCCTGGCGCCTGCCTGCACACACAGAGAGGAGGGCGCCTGGGCCCGTTAATCCTCTGATGCCCAAGTTAGTTTTCTTAGAGAGAGAAGTGTTCTCAAGTAGTAATTTTGGTGAGAGAATCCAACCTGTGTAAATGCTACCAACTGCCCCTATTTATACTCACCGAACTCGAGGTTGATCTCCTCCACGTCACTACTCCCATTTAATGCTCTGTGTCCCCTTTGTGAGACATCCAACTGCCTTGTCAGGCTCCTGACACGCGACAGGCGCCCACAGGCAGTGGACCACCTGACAGCTGGTCTCATTTTGGCTTTTAGTGTTTTGTTCTTTGGGTCCTTCCCCTTGCCTGGGCCTAAGGGCTTCTAATGGAACCCTTTTCGGGCCTTGCCCCCCAATTCTTCTCTTTGGGGGGCCCAAACTCCTAATTGCTGGGTAATACCCCCAACAAATTATAAAAAAAATGAATCTGACTCGAGTAAGTCGTCCAAACAACTTAATACTGTTTTTGCTTCTAGCACCTAGGCACGCTTAAGTGACGCCTAAGCAAGCGAGACATTATGCAAGATCATCCCAATATCATCTTACGCCTAGCCCCTTTAATTTTGTTATATAAGGCTGATACAGGCTTGAAATTTTAATTAGGTGTTACTTAACAGATTCAAACCTAGAACCTCCATATTAAACCCCTACGGTATTACCACTTCACCCACCGTTCTTTCAACCTTGGTATTTATCAGTAACTAAGAGCAAAGATACACTTTTAGCCTACTTTCGTCTTATGCAAATTTGCAAGTACACCCTACAATTAATGTCACTTTCAATGCAGCTATGCAAATGACACCTCATCGTGCGAAAGATGCTCTAAATATATGCAAAGCTAATTATCACAATCGCAGCGGTCGGCTGATACCAGGCCATTTTTAGAACCTTGGAAACTAGAAAGCGTCCACCGGCTTAGCTCGGCAGTGATAATTACAAATCGCATAAGCTGCCAAGGGGATAAGAGTTACGGGAGAACATCTACCGTTCGTTAGCTGCTAATTTAATATCTACTTAATTAATTAATTTATCTAACCTTAACTAATTGAAATATGGGTTGCCATTTGCCAACCGTTCGGCTCAAGATAGTGTCAGTAACATTGGTTACTCATGAGTAACTAAATTTGTATCTGTAGATTTAAGTAGCGCAGAAAATTCAGATCTAAATGTTGTGAATTAAAGACATTTTATTTTTTCTAGTTTTATTAATTGGCTATTATATTCTTCGTTCCAACTCGGATTTATTTTTTCCACTGATAGAACGAGTTCTTTGCGCTCTACAATATGATATCAATTTTCAATATTGTTTGAGAATATTTTTTTCATACCTCTTCGTCGTTACCAACTTCATATCATATGGTATCTCCTTCATTTTTAAGTCGTTTTTTAAACTATTTGTACAGAAGGAACGAGTTCAACATGATCTATTGGATTAACAAATTTTTGGGTGAAAAAAAATACAAACCAAAAATATCATACTATACCACCCTGGTAAGGAGGGTGGTAACTTGTGTTACACAATGATGAAAGCCGTAAATGACAGTTAGTATACTCCTAATATAATGTATTCAACCATCCTACATTCTTGGTATGTTCATACCACCATGGTATGCTTCCATACCATATGGTATGCTTTTGTTTAATACCAGTCAATACCATATGTTATAGACTCGTAAAAAATGCCTCAATTTTTTTTTGTTCTAAAAATATATCAAAGTTGATATTAGAGAAGATGTTCATGTCGCGCTGATGTGGACAGGTTACTCACAGTTACTGACCCTAAGGTTACTGACCTGATCCTGACCCAACAGTTCTATTTTCTCATCTAACCCTGAGTCTCCATTAGGCTTGATAATCGATTTCTGGTTGTCCTGTTTAACCGAAAAAGCAAGCCGAACCATCGGTTTTCACCGAAACCAAAAATCGATTGGAACTTTCGGTGTCGGCGTCGATTGGCTTTGGAGGCAAATTTTATAAACGGCAACCGACGGTTTCTAATCAAGAACCATTTGGTGCACCGCCTATAACCGCCAGTCTCCAATCCCTATCCCTCCCCTCGCCAATCACTAATATCTCCCTCTCCTCTCGGCTCTCGCCGCTCTCTACCCTTTCCCAAATTGGGAATCCCAATCGCTAGCCACCACCATCCTCAATCGCCACTCGCCATCCACCTCTTTACCCTTTCTGAATCGCTGCTCTCTACTCTTTCCCAATCTCCACTCTCTACCGACGGCTCCTCGCCAGCCACCACCATCCTCAATCGCCACTCGCCGTCGACCTCTCGGCCTGAATCGCCCCCACATGACTTCACTCACTCCTTCCTTGTCGAAAGAGGTTGCCGGCTCGCTGCAGCGGAAGGAATCAGCGTAAGCAGATCCACCCACCTTGTCGTTGTCTCCGCTTCCCCTTGCATGTTCCTTGATGGTCGCCGCCTTGCTTTCCTCATCCTCGACGGTCGACGGCAAGATCCCGACCCTAGTCTCCATCTCCTCCTCTCTATTAAATACTCATCAATATGGACAGAAACCCAAAAAAATTTCCTTCTTTCCCTCCTTGTCTTCTCTACGACTTCCTCTCTCTCTCTCTCTCTCTTTGACTGTGAGGGCTAAGATCTGGTAACTAAGGGGGGTCCTTAGTCACATGACTAAGTGAATCTCAGCCCTTGCACCTCATTAAAATTCAATGACTAAGATTAATCCAAATTAATGAAGGACAATGTAGTAATTGTATGACTGTTAATTTTCAATTATTCATTAATGAAAAAAGTTAGGCGGCGTTAATTCCCTCCCGGCGGTGCTGGGAATAATCCCTGCCAGTTATTTTGTTCCTTTTGCTTATGCTGGAAATAATCCCGCTGGGCACGTTTATTTTTGTGGGAGAGAGAGAATGTGTTAGGGTGATTACTCAAAATTGAGTAATTACGTTGGCTACTAAAATCTACACCCTTCATTATCTCTATTTCATCCTAATTTTAATTTGACGGTGAAGATTATATTAAGGGTAATTTTGAGAATAAAAAAATACCACACCTTATTTTTATCCTTTAAAAAATTAATTTATATATTATATACCTAAACTCTACTCCAACCCCATTCTCTATCGCCGTCAACACCTCTCCTGTTGGTGGTTGTCTTCAGTCGCTGGCGACCACCCTCGGCCAACCTCCCACTACCGGCAGCCACCCTCAACTCCGGTTACCATCGCCCACTGTTGCCGCCACCCTCTCTCTCTCTCTCTCTGGGAGACGACCGTGGATGGAAAAGGTAGGATGAATAAAAACACTAAATCTGATTATTTTTGCATTGGTATTGATTTTTTCGTAGTGGTAGTGTTTTTTTCGCATTGATATTGTTTTTTTCCGCATTGGTGGTGATCTTTTCGTAGTGGTAGTGTTTTTTCGCATTGGTATTGTTTTTTCCGCATTGATATTGATTATCATGTAAGCGTGTTGCTTTTTGTGAAATGGTAGTGTTCTTTTTTTTTGTAGTGCCCGTGTTTTTCCCATTGGTATTTTTTTCTCTTTTTTTTTTTGCAGTGGTATTGATTATCATGTAATGGTATTAATTTGCAGGTATTGATATTGATTTAATCTGCAATGGTATTGGTGTTTTGGGAAATTATAGTGTTTTTATTTCACGAATGTTATTTGTGTTTTGTGCATTCGCAGTGTTTTTTTTAATGGATTGGTATTGTTTTATTATTGCACCGGTATTAGTTTGGCTGAACAAAAACAAGGAAAGATTGAGAAAAGGAAGGAAGAGAGATCTGGCTGGATATTTTGGAAGTGAGAGAAATAGAAAGAAAATTGTAATTAATATATTTTTGTAACTTTCTAAAATATAATTGTTAAAAATGGGGTAATTAATAAATTTTTTGTCATACCCAATTTTCCCTAGTAATAACCGTACCCTGTCCCATAGAGAGATGATTTTTGTCATCGACGAATTTTCCAGCAGCAGCGGAGAAGATTTTCCGATGACAGCCTCTGTTTTGTTATGTTTGTCGGACGATTTTCTGATGTTTGTAAGTATGTTTTGTGATTTTGTATCACCTCGGTTTGTATCGTTTATCATTCTAGTTTGTCATTTTTATCTATTATGTTTGTAATGTTTATATGACTATTTGTATACATTGTAATTTGTTATGTTTGTTTGTCAGTTTGTATACTTTATGTTGTGATTTGTATACTTTGTATTCATTGATTTGTAATACAAGTTTACTGTTTTGTACTGTTAGTATGTTTTGTAATGTTTGTCGGTCTAGTTTGTATGGGTTAATTGCATGGTTGATCACTGAGATTACAAAAAAAAAACGTTCATGTTTGCTCACTCAAAATATTTAATTCCATTTGTGGTCCCTAACATTAGTTAAACGTTTCAACTTTAGTCACTCTCTGTTACCTTCTTTTAGTCTCCGTTAACGACGTCAATTTTTTTTGCTGACGTGGCTAACATAAATGCCTACTCAGTTAAGTTAAACAAAAAAAATCCAATCCGCCACATCATAATAAACCCGCCACGTCATAAAACTTCAATCAACCAACCCAATTTAAATCAATACAAATTCATATCGACCCGTCCGCTAGTCCCCGCTCAACCCGTCCGCACAAACACTTACCCTATCCCATTTCCCCTCTCTCCCTTCTCTACGGCCCGTCGCCGCTCCTCCACAGCCTACCCGAGTTGAACTTCCCATTCTTGGAACAATTCATTTTCCTCAAGTCCTTCATCGACAAAGCTTTGAAGAAGCCGGATACCATGAAAACTAGGGTGGCAGTCGGTCGGTTTCGGTTTAACCAAAAACCGAAAACCCGGTTATCGGTTAAACCGAGCCACCCTCTATACCTGCCGACCACCGACCGTGGAGAGGTCACGGTTAGCCGGCCAACCGACCGGTCGGTTTCAGTTTTAGGCTCGGTTAGCCGGCCAACCGGAAAACTATCTTTTCTATAAAAAAAAACTAAAAATTAATAAAAAAAAGCAAAAATTCTCCACCACTCATTTCCTCACCAGCGTTTGAACCGAAGGAGAAGAGTAAGGGAGATCAGAAGAAGCCTTCTCCTTGGAGAACAGAGGCAACTCCCTCTTGCATGTACCAAAATCCTACCATCTCTTTTTTCTAGATTCCTCAATGTTGAAATTGTTGTCCTTCCCCTGTTTGATTGATGCTTTTGCTGGGTGTTTATTGTAGATTTGGGGACGAATTGTTTTGGGCTTTGTAAACTTGAATTGGGTCTTCTCTCCGCCAGGGAATTCCGACGAGCAGTCAGAGCGGGAATCTTCTTCTTCTTGGAGACATTGGGAGGGCGACGAGCTCGCCGAAACAGGGGAGGGCGACGGCCGACGAGTTGCCCTGGAGAAACAGGCGGCGGCGAAAGTGGCTGTTGGAGGCGGCGGAGTTGGTGCTTGTGCCTGGCTGGTGGGGGGTCAACGCTGACGATGGTGGAGGTGGCGGGGCGATGAGGGTGGAGGCGGCGGGGTTGTTGCCCGGTTGCTGCGGGTGGAGGGTCGACGAGGGTGGTCTTGTGGCTAGTGGAGGGGAGGTGAGAGGGAGGCGGCGGGGCGGCGAGGTAAAGGCGGCGGGGCGAGACGAGGTGGAGGTGGCAGGCCGGAGGGGGTTTTCTCTGCGTCGACTGCCCCGCTGCGCGAAAAGGAGGAAGGGGGAAGTCAGCGAGGTCGAAGGAGTTGGGGGGGGGGGAGCGAGGTCTAAGTCGTAGGGTTAGGGGGCGGATAAAACGGCTCATTTTGCGGAAAGGGAAGAGGGCCGGTTAGCCGGTTAACCGCCGGTTTCCGACCCCGGTTAGTCGGCTAGCCGAACCCCTTCCCATCTCCTCCGCCAACCGACCGTTGCCACATTATACGATTTTTCGGTTAGCCGAAAACCGGTCGGTTCGGTTGAAACCGACCGGTTTACTGCTAACCGAAAACCGTTCTGCCACCCCTAATGAAAACCAACAAATAAGATCAATCGCGTGAAGATCTCGCTCAAAAATTCAAGCTGCGACCTATCCCTCTTCAAGTTCAAATCGGGAGTCGTCCTCCCACTAGTACTCGTCATTGTGTTCGGGGTGTGAACTCCTTGTTCGAAGGTAAAGTCGTAGAGAAGCTGTCGTCCCACTCGATTGCGCCACAAGGGTATGCAATGCGACGATTCGACAGATTATTCCATGTCGAGGAGCTGCAGCCGCTGATTAGGTTTAAAGAAGAGGGGAAATAGATTTTGAATTTGTTATCTGATTGGGGTTCTATAATTCTATTCGTATATGGGGAATAGTGACCAGATGGGTTTGATTTTGGTTTGGTTAGGTTTAGATGCTTGGTTTTTTTATTTTTTATTCATTTATTTATTGACATGGTATGCTGACTATACCTATTTAACGGAATTTTGAATGGAACGGGGGCAGGTGCAAAGAAGTTCTTCTCTAACGTTATCTGGGAAGAGGCATGGTATATCGCGGAATCAGACTTTGAAGATGTTTTTGCATCCATGAAAGAAGACAACCTTGACAATAAGGTGCCGGAGGACGATGATCCCCGGTGCCCCACTATTCCATTCACGTCTATGGAGAAGCAGATATATTGTCGTTAATGGCGTTCCGCGCTCATTGTCAAGGTACTGGGACGTACTTTTTCCTTCCCTGTGATCTCTAGGAGGCTGGAAACATTATGGGCAAATGATGGATATCTTCAGATTTCAGTCTCTCTTACGGGTACTACGTGGTGAGATTCACCCATCAGATGGACTTTGAACAATAAGGCTAGGAGGACTATGGCTGATCGGCGAATACTACTTTACTGTGCACCCCTGGAGAAAGAATTTTAACCCGCAAAGTGTTGAGGTTGCTTTAACATTAGTTTGGGCGAGGCTCCCAGAGCTACCCATGGAATTTGTGAACCGCGAGGCAGTCGAACGCATTGCCTCACAGATTGGGAAGCCGGTGAAGGTGGATAGAACGACTATGACAGGTGATAGGGTAAATTTTGGGAGTGTGTGTGTGAGATCGATCTCATCAAGCCGCTTCTCTCTCAGTACAAAACTGAAGGTAAAACCTATTACATCATGTTCAAAGGATTGCATAACATATGCACAGAGTGCGGAAAGTATGGGCATTCGGTTAAATCATGCCCGCTTCTCCGGGAAGAGACCCAACACCGCCACCTCAGGCGACCGTACCTACCGAGACCCAAGGAAAAAAGGCTTTATACGGCGAATGGATGATGGTGAAATCCAAGAATGAGAGGAAAGAAGGTCAAAAGACTCAAGGGGCACAAGCCGCAACAATAGTTGATGGGCATAACTCCAAAGTTGATGGGTCTTGTTTCTCGGTGCTATAGCAGGAGGAATCTCTCGTCGTTATGGAGGCAGATGTCACTACTAGCGAGGATAATTTGGCCAACGAAAGTCAAAATGCCCGGGAAGCTACAAAGCGGAACTTGACGCCAGCGGCCCGACACGCTGGCAACGTGGATAAAAGTGTACCACCTGTTGCCCGAATGGAGACTAAGCTGGTAGGAGCTCGAAGGATGCTAGTGGGGCGACCACCCCTTCCCTGGCTATCAGCAACACATGAGTATGACAAAGCCACAAGGAACTAGTAGCGCTCGACAAGAGCTGGTCGATGTCCCGATAATATAAGCTGACGGAAAAGGAGGTCTTGAAGCTAAAATCAAGAGTGCGAGAATAATGCAGGCCAAGGACCTAGGGAAGAAAGGCAAGACGACTGGGAAGCCGGGAAGCGATGCCACCACCAGTAGCGTAGCCAGGATTTTGGGTAAGGGGTGCCAATTTAAAAAATTAAAATGACTATCAAGTTTTTATAGTGACCCACGACGAGTTTTCATATTTTGAAAAGTCTTTAAAATACTTTCATCATTTAGACTATCAACAATGTCACTCTCAATGTATCCTACCAAAAAATCATTCATGAGATCATCACTCATTCGACTCCGAAGAGTGTTCTTCACGTAGTTCATTGCCGAAAATACTATTTCAACACTTGCAAAGGCGACTGGTAGAAGCAATGCTAACTTCAAAAGAAGATACATAGATAGAAATCCCAGATGAAGGGTGGGACTGGGTCTGGGAGAAGTCTTGCTTGTTAGGGCTGAAGTTCCGATTATTGCTTGAATAAGGATACAATTATGTATTTTTTAATTTGATTTATTTATTATTTGTAAACGGTAAATTAATTATATACATGCAATAAAACGTATTGGTGTATCATGTAAGTAATTGTGGTTTAATTGAAGACGCCAAAACTAATAATAAGGGGGTTTCATGTTCAAATCCTAGTTATAGCATAAACTAATACCCTATTTTTTTATGTCCTAGTTCTAATCCAAGGGTGTGCCATGGAACACCCTAACTATAAGCTATCTCCGCCCCTGGCCACCACCCAACCTAAAGGAGTTAAAAAAGGAGTTGAGGCAGGGAACAGTGCAAGCCATCCGGTCAGACTTGCGATAACTTGTGTTGTTATCAAGGGGAGATAAGCTCCCTGCTAGCTTGATTCAATAGCCTTTCCCTGACGTTGCAGTCAGGGAAGTTCCTTTTGTCTCTTTTGAGCGCTTTGTTGTTTGGGTGCGGTTTATTTTGTTTATCTTTACAATGTTAAATTTTTAGCTTGGTACTGTCAGCGGGCAGGAGATGAGAGTTTCCTAATGTATCTGCGTGCTTTCAGTGAGTCCACAAAGCCAGACATTGTCATTATTGTTGAACTGTGAATCTGTGGGGAGACAGCTCGCACAGTGGTTCGACATACGGGCTATGATGGGGTGTCTTATCAGGGATGCTATTGGTTTTTCAGGTTGCATTTGGGTACTTTGGAGTCGGCAGGAGTTAATTGTGGAGGAAGTAACATCCTAAGAGTAGATGGTACATGTCACATGCTCTGAGAGATCAACGCCGAATGCAGTGGTGGCTATAACAGTTGTATATGGGAGCCCCAACGCGGCTAACCGGAAAGATCTCTGGGATGAAATCTATCACCTGTCACAGAGCTGCGTAGTCGCATGGACTTTGGTGGGAGATTTCAATTCCATCTTCGGACCCCCTAGACAGATGTGGTGGTGTAACACTTTAGGCGAATCCCACATCAACAAAGCATGGGAGAGGTCCATGGTTCATAAGTAAAAACCGGCCTTAACTGACAAGACGCGTTTTGGGGTGAATTGAGGAGTACTTGTGAGAACTCCGAAGTTAACCCTGCTCAGTGTGGAGTACAACAAAGATGGGTGGACTTATGGGAAGTCACCTTATATTGCACCCCAAGTCAAAAACCGTGAGGGTGGAGGCCCAAAGCAGACACTATCTTCGTTGGGAAAAGGTTCGAGATGTTACAAGTGGTATCAGAGCCTCAACGCATCCCTCTTAAACGAAGGTGGGGAAAATCACAACGAGGGCGTTGAGTCCCAGGGGGTGTATGTAACACTTTAGGCAAATCCCAAATCGATAAAGTACGGGAGAGATCCATGTTTCATAAGTAAGAAACCGGCCTTAACTGACAAGACGTGTTTTGTGGTCAATGGAGCAGTTCTCACAAGAACTTCGAAGTTAAACGTGCTCAGTGTGGAGTACAAAAAAGATGGGTGACCTTATGTGAAGTTACCTTGAATTGTACCCCAAGTCAAAAACCGTGAGGGTCGAGGCCCAAAGCGGATAGTATCTACGTCGAGAAAAGGTCCGGGATGTTACAGGTGGGGCGACCTACCAGGCTGCACGATGTCGGCCTTTCCGGAATTGCGTGGATGCAAGCGGACTGATAGATGTAGAGTTTACGGGACCCAAGTTCACTTAGTTGCGACGGATTCTTTAGCAGTGCCTTGATCAAGCACTTTGCAATGAGTTGTGGCTCACCCGGCATCCGCAGACAGTCGTGGGTCGACTCGAATCACATGCCGATCGTACTGACGAGGAAGGGTGGAAGAGACTCCATACCAGGTCCGAGGCCTTTTAGCTTACTGGCGGTGTGGCTCGGGCACGAGGATTTTGAGAGTGTTCTGTATGAGGGATGGACTAGGGAGACTAGTTTTCCTCAATCGACTTGGGAAAAAATCCAAAACTACCACTGTTTTAAAAAAACATTTACAAAAATACCACCAATTCCCAAGAATTTCCAAAAATACCACCGTTTATTAAAAACCTCACCTATTAGGGGCGGTTAATATAGAAACCGCACAACCAGGCCGCGGTTTACCTTAGAACCGCCTGGTCAACACGCGGTTTGCCTTTTTAGGTAAAATCACTCTTTGAAAGAGCGATTTTTATGGCTGCCCTACGACAAAACGCTTCCTCAGGGAGCGGTTATATGTCGGCATGGTAAAAAGATCCACAGAGAAGCGGTTTACCATGTCGACACATAAACCGCTGCCCCCACCAGCGGTTTGTACTTGGTCACCCGACATCCAACATGTCAGCATGCAGGAGGTTGTAGGGGTGGGGGCTGCATGCCAGACTAAAACCGCTCCCCCCCCCCCATGCGGTTTGTAGTGTAAAATTTGCCTATAAAAGGCTGGTCCAGAAAACTCAAAATCTCCACTCCACTCCTCCTTCTTCTTCAAATTTCAATTGTGCGCCTTTAAATTATTTAGTTTTTGTGATTAACGTTAATTCGTAAGTTTGTTTTGTATTACTTTTCATTGTCCTTTGTGATTTTTATGTTAGTAACTTAATTACAGTTTTATTGCAGATGGCATTCTGAAGGTTCACGCTTGGATTGCGGTGGAATGGTTACACAGAAGAGACCGAAAAAGGTGTAAGTTACGTGGGTGGAAATTTTTATAAAATAAAGGTTCGTACGAGACCGATGCTTGAAGAGCTCCATCAAATGTGCACTCAGATTACCTGCATGGGTGGCACTAGAAGAGTTGATCGTATGGTGTATCGATATCCAAACAGACATTGCGGTTCGCTGTGGAATGAGGAATTCCTCCTTACCACTCAGGAGGACGTTGATGCCATGGTCCAATTTTTGACCACCAATAAAATTAAACAAGCGGAGATGTTCGTTTACACCGAGGTCGTCGAAGGCGGTGTAGGTCATTCTGGAGATGGCCAAACATCTAGTATCCATGGTGGGAGTGTATTATACGAAGATCATCCCCACCAGGAGTACCGAGACTCGAGCTGGAGGCAGGAGTATCATGATGGAACTGGAGGTCATCATCAATCCTTCCCATCATATGAAGAAGAAGCTCAACAGGCGGATGAGAACCAACAAGCAGGCTACCAGTACCCACTTGACTACAACTTCTACCAAAGTGGCGTTAGTTACCACAACTACCATTACGGAGTCGGTGAAGGTGAAGATGCCTTTCATGATGATCATCAGATGGAAGAAGAGGTCAATCCAAGTCCAGTTAGTGGCAAAAATCAAAATGACGAATGCAAAGCTAGGGTCTGGGCCATCAAGAGCAAGAGAGTGGGCATTGGGTCATATCACGTGCGGTGAACACACACACATGTATGTCATCAATAACATCCCAAGGCCATCGACAGTTGAAATCAAGGGTGGTTGTCGCGGCTATCAAACATCTAATTGAGGAGCAGCCCGACTTGAAGGTGAAAATCATCATCGCCGACATTTCTAGTCGTTATGGTTATATCATTAACTACAAGAAGGCGTGGCATAGAAAACAGAAAGCACTAGCCGCCGTGTTTGGTGACTGGGAAGAATCATATGCATTCCTTCCCAGATTGATTTTGCCGTTGGAGGTGTCTAACCTTGGCACCATTTTCTCTCCTCGCTACCAAGATGAAGAAATTCAGCCGCTGGTGCCTGGTAACAAGCGCCATTTCAAGCGTCTTTTCTGGTCATTCAAGCCATGTATTGATGGTTTTCCATTCTGTGTTCCTGTGATTCAAGTTGATGGAACATTCCTTACCGGCAAGTACAAGGGTACTCGACTGATCGCCAGCGGAGCAGATGCAAATAGAGCAGTATATCCATTAGCCTTTGCCATTATGGAGGGAGAGAATACCGATAGCTATGGATGGTTCTTCAGACAAATTCAACTCCATGTCACCAGGCGGACGAACCTAACCATCATCTCTGATCACCATGCCGGTATATGGGCTGCTATCTTAGGCTTGGATCCAGCCTGGGACTGGTCACAGAGATGGTGCATACGACATTTCAAGAGCAACTGGAACCATCATTTCAAGTGAAAGAAGCTTGTTGATAGTCTATGATGGATCGGTAAGCGTTCTATTTAATTGTTTTATATCTTTTGTTAACTGGAAAAGCGAGGACTAAATCAATACAATACAACACTTATTTAGACTCTTTATAAAGTAATGCATGCCTAAGGAAATGGGGTTTTAAGCGATCATCATGATCCTCCCGTTTCTTGGGAAAATCGGGTTCTAAGCGATCCTCGGATCCCCCCTTTTTCTGTCAAACAGGTTGTGTTTCTAAGGAGATGTATACCTTTCCAAAAAGTCTTACGAGTGTACTTGTATTGCTCATAACGGAAGCCTTGCTTACCTTATGCTTTTGTTTGTATATTCATCAGCTGTCGCTTACCAAGAGAAGAAATTTAAAGAGAAGATACAGAATATCCGTCAGCTCTGCCCTGAAGGTGCGCAGTGGCTTGATCAACATGACCTTGCCATCAATGGGAAAATCGGTTTGGATGGCGATGTCCTTAAGTGTGATGGTGCACTCGCCTTCACGAAAATTGAAGCAATGTGTCTCCTTTGCGCCATCTCTCTACCAATGCTGTGATGAGTTGGCGCTTGATCTTTATTCCATTAAAGTGCCTAATCGAATCCAATCTTGCTCTTTTTAGAAAGGGCAAGATGACGTCGTTCCATTCAAGCACATTCGTCGTACCCCTATAGCGGACCTATATGGTATGCATCATAGAGAAGAATTTAACTTTCACTATAAGTGGATGATTTATACATATATAAATCTATTATAACAAACAATATTAATTAAATCAAGGTTGTTTTAGAAAAATAAACATTAATTTTAACATAACTAAAATCCTTTTCGAAATTTAAGTACAATTATTTTTTTGTACAAATACACATAAAATCAAATATATTATTTTGTACTTCGTATTGATTGTTTTCAATAATTTAAAGCAATACAAGTACACTCGTAAGACTCTTAGGAGAGATATACATCTTCTTAGAAACAGTCTTTTTGAAAGAAAAAGGGGGGATCCGTGGATCGCTTAGAACCCAATTTTCCCAGGTCATGGGAGGATCATGATGATCGCTTAAGACCCCATTTCCTTGGACATGCATTTTTTTATAAAGAGTCTAAATAAGTTTTGTATTGTATTGATTTAAATTATTGAAAATAATCAATACCATTAACAATTAAGTAATTTATTGTACAAACAAATAAATTACGTTAAAAAAATAAAAATTACAAGTGATGATAAATAATATGTACCTTGTGGTCGTTCCAAACATCTCTTGAACAATGATTGTCTTGATCGTATAAAATAGTCTGATCAACCGGTCCTTGATCAACATAATATCGTTGATGGTATATATCAACATCCGGCCCAACCTACGATAGCATAACAACAACATAAATCAATTAGTATATAAATTAAATAAACCATTATAACAACAACAAAAATTGAGTAAAATGACTACGCACCGCTTGATAATCATCATAGTAAATACCCTCTTCTTGGATAAAATCGGCCATTTTTTCATAATCCGAACAGAGATTCGACGGTTTTTTAGTGAAACCCAAAGAAAATATTTTTTGAAGGCAGATCGGACTTAGTCGCAACCAACAAAACAACTACTTCCAAGGTTTTTGGGTGGGGAGGGGGATGGGTAGAGTGAGGAACTTAGAGAGAGAGGAGAATGAGGGTTTGGTGTGCAGAAAATGGGATGAAGGGGTGGGTTTATATTGGGACGAAACCGCGTGCTGGAGCGGCGGTTTGGTCTTTTTACCCACGCAAAATCGCGCCTCCAGCACGCTGTTTACGTTTCCCAATGTGCAAACGGCGCTTCAGGGCAACGGTTTTCGTGAGCGACGCAGATCGCTGTGCTGGCAGGCAGTTAGGCCGTCAGATCGTCTGCCCATCAAGCGGTTGCATGGGGCGCCACGTGGAGACGCGTTTTGACAGCTACGAAGGGTCAAACCGCCCCTTGCCCGCGCGGTTTGACTGAGAATCGCGCCTCGAGGCGAGGTTTATGGGGAATGGTGGTATTTTTGGAAATTCTTGAGAATGGGTGGTATTTTTGTCAATTTTTTTTAAAACAGTGTAGTTTGGGATTTTTTCCATCAACTTGCTCCTTGACAAAGGAACTTGAACATTGGAACTGGACATTATTGGGGCATATCCAGAGACGTAAGTGAAGGTTGGCAAAGAACCTCATAGTTGTGGAACGGGAAAATGAGAGGGGAGCTAATCCAGTATCCTTGGCACGAGAACGTAAGATGTTGCAGGATCTAGAGGAAACACTATGGTAGGATAATCTTCTAGGGTTTCAAAAATTGCGGGCTTATTGAATCTTGGAGGGAGATCAAAACACCAGATTCTATCATCTCTCCACACTAAAGAGGAGATGCTTTAACAGGATACAAGGACTGAAAAATGGTGAGGGGATGTGGGTACGTGATGAAACTCTTCTTCAGAAGCTTGCGCGAGATTTCTATGTAGAATTGTACCAAGTCGAGATAGGGCCTTATCTACCATTGTCGATGCGCTTCCAGACTGTAAACCCCTCACAATGGGGCTTCTTAGAGCGAGGAGTGGATCGGGAGGAAGTATGGGCTGCAGTGAGGAGCATGGGGGGACTCAAAGCCCCGGGGTAAGATGGGTACCCTCGGTTATTTTATAAAAAATGTTGGAAGGAGGTGGCTGATTCTTTCTCGAGTTTTGTGGGAGCCATGTTTCCAAACCCTAGCCGTATTATTGAAGTGAATGAAACTCTTATCGTGCCCATACCCAAAAAGGAGAGTCTCGAGCTGATCAGCCGATTCCGGAAGATTGGGTTGTGTAATGTGGTGTACTAGACCCTAGCTAAATGCCTGGTGCATAGGATTAAGCCACTAATGCGCAGCTTGATCCACCCTACTTTGATTAAGTATAATGAGTTATGACAAAAAAAAATGGAAGGATCCGGCGACCATCCATTAACCAAGCGGCAATTACTTATATTACGCAACTCTTGCCAAAATTTTCTAAACGACTAATAGTGGACAATGGACATATAATGATTGAACAACACATGGTTATATTTAAGAGGATCATGTAGCATTTTTACAAGGAACAATACTAATAGAAACCAGTGTAAATGGGATAAGGATTAAAAAAATGATTTTGTACAGTTTGGATCTGTAATCGATCTTCTTCTCCACTTCGACCCTTTCTCTGGCTTGTGGGAGCCAACCCCTCCTGATCCAAAATCATCATACTAACTGCATCCCCGCCGATCATATGACTATTCCGGAAACCCAAATTGCTCCCCTCCTCAATCCGCCCCGACCCAGAAACCTGTTGTTCGGCCGGTTTATCCTCTCCGTCGAAAATTTCCAATCATGAGCGGTCGGCCATAAGTCAAAGAACTTGGAACAGTTTGACGATGGAGCAAGTACAGCCTTTGCTGGCACATCTTGTTGATGGCGACCGCATGGAGTGAAAAGAGCGCAAGCGATAAGGATATAGATGGGTCATGGGTGCATGCAACGCCGAAGAAGTGTCGGAAGCCATTTGGAGAATTAAGCAAGCTGATTGGTCAGGGGAAGTGATGGGTCGTCAATTAAGCTAAGTGTCTTTAGAAGTCGCTTCCCTTGCATGAGGATTTTCTTTCATTTTCATTGAAGAATTTTGGTCGATTAGTCAATAAAATGTAGGAAAATAGTATGATGTTGATCCGTTTGTATTGTTGAAGTATTTTTATAATTTGGATTTTCTTATTTTACCAATCGATTCGAATGTTTAGAATTTAGATTTTCTTATACTAATACGTAACTCGAATACAAATTGCTACTAGTATTTACGTGATTGTGAATTGAATCCGGTCAATTAGTCGGGCCCGTGACTAGTTAACATAATTTAGCTCACAAATCCAACTTAAGGACAAGTCCTGGCTTTCCGCTCTTTCTCATACTTTGAAAGAGTTCGTTAGCTATCATGCTAACTCCATATCCTCCTTTCCTTCAATAGTATTCCCGTCGTTCACCTTGATGTTTTGTATTTTATTTCTTTCTTCGTTTGTGTATACCAATTAACTTGGCGAACAGATCATGAATACAATCCTAACATCACCGCGCGAGCAAATGCACTCTTCTAGTATATATACGTAGATTGTAACAATAGTACTAATGAAGTCTGCGATTGGAGTGGCAAACATGCTGGTAGCAACATAATATTAAGAAAGAGCGAAGTGCCTCATTGGTGCATAAGAAATAGTAAGAGCCCAACAATGGATATATGTGGTTTATATAGTATATGTGATTAGAAGGCCAAAAGAAAAACAAGAGATGATGACTATTATCATAAATTATTTCTAGATCGAGAACAACTCGTTATTCTATAAAGTATTACATAGGATTTGTAAATGGAAACATTAAGGTTTCATTATTCATTAAGGTGATCTTGTTCTTTCAAACATACTTGGCAATATGGTGCACCTGCATGTATTAGTCAGAAAGTAAGAATAAAATCATCACGAGTTATTTTAACGCTTGAACATGTATATACATTCTATACTCTTCAAAAGTACACAATGCATCCGGTTCAATGGCGAACCCAGAAATTTTATTAAGGCTATTCAACAATAGACCAAAATCACTAAGGGTTGTCAAATAGTATAATATCTCAATACTATCACCACTAAAACAAAATTTTACAAAAGTTTTTTGTCCCAAATTTGGATCCAAGGGTTGTCAATTGACAACCCTTGGACTGCTTGGGTCCGCCACTGATCCGGTTAGTAGCAAATACTAAGCGAGAACAGTAAGGGGTTGACAAATTAAGTCAACATTAATAAAGAAATATTAATGTACTTTGTACGTATTGTTATGTTCTTTATTATTACTAGTTTTTTAGCCCGCGCTTCGCAGCGATAGGAAACTAATTGCATTTACAACTTCATATTCATTAAAAAATTCACAAAATAGTTGGAAAATACACCTCCTATTACGTAGTGTCTTAATCTGTACTAACTTACGTAGTATGTTTGTGTAGTTAACCCATAAGAAATAACCAATCCTCCATAAACTTTAAGCAATGTATTTTTAATTTAGGTAACTATAATAGAACGGTGTTACATATATTTTCTATAATGTGTGGTCCAATAATAAAATTAATTTACAAAAATTTTGTGTAATGAAAATTGATGCGATGGTGAATTATGTATGTAATAATAAAGAAATTACCGTTTATAATAAAATAATTAATCTATTAAAGTATCACATTTGATTAAACTGTTATCTAAAAAGTGATTGGCTTTAAAAAACCGTTATGTAATGCAAATTGATGAGATAATCAACAATTTAGTTAATAAATGAATATTTGTTCAACCTTATATCACGAAAGACATACATAATATGTTTGTTTAATTGATAAATAATAAATGGCTATCCCTCTATATATTTTATGTAGTGTCTTAATCATTATATAGGACTTTCCTAATAGATATTGTAAGTGATGCATAAGAAATAACTATCCATCTATAAAATTTTCATAATTGTTATAATATGATGTTAGGTGAATCTTCACTTATAGTTTGTCTAATAGTAAAATCTTGTCGTCACATTTGGTTAAACTATTATATAAAAGTTAACTTACGAAACTTTTGTGGAATGCATTAGAAAAGACTTACGTGGTATATTTGTTTATTGATATGTAAGAAATAACTATCCATCAATAAGGCATGGTCCATGAAACCATATCGTACCAGCGGTTGAACCACAAAATACCAGTATCGGAGGCTAAACCGGTAGGCAGTATTTAACTGTACTAACTATTGAACTACGGTTAAACCACGATTTTACCATGAAATACCCTACTGCTGACTTTCTCGGTACGGTCTCCGGTACGGTGTCATGGACCATGCAGTAAGGTACCAAGACATTGTAGGGGAAAACTCACTTATAGTGGAATTAGGTATAGGAGATGAAAAAAACATTATGTGATACATTTGTTTAAATAATACATAGAAAAATAACTATCTATCGATAAGATACCAAGTCATTGTATGGGGAAATGACTTATAGTCGAATTAGGTTTAGGAGATGGAAAAAAACATTACGTGATACATTAGAAATAACTATCCATCGGTTTATAGTGGAATTATATCTAGTTAAAAATATTAAATCACAAGTTAACCTACTGTTCCTTACGAAAAAATCTCCATCATCATTAAAAGCCCGCTTAAGCTTTAGTTTAGCTAGCAACTGTTCATAAGGGAAATTATCTCATGAGGATAGGTGCACAATAATCCCTTATGAGCCTCTACTTTGTATTCGCCATTTATCACCAAATTCAACTGTCTACATAATGTTTTCCCCCCATCCCCTAAACCTAATACCGCTATGGTCTATGAGCCATTTTCACCTACAATGTATTGGTACCTTATCCATGGATAGTTATTTCTTATGCATTAAATGTGTCACATAATATTTTTCTTCCATCTACTAGACCTACTTGGTACCTTTCTGATGGATAGTTCTTTCTTATGTATCAATTAAACCTTAAAAACTTACAATTTTACGCTTCCGTATCACCAAAATGCTTCTACGTAGAAACGCGCTTTTGACTATGTCCTTGTCAATTCTATAATTCTCGGTAATGTTAAGAGACACTACAAAATTAGGGAGCATAAGGGACAAGCATTAGGGGACGCTCATATAATTTGTCTTAGAAAATATGAGTTTAAGTGATATAAGGGACAAATATGTAAAGTTGTCCCCGTAAAATAAGAACACCATTTTAAGTTAATTTTAAACTTTTTTTAGTTGTCCCCTAAAACAAGTTGGGAACTAGCGCAGCACCCAATGTTTTATATTTAGCCGGCGTAGTGAAACTATTTTCTGGGCAAAATAGAAAATTGCTTTAGGGAACTGGATTTATTAGACTTTTTTCAAAAACAAAAGAAGTATTTATTAGACTTTTTAGTTCTAGACTATTTGTGAAATTTCATCGTGGAATTTATTAATGCATATTCTTTCAATGTTTTTCTTTATTCGTCACTTTTTTTTGTTACTTTGTGTATCCTTCAGATTGACCATTGAATTCATTACTAATATCATTTCAGTTATTTTCTTTTAATTTTTTTCTCTTTCCACCTAGGAATCCACAAGCTAATACATGGAAACCACTAATTTTCTTTTTCATTGTTTGCCATTACTAATTTTGTAAAGTGTAATCATTAGTAGTTATTTTGTAGGGTATTTCATTTAATTTGTTTAAAAAAAATATTCCAAAGAAGAGTCTAACCAAGATGTTGCTACCTTGAGAAAATTCTAGCAATATTGGCCAAGGAGTCATTATAAAAATGAAAAAGGAAGAATACGGCCAAGTTAAAATTAAAAAAGAGGTTGCTACCTTCTATTGTTTGGTCGAAGAGGTTAAGGGGAAATTGTGCTCAAATTGCGAACAAACTAGACTATTTGTTCCTACAAGCTAGATAGGTCTCGATTTATCATCCCTAAAACACTACTTAATGGACATATAGTTGTGGCAAAACATAGGTAACCATTAACTCGAAAGCTAAAGGCTACGATAATTGGTCGTCCGGACCCTACAAGTTGCGTAGAGCACAATTAGTCGTCTCGAAAAATAAACGATAAGGGACAATTGGTCATCCCCTAAGTTAAAGGGGACAATTCCTCATCTCCGTAAACACAAATAATTGGATCATTGGTCATAACAAAAAGTTACATAGATGACAATTCGTCATCTGACACTCCACAAAATAAGGACAACTGGCCATATATAAATATCATATAGATGAAGTATAAATAACCAATTGTTGTCCTCAAATGAAATTCTAGGAACGATTTGTGGATTTCAAGTTAACACTATACAACTTGTTGACTGTATAAGAGGGGTCAATATATTGTCCCCACATTTTTATTGTAAAATGGATTATAGGGACGCATAAAATGTACCTAACAATTGGACTAATAAATCATCCAATGACTTGCCTTGAATTGTGGGGGCACTTCATAACCTTTGGTGGAACAACACTAATGTGAGGGTAGGCTAGACCCTCAACTCCCAAAACTATATATGTAAAATTATTTAAGTATAAATTAAGAAACTATTTTAATTGGACACGCCCTTAATTAAAATAGTAGTAAAATTTAAACAAAACAGAATATAAAATTATTAATATATTTCCTTTGCATTTGGCAAAAGAAAAACTATTAATAATTTAATATATTTCCAAACCTGGGATTTGACGAACAATAGAAGAACACGCAAAAAGGGTTAATACCTATAAAACAAATTAACAACGGAGATCCAGAACTCTCCATTTAATCTCAACCATTCATTTATATACATCTTAATCTCAAACGTCCATTCAACTTTAAGTACCAAGTAAACCCTAGCTTAATAATCCACTCTTCTCCTTCTCTCGGCCTAATATCTTCTTTCCCTTCTTTTGATTCTCTATCTTTTTCGTTTAGCGGCGGCACTTCCCTCTCCCTTGTCTAGCAATACTTCTTTCTCATCTTTGGTAAAGGCCGGTGATCGATGATGGGATTTAGATCAGTTACATTTTTGCTAGTTTTCGGTCATAAATTCATTATTGATTTTAGATTTATCTTTCTTGTACATTGTCTTTTTGTTTTCTTCTCCAATCAACAACGACATTGCAATCGGTGGTATTTTTTTTTTCACAACAGGTCGGTGGCAACGTTGCAGACACTGCTGTGGGCTGTGGCCATGTTACGTTTGAGCGGTATCTCCGGTGGCTAGGAATAGTGGCAGTGTTTAGGGGGATACGAGGATTGAGAAGGTGATCGCGTCGCGGCAGAATAACAATGAATGACAACACAATGCAGCCACAACACGGGTGGTGGTTTATTCTATTTCTTGTTGTATTTTAATGTATATGATAGGTACAAGCTATTAATTATTGTATGTTTATTATAATGAATCCAATTATGCACCACTTCAATTTGGTATCGAATTCGCTCAGCCTGAATTTTTGTTCGGTTTATTCAGTAGCTCTTCTTAAATTGGATGTTTGCATAATCTGGTCACAAGAAACTATCTTCAAACCTATTAATTGGACCTAAGTATTCATGTGTTACAACAAAATTACCTAATTATTATTGTATGAAAAAATGTGTTGGAGAAAGAAATTTGTCGTCCCCCAAGCCACCAATAAAGGAACAATCTTTCATCCCTAGCAACATGTATAAGGGACATCATGTTGTCCGTAAAACAACTTGCGGGGACAATCTATTGACTCCAATTTGATATATAAGAGGACGACATATTGACCCTATAAAAACAAAAGGAGACAATATATTATCCCCAAACAACTGTAATACTATCATGAAATGGATTATTGGGGACAATATTTTGTCCCTAAAAATAATGTTTTGGGATGACTTCTTGACGCCAAAGTCATGACTATATGGGGACAACATGTTGTCTTTCATGGAAAAAAATGAGACGAGAACTTGCGAGTAATGGGGACGACGGTCGTCCCTAATAATGGGGACGACTTAACTTTTTGTCGTCCCCAACAGAATAGAGGACAAGAGTATAGGGAGCCACAATTTGGGGACGATTAAGTTGTCCTCACAAATTATAGGGACGATTTTTTCGATTTCCAGGGACGACTTTTGTCGTCCCCAAGCCTCATCTTTTTTGTAGTGAGAGTTCGAAGAGGGCTCTCTTTCTTATTTCCTGACTTGTCAAGGCGGATTATTTATTGACTCATTTTCTTCTATACACATTGAGCTTATATTATGATCATGCGGGGGAGAAATCCCTAGATAAATGGTATAAATTAGTTGGAGAAATGTTAGAAGAGAAGAGATGGATAATTCCCCACTTACGAGCAATGGATGACGCGCGCGTATATATTAGGGCAAGCCGCATGCATCAGCCGCAGCAAGATACGCAATAAGTGAAATGTTTCCCTCTCTTACACGTACAACAATACGCGTCCGGTTTCGCGGCGGTGCTGCATGATCCAATATTCTTTGGGCAGTAAATCGCTTCAACTGTGGCAGCGCCGCCGTCGCCTCCTGCCGACTCTGCAAAATCCAATTCATCGTTTTCGTCATGCAAAAAATGAGATCTAACGGTCATATCATATGAAGTATGGTATACTTCTGGTATATACCCGTGGTTATCATATATATATATATATATATTCATCTTCTACAGAGGTATGCACCGATACATATTTATGGAACGAAAATAAAAAAAAAGTCAAATTTAGATGGTACTGACGATGGAGTGAAGCAGTCGAGTGATGAGGTAGGAGTAGGACGACCAACACGAGCACAATGAGAGAAACAGCAACGATCCGCCGCGGCGAATCAGCTTTGTTGTTGTTGTTGTTGTTGGAATTCATCCTCAGGAGGCTAGTTAGCTAGCTAATTTTCTTCTCGATCGATCAATGGATGATCACAATTTCACAAGCGTATGATTTTGTGTGTGTGTATTGTTGTGATGCTAATAAACGAGAGGGTGGTGGGTATTTATATAGAGTAGATGATATATATCAGCAGCGCATTGCTGCTATAGCTGTTTGATTAATTGATGCTGCCGTCCACAGGGAGATCTAGCTAGCAAAAAACAGTACTGGATGTAGTATTCTCCCCGACTTTCATGACTTGTATGATTAATTGATTTTATTTATTTGTTTGTTTATACATAAGCGAGCTTTTTGTTTTTATCAATACAATCGCAAACCAATTACAACTTCCCATCAAGACTGCATCAGATCTGACAACAGCTACTTTTCACAACCAAAAAGTGGCAAAATAGAATGGCCTACAACTCGATTAAATTTAAGCACTAACCCGCCTAATCGACATGAATAATTATTATACCATAATATATATTCTTGCAAAATGAAGATTCGGTTCGACACCCATGTGAAGCCTCTCATTTGTAAAGCGAAGTAAAAAAAATATATATAATTCACTTGATTTTTTATACAAATTACATATATTTTATGTTAAATCCATTTCGATATTAATTATTTTAAAAAAACTATAAAAACAATTATGAAATATAAAATTAGCAGAATGTCAATATTGATAATAAGTTACTTACAATTGAGACAATTTGTAGCATTAATATAGTATATATACATTTAAATTTTGATTAATTAAAATTTCCATTGAGTTATGGATTAAACATAAATAGAGTAAAATAATATATTTATTAATTTAATTATCTTTTTTCAAAACAAATAATTTAAGTATCTTAAAATCATGATATTTTATATATAGTATAGCTCATATACTTGATTATTTCCTAATTCGATTATCTCAATAATAATAATAACTAGCTACTTAGTACTTAATACATCTCATGAACTCATTTGTCATATGAATTAGTTTGCTAAATGAACTATTTCACAAACAATGATATATGATTAATTTTCATTTTGGAGTCAGTTGAAATTTGAGAAATGGTCATGAGTCATTTTATATAAATAATGTCACTCAAACTTTGAACTACAAAGAAAATTGAACTAATTGATTTGCTTTTTTGTTTTGCTTGAATGACAAATAAGAAATATTTGGAACTTTCAACTTATGAGATCTAAGAAGTGAAAGAAGGGGAAATATTTTTATGCACTCTAAGAAGGGGAAAAATGAGAAAATTTTGGTACTTTTAACTTTTTGAGATAAGAAGAAGAAGGTAATTAATTCGGGTGATTTCAATTTTTGGACTAGCAAAAAAGGGGGACTTTTACTGAAATTTTAATGCTTTGAATTTATGTGGAGAAAAATAATGAGAAATTTAGGTATTTATAATTTTTTGGTAATAGAAATTAGAAAGAAGGGAAATTTGTGGGGTTTTCAGTTATTTGTGCTTTCAAATATATATCTTGAATTCATTATGTGAAATAAATCTTGAATTTTTTTATAATGGTGATTGCATTAATAAAAAGAAGAGAATAATGTACATGAGACAGATGTTCAACAATCTGAACCTGCCAAAATATGAAGAAAAATGAAATTTAAAAATACAACGATCAAGAACAAAAATCAACAAAGAGCTCGGAAGAACAAAAAGAGAGCAAGGTGGACTAGACCACCCCCGCTCCGAGAAGCAGCATGAAAAATAAAGTGTTATCCACCAATTCACGCGTGGAGGCAAAGAGTCAATCACAAACCATTCAAGAGTCAATTTTGAATTTTTATGTGAGATATTTTTCTTTGAAAGTCAACCATTCTCATATAAAAATTATGTTTTTATTGGGTAATATCTATTTTTATCCAAACCTTTTCGGATTCTTTTGTATTAGCCAAACCTATCGAAATATTAAGAATTAACCAAATGTTAACTTCCAGTTAGCAATTTTGTTAGTAATATTGACTTGACAACATGATACTGACTTGGAAGAGACACATAAAGGTCAACATTCAAAAAATTTAGAATTGTAACTTAGAAAAGAGTTACAAAATTATTAACGATAACGAAAAAATGGCTAATATTTTGATGCATTACGAAAGATTTGACTAATTAATAGCATTTTAATAGGTTCGGATAATAAAAAAGAATATAAAAAAGGTTTGGATAAAAAAATAGACATTACCCTTTTTATTTATTTGTTTATACACAAGCGAGCTTTTTGTTTAAGAGGAATTTTACAATGCTATATAGCATTGGTGCTATAGGTTTTTGCCTTTATGGTACAGCTTGAAATTGTACATTTAACGTTATGGTACAACTTCATATTGTACCTATACTTTTTGTACAAATTCTTTTACGGTACAACTTGAACTTGTACCTTTATATGACGGTACAACTTCAAGTTGTAAAGTTGTATCATAACTTAATGGTACAAATTGCTTTATGGTATAACCTAAACTTATACATTTAATGTTATGGTACAACTTCAAGTTATACATTAAAGCACCAATACTATATAGCATAGTAGGAGTGCTCTTTGTTTTATCAATACAATCGCAAACCAACTACAACTTCCCATCAAGACTGCATCATATCTAACATCAGCTACTCTTTACTACCAAACATGTCAAAATAGAATCAGATTCGAGTGACTAGTTCAGCCAACTTGATTTGCAATTCGTTCACAATTTGGGGTTGAAGTCATTGGACTATAACCTGCTGCTAGATTCAAAGACTGATTGTTTGCAACTCCATTGACATTTAGCTCGATTAGCCCATTACCAATTTATCCAACACGAACTCACATGATTGACATGAATAATTATTGTACCAAAATATATATGGAGACGAATAGTATGCTCCAGATAATCTGACTGTTAGATTTACATGGATTAGCTCCGACCAATCTTTCTCAACGGTCAACTCTTCTTTTCTCTTTAATTGAACTTTGGGTTTGGGATTAGAAAATCGGGGCCTGGGGTTTATCCATTTGAGGTTAGGGTTTAGTATCATACCCCAAACTCGGTTTAATTCATGATCTAGATAGAGATATCTCACTATGAGTACATGGAGCATAGTATGCTCAAGGAGCACACGAGTCTGACCCATATATATACACATATATGGTTCAGGCTAGCGTACGCCTGACGTACGCAATACATCTGTGTTCACACCTATAAATTAATTATTAATTATTTTTAATTTAATTATAATGATAATTACAATCATACTCATCGATTAATTGTTTGTTCGTTTTACTCCCCATGAATTTCTACCGTCCACCAATTTCATCAGAGGTGAAAATTGCTTTTCGTCTCCATCCCTCTATCCCTTCATTGGACGGATCAGAAATTTCTGGCTTTCTCCTCTGTCCTTCTCCATCTTCCAATCTCTTATCTCGCCCAATTCTAATTGACCCGCCATCTTCTTCTTTATGATCCCAAGTCGCCATCTTCCCCTGCCCAAATTAGACCCCTGATCCTCTGTAATTTCTACTGGTTCTCATATACCCAGTTCGAATCTCATGAGCGCTCAAGTATGGTCCCCTTCTTGTAATTCTTTTGTTCTCGTTGTTGATGATACATGTGTGATGGATTCATCACCAGAACTAACAATTATTAGCAATGGGTTGCATGTGATAATGTATGTTTACTCTCCATTGACAAGAGCCTACAGTGAAAGTCTATACAACTCCCCCTTGAGCGAAATTGTAAAATTGTATAACTCGACTCCAATATGGTGTTAACTGAGCATGAAGATCAATCCCACTTTTATCCACTTCCTCGATTTTTAGCATAACATGCCCAATTGTGAAGAAAATGATGGGTGGCTACTATGCGATCATAAGAATTCCACGGCTCATATAGTAGTCCAATTGTTTTCAGAACAGATCAGACGTTGAACTAGAAAAATTAGTGATTTAGGGTTCAGTGGTTAATCGTTACAAAATTATTGATAACCGTTGATAGAACTGTTCGTGATAGGATTTGTATAATACACTAATTTAAAAATGAAGTTATCTTTGATCATAAACAATCTCAAATTCATATCATCACCAAAATATCTAAAAAATCATTCAAAGCGTCTCACAAAAGAAGTCATAATTTTTAATTCATGTTAAAAATTATGGTGCCAGTCGGTAGTGAAGTCGGCAACGAGGTTGGAAAATGAGAAGGAGAATCAAAAATAAAATTAATAATTTTGGTTGATGGTCTTTGTTAACGTTAGATTTTTTTTTTAATTGTGGTTAAATAGTGAATCGGTGTGTACCAATTAAACCGTGGTGGTTCATCTAATTTTATGTTTAACCGTAAAAAATCGCTGGACCTATCAATAACCGTCCAAGCAATGGACCAGATCACTATCGTAACTGATTTGGCGGTTCTACTGACCCCGCTATTGATCCGATTCGATTCTTATAACAATGAGTAATACATCGGCATATAAACTTTGATAAGAACATTTGTAGACTGGGATTTGTGGAGGAGGAAATAGGTGCTCTTTCGGTTAAGCTTTTGAACAAAATGGTTTAATTTAAGAAACAGTTAGGAAAGTGTCTAGATTGGATGGTTATGTTGAACAGGAAAGGAAAGGAAATACATATCGGTGAACTTATTAATTGGTTTAAATGTAACAAAACATAAAAAGGTTGAGGGAGTAAAGTGTATGCCATAATTCATTTAATGAGTGTGCGCGTAATTATAATTTTACCATTATTAATTAAATTATCAATAATTCATTTATTAGTGTGAACGCAGGCGTATAGCCACGCCTGGTGTACGCTAGCCTTTGCCATATATATATATGTGTGGTGGCGTATTCGGTGCACTCACTTTTTTGGTTTCGCCCTCCAAAATGTTTCAGTTTCTACCTAAAGTTGCTTAGTCACAAAAATTGGTAAAAACATGGGTAAAATCGCTTAAAATCGATAAAGTCGCTATTCTGAAGCGTTTTTATACGATTTTGATCATCTCATAAAAATGTGCTAATTGGCCCAAAATAATATAATTTTGGAGACATATTAGCAAAAAATAAAGGGCAATGTCTATTTTTGACCCAAACCTTTTTCTGATTCTTTTATTTTAACCAAACCTATTGAATTCCTAAAAATTATCCAAACGTTAATTCTCCGTCAACTTTTCTGTTAGTAATGCTGACTAAGTATGACCATAATGAGTTGACTTCCTACGTGGCGGTCAGAATACCATCATTTACTATTTTTAATAAAAAGATTATAAAAAAAAATCCCACCTCTCACGTGGACAAAATAAGCAACGGTAACAGAATGAATGCCCAGACTTTGATAAATTATAATACGTTTGGATAATAAATATAATTTCTATAGGTTTGGTTAAAATAAAAGAATCTGAAAAAGGTTTGGGTAAAAAATAGACATTGCTCAAAAATAAATAAAAAGGAAAACATGATTCATCACTCGTTCTACAACCAGTGTCGAGATAGGGGCTTCACATTAGGTTGAAAAGACACCTAATGGTATTCTCAACAGTCGTTGACCTGCTATCAGTCTTCTCCCTTAATCTTCACCTATGGCTCTTACCTGGGTTGCGATAAAGTTTATGGGTAATTGATCGTATGTAATTATGTAAACTCAAACCAACTTATGAGAATTTGGATTCTCAAGCTCGTTTACGAGTTACGATCTACATTTATGAGCTTATTATTAAGATGTTATGAGTTTTCTCTACTTTTGAGTCAACACAAATTAGTTTATGTGTTAGATATTACATTTTAATTATGAATTTCATGTGTTATTCACTTATCTAAAATCTACACACTCACATTTTACATACTATATGTTGTACTTAACATATTTTAGCTATTTTAGAGGGTGCATCAAAAACATACGCTTTTACGCTTGGTTCTACGTTTTACGATTTTACCCATTTTCCGCTTCTTCTTTTTCTCCTTGAATATACCACCTGCAACCCAAAAAACAATAGTAGTTAATGATCAACGAACAAAGCAATGGGAATATATTTGCTATGTGTTCGCATACAGTTGCTGCAGTGTGCCAAAGACAATAACAACAGCAACAACGCGAGAAACCAAAATGAGAAAACCAAAAACATATAAGAGTCTGATATCATAAACTTAATCTAGTAGGGGCTTTGAGGGTTAGTCTACAAGCAAACTTTACATCCAACTACATCAAAGAAAAAAGCTGAAAGATTGATCAGTTAAACGCATGTATAATATATACCTTGAGGAGGAAGGAGTAGAGGACAGTGTCATCCATGCTACTAATGTTCAAGTGAAGCACCTGCAACCCAAAACCAAAACCCCACCACCTCCATTAGTAACCTAATCAATCTATCATTTCTCTATTTGCCACCCCTCCCCTCTCACATATAAGACGTAGAGATAGTAGCCAAAACAGGTATAGGGTGGAGATTCGATGGCACCATCATCATCACCACCACCAAATCTCACTCTTTGGCTATCACATAGACATTGCTCCTAGCTCCTTTCTGTTATTCGCAGTAGGCCAGCTGCATGCTGTAATATGCTTGTTGTTGTTGCTGTGAACTTGAGCTTGATCATCATGATCACCTTTTTCTCTTCTGTTACCACCCACCCATACTACCAACCAACACAGATTTTAGCTGAGGTAACCAATCTAATATACTAATAATACCAATGCCACAACCGGGGCCAACAAATCAAAACCGCAGTAGCAACAGCAGTGAAACGAGACACAAAGAAACAAACAATGAAGAAGATGAGACATGGCCTGTCGGATGGGGATCATCATCAGATCACGATCAATTACCTCACATGTTTGCGTTTGCCTGTATAATAGGACTCGTACGAGGGGTATTGGTAAAAGGAAGTGGAACATCAGAGATGTTAATAGCCTTCAACACCATGCTTAACTCTGAAATTCATAAAATGTCACCATCGACTTGAGCATTAAACAAAACTAATAGCTTTTTTATTCTAAGAAAGCTTACCTTCATCAATATTATTGATCTCCTCTGAATCTTCTTCAACTCCACATGGACTAGAGTCTGCTCGGAGTACAAATAAGGGCCTCCACAATCTTAGGAGTCAAAGAACTCCTAAAATCATTCAGTACTCTCCCTCCAGTGCTAAAAGCCACTTCAGGCGAAACTGTAGAAATAGGGATAGCCAATACATCCCTTGCCATCCGAGATAAATTTGGAAACCTGTGGCTGTTTACTTTCCACCAGCCTAGCACATCAAATTTGGGATCCATTGATCTTTCAACTTCCTCGTTCAAATACCTATCCAACTCAGTTTTGTTGACTACACCTCTTTCTTTTTGCAATTGCTTCATATACTCCGCAATTAGATCCACGTTTCCACCATCTTCATCTAGTTCTGTTTGAGAGGATGATGAAGCTTCACCTACTTGATTCTCATAATGAGCATACAACTCATAAGTAGCCTCCTCAACATCACTTGTCAAATCACTAGCCGATTTCTCATCATCATACTTCCACTTGAGAGCGAAACCAATAAAGCGCAACTTTCGCCGTGGATCTAAAACGGCAGCTATGTACAACAACTTGTTCATCTTGTCAACATCTCCCCAATACTTCTCATATTTCTGTTTCATCTTCGTTGCCATGAAGCTTAATTGGTAATCCTCATTGTTTAAAACCATCCAACTCTTCAACAAATTGTACAAATTCCCAACTTCAGGAAGAAACAAGTTGGAGGTTATGTATTGTGAACCAGAAACTTTTAAAGTAAAGTGATAAAACTGCTCCAAGAATTTCATCATTCTTCTATCACTCTCCCGATCATGTATATCAGGTATTCCACTTTTAGCTTCAAGATCATTTTTAAACTGCTTATATGACAATCGAAAAAGATCAAAATCATGCTCATACTTCACAACAGATTGCAACATAAAAAAGATCGAGTTCCACCTCGTTGGAACATCAAGACACAAGCCACTTTTGCTTGTATTATCAAGAGCAACAAAATTATTGAACTTTTGAATTCTAGCAGGTGATTGCCTAATAAATCTCACAGCCTCCCTGATTCTCTTGACAGCTACAGATATCTAGACAATCCATCCATCACAACAAGGTTCATTATATAGGCAACACACCTGACGTGAAGGAATTTGCCACCACACATGCTAATCTTTCTATCATCAAAAATACTTTTCGATTCTTCTATTGCAGTGTCATTCGAGCTAGCATTGTCAACCGTGATTGTGAAAATCTTATCTATCCCCCATTCATCCAAACAAGACACAACTGCACTTGCAATATCCACCCCCTTATGACTGAATATTTGGCAAAAACCAATTATCCTTTTTCTTAATATCCAGTTTCTATCAATAAAATGGGTTGTCACACACATGAAATTCAATTGCTTGTTGGAAGTCCATGAATCTGTAGTCAAGCAAGATCTACCTTCACCATTGCTAAAGACATTCTTTAACTTTTGCTTCAACTCAAGATAAAATTCCCAACAATCCCTAGTCACAGTCCTTCTAGAAGGTATGCAGAATCTAGGACAAGTAAGTCACATAAAATATTTGAAACACAAGTATTCAACAAACCTAAAAGGTAACTCATCCACAATAATCATATAAGCCAATCCTTTCCTTATAGCGTCTTGGTCAAACTTCCAGCTCCCTAACACTACTGCATCACTCTCTCCTAATCCAACTCTAATTGTATTCAATAGTTGTTGAGCAGTACCTTTTCTATCACCGCATGGTTTTTCCATATGTCTGAGAAGCGCACTTGTTCCATTTTTACGCGATTTAGATTCATAAGTCTTCCCGCATTTGATACATGATGCCTTGAATCTTTCATTTGTCACATGCCTCTTGAATTGAACTCATACTTTTTATGTAAGCTTCCTGCCTTTTGCCTTCGGTGACTTAATTTGAGTTGCAGTTGAACCAATATCAGCAGCACCCACACTACTTGTACTTGCATCCACTTCGACTTCCATATCTTCCCCACTTAGGGACTCCATTGCAACATCATCATATTCAGCCTAAACAATGATAAAGTAAATGAGAACCTAGCATAATTATTGCTGGGAAGTTAATTGAGCATATAACAACACAGTATCAGCAGCAACAACAATAATTATCATGTATCTTTTACTATAGTCTATCTCATTAGTTTGGGCTAGCTAGTTCTAATTAGTCATTACTTAATAGAGCTATATTGATAACATTTGTGAGGTAATTAACAGAGCAGCTAAGCAGTGGAGGATGCGATGTAGCAGAGTTCTTTTATGTAGCTAGGGTTCTTTTCAGGATCAGTTTAGCATGGAGGGATCAAATGCTATAGTCTGTCTGTGGATCAGATCAACAACCAAAGGAGGAACTAAGAGCACCAAACAGCTAGCAGAACTGAGCACAGCTCGGTACAGCAAAGCTAAGTTAAGCAATGGGAAAATTTGTGGGATCAGATCACCCAGACTTTCACTATCTCTCCATATGAGTCTTTTCCTTCTCTATTTATTTTATTTCAAATTCATTCCTGCCAATGGATGAATCACAGCCATCAGAACCCCAATACATGTCATTAATTAGACTGAATTTTCAAGCATTCGTTGCTACTACCTAACCAATACCAACAACTACAACTACAACAAATGAACTTCTCTCAAATTGGACCCTGAATTGAAAGAACCAACAAACAAACTCCACAAAACTCCACATCAAATCCAGCTTAAACATGCATCGTAGGTCCACTAACAATGTAACCATAGTCAAGAAACTCACCTCACTAGATACCGATGCTTGAGCTCGTTTTCCCTGCAAGCTTTTTGATTTCATTTTGCTGATAATAGTATCTTCTTTTTCACAGATTCATTACAACCCTATAAGCATATGAAAGAACATACTTAGAAATAAAGTGACTACCATCTCCACCCTATAGCAGCAGCTTTAGCACTCTTGAACAAATTGACTAATAGCTTTAGCTATCGGTTTTGTGAGCACTATCCAAAGAAAAGCCAGCCAAAAACACCAACGTTGCAGAGACAGAAAAGGGAATTCCAATCAAACAGAACAAGAACACGCTCGATTTGGAGGAACTTCGTCAACGCTGCAAGAACCCAAACAACGTCAATCACCTTGAAGGGCATTGAAGACTTCCTTGCCTCAAAACTAACGATACAAATTGACTAATAGCTAGCTATCGGTCTCTGATAGAAGAAAAATGAGTACACACTTGAATAAGATATAGTTCTTCAACATCAGTAACACAAGTACTAATAGTGCACCATAAGGGGAACAGACTCATAATAAACTTAAAAATGCCCCATCTATCATAACCATTGCCAGGCTAACCACTAGTCAGGCAAATGGGAGCAGCCACAAACTATTGAGGGAAATAACAAGTTCATAGAAGACGATCAAACAATAATATTCTAATGTTATAGCAATACTATCTCACACCAACAGACATGCACGAAGATTCTTACATCTGAGCTGTGACCTAGAACCTTGCAACGATCCTACATCACATAAATAAGTTATTAAACAACATTGCAGACAACTTAATAATGAAAAGCTCTAAACCCTTAGCACCACATAAGTCCAATGCTTAGATGAAGCATTAGAAAAGCTTCTTTCATTCAACAATAATCTTCTAGTGAAAGTTGCCAAAACTTATAGAAGCTGCCTACAGCATACTGAAACCTCACAATGTCAAAAATTCACTGTCAAGTCATATTATTAGATGACGATCACCAAGAGCATGAAACTACACCTACCACCAGAATAACAGCATATTAAGCTTGTAAGAGCCAATAATTTCGACTTCCAAGAGGAACACACATATCTTCCGACACAGCTAGACACTTCAGAAGCTAAAGAACTGGACATCGGAAGGGAAAAGCCAGCGACTCCATAACATATTGATATCAACTGGATGTTTTTCTAAAATTCGAGAAATTGAAGCACAACCTAATGTTCCCATGACAGAAATAAGCAGACCCAGATCATGAATTTTAGCAAATTGAACCCAGATCTGAGAAAAGCTAGACAATCTTAGAATCCCTTACTATAACAGAGAATGAAATGCACCGAGCATCGTCTCGTCCTTGTGATCCTGAATGGAGATGAGATCAGATGGGAAATGGAAATCTTCGAAAGCGATACTACTGCTTCCTCCACCGCCAACGAAGACCGTAGTAGAGACTGAGGAATGCGCCGACTGGGGAGTGCTGAAGTGTTGGTGGGCGACGTCGTCCCCTTGGAGCCGACTGACGGAGCCGATCTCGAGGCGGAAGCTGTCGGAGACGGAAGAGGAGGAGAGAGCCTTAAGGATGTCGGAATTGGAGGCGTGAAGCGGGGAGCGGCAGAGGGGGCAGGTCTGGTTGGAGAGGAGCCAGGTGTCGATGCAGGCAGAGTGGAAGGTGTGGCAGCACAGAGGGAGGAGGCGGAGCTGGTCATTTGGCTTGAATTTGGAGAAGCAGACCGTGCAATCGCCCGAGGAGGAGGAGGCTGAGTGGCGGTGGATGGAGGCGAAGGTAAAGAGAGGGAGGGATTCGAGGAGAGAAGAGGTGATTTGAGGGGAGACACTGCTGCGGTTGGATGAGGCAGTGGAGGAGGAAGTGAAAAGTCTCACTGAAGTGTTTGTGGGCGACCTTCCGTGTAGGGATTTAGCGGTTTGCAGTTTTGAACCGCAACCGCGCGGTTTAAGTCTGCTTGTATCGCAAAACCACGAACCGCTTAATAATTAAACCGCAAATGAAATCGCAATCTTAACGGTGCGGTTTGGGCTGGCCGCACAAGCGATTTGGAGCGGGCGGACGGTTTGGACCGCACCAATGCCCACCCCTACCATGGAGGTTGACTCTTTCTTTTCCCTGCCGGCAAAGCGGTCAATGGTCCCCTCAGTCGACAATCCCGATAAGCCAAATTTTGGGCTCCCAACCTACGACGAGGTGATCGCAAAAACAGTCTCGGGAAGGAGTTGGAAGCCTTTCAAGAAGCATAGATTGTGGGCAAAGGTTGAGCGCAGGAAAGCGGCGTCGTTCGAGGAGAGGATGAAAAAAATGAAACGGAGTGAACAAGCTGAAGTGGGGGGATGAGTGGGTCAGTTCAACTTCCGGGGTTGACTTATAGGCCAGACCAACTGATTGTTACGGTTCAAGAATGGACATGTATCAAGAGCAGCCCCTTCCTGAGCTTATCGACTTCCGTCTTTACCTCCTGAACAATGATTTGTTGCTTGGTGGGTTCGTGTTCTTATGCCACACGGGAGTTAGCGTCCGATTTCTACATCGCTTCATTCAGCTCGGCCTTGTGGACAAGGCCGATTTTCAGGGGTGGTAATGATGCTTCGGTTTGTTGGAGTCTTGTTAGCAAGGATGAAGAGGTTAGCAGATTGTTAGAGTTAATGGTGCAAGTTGTTAGAATTAGTGGAGTAAGTGCACTTGAAGTAGAGCAAAACGTGGAGTTGGTTCCAAATAGATAGGGTCTTTCTAATTCATGTATTTAAGGTAGGAATGAACGGAATAGAAGGCAAGCAATATTTCAGAAAATAAGAAACCCTTGGCCATTCTGGCCAAGAAAGGAGAAACTGGTCTACTCCCGCCAAGAAAAGGGAGCTATCCAAATCCATCACGTATCATTCATCAATTAACCCCACAAGGAAAGAGCAAACCCAAATAAAAAAGAGACGAACTGAAAGGGGTAATTTTGAAGAGGGAACGACCTTGTAGAGAGGTTGATCAAGCTGCTGCTGGAGATGAGTGAAAGCGGATCAGATCATTCTGCACAAGTGAGCGCAATCCAAGTTTTGTGAAACAATTGAGTTGAGGTCGGCGTCGCATCATCGACGAGCTTCTTCTTCATCAATGTTGCAGACACCGTGGCCGGCAGCGTCTGGTGATAGAGAAGAAGATTTGTTCCAAGGCCTTGACAGAAGTTTTGAGAGGGAAGCTTGGGCGTTCCTAGCGAGAGAAGGCATGGATGAATGGATGCATAAAAGGTCGAGGAGGTGGTTGTGAGGAAATGGAGAGGTGGTTGAGGAGCTTGAGAGGATGAAGAGGTGGCCGCCGATTTGAATGAGTCTCCTGGAGGCTGGAACCCTAAATCTAATTTCGGGTTTTCATGAACCCCTAAATGAGCATTTTATTATTTTACTTTTTATTTTATTTTTTGACTTTTTATCTTAGATCCACGTGGACCCTCCCACTAAGAAAATGTTGGCATTTCCATCAGTACAGTCATATCGTTAACTGACGCCGTTAAAGAAATAGATGGAAGTTGTCATTTTGTATTTTCGGATAATTATGAATATATTTGTCACAATCGTGAAAGTTATAGTTGTATAAGTGTATTTTCAATTTTGCCAAATTTACTCGTGGGCTTTACTGCCTCCAATGATGGTTGTTTTGGCCAACTAATTCAGAGCCCAATACATAAGTAAAAACTAATATAAGTTATTGAACAGTAACATGATATATTAATATATACATCTCATACAAGGCTTAGTTGAATTGATAACTATACTCTGCTATCTTTCCAACGTTCTGCTCCTTTGCTAAAGAAAACAAAGGAAAAAAGGGGAACAAAAGAAGAGTGGCAGAAATAGGAAAGCAAGGTGGTGGTGAACGAGCTTTATAGTTCGGCCCAATTCATCAATCCTTATGTTCCCTAATTATCTGGGCCTTGAGCATCTCCTTGAGGCATACTTCATCTTTCGTAATAAGAAAGCATATACCTGCAATCGCTGAAGAAGAAAGTGTCTTCTTCTATTACTCATTATTATTTTATAAAGTATTACATAGGACCTGTAAATGGAACATTAATGTTTCATTATTGACCATGTTGGTCTTGTTGTTTCCCGTTGACTAGCGCACCTGTATTTGTCAAAAAAGGAGATTAAAGGTCATCATGAGTTTGCTGCCCACAAGGCATCAAGTTAGTTTTCAAATTAAGTGAATATATTAATCAAAACACTGATGCCCCGTTTTATAGGTATTAAATACGTTGATATTTAGATATAGCCAAAATCAGAGAAAACTTTCATACTAAAAGAGTGTAATTTATAAAATATTCTACAATAATATTAATATTGTTAGCATCTAAAGGTTAATCTCCATTTTTCACAAAAAAAAAGGTTAATCTCCATTAATAATGCAATAACACAAAAAAAAATTACAATCCTCCTAAGTACCGGTGCTTTTAGATACAAGTTGAACTTGTACCATAAAGGTTAAAGTACGATATCAATTTATATCATAAAAGAATTTGTATGAAAATGTATAGGTACAAAATGAAGTTGTACGATAAGTACAACATACATATTCAATTTGTAATAAAAAAAATTGTACCACAATGTTAAATACACAAATTCATATCATACCATAACAAACTCTTCAAAACAAAACAAAAAACACCAGTACTTATGAAAATATATTAGGTACTAGCTAATAAGTCGGCCAAAAGCGTTAGGAAAACTAATGTGAGCGTAGACGTACGTGGCGTATGGAGGACGAAACTCGGGCGCTATCTATCTAGCAGCATTTTGTGCAAATCATGAGGGCGTTACAGCTACAGCAATAGCCATCGGGGCATGTTGGCTCAGCCTTGCACCAAAGCTTTTTCTTTTTACTTTTCTTTTGAATTGTGGCTTCGCCGCCACCCAACTCTGCAAATGCTAAAGTTAAGTCAACTGATGTCCGATGCGATGCAATAATATTCTTAATTTAATTTACATGTGGTATTTCTTAATTAGCGCTTCATGTTGAAATATACATGTGAAAACTAATTGTTAACTGCAATTTAGTTACACGACTACTCAGTACTCACGAGGATTAATATCGGCGTGGTGAGAGCGAGGGAACGGGAGTGCAGCCGTGGAGTGACCAGGCAGGACGACCAACACGAGCACAAGGAGAGAAACGCCGATGATCAGCAGCGGCGGAGCTGCAGCTTTCTTGTTGTAGTTGGAGTTCATCCTCACAAGCGAGCGTATATATGCGGCAAATGTGTTTCAGCGTGTGACTTTGTATTGCGATGCTAATAAACGAGAGGCCGGTGAGGATTTATATAATAGACTACATATCAGCATTCAGCTGCTAGCTAGCGGTTGATCGGCCGACCTGTGGTATCGATAGTGTTGCCGTCCACAGCTGGGAGATGGATGCTTTTCTGAGTTTAAATTATGGTTGGGTTACCTAGCGGGAACGCCTAGCTAGCAAAAAAAAACAGTAGTGGGTCTTGTTTTCTCCCCGCCTTCCGTGACGGGCTCTTACCTTAACCTACTTAACCAAACATCAAGTGAAGCAGAGAATCTCAATTTCCAAACAAAAAAAAAAAAAAACGTTAAATAAATAAACAAGAAGAAGAAAGAAGGTTTCATGCATTTGTTTACACCTAAAATATTTTGCCTTAAATAATTTGCAGCGTCGCGCGAGGTTAACGAACGATGTCGCGCAAGCTAAACAACATCGCAATGGAGAGCGATGTCATGATCGCCAGTTTAAAGAATTGGTCCTATATGTACCTACTGTGGGAGAATTGGTCACTTTAAAGAAACTTGCTACGAACTGATTGGGTGGCCAAGTCGAAATAAATCCAACCAAGGAGAGAAGGGTGAGAGGCGACGTCGAGGTCCTGGTGATGTGCCACCACGCGCTGCACAAGCAGAAACAGAAGCTAGTCCGGTGTCCGGTTTCACCCTCGTCCAACTCGATCAGCTGAAGAAGTTTTTCTCCTCCACGACAGTCGACGATCCTTCACCCGTCGATCATTCTGAATGGTTAACTGATTCAGGTTGTAACGAGCACATCACGAAAGATGAACAGTTGTTAAGCAGTGGTGTTATTACAAGCCGTAGTCAGCCAGTTCTAATTCCAAATGGTGATAGCATTCCAGTTGAGAAAGTTGGTTCCGTTGAGTTCTCTACAGGATTAAAATTGGATCGAGTGTTGCACGTGCCAGAGTTTCGTTGTAATTTATTCTCGGTCAGCAGGCTAACAAGGGATAATAATGTTGCTTCGGTTTTTCTACGTGACATGTGCATCCTTTAGGACTTACACTCCAGGATTGTGATTGGGAGGGGATTCTCCGTGATGGTCTGTACTACTTGAAGTTGTTAGATAGTCAGGAACGTTTTGCTTTTGCGGCGCATGGAAGGAAATCGGTTGGAGAAGACATCTAGCACAATCGATTGGGTCACCCTTCCTCGCTGAAGTTGTCTCAGATTGATAGTTCTATTTCCTTTTCGGTCATTAAAACCAGCAGCCCTTGTCATTCTTGTTTACGGGCTAAGCTGACTCGGATTCCTTTTCCCACCAGTTCTGTCAAAACTTCGGGTTGTTTTGAATTAATTCATGCTGAGTTCTGGGGCGGTTATCAGTTGCCTCGTTGAGTGGAGCTCATTATTTTCTCACCATTGTGGATGATTTTAGTCGTGGTGTGTGGGTTTTTCTTTTGAAGTTTAAATCTGATGTGGGTCGTCATATTATGTCATTCTGTCAAATGGTGAAGACTCAATTCGGAAAACAGGTGAAACGCATTCAAGCTGACAACGGTTTGGAATTCAAGACCTCTGTACTGCAGGATTTTAATGAAAATTCAGGCATTCTTATACAAACCAGTTGTACTGACACTCCCCAGCAAAACAGTGTCATTGAACGGAAGCATCGCCACATCCTTGAGACAGCTCGCGCTCTTCGTTTTCAGGCTGGTCTTCCTTTGCGTTTCTGGGGCGAATGTGTTCTCACTGCCACCTATCTAATCAACCGTCTCCAAACTGTTGCCACTGGTAAAACGCCTTATGAGGTTTTGTTCGGCAAACCCGCTTCCTATTATCACATACGCGTCTTTGGCTGCCTCACTTATGGTAAAGATAATCATTGGGGGCTACATAAATTTGCCGATCGGGGGCGTGCCGGTGTGTTCTTGGGCTATGCTGCTTCTCAAAAAGGGTACAAATTTTATGATCTATTGTCGCATAAAATTATTGTGTCCCGTGACATTGTGTTCCATGAGAATTTCTTCCCATTTCAAACTCAAGATCCCCGTGAGTTCCACTGGATCTCTCCAAAAGTGTTTAATGATTCCCTTGTCCCGGCCGCACCTTCCACTCCTTCAAGTCCTCTTGATTCAGCTGATGTCGATGACACTCCTCTGTCTCCCAATTCGCCAGCAGTCGAGCCAGCCACTCCTTTGGTGTCATATTTGGAGTCACATGATGGTGCCTCGGGTTCAGGATCCTGCCCGAATGAAGAGGTCACTTCCTCTCCCGTCATGCCACTGGCGCGCAGCAATGACTAAGGAGGTGGATGCTCTTGAAGCAAATAACACATGAAACCTAGTTGACCTTCCACCAGGTGTTACTCCCATCGACTGCAAATGGGTGTATAAGACAAAATTTCTTCTCGACGGTGCAATTGAGCACCACAAAGCCCGAGTTGTGGCGAAGGGGTACAATCAAGTCAAAGGAGTTGATTACCATGACACGTTTGCTCTTCTTGCCAAGCTAGTCATAGTTCGCTGTCTTCTCGCAGTAGCGGTCAGTCGTGGTTGGCTCATTCATCAGTTAGATGTGAACAACGCCTTCCTCCACGGTGATCTCGAGGAAGTTGTTTACATGAAAATTTCCCCTGGGTTTGCTGCTCCTGGTGACAAAAGAGTATGTCGTCTGAACAAGTCAATTTATGGGCTCAAGCAGGCTTCCCGGAATTGGTATCATAAATTCACAGTGGCCCTCTACGAACTCGGCTTCCGAGCTTCTCCGCTGATCATTCTCTTTTCATCTATCGACGAGGTACTGTGTTTTTTGTTGCTTTGATTTATGTTGATGACGTTATTCTTGCTGGCACAGATATGGGTTTTATCACACAATTCAAGCAGTTCTTGTATCGTCAATTCAGCATCAAGGATCTTGGACCACTATGCTACTTCCTGGGTCTTGAAGTAGCTCGTTCTCCGCAGGGTATGATCCTCAGTCAAAAGAAATATGTCTTGGATATTCTTGAAGACGCTGGTGTGCTCGGTGCTTGTCCCAGTGCTTTTCCCATCGAGCAGAACCACAAGTTAACCAAGCCTTCTGGTGAAGTTCTCGTCAATGGCTCCGCTTATCGGCGCCTGGTGGGGCGTCTACTCTACCTCACCGTCTCCCGTCCTGATATTACCTATGGCGTCAACATTTTGCGTCGCTTCGTTCACGCTCCTGCTCAAGCTCACATGGACGCTGCTCTTCGTCTTCTGCGGTTTCTAAAGTCTTCTCCCGATCAAGGACTATACTTCCCAGCTAGCAACGATCTCACCCTTCCCGTGGACTAGTCCTGAACAGGGGCGGAGCTACAGCATGTCTCGGGGGGGCCGGGGCCCCCCCGAGAATCTCGAAAGTCACGTATAAATAAGTCGGGATCGTGTGTACAAACTATAATTTATATATAAAATATAAACCGTGCAAAGTTAAGACATAAAGTTTCTTGTAGCCCAGCGGAAGATGAACTATTTATAACCCAAAGGTCTCGGGTTCGATTCCAAAGGGAAGCAGTTTATAGCTTTCCCCTAGGTTAATTACTTTTATGGTAGTTTACCTAAGTTACAACTTCTCCTTTCTTTTCTTTTATAGTAAGCGCCCTAGGTTAATTACTTTTATGGTAGTTTACCTAAGCTACAACTTCTCCTTCCTTTTCTTTTATAGTAAGCGGGCATTAAATACTTTAGTCATTAACTTTGTAATTTTTATTTTCCTTTTTAAATTATAGTTTACATCAATTAATTACCGTTTTTGCTTCTTGAAATATATTATTTTTTATTATTCTAATTTATAGTAAATATAATGTGAAAAATATTTTATATGGTTATAATAAAACAAAATTAGTATAAAAATAGATTTTTAAACCTAAATATTTTAATTATTAGTATTTTTTTTAGTCTTTTGCAGTAATGTATTATGAAATCCGGCCCCCCCGAGCACTAAATGCTAGCTCCGCCCCTGGTCCTGAACAAATCGCTCAGGGATACCGCGTAAATACTGTGTCCTCTTTAGCCTTCGTCAAGATATTTTTCATCTTACGACTTCGCATCCAGGCCATGTGGCCGGGAGGTTTCTAACAAAGATGTTGGCTTCACGGGCTTAAGCGCTAGACTAGAAGGTGAACAATGTCGCAGCTCGAGGTGCGAACCAACAACATCGTGTGGTTGACGAGGCTGCGAGCTCAACAATGCTGCGATATCAACGATGCTGTGAGTTTCGACGATGTTGCATGGTCAACGACGCCGAGAGATCAACAACCTCGCGGTGGCGAGGGATGAAACATTTTAACCGACTCTAAACAACTACTGACACAAAATTGACCAATTATTTGACTTAGTAATGGGTTTGCAAACGTCAAGAGGATCAAAGTTGAGACAAAACATCACTTAGGACTCATAGATGGTATGGAATTTAGCATGGGTTTGCAAACGCTAACACGGGAAATGACGCTAGCAAATCACAATTCCAATGAATAAACATATATATAGTTCAGATTTAACTATCATAATACGAGATCGCATAACTTGCATTAAGAAAACTGCTAACGGGAATGACAATATGTCACTTCATTCGTTCTTAGTGCATAGCCGAATGAATTTGGAAGAGGGGAAAGAAAAAAAGAAACGAAAAAAAATAAGCTAACATAGAAAGAGGACATTCTTGCAAGATGCAACTGCTCCACCACAAGAAGAAAAAGAACGACAACGACAACCGCACCAGCACAGCATGACTTAGAAGCACTTCCTGTGGATGATGGAGGGGCCAGACTCATCGTACTCTGCCTTGGCGATCCACATCTGTATGATCAGTTGAATAATATCACATTTCAGTTATTACACTCCACATATCATTACTTCATTAGCTGTTGCTTCTTTGCTACAATGATATCATCACTCCACCAAAATTTTGCATTCTGTGTCAACTTGTTTGAGCTAAGGATGCGACCTGTCTTCTTGGGTTTATCCTTCCTTATATTTGGTCGATCTCCAAGTCATTTGTGGGTTTTATTGAGCCTACTCTTTGGATCACATTTACACCTCCAACACAACTATCAAAGGCGACAGACCTCTCCTCTCAACTTCAACAATTCCCGTTCACAAAACTCAAACTTCTTCTATTCAAGGCTGCATGCAACCTCCCTATTCTTTCTGCTCAAAATCCAGAACAGAGTTTCCATCGGATCCCTCACCACTCCTAGTTCGACTCCGTTATTCTAAAGTTTATAGACGCCCTATGGTGGCTTCAACTACTGTTTGCAATCCCTCGATGTGCCATGCAAATCTGAATTATACTTCCACGGCACCTCAAGGGAATCATGTGTGGCTAAGGGTTACCTTCTTTTCCAATTCGCGATCTCCATTTGTGAATTAGTCTCGGTGATGACTGAGCACAATACGCCCACGGAGCACAGGGCGCTGGGCTCGAATAAACTGTGGGCCTCATACAGGGTATTGGGCCCTACAGACAGCATTATTCTCACAGGTTCAGTCGGCCTCGACGCCTCGTGCAGAAGGTGGGCAGAGGAGATAATCAAAATGCACAGTCTCAATTAATTAAAGTGGAAAGACAAAAACACCCCTCCACAAAGTGCTCTAAAGGCTGGAAATTCAAACTGTTGCAATCTCATCCATGATCTCATTTATATCTTTTGTAGATGACACGCCTCTACCGTCACACTAGAAAGTGGCCAAGTGTAACCACCTACTAATGCGTAGTATAGCGGGTCAGTTCTAAATGTCAACCCGAGTCCTAGGTGTGATGACTACTCCATGAAAGTCTTGTTATCTAGCGGTTCAAGTGTAGTGAAAGTTTAGTTAAACTAGCAAGCAAAGCAGTGAAACTTGTGTTCAAGTTGAGAGAGGTCACCCGGATATGGTTCCTCCTAGACTGTAGTTAAGCCAGGTTGTAATTTACCAAGTTCAAGTTCAATGATAGTTATACTGCGGGAGGTTCTTAAACAGTCTGCAATCTTGACTAAAGGTCTCCAGACCCTCTCAATCTGAGTCCCCAGCGGGCGACTTACCTCCACCAGAGTAAACAGATTGAGGCCCTAACGAACCAAACCTCCTCTACCGAAGTAAATCCGGCACAGAATAGTGAATTGACTCCTCGACTGAAGTCGTCAATTCACTACCTTCAATCAAGGGTGCTCTATCAACCTAGGAAGATATTCTCTTTCTAGGTCAAAGCAGAAATAACATGAATTTGATCAGGATTCATGTCATTCAAGAAATCAAACCTCAATTGAATATAATCATATCACTGAATTCGTACTTGGGTTCATATAATCAGACCTGACATACAAATCTAGGGTTCTTCATACCCAGGAGAATGAGAAGGTTACTCCATAGAGAGAGAAGGGAAATCTTGCTCAGATGCAGAAACCATACTGTGAAGGATGGGATTAGGCTTCTGGCAATCAATCAGCACTCCTCCAAGCTCAAACCGGGCTCCAATGGTGATGAAGATCGATCTAGGGCGCTTGAAGAATCGGGTTTGTCACTTTCTCTCTCTAGGTATACGCTTTGTCTCTCTAAAACTCGGAACCCTTGCAAAATTGGCATTCTTTCCCTTAAAACCCAGATGTTCGCGATCCCTGGTCGTAATCCTCGGTCCGGTATTTCAGGTGCCCGGCCGGGGATTTTGAAACGCAGCGCAGCTGTAGAGGGTTAATACCCGATCGAGGCCCAGAATAACCGATCGGATATTTTTGCTCTCTGGCCGGGACCCCTCCTGTTTCTCGACGTCCAAAAATGGTTTTTCCTGTCCTCTCTTAGCGATTTATCCGGCCGGGTATTATTACTCATGGTCGGGTATTTTGGTCCTCCAGCACCCTTCTACTCCAACGTCCTCCTTTTGACCCGAAACTCGTTTTCTCGCCTTCATGCCAACGCCAAGTCCTGAAATATGACATAAACACACAACCTAGCATGAAATCGGCTTAAAACGCGAGAATCGACTCTCAAACGGCTCAAGAGTAGAGGTATAAACATGTGTAATTATTGATCTATCAGTAGATTAATAACTTGGCGAACAAATCATCAATACAATCATAACGTCACCGCGAGAACAAAACCACTCTTCTAGTACATATAAGTAGATTGTAACAATAGTTATGAAGTTTGCGATCGGAATGGCAAAATGATGGTATCAGCATAATATTAAAAAAGAGAAATGCCACTTTGGTTTATAAGAATTAGTAAGAGCCCAACAATATGAATATGGGGTTCATTTAGTAGGTGATTAGAAGCTCAAAAAGTAAACAAGAAACAACTATTATTATAAATTATTTTTAGAATGAGAATGGCTCGTTATTCTATAAACTATTACATAGGATTTGTAAATCGAAACATTAACATTTAATTATTCATCAAAGTGGTCCTTTTCTTTCAAGTATACGTGACGATATGGTGTACCACCATGTATTAGTCCGAAAATAATATGAGAAAAATCATCACGAGTTATTTTAACGCTTGAACACGTATGTGCACTTTATAGTCTTAAAAAGTACACGTGTGTGCACTTCGTAGTGAAGACGGACAACGTGGCAACGAGCTACTTTCTGACGCAGAAGAAGCTCACCCCTAAGCAAGTGAAGTGGCAAGACTTTTTGGCCGAGTTCGACTTCGTCATGGAGTACAATCCAGGCAAGGCAAATTCCGTTGCAGATGCTCTTAGCCCCAAGAGTGCAACCACAAGCATCAGGCAGCCCATGTTTCCTTTGAAGGAGCGGATCGTCGAAGGCCTTGGCCATGACTCCTTCGCCAAAACAGTAGCGGAGTACATCGAGCAAGGTAATACTCGACGGTTTTGGATGAAGGATGGGCTCATCATGACCAAGGGAGAGCGGGTATTCATGCCAAGATGGGCCAACTTGAGGAAGGAGATCATGAAGGAGTGCCATGATTCCAAATGGGCGAGTCATCCCGACATGGAGATGTATATGAAGAAGCATACTTTTGGCCGCGTATGAGAGACGACATGGAGATGTATGTGAAAACTTGTCTTGTATGCTAACAAGACAAGATGGAGCAGAGAAGCCCGGCAGGCTTGCTAGAGCCCTTGCCCACGCCTCAACGACCATGGGAGAGTGTAAGCATGGACTTCATCATCGGACTTCCCAAAGTCGATGGATGCGGTTGCATCATGGTTGTGGTGGACAGGTTCTCGAAGTATGGAGTGTTCATTTCTGGGCCAAAAGACTTGACGGCAGAGGATGCGGCATGTCTATTCTTCAAGAACGTGGTCAAGTATTGGGGCATTCCTAGCAACATTGTGAGCGACAGAGATGGGTAATTCACGGGCAGATTTTGGCGAGAGTTGTTCAAGATCATGGGCTCAGACTTGAACTTCTCGACGCCATTTCATCCTCAAAGCGATGGACAGGCGGAGCGGGTGAATGCCTTGTATTAGGTGTACTTGCGGCACTACGTGATTGCAAACCAACGAGATTGGGTGAAGTTGATGGACACGGCACAGTTCTCCTACAACTTGCACCGCAGCGAGTCGACCAACACGAGTCCATTTGAGTTGGCGACAGGGCAGCAACCTTTGACACCTACGACGGTGGCAACGGGGTATAGAGGCAACAGTTCGGCAGCCTACAAGTTCGCTAAAGGCTGGCACGAGAAGATGGAGATGGCCAAGTCTTACTTAGCCCACGCTAGCAAGAAGATGAAGAAATGGGCGGACAAGAAGAGGCGGCACTTGGAGTTTGAGGAGGGAGACATGGTGATGGTAAAGTTCTACCCTCATCGCTTCAAGCATCTCGAGAACGTGCACAACGGATTGCTTCGCCGCTATGAAGGGTCATTCCCCATTGTGGAGATGATTAGCAAGGTGGCGTACAAGGTGGAGGTGTCGTCGCACTTAGAGATCCATCCGGTCTTTCATGTGAGCCAACTCAAGGCTTTCAATGAAGACAAGGAGGACGAGCAGCGAAGAGAGTCGCAGCGCACACCAACACTCATCACCAAGACACACGACCATGAAGTTGAAGAAATCATGGCGCGTCGTGTCATTCCTGATCGTGGCGTACATCCAAACTTCGTGGAGTACTTGGTCAAGTGGCGCAACCTTCCGGAGAGTGAAGCAAATTAGGAGAAAGAGCTCACGCTTTGGAAGAACAAGGACTTGATCGAGGTTTTCCATCAAGAGGACGCGACGAGGGCGTGGCGAGCATAGGTGGGGGAGGATGTCACATGTGGCAGATAACATGGCGCCAACAAGGTGGCAACATGTCGGCTGCACATGTGGCATGTATGGAAGACTAGTAGCATAGAGATGCTCCTAGGATTCTCCACCTTAATAGAGAGCTTAATGGTTCACTTATGAGGGACATAATGGGTGACATTTATAGAGTGCATAATGGGGGGACTTAATGGAGTGTATTGATGTAGAGGGACATTATGAGGGGCATTGATGCCTTGTATGAGGATTGAGGAGAGGCCTAAATAAGGAGTCATCTCCCTCACTTGTAACTCATTCCATCATTTTTTAGAGTAATACACACTAGAGAGTTCTCCCAATTCCTTTGTCTTTGTCCTTGTTTCTTTGCTTGCAAGTGAGTTGAGAGAAAGGCTGCCTAGCGCTCTAACGGAATTGAGAGCTAGGGCCGCACGATCGAGAGTAAGGTCGTGACAACTCCCACTAAGAAAATGTCGGCATTTCCATCAGTACAGTCATATTGTTAACTAACACCGTTAAAGAAATAGACGTAAATGGCTATTTTGTGTTTTAGGATAGTTCTGGCTATATTTGTCACAATTGTGAAAGTTATAGTTGTACAAGTGTATTTTCAATTTTGTCTTCTTTTATTGGTGGGCTTTAGTGCCTCCAATGGGCCAACTTAAATTCAAAGCCCAATACATAAGTAAAAAATAATATAAGTTATTGAACAGTAACATGATATATTAATATGTACATCTCATACAAGGCTTAGTTGAATTGATAACTATACTCTCCTATCTTTCCAACGTTCTGCTCCTTTGCTAAAGAAAACAAAGGAAAAAAGGGGAACAAAAGAAGAGTAGCAGAAATAGGAAAGCAAGGTGGTGGTGAACGAGCTTTATAGTTCGGCCCAATTCATCAATACTTGTGTTTCCTAGTTATCTGGGCCTTGAGCATCTCCTTGAGGCATACTTCATCTTTCGTAATAAGAAAGCATATACCTGCAATCGCTGAAGAAGAAAGTGTCTTCTTCTATTACTCATTATTATTTTATAAAGTATTACATAGGACCTGTAAATGGAACATTAATGTTTCATTATTGACCATGTTGGTATTGTTGTTTCCCGTTGACTAGCGCACCTGTATTTGTCAAAAAAGGAGATTAAAGGTCATCATGAGTTTGCTGCCCACAAGGCATCAAGTTAGTTTTCAAATTAAGTGAATATATTAATCAAAACATTGATGCTCCGTTTTATAGGTATTAAATACGTTGATATTTAGATATAGCCAAAATCAGAGAAAACTTTCATACTAAAAGAGTGTAATTTATAAAATATTCTACAATAATATTAATATTGTTAGCATCTAAAGGATACTCTCCATTTTCACAAAATAAAAAAAAAAGGTTAATCTCCATTATTAATGCAATAACACAAAAAAAAAAATTACAATCCTACTAAGTACCGGTGCTTTTAGATACAAGTTGAACTTGTACCATAAAGGTTAAAGTACGATATCAATTTGTATCATAAAAGAATTTGTATGAAAATGTATAGGTACAAATTGAAGTTGTACGATAAGTACAACATACGTATTCAATTTGTAATAAAAAAAAATTGTACCACAATGTTAAATACACAAATTCATATCATACCATAACAAACTCTTCAAAACAAAAAAAAAACACCAGTACTTATGAAAATATATTAGGTACTAGCTAATAAGTCGGCCAAAAGCGTTAGGAAAACTAATGTGAGCGTAGACGTACGTGGCGTATGGAGGACGAAACTCTGGCGCTATCTATCTAGCAGCATTTTGTGCAAATCATGAAGGCGTTACAGCTACAACAATAGCCATCGGGGCATGTTGGCTCAGCCTTGTCATTCTTGTTTACGGGCTAAGCTGACTCGGATTCCTTTTCCCACCAGTTCTGTCAAAACTTCGGGTTGTTTTGAATTGATTCATGCTGACATCTGGGGCGGTTATCAGTTGCCTCGTTGAGTGGAGCTCATTATTTTCTCACCATTGTGGATGATTTTAGTCGTGGTGTGTGGGTTTTTCTTTTGAAGTTTAAATCTGATGTGGGTCATCATATTATGTCATTCTGTCAAATGGAAGACTCAATTCGGAAAACAGGTGAAACGCATTCAAGCTGACAACGGTTTGGAATTCAAGACCTCTGTACTGCAGGATTTTTATGAAAATTCAGGCATTCTTATACAAACCAGTTGTACTGACACTCCCCATCAAAACAGTGTCATTGAACGGAAGCATCGCCACATCCTTGAGATAGCTCGCGCTCTTCGTTTTCAGGCTGGTCTTCCTTTGCGTTTCTGGGGCGAATGTGTTCTCACTGCCACCTATCTAATCAACCGTCTCCAAACTGTTGCCACTGGTAAAACGCCTTATGAGGTTTTGTTCGGCAAACCCGCTTCCTATTATCACATACGCGTCTTTGGCTGCCTCACTTATGGTAAAGATAATCATTGGGGGCTACATAAATTTGCCGATCGGGGGCGTGCCGGTGTGTTCTTGGGCTATGTTGCTTCTCAAAAAGGGTACAAATTTTATGATCTATTGTCGCATAAAATTATTGTGTCCCGTGACATTGTGTTCCATGAGAATTTCTTCCCATTTCAAGCTCAAGATCCCCGTGAGTCCCGTGACATTGTGTCCCGTGACATTGTGTTCTCCCCGCCTTCCGTGACGGGCTCCTATCTTAACCTACTTAACCAAACATCAAGTGAAGTAGAATCTCAATTTCAACCAAAAAAAAACAAGAAGAAGAAGAAATAAGGCTTCATGCCACCTGTTTACACCTAAAATATTTTGCCTTAAATATAAAATTTATTGCGGCGTCGCGCGAGGTTAGCGAACGATGTCGCGCAAGCTAAACAACATCACAATGGAGAGCGATGTCACGATCGCGAGTTCAGCAGTATTGCGAGTTTAGCAGCGCCGCGAGGGGCAGAGCTATGTAGGCTCTCCGAGAATTTTGAAAGTTATGTATAAACATCCAGATCGTCTTGAAATTTCGTATAAACTAGAGTTAATACCTTAGTTTGGCCCGAACTATAGGCAAACATTTTACATTGGCCTGTGATATCGGAAATTGCTATTATGGCCTGAACTATGTAGCATACTTCCTTATTTGGCCCGGAGGCGGGTTTGACCGTCAAATTAGACGGTCAACCGAGTTGACCGTTAGTCAAGGTCCAGCTCACTTGCCACATAAGATAACAAGAAATAAAAAAAATATTTACTTAATTTTTTCATTTTGTTTACTTTCTAATAATAAACAAAAAAATTAATTAAAAACCCCATATTTATACCCTCCCCCCTCACCTTAATCGTAAAGAAATTAATTTGGGATTTTTTAATTAAATTTTTCCGTGTATTTTTATTATTATTAGAAAGTTAAAAAATACAGAAATTAAAAAAATTAATTTTTTATTCTCTACTAGCTGACGTGGCAAGTGAGTTGGACCTTGACTAACGGTCAACTCGGTTGACCGTCTAATTTGACTGTCAAACACGCCTCCGGGCCAAATAAGAAAGTATGCTACATTTTTCATGCCAGAATAGCGATTTCCGATACCACGGGCCAAAATAGAAAGTTTGTGTATAGTTCAGGCCAAATTAAGGTATTAACCCTATAAACTAAGGCTAACTATATAGATTTGTTAGCATGTATCAACCGTTTATAAACTTTGGAGCAGCTCAACGGATGGAGTGTCTGATCATTTCCTCCAGGTATAGGGTTCAAAGTAGGGGTGGCTATACGGTCCGGTCTGGTTAAATTGGCCCAAATTGATCCGGTCCAGTCCGGCTTTTTTGAGAATATAAGGACCGAAGATTGGATTGGATACAGTCTGGTCTTGATCCGGTCCGGTCCCAATTCGGTCTTGATTTTATATTGAGATTGTGGGAATTTGAGTGGCCTAAGGCCTAAAAGGGTGAGGAGTTGGTTAAGTTTTGTACTAAGTGTAAAGGTTTGTGACCGTTTATGCAAATTACCCTTAAGTTTTGGGTGTTGAGCTCTCTTATCCGGTCTTTATCCGGTTTTTTACCTCAAATCTAAGCCCAAACATTGGATTGGATTGTTTACTATCCGGTCTCGGTCCGGGTTATACGGTCCGGTTTCCGGTTTTTCATCCGGTCCCGGTCCAAATAGCCAGCCCTAGTTCAAAGCCTTGTGCCTACTTTTTTAGGCTTTGAATTAAGGGTAAATACAATTTAATATCCAAACCTTTTATTTTAAACAATATAATAGCCAAACCTTTTCGAAAACAATCTAATATCCAAAACCTTTTATTTTAAACAATATAATAGCCAAACCTTTTCGAAAACAATCTAATATCCAAATCGTCAACTTTCCGTTCGTTTGACAGTTAGTTGACACTTCAAAAAAGCTTTGTTTAGGGGAAATTGTCACAATACAACTTTGTTTTCCTGTTTTGGCATTGCAGATGACTAAATATTTAGATATTCTATACCATCATGGTGGAGTCATGGACTTCTCGGGTTTGGAACTACGATATGTTGGTGGTTTTCAAAGAAGATATCGATGGATATCGATGAAGTGTCGTACTTCGACCTTTTTAGATGTGTCAACTAACAGTCAAATAGACAAAAAGTTGACGATTTGGATATTAGATTATTTTCAAAAAGATTTGGCTATTATATTATTTAAAATAAAAGAGTTATGGACTTCTCGGGTTTGGAACTACGATATGTTGGTGGTTTTCAAAGAAGATATTGATGGATATTGATGAAGTGTCGTACTTCGACCTTTTTAGATGTGTCAACTAACAGTCAAATAGACAAAAAGTTGACGATTTGGATATTAGATTATTTTCAAAAATATTTAGCTATTATATTATTTAAAATAAAAGATTTGAATATTAAATTATATTTATTCTTGAATTAAAGCCATATTAATCAGTTGACACACTATACCGACTTTTTAGTCTTTGAATTAAGGCCATATTAAACAGCTTCCTTTTAAAGCTGTGATCAATTTCATTATTTAGAATTCCTAGTTTATTTTTGGGAAGATAATGAAGAGATGGTTTTTCAAATACTAATACAAGGAAGTATTTCATTTTCATTTTGGAAAATAGAATGAATTATATAATATTGAAATTCACTATTAATTTGTTTGTTCCTTTTTCTACTCTATTCTATATTGAACATGCCATGATATTAGTGTAGATCTTATGTGAAAATGAAACGTGTTATACAACATAGAAATGCATTTTAATTGATTTTTGTCCTAATATATACTGAACCCATCATTTCAAAAACTTGTACTCTAGATCTTATCTTGAGCTATTTTTATCATTTTAGAAAGTACAGTTCAAAATATTAATAATATTTACTTTTTATTATTTTAAATAATTTTAACGTATTTTTGTGATTATATAGTACCAAATCCCCCCCCCCACAACCAAATCCTGCCTCCGCCCCTGTCCGCGAAACTCAACGACGTCGTGAGTTCAACGATGTCCCGAGGTTGACGATGTCGTGGAGCTTAGCGTTGTCCCGAGTAACTATTGGCGTTGCGAATTTGACAATGGCACGAGTTCAAAACCGCATAACTCAACGGTGTCGCGAGATCATTGGCATCGTAACATTTAGTGATGCGAATCTAAACGACATCGCGAGCTAAGTGATGTTACAAATTCGGCGATGCTGTGGAGGCAAACATAACAACGTTGTTTTGCCCAAATTAGTTTGGGGATCTGACGACTTCGCATCCAGGCCATGTGGCCGGGAGGTTTCTAACAACGATGTTGACTTCACGGGCTTGAGTGCTAGACTAGAAGGTGAACAATGTCGCAGCTCGAGGTGCGAACCAACAGCATTGTGTGGTTAACGAGGCTGCGAGCTCAACAATGCTGCGAGATCAACAATGTTGTGAGTTTCGACGATGTTGCATGGTCAACAACGCCGAGAGATCAACAACCTCGCGGTGGCGAGGGATGAAACAACAATGTTGTTTAATCAATGGTGGGCCTTGTTAGCTGCTGAATCCATGACGATCTAGCAACATTGTCGTAATTCAAACTGTGGTACAAAGTTGATTTGTGTGCACGTGACTTTTGTGCAAGGAAGTTTAGAGAACGAATGCAAAGCAGTTGAAGACTACAACTTCGTGGAGAAGGATCGATGGAGCACGTTGGAGACAAAGGCGAGGCGGTTTCACAGCGTGAAGACTACATAATGTTTTTGATAAAAGCACCGGAGCAAGAAGAGATGGGGGGACAACCAGAAATCAACATAGAACAACTCTATCAAAAATTTCATTTTCTCTGTAACTCCTTCGCGGAGCTCTTCTTCCAAGAAGGATCCCCATAGTCGTAGTAGTAGCATAGTCGCGTGTCCCAATAGAGTCTTTCAGTGGCATGTTTCGGTCCAGAAAGTAGATCCCCAATAAAAGAACAAAGTTAGCGGTGGCAACGGGGCGGATCGTGGCCAGGTACCCTGGATCCGTTGCCCACCCACCATGGGCCTCGGGTTTCCCCGTCCCCGGCCCAAACGGACTTGCGGGCCTTGTTGGATAACCATCCCCGTCCCCAATAGGTAATCGGGTGCCCGCGGGTCCATTACACCCGCTAAAAACATGAAAAAATTGAAAATGACAAAAAAATTCTGAAAAACTGGACACTTTATTCATACTGACTGATCTGTCAAAAAGACTTAAAATAAACAACCGAAAGCTTGCCAAGCTGCAATTAACGCCACTATGCCAGCAGCTCAGCAACAATAACCAAAAACAACATCTGTTTCGTGTTTGTGATAGAAATGATCAAATGAACCAAACAACCAAAAAGTATCAGCCGACTCTAAATTCTAAATGTCTAATTCTTATCCAAAAACAGTAGAATGAAATAGGTTCAAGCAACAGCAGCGCAACAACATTCCATCGAGGTTCAGCAACATCGAATCATTGAGCAATCATCCACCCGACCACCCCTGACCCTCATTTCAATCAATGTAAACCAACAGACTAGCTGACATCAATTGAAATTGTGTAAAGAACACACAAGAGGAATGAATCAGTTAGTAAAGATTAAATGAATAACACGTCTGCATCAACGACAACAAATAAAGAAGACATTTACCTTGGTCCCACAGTAGATTACCAATCAGTCTTCATGGGCAAATGGTGATCTCATTAAGGTGAGTTCTGGACCTGAAAAAGCAAAACAATGCAAATGTAAGTATTCCTCAATGAAGTAATACAACACACTATGGAAAAATGATCTATTGATCTTACCACCAGGTTCTGCCTCTTCCGCAGTTGTATCTTCGACTGTCATTGTTGAGAAGAGTCCCTCCAATGCCTCCACAGCAGCCTCCGAATCTGCAGAGAACCAGTTGAATGAGTTCATACTATTGTTAAAACTTAAACCAATAAACTTGAGAGTTTTAGTTGCATGTTACCTCGTTGCATGTCCTCCATTATCCAACTCCTAGTACACATCATTGCCTCCACAGTCGAATAATGCAGCCTGCTCCGGTGAGGGTCTAACAACCTCCCACCAAAACTAAATGCACTCTTAGAAGGCACATAAGTAATAGGGATTGCCAAAAAGTCCCTTGCAATTGATTGCAAGGTCGGATACTTCAGACCATTCAATTTCCACCACAAGAGCAGATCAAACTTTGTTGTGCGAGGAATGATATCCTCAGCAAGATACATATCCAACTCAGTTGTAATCAAGGGAGTCTTACTCTTTTTCCTTTGACTTACAAAGAGTTCAAAGTCAAGTTCAGTGGCAGAGGCAGATCCAGGACAAGTAGAAGAAGTTCCAGTTTCAGAACCAGATTTCTTCTCAGCTTTGGTTTGATAATCACGAATCAAACCACATATCATTTGCTTGATATTCTCAACAACCAAACCAGTTTCTGTATTCCCAAACTTTCCAACATAGTATTCAATCACATGGAGTTTATATCTAGGATCCAAAACAACTGATACAGCAAGCGCAAGATGGATATCATCCCAGTACTTATCAAACTTCAGTGACATTTGACCAGCCATTCCAAAAATCACAGGATTAGGATCAAGACCCCACTCATTCAGTTTAAGTCTGAGATCACAAATCTTGGGGAAGAACAGATTGGCAGTCGGATATTTGGAACCAGAGAACAACTCAGTAATCTCAGAAAAGATTTCTAGCTTTCCAATCACAGTAGAAGCAAATTCCCATTGTTCACTAGAAGGAACTGATGTGTAATGATTGTCTCTCAAACTCAAACGAAAGAAAACATCCTTGTAGGGAATAGCAACAGAGAGCATATGATAGGTGGAATTCCACCTAGTTGGACAATCAAGGACTAATTTTTTCTCAACAGACAGCTTAAGTTGCTTAGCAACTTCGAAGAAGGTTTGAACCCTCTTAGGTGTAGAATTCCAGTAAACTACACTCTCCCTAATCAAATTTATAGCATCCAAACCATCCCTTACAATCAAATTCAGAATATGAGCAGAACACCTCATATGAACCAATTTACCATCAATCAACAAGTCACTGCTCAGAAGCTTATTTCTCAGGTGGAAAATAATGGAATCATTGGCGGTACAGTTGTCCAATGTGATTGAGGACAACTTACCATCAATGTTCCAATCCAAAAGACAATCAAACAACCTATCAGCAAGCCTTTCACTAGTGTGAGGGGCTGGAACATACATAAATCTCATCATTATGTTACGGAGCTTCCAAGAGTTATCAATGAAGTGACCAGTTACTCCCATATAACCCCTCTTCTGATTTCTGGTAGTCCACAAATCAGTTGTAATTGAAACCCTCCCCAGGTTATCATCAATAATGGTCTGATATTTACCACTTTCAACACCATACAAACTCACAATGTCCTTTTTGACAGTGTTTCTACTAGGAACAGCGAATTGAGGTTGCAGAGAACAGCAAAATCGTTTGAAACCCACATGATCAACAAGACTAAGGGGGTAATCATGGACCAGAATCATGGAACAAAGTTCCTTTCTCGAAACCTCATAATTGTACTGAGAAACAGAGAGTTGAGGATTTCTAGAAGGTTGATAGTTGGGGCCACGTATTTTTTGAGAACCATCATGTATCCTCTTCTAGATACATGTTTTGATATGGTTTCTCAGGTGTGAAGTTCCATTAGTGGTTTCCCCGCCAAGGGGTTTACGACAGTACTTACACCTAGCCTTCATAACCACATTAATCCTAACACGGTTGAAGTGAGGCCACACATTAGAGATTAACTTACGTTGAGCTTCCAGCTCCTCATCATTACCATTAACCAGATTAATTGCATCAGGAGCAGGTTGTTCAGGTTAAGGTTGGACAACATTTTCAGGAACATTGGTAGTAGGAGCAGGGTCAACATTCATAACACCTTCCATCTGACAATAATCAATTTATGTGTTACTAATTTGATTATGCCTTAATTTAATTTATTTACATTCACAAAAAAACAAGACTAAACTGGCAAACAAGACATCATTTGTAGGCTTGCAGCAAAAACAAGATTACAGATTTACAGTTTAATTCTTATTCCTTCTTAGCATTATGAAGTCGTATATTTTCAGTTTTTCACAACAAGTTCCACACCAATGAACAAAAATCTCACTGACAAATGACAATAGACTGATGCTCAAGAACGGGATTACCTTCTTCTCGCTTTGAGTTTTTTGTGGACTGTCGAGTAACCAATGACAGTGGACTGATGCTCACAGCTCACTACTCAGTGCGCACTCACTCGCTCTGTTGCGATCCAGCCCTTGAATAGCGATTCAAACGAGTCCAACCTGGCCAAAAAAAAAAAGTGAACAACGAAAAGAAAATCCTGTTAGAGTTCGATTTCATGCATGCATGTCTATATAGACATCACTAACCCAGAAAAGTCGACACGAGTTCAAGCTCCTTACCCTCGATGGACTGGACTCTGTGTCTCTGTCTATAGGCTCGGCGCAATCCCTCTGTCTCTGCTCTCTATGGTCTGGGGTGTTCTGTTCTGGATTTTAGGAGACGGGGAGATGGTGAGAAACGAGCTCTGAAATTCCCCCTATATAGTTGTACAAGAGTCGAGAGTCAGTACAGATTGTGGGGATACAAGGAAGATAATCGTCAGAAAAGAAAAGAAATCCTAATTAACTTATCTGTAATCGAGGATTCGGCGATTTGAACTCCAAATGAGTCATTTCTGGACTGTGCTCGACGAAATCGTCGTCGGGTGGTTGCAATTTCAGCCATGCAATTGGTCGAATGGACAAATTGGAGACAGATCCTAAGGAAACTAGGTGACATTTAGCGATTTTGATGAGGGGAAAGGCGAAAAATCGGCCAGATCGCGATATCCTAGCGATCTGATCGCTAATTGCCAGAGAGGAGGCAGAGAGAAAGAAGGAAACTAGGGTTTCAGATTTTCGATTGGGGAAGTGAAGAATGAGGATGGAGGCAGCTATTAGGGTTTCTTCTGAAGGGTAAATGGAATATATATATGGTTACTCAATACGGCGTCGTTTTGGTATACGGGTAATCCGTCGGGCGGGTCGCGGGGCGGATAGTTTACAACCCAGCACCACCCGAAACCAAGTGTTGATGGGTCCCAGGTTCCCCACCACCCGTTGACGGGCCTTGAAGGCTAGACTGCTTGGGCCCTAATCGGGCGGGTAACCGCTAACGGGCCCCGACCTCCCAAGCCTAAACAAAGTAGACTATAAAATTCCGCATTAAAAAATTATCCTCAGAAAGTTTATCCTATGTCGGTCCTTTGGGAGTTCTTCAAGCTCTAGCGGATGGGACAAAACTTCTTTCAAAGAGAATATTTTTCTCATAAGCGGAGCCAGAAAAAAATGTCCATAAAAAAGACCCTTAATGTCGGTCTTTGATTCAACGCACTTCATAACAAATAAGGGCTCTACCAAAGTTTGGAAGACTGTGGTGTGCCTCCGACCGAGGATAGACGACAAGACTGGTCATCTCAAAGTGGGATTGGTCTCGCAACGGTTTCATTTGTGAAACGGGATCTTTACAACAATTTGGAGAGTTTTTACACATTAGACCGGGAAAAGATAGGGGAAAAATAGACGGGCATCAATGCATCCTTCCTTTTCCTCTTACCTTACTGAAATTAATTCCTCCTTCCTTTCTTCATGGTCACCTCCACGAATAGGTTTATATGAGCGTAAAAAAAACGTAGCGGCCTATTTTCTAATTCAATAGGGATTCTAAATAAAAAGCATCCAAAAGCAGTACCTGGCATACTCCTAATAATCAAAAGAAAAGGTCGGATTCAACTTCTTGTGTATAAGCAGAGCATCAACAATCCTTTTTGTTACCAATTACAAATGGTATAAACTAATCGAGATGTTGACGATGTGTCACTAAACTCAAAAAGAAAGAAGAGAAAGACACAACACTCTCTTTCCTCTTGGGAAAAGAAGGATCATCTCTATATCACCTATTCTTTGCACATGATTTAATACTTTTTGGTGAGGCATCGATGACTTTTCTCAGTTAGGAATGTATGTAAGAGGAAGGAATACTGAATGATGAAAGATCACGCCTACTTCATTTGAATGGTTTTCTTAGAACCAATGGGAACGTAGATTCCACAAAAAATATCAAACACCCACGTTCGAACATTGATTGGAGAGGTGTGAACCGAGTAACAATCATCTTTGATTGTCGTCTTGATGTCAACAGTCAGTGGTGCATCCGATCAAACAACACCATAAAAGTTTTCACTGCGAAACAATCAAATCAACATCGTCGTAATAATTTGGCACACCGACTATCGATATTTGGTTTCGCATGAAACACCTTCTCCGTGAAATATAATAATTCTATGCAAATATATTACATCGGTTTTTATGGTATCAAATCCATAAATATTAGTTGACTACATTTTTTATTGTAACACTTACATATTATTCTGCTAAACTTTTTGAAATTTACAAAATCATCCAATATTTGAAGGTCGCTTGGATCTATAAATCCAAACCACCAATTCAATATATGCAATTCATGTATTTACCAAGAAAACTCCTATGCGAAAGTATTCATAACCAACTACCAAGAAGGTACATCTTGATTCTCCACGCATACGCAAAAGGGAGCCCTCGTTTTCTTAAAGAAGAGGGTAGAGAAGAATCCATCATTATAAGGATAAGAAACTCTCTCTACACGCTAGTACGGCTTCTCCCAACTTTGATGATACAAATTTTTTATACAACAAAGGAAGGAAGTCAAGACAATCTTGGAGAATCATGAATTTGCCAAAATTCTGCGATAGAGGCGTCGAATCTCCGCCTCCGTAAAAAACCCTGGATATCCATTTCATTCTACATTGATCAACAAGTTTCTCGCGACCTAGGGAGGAATAAAAGCTACCTCGCCAACTTTGAAACCAATCATAGGGAGCATCCCTTAAGTACTGCAAAAGTTTCCCCATCTAGGGCACTTCGTCATATATATCTTGTTTCCTTGATAAACTTCACATAAGGGATGCAATCATAGACACAGGAGCTAGCCTCTATGCAATGCCCATATACGTCTACAAGGCACTCAACCTCAATCATCTAGAGTAGATAACCATGGAGATCTCGTTGGCCGATTACACGATTCATTTACCTCTTGGAATGTCTCGGGTATGCAAGTTTGATCCTTTGTGTTCTATCCCGAGTTCATAGTACTCGAGATGGAAAGAGATAGAAATTAATCTGTCATTGTTAGAAGGCCTTTCTTAACTACATCCAGTACATTAATCGATGCCTCTCAACATCAAATCATAATGAGAATCGATAATGGAAAGTACATCATTGACGTATCTAATCCGAATGTCACGAAAGATGTGTTTTCTCGCCAATCGGGCCCTCATTCGGAAGGTTCCAATTGAGACTTCTTGGTCACTCCTATGTGACACTATCGAGAAGGGGTTGCTACGACCCTTTCAATCGACATAGAAAAGGAGGTTGAGTTCACATCTCGGGAATTTAACGAAGGGAATTCACTGTCACCCGACAGCAAAAGACAATTCAAGGAGATGATACAAAACCTACACGTGCCTGTTTATGAGCCACCTTCCGGTGCCCAAAACACCATTCATAAACCATCTCTCGAATTACCTCTACCCTAAAATTGGGGTGGAGAATGGCCAATGGAGCCCAATTGGTCGTATAACTAAAATAAGACTGGCATTGCCTAACTCAAAGGCATAAAAGAGAGGACGCTACATGGTAGGCAAACTATGATTTTTGTAACTTAAAGACTAAAAAAATTTGTTGTCGGGAGATATCCCATGTTGGCTTTTCAGTTTATAGACATAGCTATTAGGTTTTGACGTATCTTGAATAAAATTGGTCGGCCCTAGCATAGGGGACGCATCTCATTGAACAAGGTTTGTGGGATGACATAAGGATGATATCACATGTGGTCCTTGCATCATAATCAATACTAAGCCTTGGTACTTATTGATTTTTTGAGATTTTCAACGAACAAGTGGTTGGATTACCCAGCAACAACGGTCCTAATCAAAACCAATCCACACAACCTAAATGGCTTCGGGATAGGAGGAGTGGGCGCCATTTCCTGTTTATCGAACCTTACCTTCTTAGCTAGTTTTGTATCCCGTCTTTCCATCTTCCATCCCTTCCACCCATCCATGACCATGTCACTTTGACGTGATACCTTCCTTTGCCTTCCTTTACTCGCCAAATCTTCTTTTGCAATACCTTTCCCATAAACCACAACTAGTATATCAATAAGCTTTTAATAGACCTAGGCAATGTTCTTGTACTATTTGATTCCTCATGCGTATGTTTTTTTTATATAATTTTGAAGGTACAAAGCAACCTAAGAAAGATTGGATCAAGCTTGAAGAACTTTTGAGGACCAAATGAGCTTAAAGGAGAAGTTTAAGGAGTTTTCACGAGAAAGAAGTTGTCCAATGACGAGTAACTCAACTATAAGTTGCTAGAATATGTCAAGACGAGCCATAAGAGAAAGAATCGACCCAATCTGAAGAAGGGATGCACGGCGGTCCAAGCATCAGGTCCAACCTCCGGTCCCTTATGTTGCAGCCCAAATCTTCAAGAACAGAATTCCACATATCAAGAAGCCAACCCACAAAGAAATAGAGCGACGGGTCCAACCGACACCCGCCGCCTTCCCTATGCTTTGTTGACAAAGTTTTCTTAGTCTACTAGGTTTGGGAGACTCTTTTCTAGACGGTTTAGGATGTTTTAGGTCGGATTCTCCCCCTATAAATAGAAGGCATGACTCAATTAGAAGAGTCATGTTGCACAAAAACACAAATCTATGTAACGCTCTACACGAGTGCTTAGCCTAGTTGAAGTAGGGGGTCTGCAGCTAAGGAGATGTCATCATCAATGGTGGTACCTTCCTTCTCCTCTATGTAGTTAGTGGAAATTGATTGTAATAGGATGTGATCTTGATTATTGTTATGTGAATTAATGCCATGATTTCATCTCATGCTTGTGTTTGTCTATGAGAACTTTGATGCCTATGATTATGTATGGATGCTTCTTGTATTCGATGCTTATGATGGTCAATAATGTTGGAAAAAATCTCAATGTACACATGTTCTTAAAAAAAATTCCCAAAATACATAAGTTATAAAAAAATTTCTCAAAGTACACATGTTTGGCATTCACCGTTTTTGACAAACGCAGTGAAGGTGATCACCGCGTTTGACAAAGACGGTGAATGTTTCACCGTTTTAAAATAAAACGGTGAAGTATTCCCCGTTTCGAATTAAAACGGTGAAGGGTTCACCGTTTTGGTCTAACACGGTGAATACTTCACCGTTTGTGTCCAAAACGGTGAAGCGACGCGGATCGCTGACGTGGACAAACGCGGTGTATTCACCGCGTTAGACAAACACGGTGAATACACCGTGTTTGTTTACGTCAGCGATCCGTGCCCATGTGCTTTCACCGTGTCCGTTGGATGCGGTGAGGGGCGGATCGTGGTTTTCTTCCCACGATCCGACGCCTCACAACACGCCACGTCCCCTCTGCAGGGACCGTTTTGGGGAAAAGCGATGCCTTCACCGCGTCCCTCAAACACGGTGAAGGCTCTCCAATTAAATGTTGCGCAGGCGCCTCCCCCCTTCCCCCAACTATAAATAACCCTCCCCCCTTCACTTACAACTCACACCACAACCATTTCACTTCTTTCTCCCTCAATTTATCCGCTCTAGTCTCGTTCTAAGTATGCTCTGTGGTTGCGGCTAAGTCCGATCTTCCACATCAGAAAGAATTACTAGAGTTTGACCCTAAAGCCCCCGTCCAGCTAAGTTCCCGTCCCTTACAAACCTAAACCCGTCGAACCTCTGTCCGGCTTCCGCCAAAAAATGGACGAAGAGGCTCTTCGTGTAGGTTTTTGGTTTATGATGTTTTTTAATCGAAACAATTTGATTTTGTGTTTTTTTTATCAAAACAATCTCTGATTTCATTACTTTTTTATAGATGGGTGCCGAAATATACGATCCTCGATTGTATATCCATTATGGCCCAAGGGATGCGAGCCTCTTAACCGATCAAGAAGCTCATCGCTCCCGTGCTATTTGAGATAACAATCCGGTAATTTTTTGAGTATTCTTGCTTTATTTTATTATTTTCTAAGGTTTTATTTTGCTTTATTTAATCTAATAAATTGATATTTTCCCTATTTTTTTTAGGAATCTCTTGTACCCGTGGTTCATAAAGGGACCAATAACTTGCCCGCTTGGCATCCAAGGTTGGAGCCCTATATAGCAAGGACCGGTTTGGGAATGTTGCACCATTTCTTGCGGATCGAAATCGACAACGATCTGCTTACGGCAATGGCGGAACGATGGCGTCCCGAAACCCATACATTCCACCTTTCGGAGGGGGAAATGACGATCACCCTCAAAGACGTGGCGATCCTCACCGGGCTTCCTATTTCTGGAGATGCCATCATTGGTTCCACGACCAAACCCGAAGGAGGTTGGGGGCCGCTCATACGTGATCATTTGGGATTCGACATGCCGACCACCACACCAATTCAAGGACGGGGGCATCCGCCATTGAATGCGGGCCAAGTGTCGGTCCCGTGGCTGGTATCTCACATCCAGCAAGAGGTGGAAATCAATGACGAGACACCGGAAGAACAAGTCGAGAGCTACGCCCGCATCTACCTCATCGGTTTGGTGGGTGGATTTTTGTTCCCCGACAAGTCCAACCGGTGGATTCAAGGCATATGGTTGCCATTGCTCACTGGTGACTGGGATGCAATTGGAGAGAAGAGTTCGGGATCGGCCGTGCTAGCGGGCGTATACCGGGAGCTGTGTACTTGCTCGAAAGTTGGGGCAAAGCAAGCTGGTGTTGCGATGTTCATCCTACAACTGTGGGTATGGGAGCATCTTCCAATGTTCGCACCTCTCGACCCACGTCCATACCGGAGAAACGATGATGAGCTAAACTTTCTGCAAAATCTCCCCTACGGTGTCAAGTAAGTTTATTTCGTACTTAGCCTAATTTAAATTTTATTACATGCTTAGCTATATTTAAATTGAATTTATTCCGTACTTAGCCCAAGTTAAATTTGATTACATGCTTAGCTAGATTTAAATTGAATTTATTCCGTACTTAGACCAATTTTATTTATTATTTGCTTAGCTATATTTCAATTAAATTGATTCCGTACTTTTACTTACAAGGTGGATAGGAGCAAATACGAATGACCATCAACCTGAGCATTCGTTACTGTTTTATCGTTCTGAGTTAGATAAACCTTGGTGGAATCAGGTAATCATGTTTTGTCCATATTTGAACAAGTTAAATTTTATCAATGTAAATGGTCGTTAATTCCAAATTTTGAATGAATATAGGTTATATGGGATCCATATCCACGTGAAGTGTTTGAGCTGCATCATCTTAGACACCCTCTAGATCACGAGAGGTGGTTGTGCAAGGTGCCATTGATCTGCTGGCACATGGTGGAATGGCACCTACCCGATCGATCCTTGAGGCAATATCGAATGGAGCAACCAATTCCACAAGACCCGCCTCAAGGTTTCAGGGAGCTACATGCTATCGACCTCTGACACACTGCAAAGAACTGGCTCCTCAAGCATCAGTTCTACATCAACATCTGGGAGAATCGATCCCAATGGGTGGTGCAAGGGATGCCGGAGACGATACCGATGGGCTACCACGATGGGTACATGCAGTGGTATCGGAAGTTCACCATGAGATGGGTGTCAAAGCAAGGTGCTGTGATGGGTTCGTTGGTAAGTCATCCTAAACTCCCTCATTCTAAAATAAATTTATTTTAAGGTTTAGTTAACAAAATACGTGGACTTCAAATGCAAGCGGTAATGAAAATTTAAACAAGCGATCAATTTAGTAGCAGGATACAAGTAAATGCAAATTAAGATAGTGGTTGTCCTGGGCAACGCCTCTTGTCGTGACCAGGTTGTCTTCACTTAGTGCATTGCTTCGGTCCCCTTCTCGCCCGTTCAACTTGATCCATCTCATTGTGTATCCTTTCAACTCTAGGACGGCCTTTGGTGCGTTTTAGGTGCAACAGTGGGATAATCAACTTTCCAGCGTATATAGGCCAATACGCTTCATCTGGCATGGGGCTCAAAGCTGCATTATATGAGTTCTGTATCGCTTGTTCAGTATAGTAAGGACTCACCAGGCTGTTTCTGTTCATGGTTATTGACTTAGCAACCGCCATTGCATGTGAACAGGGTATCCTTTCGTTCTGATACTTTTGACAAGAACACTCCCCTAATTTGTAGTGCAATTTAACCGTTTGACGATTGTGACCACGTCTCCCTCCACCCCATATACCTGTTTCCACAGCGAATATTCCTTCACTGCGGTTAAAAAGAACAACCTTATGCTTACTTGATTTTTCATCGTTCTTCTGCATTTGAGCGAATACGTCATGTGCTATTGAGTGACCTTGCAACTCCCTCCATATAGCTTGCTGTAGCCGAGAAACTCGCCACTCGTTGACCTTCCAGTAAGACATCTCCACGATGACAAAAATAGGCATCGCTCGAAGACCCTTGTACACATTATTTATACTTTCTCCATGGTTGGTAGTTGCAATGCCCCATCTGGCCCCGTTGTCCATATGGAACGTCCACATGGGCAACTCTTGACCTTCAGCCCATACTGCTCCAGCTCGGTGGGTCTTACGGATCGTTTTCATCTTCTGCTCGTACTTTTTTGGTTGATGTGCAACCGCTGAAAGGTGAACAAAATCGAAACTGGTCAATACATGATGAATAACATCAGCTTAATAAACACAAACTTAAATCGCATAAGAAAAACATTAGTACCTGCATTTCAAAGTTGATTTTTGATGTCTTTCTTCTTCCCAAATTTGTGCTGGAAATTGGCGAGCCAGTGTCGAATGCACCATCGTCATCTCCATCCCCACTCGTCGGGAAAACCACCAATAGCATTCCTAATCCCCGCATGTCGATCGGATATAATCGTAATATCTTCCCGCTGTGTCACGTGTTCGTTTAGTTGGTCAAAGAACCATGCCCAACTTAAGCTGTTCTCCCCTTCCACTAATGCAAATGCAAGCGGGAAAATCCGCCTGTTTCCATCAACGCCAGTTGCAATTAGAAGACATCCTCTGTACTTCCCAGTAAGGAAAGTTCCGTCAACCTTAATAAAAAATTAGGATCTAATTAGTATGAAATATACGTAACAGAAATTAATAAAACGCTCGAAAATCGGAACCAGTTGGTAAAATACCTGAATAACCGGTATGCAGAACCCAAAACCGTCAATGCATGGTTTAAAAGCCCAAAAAATACGATGGAACGTTAGCTTCTCCTGTACTCGAACTTGATCCTCAGTGTATACATTGTTGTATACTGGGACGAAAGCAGTCCCAGGATTGGACTCCTCCATTGCTCCCATAAGTCTAGGGAGTAAAGCATACGAATCCTCCCAATCACCATACACCTCAGCCATGGCTTTCTGCTTTCCATGCCATGCTTTTTTGTACCTTATCGTGTAAGAATGTCGATCCTTCACCTCTGCCATGATAGCTTTCACCTTGATATCTGGTTGTGCTTCTATAAGGTGCTTAATAGTTCTCCCAACTTTCTTTGCTTTTAATTGCCTGTGATCTTGGGAAAGTATAGAAGAGGAGCATGTGTGGATCGTCTCAGCTTTGCGAATCACCCAAGCACCCTTTCTCTTCATATTTGCAGCCCGCAATTGCCACGTACAACCCTCTGCATCATGCTTGCATATGACATGTAGTTGTTTACTGTCATAATATTTTACCTTCCACTCGAAATTGCGCCTCAACGCCTCTTCTGTAAAAGCATCCTGCACAGCGTCTTTCGATGTGAACGACATACCCACCTCCAAATTGGCCGTCGGATTGTACACTGGCATAGGGACAAAGTCGGGGGGATCATTCTGACTATGTAAAAATTGAGTTGGAACCTGTGTGTAATATGGCGTGGGTGCCTCACGAAATGTCGTCTCATCCTCGTTATCATCAGTATCTTCCTCCTCCTCGCTCACTGATCTCAAATCTTCCTCAGTATCCTCGTCGCTCGACTCGAATGGATAGCTCGGGCCAGAAGGATCAACATGACCACGATCACCAACATTGTCTTCTCGCTCATGTGAAGTACGACCTGATCGAATGGTATTCTCGATTCAGACCACTCTGGCCCCCAAGCAGGCCATTGAACACCATCAGCCTCAACAAATGGGGCTGGTTGAGGAGGTTGCGAGTATTCTTCCGATGGCACCCATCCTGAACTACTACCTCCACCGTAGTTGCTCGAACTACCACCCCATCCGTACCCTCCTGCAAAACCATCATCATAAGAATACTGGTGAGAATGAGATTCACCGACCGCCTCGGTCTCAACATACACCTATGCAAGCCGGACTTGGTTATCGCTTAGGAATTGTAACATCATCGTAACCGCGTCATCATCGTTTATGACAACTTCTTGGAACACGACCCCGCCAGCACTCTTGTCTGGATACCGGTAAGTAAGTTTGCCAAGTCTCGTCTGTCCGCTCGTACAAACCCTGTCTGCACAAATATCACAGAGTTCTTGAAAATTGAATCGGGAATCAATTTTCAGCATAATGGATTCGCCGTCCTCATAATCAATGCCTATGTCAGAGTTTGTCACCCTTCCATTCCACCGAATAGTAAGATGAAACTTCTTGAATTTACCCATATCTACAATTTACAATAAGTATCTATTAGCTTAAAGACAGTAAAATTAACCAAAATCATATTGTACAACTAATATTATCCATCTCATAACTAACGAACATAAATTCAACTAACTAACAACAACATTACACGAAAATTAAATCATACTATAACTAACGAACATAAATTCAACTAACTAACAACAACATAATACGAAAATTAAATCATACTATAACTACTAAAAACATAATTAGACTATAATACGAAAAGTCTCAACATACCGAAAAATTTATGTTCTGTGTATTATGCTCGATTTTGGTTGCTGAAATTTGAAGAAAGGGGGAGTGGTTATGTTTTTACAACTGCTGGTGGTGTGCTACTTATAGGAAAATCTGCCTACTATTCACCGTTTTTGTCGAACACGGTGAACACCATCACCGCGTTTGTCTCAAACGGTGAATAGTTGGTAGCTGTGACCTAATTTTCACCTACCAGGGGTGGGAAACGTGGGAAAAGATCACCGCGTTAACCTACAACGGTGAAAGTATTCACCGTTTTTAACTAAAACGGTGATGTATTCACCGTTCTAATCAAACGCGGTGAAAGCATCACCGTTTTAGATGAACGCGGTGAATACGTCACCGTTTTGCTTTTCAACGGTGAAGTATTCACCGTCTTTGTCAAACGCGGTGATATCGTTCACTGCGTTTGTCAAAAACGGTGAATGCCAAACATGTGTACTTTGGGAAAAAATTTTATAACTTATGTATTTTGTGAATTTTTTTTAAGAACGTGTGTACAGTGGGATTTTTTCCCAATAATGTTTCTATAGTATGAGTGCTCTTATACCATCTATACCTATGATTCTATTGTATTCTACTATATACATCATCCTTAGTTATGCCTAAATTATCAAGAAATTACCTAGTGAGAACGCCTAGCTAGCAAAAAAAAGTACTGGGTCTAGTTTTCTCCCCGTCTTCCGTGACTTATATGATCATTTTACTAATAAGAGATAAGGGCTCCTATCTTAACCAAACATCAACTGAAGTAGAATCTCAATATCCAAACCCAAAACAAAAAACAAGAAGAAAGCAGAAGAAGGTTTCCTGCCTCCTCCGTGAAATGTGCAAATGTATTACATCGGTTTTGATGGTATTACACCCATATAAATTAGCTGAATACTTTTTTTTTATTGTGTCACTTAAATATCAAACTGTTAGGAAATTTAAAAAATGATCCAATATTTGGAGTTCACTTGGATCTATAAATCCAAACCAAATCCAATTTATGAATTTATCAATCCACCAATCAATTTATCATATCCTACATGTGTGCTCTCGCTCTACATTGGCTTGGAGCAACCTTAGCATGGATTGGAGCGAAGAAACTTCTTTTCTAGAGGAGCGAGATGTGCTCCTAGCATGAACCAGAGGTCATCTTCCTTGCTTGTTATCTTTGGAGTTGGGGGAGGGGAGTTGCGTTACAGATCCGTAATCCATTTAGGGTAACAGATTGTTTTTAAAAAGAACTCAATAATAAAGTATGCTTGTTTCCCGCTCCAAGAAATCATGTGTTTTGTGTCTGTTATTTTTATGTGATTTGTCATTTGTGTATGTTAAATAGCATTTGTGCTAGTTCACTTAATCAAATCGATTGAAGTGCACCAGTATTAATTGAAATTGTGTTAGTTTCAGACAACTGCTGAAATAACCGACTTAAAATAAAATTGTATGCTTTTTTAGAAAATCCTGTATTGTTTTTAGAAAATAACCGACTTAAAATGAATTATTCCTGTATGTTTTTTTTTTTTTTTTTTATGAAGTATTCCTGTATGTTAACTGACTCTAAACAACAGATACAAAATTGACCGACCATTTGGTTTAGTAATGTTTTTGGAAACGCCAAGAGGATCAAAGTTGAGACAAAACATCACCTAGAACTCAGAGATGGTATGGAATTTAGCATGGGTTTGCAAACGCTAACACGGGAGAAAGGACGCTAGCTAGCAAATCACAAACTCAACCCTTCCAATGAATAAACATATATATAGTTCAGATTTAACTATCATAATACGAGATCGCATAACTTGCATTAAGAAAAACTGCTAACGGGAATGACAATATGTCACTTCATTCGTTCTTAGTGCATAGCCGAATGAATTTGGAAGAGGGGAAAGAAAAAAAAAGAAACGAAAAAAAAATAAGCTAACATAGAAAGAGGACATTCTTGCAAGATGCAACTGCTCCACCACAAGAAGAAAAAGAACGACAACGACAACCGCACCAGCACAGCATGACTTAGAAGCACTTCCTGTGGACGATGGAGGGGCCAGACTCATCGTACTCTGCCTTGGCGATCCACATCTGTATTCAGTTGAATAATATCACATCAGTTATTACACTCCACATATCATTACTTCATTAGCTGTTACTTCTTTGCTACAACGATATCATCAGAGTATTATAAGACGAACCTGCTGGAAAGTGCTGAGAGATGCCAAGATGGAGCCTCCGATCCAGACACTGTATTTCCTCTCAGGTGGGGCAACCACCTTGATCTTCATGCTGCTGGGAGCCAAAGCAGTGATTTCCTTGCTCATCCTGTCAGCAATACCTGGGAACATGGTAGATCCACCACTAAGAACAATGTTGCCATACAAATCCTTTCTGATATCCACGTCGCACTTCATGATAGAGTTGTATGTAGTCTCGTGAATCCCAGCAGCTTCCATCCCGATCATTGAGGGCTGGAATAGGACTTCAGGGCATCTGAAACGTTCAGCACCGATGGTAATCACTTGTCCATCAGGAAGCTCATAGCTCTTCTCAACAGAGGAGCTGGTCTTTGAAGTTTCCAGCTCCTGCTCATAGTCAAGGGCTATGTATGCCAGCTTCTCCTTCATATCCCTCACAATTTCCCGCTCAGCTGTGGTGGTGAAGGAATAGCCACGCTCGGTCAAGATTTTCATGAGAGCATCAGTCAGGTCACGGCCAGCCAGGTCGAGACGAAGGATGGCATGAGGGAGTGCATATCCCTCATAGATAGGGACGGTATGGCTGACACCATCACCAGAGTCCAGAACGATACCTGCACACAGGAAGGTAACAAGATTGTCAAGGTGAAACCCCCAATAACCACTTGTAAATACCAGCAAGCCAGCAGCTTGAAGTAATGTGCTTATTTGCAGAGAAGCATGGACTTTCATAGTTATTACACCTCTATTCATTCCCGAAAAGACAACTTTATGTACATTTTAATTCACCTTACCTCTGTTAAAAAAACAAATCACTTTCTGCCTTGACAATCTAGACATCTTCGATTGGTAGAGCACCAAAATGAACAATCATAGTCAGCTTTGTTACTTCATAAAGGTATGTGGTCATCACATTTGATCAAACTAATTCCTATAGTCTCATTGGCCATCATATGGAACACAACAATAAATTCAATTGAACATGCTGATTTAGGACAACTCACCAGTTGTACGACCACTGGCATAAAGGGAGAGGACAGCCTGAATAGCAACATACATAGCAGGAGTGTTGAAGGTCTCAAACATAATTTGGGTCATCTTCTCACGATTGGCCTTTGGGTTCAGAGGTGCTTCAGTAAGCAGCACAGGGTGTTCTTCTGGGGCAACTCGAAGTTCATTGTAGAAAGTGTGATGCCAGATCTTCTCCATATCATCCCAGTTACTTACTATACCATGCTCAATGGGGTATTTCAAGGTCAAAATACCTCTCTTGGACTGAGCTTCATCCCCAACATAGGCATCCTTCTGCCCCATTCCAACCATCACGCCAGTGTGCCGTGGACGACCCACAATGCTAGGGAACACAGCCCTAGGAGCATCATCGCCAGCAAACCCGGCCTAGAATGCGACAAAATGTATCAGCAAACACCACCACTGCTTGGCATCCTCAAGATAGCAATCTCAAAGGAAAATCCTTCTAAAATTTAAAATACAGTACCTTGACCATTCCGGTTCCATTGTCGCAGACGAGTGGCTGGATATCCTCACCTTCTGCCATCTTCTATAAGCTGACACAGAATACCAGCATCAGAAATAGAGCAACAGAATAGGAAAAGATGGCATGCATGAGAAAAGTGAGAGAGCAGGAGCCAAAATAACATGAGCTCATTATTTCAAACACACTAAACATAGCTGAAATCATTGCAGCTAAATTATTGGTCTACAGAATAATAAAAGCGTCTATAGATTTGCAAATTATAAGACCAAAGGACATCCTCACTGCTGAACCATGTAGATTACTCCACCTAGAAAGCCTCATAAACTTGGCAGATGCTTCCTAACTAAATAAGTGAGACATAAAACACAAAAGCTCAGAATCAAAGATAGAATCCATGCCAGCATTGTTTTTTGAGACATAACTGGCTAAATTACTAGATCGGATCCGGAAATCTTAATCGGATGTTACAGTCTCTCGTGCAAAAGAAGGTAACCTATACTATCAACATCCACAATGTATCAAAACCTGAGCACACAGACTCGAAAAGGGACAAGAACAATCGCATAAAATTTAACAGACCACATTTGGGCCAGGAATGTTAAAAATACTTTGTTAAACAGTTTCCATTATACAAGGGCTAACTCACCACTCTAGGCTGCTCAAGGGTTGGAAATTTCAAGAGCTTGATTGAAATAACCAGTCTTTTTTTCAGTACCCGGGTGAATCCAACACGGGGCAAGATCCAGATATAGAAATCTGATTCCATACCCAAGCACAAAGTTGAATTCAGTCGCAATCTAGATCTATAGCCCGCGTTGCATTGCATTGCGATTAAAGAAGGAGCATTGGAAGGTAGTCTTTTTAATATCTAAAGGATATCCCAGAGCCGAACCATAAGATTCGCCGATTTCCCCTTTTTTTCTTACTCTTAGGGTTACAGGGGACCATATAACCTCACCTTCCAGCCAAAATCAAGAGCAGGAACAAACACATCGCTCAATATCAACAGATCAAAACCAACGAAATTGATTGCCACAGCCCTTAGCTAAACAAATCCAGATCTGCGCTTCGATTCATTCCGATACGAGACAATGCAGGTCAATAAAACGGCGAACAATTCGATTTTCCCGGGAACCAAACAAGACCACGGGAAAGATAACCGGAGAATTGAAAGATAGAATGCGAGAGGGGAATTCACCTGAGGAAGGGGAGCGAGCGACGAGGGTTGTTTATGCTCTGCGCGATTTGACGGGAGAAAGTGGTGGCCGGTTGGGATTTCGAAAAATGACAGGAGGAAAGGGGAAAGTGTGGGTGTGTATTTATTTGTATATATATATATATGGTGTGTGTGCACTGTGCTTGGCTGCCTTCTATTTTTATACGGAGCTCCCGCGGCCTCTGATTTGATTGATTTTTCAATTGGAAGAAGCCGATTCTTCAGGACGTGTTGGCTGCATCGACAGCCATCGGATGGCCAGATTTGGATTTAATGGTCGGCAAGGATATGGGCGTGAAATAGGAAAATGACGGGAAGTGAAAAAAAAAAGAAAACTAACTCGATGATGAAAAGTAAATATGGTACAACTACAAGGTAATGTTGGGGAAAAAAACAAAAGGTGAGGTGGAGACTTGGCCTCCAAAAGTTCTATTTACATATGATCTTTGTCGAATCGACAACGTTAATCTCATAAAGTCAGGAATTGGATCGGGAATTTGGGCCAAATTATATGAAAAATCACGATTTAGATCGAACCGAATGGTTTGATCCAGACTGTAAGAGCATAATTATAATTTGATTTGATAGGTTGTCTCCCCTGTAATCTGTTGTCTTGGACGATCTAGTTTAGTATAAACTATGGTTAACTAATCATTCTCTTGCCACCCCACATCCCAGGCCACGAAATAGACCCTCCACTCACTCTCGACATTCATCTCTCAATTCAATCAACATCTCCCCCCTAAATCAAAGAATCTTCTTTCCCTCCCAACCATCCAACACCAGAGACCATGTAGAAGTCTTCTTTCCCTCATGACTTGTTCATCAAAATCTGTAAGATTACAAGTCACGGGAGGAAAGATGTTGGGAAGGCACTTTCGTGTTGTTTAGAGAGGTTGGATATGAAGAACATCTTTTCAGTCATAATTGACAATGGTACATCCAATGACATTGCAAACAATTGTTTGAGGAACAAGTTTGAGGGGTGGGGTACAAAGTTTGGAGGTGGAAAGTACCTACACATGCGATATTTTGCTCATTGTACTAATCTAATTTTGTCTGGTGCTTAGAAGGATATGAGCATATATATTAGAAGGGTGAGAAAGGTAGTAAAACGAGTATGATCTTCACCTACTAGATTGGAAATTTTTTTAGTGTGTTCAGATATGTCAACTAAATGGAATTCGGCACTTTCATGTTATAAGCAACAATTCCTTATGATGAAGCTTTCCATGCTCTTGTGGGGAAAGATAAGGATACTTACCTGGCTTGAAAGCCCAAAAGTACAAAAATGAAGAAATTGGGATCCTAGAACATTCTAACTGTATTAACCTTAGATTGAATAAGTTGGTTTACATAGTTGTTGTGCTTGATTCGGGGTTCAATATGGGCTAACCACAACATGTTTTGAAGAAGTTGTATGGGGATAAAGGGGAAATGAATCAATAAAAGAAATGGATTTTGAACTTGTTGAGTTGTTTGGATATTATGAAAGAAGGGTGTGGCAAACTCCGCCACCACAACCACAAATTTAGAGATTATGAAGAATGTTATCTTGTATTTGATTCGAAATTCATACCACCTGAACTTTCTGAATTCAAATATGAGCTTGAAATGTACCTGTCTCATCCTTATGAAGGTGGTGTTGGAGGAACCCAACTTGAGTTAGATGGGTTGAAGTGGTCGATGACACATCATACGTGGTATCCTTTTTTATCTGAGATGGACAATGATGTCTTTAACATCTCAATGCCTACAGTGCCTTCAGAGTTGGCCTTTAGTACTAGTGGGGGAAGTCTAGATGACTTTAAGAGTGCTTTACACCCTCAAACTGTCAAAGCACTTATATGTAGTGAGGATTGGCTTAGATCGAGTTCAATCTAGCATTTGGAGGAGGGAGGAGAGGATTACGAGGATGATGAGTTGTAGACTTGAAGTTGTCGGTTGGTAACTTGGAAGTTAGTTTGTTAGTTGTTATGTTATGCTGACTTTTGAACTTTGTTGTTGGTGATAGGGCTGGGAAAATAGACCAGACCGTTAGAAAAACCGTGGTCCAAACCGTACCGCACAGTTTGGTCCGGACCGTAGACCGTTAAGTATGGTCTGGTCTGGTCCACGGTCTGTCTTATTTTATGTTTTGATCTCTTGGTCTGGTCTGGTCTAGACCGCGGTTTACCGGACCAAACCGTGGATCCAACCAACTTGTCAATACGTGTTAACAGCTCATTCGGCCACTCTCCCAACTCCCACAACAACACCCAAGTATCAACCTTAGTTTTGTGAATCACGTCCCTCCTTTATTCACAACCACATTTAACCAGAGAGTATAGATAATTGTGTCTCCATATGGCATTATGTTAATGTTTATGACGTTATGGTGCAAGTTGGGATGCTTTTATTTTGTATCTTTGTTATGTACTAAGATTTAGGGTATCAAAATTATTCATGCATGTTAGGATAATGTTTTAAGGCAAATAACAATTATTTCTCTTGGTATTGGTTAGATTTTTTGTGTGGTAGACTGAACAAATTATTCATTTTTCGTTGAGTGTGGTCTATCTGGACCAAACCAGACCGAACCAGACCGCACAGGCGTGGTCTGGACCGGACCGTATAGTCTATGGTCTGGTCTGTGGTCTATACTTCAGCCTCTCGGTCTGGACCATACACCGTATATATGGTCTGGACCAGACCGCACCGTTTCCCAGCCCTAGTTGGTGATGATGGTATACCAAGTTGTTTTCTTGGTTAGTTACAAGCTAGTATTTATTGTTGGACAGTACAAGTTTTGATGCTTATGGTATGCTTGGTACGGACCGTACAAAATCAAATTGCACTGCACATGTGTGGTCTAGTTCATGGTCTCTATTCTACCCACTTGGTGGCCACCCATCAAACTTTGATGGCCAAACATCAGGGGTGGAGACCTTTATTTTCACAAACCATGAAAACGAATTAACAAACAAACAACCCTCTTCAGATATGTTATTAACCCTAAGAAAAATCCAAATCTTCTTATTGTTGGAAACATTGAGATGTGCACTCGGATCTAGCTATAGTTAGTAATGGCAATGGGGTGAGGCGAGTATCTCAATAGTCAATACGCATATCCATCACTTATCAAACACGGATCAGTCAGGTAATGCTTGCGGTACAAATCATAACATGTCGAGTCATTTCACTATGTTATTTGAAGCATACAAATACAAAATTTTAACTTTTATGATAAAACAAAGTAAAAACACTTGATGGATAAAAATAGGGATAACAAAATGATTAATTGAGTGTAATTAGTGGAACAATCCAGTCTTGCACCTATTTAAAGTTTCAATGGGTGAAAATATGATTGAAAAAAATCAAAATATAATAAATATAAATAGATATTAAAGTAAAACAATATCGGTTGGATCAAAACGTAGATTAAGTCAGATGATGTCAATCAAAAATAGTGCCTATGTTTGGCCCGCCTTTTAGAAGTGTTTTTCGTTTTCAAAAGTTGAAGTAGGGCCAAACACCTCTAAAAGCTCGACTTTGGAAAAGCTGAAAAGCGCTTTTGTATAACATAAAAGCAGAAGCTCCGATTTGGATATTCTGCGAAAAGATTTTTTGAAAATACAAGATTATCTTACCATATTTTAATTTTATTTCAAAAATATAATTTTATTTCATTTTGAAAATAAAAAAAATATAAAATCATATTATTTAACATTAAAAAAACATCTAAGAAGATCCATTTTAACTACTTTTTATTGTTCAGAATTTTTATTCATAGTTTATATTATAATTCATTTATAGTCATTTTACACAACTTCTCATATTAAAAAGCTCATATAATAGTTTTTCAGCCAAACACTCAACTACTTTTTTTTTTAAGTAATTCTCCAAAAGCTCCAGCAAGAAACTGCTTCTGCAAAAACTACAACTGAGCCAAACTAGCCTAGTATCCATATCCCACCCCACACTACTGTAAATTGAATCACGGTAACCAATAGGCAGTGGCAGCCCAAGAATTTTATATATGGGTGTCCTCTTAAAAAAATATAAATAATTATTAAAAAAGAAAATACCCAACTCTTAGAAGTTAAAAAATTCCATGATGTATTCTCATATTCTGAAAAAATTATAAAATACATTTGGTGTTTACACTGCTCAACAAATTTGTCTAAGTATATCCTACTAGAAAAGCATTGACGAACTACGCATATTCGACTTCTAAATTTGTTCTTAATGTAACTCAAAGCTGAAAATACACTTTCAACACTTGTCTTACAACCAAAAAATCAATACGAATTAAGGGTAGCTTGTAATTAGATTAATTGTTAGGTTTTGAAAATAATTAAAGTTAGAGAATATAATTTTGCTATTACACAATTCTTAGAATAGAACAACAAAAAAGTTTAGCTTAATGAAAATAATATTTATTAATAATAGTAGTGTCCCGGATTTGAATTACCCAAACTACCACTTATATTCTAATATGCAAACTACAAACGAGAGTATGAAAATCATTTTTTTTTTCAAATTTCGGAGTGACTCGAACTATTAATTATAATTTTTTGTCCATACATAAATTACTACCGGAGCTTTTTCAAAATTTAGGGGTGTCCCGGGACACCCCTAAAGGTCCCTGGGTCCGCCCCTGCAATTAGGTGTCATGATATGCAATATAATTACGAATTCCACCCTATAAATTACACCCAACCAATCCTCTTCACCGTGTAATCACCATATTTCATTTTTAATTTCCTCCAGACCTCCACTGTTTTCACCTAAGGTAAGGATTACTGTTCGCAAAAGTCAAAGCGATTTTTAGCAAGTTTACTGTCAGACAGTCATTGATGCTGCCTGCCTTCTAGGGATGGCAATGGTTCGGGTTGGGGCGGGTTTTGTCAAACCCAAACCCAAACCCATGGGTTTATCTGCCAAAAAAACCCGGGGTAAAACCCGCTGGGTTTGAAAAACTCAAACCCAACCCAACCCGTTGGGTATCCGTGGGTTCATGGGTACCCGTGGGTTTTTGTGGTAAAAATTTACAATAACAAATTTCTTTCAAAATAAAAGTTTAACATCAATTTTCTCATACAAAAAACACCAATCTAGAACATACAAGCAAACCGCAAATTATCAATACAAATTGTTCAAAATTAAAGATAAACATCTAATAAACAACAAGATTAATTGAAATCTTCTTCCTCGTCTAATAAGTTTGTTCACTATCCACTCCATAATATCAACTTCATTCTAAACAATTAGAAAGAACAAATTATACATGTCTCCACAAACATAAATAATATCAGTTGTTTAAAGAAGATATATTATTTAGGATATTAAATATACCGGAAAGGTAATTATATGTGTGGGCGGGTACCCATGGGGCGGGTTTACCTAAACCCAAACCCAACCCAATGAATAGTGTAGCGGGTTTAAACCCGAACCCGGCCCAAAACCCGTCAACACGGATTTTACCCGCGTTGACCGGGTTGGGTCGGGTGGGTACCCGTGGGTTCGGGTTTTGTTGCCATCCCTACCCTTCCACGCCTAGCAAACATAGATGTGAAGCAAACGATTGCCCACTCCACCCGCTTCTGCACCCATTTTCGCAGACACAACACTATGCAGAACCACTTGGCAACTAATAGAATTCCTACCAGAATGGACACAGATACTTTTGAGAACAAACAAACAGCCGTGAAATAAATTTAGCTGCTTTTAAAAAAATTCTTTTATGGTCCACATTTCACAATGTTTGTTATATTTTAAAATACAATGAAATGAAAATTTGTGAACTATATCATCAGACTTGTCTTGCAAAATATTAATTTCCATGGTATAGAAGTTAAATTGAATCATTGTATGTTTAAAAGAACTAAAGTTATAATAAGGGGCTTGCTATTTGCCGCCAAAAAAATTGCTATTTGCCGCCAACTAAAAAAAATAAGTATATATGTACATCCTTGGTTAAGAAGTTTCACAATCTACAACATATTCAACTTTCAGCAAACATATTGAATCAGAAAAAATCGACGCTCGCCGGAAAACCACCGGGAAAGCCCATCCTCGACGTAAACTGCGGACACGCATCCATGAATCATCACTAAGCATGCGCGTCAATTTTTTATAGTTTCGAACAATTTTTCCGACGATTTGCAACGAACAGACGGTGGGCCGGAAATTTTTCCGGCAAGTTTTCCAATTTTCCGGCAAGTTTTCTAGTTTTCCGGCGAAAAACACGGTGGCCCGAAAAAATTTTGCGGCCGGTGCGCCGCCGGGCCGAAAATTTTTTGCGGCCGGTGCGATGCCCGGCCGAAAATCTTTTTTGGCCCGTCGTCGCCCCGACCGCAATTTTTTTTCGGCCGGCCGACGAACACGCCGCCGGAAAAATTTTGGCCGGCGTGTTCGGCGACCGGCCGAAAAAAATTTGCGGTCGCGGCGCCGCCGGGCCGGAAGAAATTTTCGGCTGGGCGTCGCACCGGCCGAAATTTTTTTTCGGCTCGGCGGCGTTCCGGCCACAATATTTTTTCGGACCACCGTGTTTTTCGCCGGAAAACTGGAAAACTTGACGGAAAAATATGAAAATTTACAAATGTTGTTTAAATTTTAGTAAAATGTTATTTATTTCAACATATGTCTTGTTTTTTTTCACGATATTTGTTGAAATAGGCTAAAAATGTTATAAACAAACGCATCCATCATATGTTATTCTATTAAAATTGTACACAAGAAAAAGGATTACGCGAAATATCTTAATTTTCTCATAAGTATATGACTATATACTACATAAATATTTTTTTAGATCCGAACTTATACTAATAGTTGGAACACGGGTTGGGTCGGGTTCTACGGGTTGTGTAATCCAAAATCCAAACCCAACCCAAAGGAGGAGGGTTGTACAAAAGAAAACCCTCACTCAACGCAAAACCTTCGTTTTAGCGATAAATACGGGTGAGTTGGTTCGGGTTGGACGGGTGTGTCGGTTTGCGGGTGTGTTTGTTCACCCCTAGTTAATGGTATCCGAATTTATAGAATGAAAGGAAGGGAAGGAAGGGAAAATTCAAAATTTGAATTCCATTTTTTTTTTTTAGTTGGCGGCAAATAGCAATTTGGTTGGCGGCAAATAGCCGTTCACATCCGTTTCAAAAGAGTCATTACTCATTACACAAAAAAAAACAAATTTTCATGTAGTGAGAGTTCAATGGACACACTAGAAGTTTAAAAACTAAAACAATAAAAAACTAGGGGGACTAAACTGACATTTTAGTCGGGTTAAATTAAATAAATGGGTATGAAATTCTTATTTCATAAATAATAAGTGATGCAATAAGCTAGATGTAAACATATAACCAAGTGTTCATTTATCCAACACCTTTACCAATAGGGCCAAAGGCAAATCAATATTTCATTTTACAATACACCTTATATATATATAGATGAAATTATAAAATTCTCGGGAACTCGAGGTCCCCGACTTCTCACATCATTCTGTCCCTATATTGTAAGCTCTGTGATGTATAGGGATTAAGATTGAGGGATCTGTGCCAGGGAGAGGCCAAGCGGGTTTGGCACTTATGTTGTTTCTAGCAAAGTTAGGCGTTCACCCGAAGCTCGACCAATGGGCCAAACCGGCGGGTTTGACCTGGGTGTTTGGAGTTTTTGACCGAATCCAGGTTAATGGACAAATGAGCTACATTCTCTGTATAAACCGTCTCGGTGCCTTTTGATGGTCAAGTACTATTCGAAATCATAAATCACGACATTTTTGGAGCCCGGTAAGGAGTTTGGGTTTGAGCTCAACCGGTCTGACTTTCAGGGGTCAAAACCAGGTTGACAACCATGGTATAAATAGAAAGTTAGAAGAAGAAAGGAAAATGTGGCTTTTTGATGAATGAAAGCACGTGGGAGAGGGTGCATAAAAGTTAGTAGAGATCCACATGACAAAAAAGGTTCCTTTTTTTCTTTCTACCAAATTTAGTTATAACAAAATTCCTTAATACTTTCTTTGATCTCTCTAGACTCTAGCTTTCCACATAAAACATAATAAAATAGTATTCAGCAAAAGTTTTCTAATTGTATTAGTTAACTGGTGGTATTTTTATTTTGGGTAAATACAATTTAATATCCAAACCTTTCATTTTAAACAATATAATAGCCAAACCTTTTCGAAAACAATCTAATATCCAAATCGTCAACTTTTCGTTCGTTTGACCGTTAGTTGACACTTCAAAAAACCTTTGTTTAGGGGAAATTGTCACAATACAACTTTGTTTCTTGTTTTGGCATTGCAGATGACTGAATATTTAGATATTCTATACCATCTTGGTGGAGTCATGAACTTCTCGGGTTTGGAACTACGATATGTTGGTGGTTTTTCAGAGAAGATATCGATGGATATTGATGAAGTGTCGTACTTCAAACTTTTTTGAAGTGTTAACTAATGGTCAAACAGACAGAAAGTTGACGATTTGGATATTAGATTGTTTTCGAAAAGGTTTGGCTATTATATTGTTTAAAATAAAAGGTTTGAATATTAAATTGTATTTACCCTTTTATTTTAACTGGGTTCATGATGTTCTCCAACCCTATGAAAATTTGATAAACTCATCGGTAAGTAATTTACGATTTACGGTATTATTGGAATCTAGCGAAAATGGTTTTCCCAAGAGGGAAAATTTTCATCATTCTCGCGTATTAAACTTTTAATAGTTTTCTTTTATAACCCACAACATCTCCACGGGACATAAGTTGAGTGCTGACGGAACGAGATCAAATTTGGGGTTACTTGAGTCCTTTGGGCCATCCACGAGAATCTCTATTAAATGCCTCCAAAAATACCATAACGGATCTTAGTTGGGGTCTAACACCAGACTGCCATTTCCTAGAACGAGCAACCTCTTAAGAATTTTACCACTAGATTATCTGACGTTTGGCAACTTTTAATAGTAAGAGCCAACTATTTGTGGGTTTACAATGCCTATGTTTGGCTCGGTTTTTAGAAGTGCTTTCGACTTCAAAAGTTGAAGAAGGACCAAACACTTCTAAAAGCTCGGCTTTTGAAAAGCTAAAAAGCGCTTTTGTATAACGCCTATGTTTGGAAGTGCTTTTCGACTTCAAAAGCTGAAGCATGGCCAAACACCTCTAAAAGCTGGGCTTTTGAAAAGCCGAAAACGTTTTTGTATAACATAAAAGCAAAAGCTCCGATTTGGAGCTTCTGCAAAAAAAAAAAAAAAAAAAACAGATTTGAAAATACAAGAGTATCCTTACCATATTTAATATAAAAGAAATCTAACAAGATTCATTTTGATTACTTTTTATTGTTTAGAATTTTTATTAATAGTTTATATTATAAGTCATTTATAGTCATTTTACACAACCTCTCATATTAAAAAAAATATTTTTAATAGTTTTTCTGCTAAACACTTAACTTTTTTTTTTTAAATACTTACTCTAAAAGCTCCAACTATAAGCTACTTATTCAAAAGCCACATGAGGGCCAAACTAACCATCAATTGACAATAATAAATAAACTAGCGTGGGCCCCGGCCATTTGACCGGAGGAAGATGAGGTATGAAATTTGATAATGTAATGGGGTGTATAGCTTATTGTTGCATTTTTTTTTTGAAACACGTGATAAAAATAGTGAATTTTAGTAGGAAAGAGACATGAATGAAACAACGAATCAAACTATAGAATTTCGAAAGGAAACTGAAAATGTTTAAGATCGTTTTAATGTTAAAAATAACCAAATAGATCTTTCTGTTTAGTTTCTCACTAACAAATACCAAACGATTTCCTATAATATACACTATAATTTAATCATTATGATATCAAATAATTACATAATATGTATTTGAAATGATAAAAATTGGACTAATTGGGTTGGTCGAGGTTGAACCATTGAATACCTTTAAAATACATTATATTTTAGCCACTAAGATATAAAATAATAGCATAATATATATTATGCTAGAGAAAATAGCTTGTTTTAGAATGGCAAACTCATGATGTTCATTTGTTTTACTTGATGGATAAATCCCGTGTAGGTCAGGCCCATTCAACTCTTTTATTCTATGATTAGCGGTTAGCCCATTAGAATCCATGCACTAGTTTATGGTTAAATTTTTTTCCTTTTAGCAATAAAAATGAGTATTGTTTTTTGCCTTTATATATATATTTTTTACCACCACGGAGAAATAAAAGGACTTAAAGAAAAAAATTGACGCTCCTGGACCCGTTTAAATCCGCATGTGTACGGTAAGTTGGCCCGTTCCACATAGGAAAAAGAAAAAAATTGACACTCCCTATTCTACTCTTTCTACAAACGCTCATGGAGCAGGGAATTTGAAATGGGGGAAGGGTTTTTTCCTCTCTGCGATTATATGTTTTTAATTTAAAGAGATACAACAAATGTACTTAGTGTGATTGGTTATGATCTTTGCTTTTCTTTAAAGTTGTCATGGTTCGAATTCTAGTAAGTGTCTTTTTAATTTTTTAATGAATAAAAAAAAGTAATTGTGAAGACCAGAATGTCCTTCCAACTTTCACTCTGGATGCAGGAAATTTGAAATGGGCCTTCAAGTTTTCTCATTTGGCTTTTATTTATTGTGTAGATAAATAAAAAGTGAGAATATAAAGAAATGGTAAAAAGGGAAAAGGAACAGATCCCTGTTGTAGCGGTGGTAGCAGCTTAGCTATTGACGTGTGGAGTGGAGTATATAAATTGTTGGATCGGTTGCGTTGCATTGGATCCTTCGCCCCTACAATCCATCCCCTTCTTTAACGTCTTCTTGCCAGCCAGTATTCTCTCTCTCTCTCTCTCTCTCTCTCTCTCACCTGGACTGGATCGATCTGCAGCTGCTGGAATTGAATTCCCCAAAACCGATCCAACTTTTGGCAGCTTCTGCAAACCGATCGCTTCCCTCATCGTCTCCGATCGACACCTCTCTCTCTCTCCTCTGGGTTCGGTTCTGATGAACAGAAGCTGGGTCGCCTAAATTGGGTTCTTTTTTTCGCCATCTCGGCTGAGTAGTATTGAGATCGGATTAATTGTTGTGGTCAAATTTTGGGGAATTTCCGGTTTCTTGTAATTTTCCCCCTTAGTTTGATCCATCATGATGATGAAGGCATCAGAATTGAAGCCGTTATCAGTGCTGGCCCAGGTACCGAATCCCGAGGAGGAGGAGGAGAAAGAAAAAGAGGAGAAGGCGGTTCTTCTTCCCAAAAAAGATCTTCTCCTTCTCGATGCTCCCGCCCTAATCCTCCGCCATCCCAACTCCTCCTCGGCGACGGTTGCGGAATCCGATAGCAGCCAGGATCCGCCCGAGTCCGAGATCCTCATCGCGCCTCCTATTAACCCACAAGAGTACTCTTCTCCGTCATCATCGGCATCGAGCAACAGCGACGACGACCGAAATCGTCGCCCCAACGAAGACGGAACGCCGGTGCAACCGCTACAAGATCTGCGTCGGCAAGGGGGAATAGTACCCAGAAGCATTTTGGTTACGGCTCCTAAACTGAAGGTGAAATTGGCGTTTTCCGGAGGAGAAATCGATGCTGATCAAGAAGAAGATGGGATGAAGACTCCCACTTCTCCGGCAAGCAAAATCTCGCCCATCCTTTCCTGCCCGCCGGCTCCCCGGAAGCCGGCGTCTCGTCCGATCCACACCAAGCGCAAATTGGCCGCCCGGAGAGTGCTGTTTCAGGATTACTCCGACGAGATTGAGTCCCTGTTTTCTCCGAATATCGCATCGGATCTGCCAGCTTCCGCCGGCGGCAAGATCAAGAAAGTACGACTACCTCGACCCTAGTTTGTTGGCTCTTTAGCTACCGGCGGCTGGGCGGATCTAAATCTCTAACCCACAAATGAAACCTCCCCAGCAGCTGCTCTAATAGAGTAATTAATTAATACTCTTCGATGGTTGATTAGCCCTCCAACCCGTGATTTGTATGTGTTACATGATCTCCTTCTGTTTTTCTATGGGGAAAAAAACGGTGGAGGTGATCATCAAGTATATTAGTAAATCGGTGAATTGATTTGATATATAGGGGCAGCACATTTAGCTTAATTGTAACTTTAGTAATGTCGTCTCGTGTTAATTAATTTTGCTTCTGTTTCTTCTTTTACTGTTTCCTTTCTTCTTAACTTTACATATGTGTGCAAGTATATATGCATAGAGAGTACTGTTTCCATCTCGATCTGTCATTGATGGAATGAAACGTGCACTGCTGCAAGTTCCTTTTATCTGAAGCATGCCTGCCGGCCTGCCGGGGGGATTAAAAGGATTGGTTTTCCGGTCTGTGAAAGTTGGGAGCTGAATATAATTAAGGGGTTGGAGTACACTACCATTAACGGTACAGATTTAGAGATGCTTGATTTAGAATCTAATTAAGCAATACTTAATTTGCTGCAACAGATGGAGCTAGAAAAAAGCAAAAGGTTAGGTTGGGTTGGGTTGGGTGAGAGTGATGATGGCTTGCAAGTTACGAGAGAGTGAGGGAAAGAGAGAGAGAGAGTGAGCGTCATTATGGTTGATGATGGAGAATTGATAAGCAAGCCATGCCATCGCCATAGGATCCTTTTTGGAGCTCGCTAGGTGGGTGGTTGATTAATTAGTTGGATGGATGGATCCACACTCCGGACCACACAACACCAGACCCATAAGAGAGAGAGAGAGCAGCAGCAGCAGCAGCAGCATGGAGTGGGAATTATGGTATGGGTGGACTTTAGATCAGTTTGTTCATCATAATGCTTAATGCCTCTCCTTCCCTCCCTCGCCTCCATAATTCAGCCCACAAGGATTATCATCATTATAGTTATAGATCCCATCCATCCATCCCTCTTTCTATAATATTATATGTAAAAGCACATTTATGCTTCTTTTTTTTTTTTTTCTGAGCCAAATCTCTTGTCGTTTTCTTCTCTCTTTTGTCAGTCAGTCATGTTATTCAGTATTTCAGTTGACTTTTGTCGTTGCTCGTCAAGGGATCCAATGGAGCAGTAGTAAGAGCCTGTGACTGAGTGGTGCAGTAGTCTACTCCTAGGTTGGTTAGTTGGTTTTTACGTGTTTGCTTCTGCCATTTGACTTCTCTCTCTGCATCTTTCTCCTTCTTATTCTTGTAGAAAGGATAAAAAGAAGGTGGTAGTTACTAGGTGTGGTGGGCGGGTGAGCAAACCCAGGCAGGCAGGCAGGCAGGTTTAATCTTTCTTGACAGCACAACCACAGGATTCAAGTACTGGAATAATAGGAATTTTGGGAAGGCGTGGATATTCCCCCTTTTCTACTGCATGCATGTGTCATTGTGTCTTCATCAACAATATATATATATATATTATTATCGCCATAACCTGTAAAAAATCAAAGTACAAAAAAAACTAAACATGTCCTCTCTTTTTCCCTCCTTTTTCCACAATTCCAACGCCAAAGTCACAAACCCGATGCAGCCATTAGCTTGCCTTCCCCAACATCAGATATGTACACTTATTCTCCTACAGATTTCAGGATTCGCACGTCAAAATTATATGATATATTAACATTTATGCGCTTCAGTATAAATGCTTGTTTACCAATGTAATAGGAGAGAACATATTTCGTTATCATTACTAGGGACGAATTATCCACTGGAACCCAAATTACCATGGCTTAGTTGATGTAAACAGCTTGCAAACGGCACTAAACAATGGAAGTGAGATCGCTGGAGGTGCATCCGATCGATGGATTTAACAAGTGTGTACTGGCATATATGATTGACGCAACTTTTCCTTGTAGAATTTGTATCATCAAGACATCAACTATAACTTGTAAGAGACACATGATCGATCTTTGATTTTCCAGCATCCAAGGGAAACAACGCTCATAATTGCAATGTGGGGAACACTCCAAAAGTTGACTATTGAATGTGATAGCTAGGTGTAGGGCTGTCACTCGGTCGGTTTCGGTTAAACCGAAAACCGAAATCTCGGTTTTCGGTTAAACCGAGACCTGACCTGTGACTACCGGCCACCGACCGACCCTGGTACCTCGGTTATCCGAAAACCGACCGGGCGGTTTCGGTTAAGGCACGGTTTAACCGGAGCAAGCCAAAATGACAGCCCTTAAACTCATGTTCGGCTGATTTTCTTCTCCTTCTCCTTCTTCTCGCTCTTCTTCTCCTCCCTTCCTTCCTCTCTGCTACCCAGAAAAAACAGAACAACACTGGCTTCTCCAACAGATCCACCAACAGATCTTCTTCTCCTTCTCCTTCTTCTCCAGAGACCCGGCCGAATTCCGCCGCACTCTCCTCGCACCTGGCGATCTGAGCGGTCACCGCCGTCGCATCCTCAACGATCCCGACCCTCCGTCCTTGAGCACCAGCGAGAACAGCGGCGGGACGACTCCGAACAGGGCCTTGAGTGCGTCCTTGATCGACCGCGGCGGCGATTTCGGGGCGATGTCCCTTTTGGATCCGATGATGGGGCGGTAAGAATCGACGACGAGCAAGCTGTGGAGCGTGGCGGCGGCGGACTGGACGACGGTGGGGAGGTGGCGGTGGGTTGGCGGCGAAGGGCGTGGGTAGGCGGCGGGGCGTGTGTAGGCGGCGGGGCGCAGGGGAGGTGGCGGTGGGTTGGCGGCGAAGGGCGTGGGTAGGCGGCGGGGCGCAGGGGAGAACGAAGGCGACAGACAACTAGGGTTTGGGGGTGTTTTAGAGTAGGGGAAAACGGCGCCGTTTCATCACCCTCGGTTAGCGTCGGTTAGCCGGTTAACCGGCTTCGGTTTATCGGCTAACCGCGCGTCCACTCACCCATTCCGACAACCGACCGACCCTCTATTTTTTCGGTTTCCGGTTAGCCGCTAACCGGCGGTTAACGGTTAGACCGGCCGGTTAGCCGCTAACCGGCAACCGAATTGACAGCCCTAGCTAGGTGTACGTAATTATAAACATACCTTAATGGTCAAATTACCATCGGACGACTGCGATGTTTGCGGTATGCAAATGCAGCATCAGCATAACCACCTTTTGCTTGGATGTTGTCGCTTACGCCCACAACCCTCCAGTAAAAAATCGGATGTTCAATGAGCGAGACATATGAATTAACCCGTTTTGTAGAACAACCAATTATTTTATTAAGAGAAACTAAGAGGAACAACTTTTTCTGAGAAATGATGTTGTCTGGTCCATACCTGGTCATATATACGGTTTATTCTGGATGGAGGCAACTCGTTATTTGGAATTCTTAAATTGTTTGTGTTGTAGGATGTATACTATCGAAGTGAGCTCGTGCTTCTTTGTTTTGTCAATTATACATATTTAAAATTTCATTAGGCAAAAATATGATTGAAGAAAAGTTAAAATATGACAAATATAAATATAAATCGAGGAAAATTAAAATAGAATGGGTCAAGAATGGAGTGGGGTGAGATGAGTCGGGTCAAAAATAATAATTCATGTCCCGTCCTATGCTACTGTGGGTCGGGCAGTACCCGCTCCAACATGAGTCAGATCGGCCCATACCATTGTAATAAGAACCGAATCGGATCACCAGCTGGACTAGTAAAACCACCAATTCAGCTAGAATAGCGGTTCGACCATTTACTTGGATGGTAAGGATGAACCGAATGATTTAATATGAAACCAGACAAAACACATTCATTTACTAGTCCACTAGCTAGTTCGTTATTTTACCCGACGATGCGGGTTTAAATTATTATCTCTAATCTGCTCTATTTTTTCCGGCTTTCAATTTTTTCTATAAGGAAATTTTATTCCTAATGAGACTGGCCGTTAAGGTAAAAACGGTTCTGGCGTCATAACTCATAAAATATCCGAACGCTATTACAACAAGTCAACAAATCTTCCATGCATGAAACATTTTCTGGTTAAATCTCAAGTATAAATGTGTCATCCGAATGGGATTCCCAGACAGGCATTTTCATAATTGCACTTTGGTAGCGTTGCACACGGAACTGCAATGGAAAGAAGCTGGCAGTGGCAGGAACTACTACAATTAAGAATAGATCTCTCTGTTGGCTGACAAAATGCATTACAATAAATAATAATAACACACCAAATTCCCAACAACTGAGATTTTGCATATAATGGTGGGTTTTGATTTGAAGACAAGAGAAAGAGGCGTTACGGATTTGGTGCGTTTCAGCGCGTTTTATTTAATCGTATTAATGGTTAATGCACAGCAGCACAGTGAGTAACAAGTGGGCTTTTACTAATCCAATGAACGGGTAAGAGCAAGACAACTGTAGTGGTTGGGGCGGTTCGAAATAGGAACATACATAAATGATCAGTCTGGAGGACGAGGACGTAAGCATTTGTTCAACTAATCCTTGCCTCAGAGTTGATAATGCTTTTTTTTTTGGTGATTCGGAGTTGATAATGCTAATCGTGTATTAAAACAAAGAAGAAAGTCGCGATTTAACTCGATAAAACCGTATGGGAATTACTTTCAACCACGAAATAATTAGTATTTCTCCCTTTTGGTTAAGGGTGGTTATACGGTCCGATCCGGTTAAATTGGTTCAAATTGATCCGGTCTCAGTCCGGTTTTTTTGAGAATATAAGGATCAAAGATTGGATTGGATACACTCCGGTCTTCACCGGGTCTTGTCCCTATTCAACCTTGATTTTAGATTGAGCTTGTGGGGATTTGAGTGGCCTGAGGCCTCAAAAGCTGAAGACTTGGTTAAGTTTTGGGTGTTGCGCTTTGTTATCCGGTCTTTATATGGTTTTCGGTCCGGTCCTAAACGAGTTTTTTTTACCTCAAACGTAAATCCGAATATGAGATTGAATTGTTTGCTATCCAATTTATACGGTCCGATTTCGAGTAAAACCAAGAAGGTCGGATCAAATAGACACCCCTACTTTTGGTTGCGGCCGGCTTGTTAATGACAGCCATGGGAGTCTGGTGACTTTGGAAGACTGAAAGAAAACTTTGGATTCCATGAGCCGAGGAGAGGAGATGGAGACATGGAGTGTTGGGAAATTGGGAATTTGATGGGTCCTTCATTTTTGTTTTTGTTTTTGTTTCTTCTATTTTTATTGACTTTTGTCTCTTCATCATCAAATCAATTCAACGCCCCTCCTCAGTCGACGGCTATATGATAGGAAAATCTGACTCTTTTAGGCACTCTCTAGTCTCTCCACCACTTTGACAATTGACAATCATCAATTTCTTGAGCCTTACTGCACTTTCTACTTTCTAGGGCAACTTTCACTAAAAACAAAATTGTAACTCTACCAGACTACCACGTAACCCTTTTTTTGGTGTTACGTAAATGAAAATAGGAAATATGTACGGTTATGTTGATTTAACAAATGGTATGGTTCGACTCGTGATATAATTGATTTTTATTGGTTCATGATTTGACGATGTTAATATTCGGCACATATATAGAGAACAAAATTGTGTTGTTGATTTCTTACCAAACTGGGGTCACAAGAATTTAATGGGATGCTCCGTGATTGATCTTGAGGAGCGTGATTTGTATAACTAGTTATTTCGTGACGTTATCAAGGTATCTGAACCTCGTATGATTAATAATAAGGGTTATTGTGCCCTTCTGCACCTGTCTTTTCTCAAAATAAAAATATGAATAAAATGAATAATCATTAACATCAAATGAATTTAAGCACATATTAAACATAGTTGAATAAAATTTATTTATAACTAATATTCATATTTAAATAAAATACAATATTTCAAACAAATTAACAAATATAAATATTTAAATACAATATTTAACCTCAAACACTCAAACTTTTATACTCGAATACAACTAATGACATCAACATTTAACTTTTAAATTCATGAAATAAATCATAAATCAATTATTTTTTAATTTAATTAACTAAGGCGACATCATTTTATTTATAGGTCGAAAATCGATCATGTCGTTCTTATCAGTGGTATTCACGCCAATTTCATGACCAGTATCGATTAGACCAGGTTCAACTTGCCGGCATTCCATGGGCATGACAACCATGGGAAATGTCATGGTCTACCATAGGGTGCATACTTAGATATGAAAAAATTGGTTTTGAGGAGGGTTTGGGAAAACTTACCGTACTGGAAGTTCGATTGAAAATCCTCTATTTGGAGTCTAAACAGGTAGGCGTTAGTTAGAGGTATTAAATGGTTGAACCACGATTTCAACATAAAATACTCTATCACTAACTTTTCATGTGCAACTCGTAGTACGATTTTACAATCTTTGGTTTTGAATGGAATAAGATAAACAGGGTGAGACTAAAAGATTTTTGGTTATTTTCCTAAGTTTTTAATTGAATTGTATTTTCATTGTTTTAATCTGAATTTTAAAGAAGTTGCGCATATGAAATGAGTTAAATTCATTGTGACCTACAAAATTATATTCATTTTTTTTTATCTATTTCAAGAAATATTTCGTACCACCTTTACACCACTTTGTACCATCTTCATTTTTTACTCAAACTTTAAAAAATATTGCACAGAAAGAAAGGTTTCATTGCGATCTATTGTGACCTACAAATTTTTATAAAAATAATTCAGGATAAAATATTATCATCCACCACCTTGTTAGAGGATGGTAACTGATGGTAGAAATAGATCAATGCAGTCATAAGCGTGATTTTATGTAAATACCATATCGATGCTTGGAGAGAAACAATGTACTTTCCTTATAAAAACCTAAATTATACATATCAATATGTATAACACATGTCAATGACAACCCATTACAGAAAGTATTCAAATAAACAACCATTATAGCTTAGTAACTAAATTATCTAGTCATCAATCTTTAGTTCTTCAACGACTTCTTGCATATTGTAGCGTGAATGTCCATACGATTCAACTTAGAAATCAAACCCGAAAACACAAAACTTGATAAAGAATGTGAAAACATCGCTAGTGGATATCTGGTGACCTTGATGGGCTCTGAGTTGTATGCGTAAATGCCCATTTGCAACATATGGGCTATATGGTAGTCCGATAAAGGGTACAGTCTAATGAGTCTATAGACCACAATTCGTTATTTCAGATTCCGAATCAGGCTGTGAATTGGACTGCTCTTTAACTCACCAATTCCGAAGTTGGGCCAGGCCATGCCACGGATCTAGACAATAACACAATTTGATCCATGCCATTTTTTTTGGCCATTATTTATCCATGTCAGTCACAGTCACAGAAAGCGACTTTCCAGTTTCCCGTTAGGCGGCCATCATCGTCTCTGTTCCCTTCCTCATCAAATCTTGTTCTTGTGCCTTCCACGATACCAGCAGCCAAACCCCCATTAATAATATCACTGGCGCCGCTTACCCCAAATTCACATGCCCCTGGCTCCTTCTTTTCTGGTGAGGAGACGCATTGCGAATGACAATAATGGCAGTGGGCAGAGGTTTTGGCTTTAATGATTTGATTCCATTCTACTAAGAGAAACCCATCCTTACCCAACAACCAAATCCAGCTTCATTTGCTTCTTCTTAGTTCTTACCCAAAAAATCAAACCAAGTTAAACTGGGTGGGAGGAAGCAGAGAGCGTTATTGGGTTGTTTCCTTTCCAAAAGTTCTTCACTTTTTTAGTTTTTCCTAGTCAACTAATTTCCTAAGTATATGTCGCTTGGGTAAAGCATCCTACTTTAGAGAACACAATGATCATTGAAGCCCATACTAGCCAAATTCATAAAACAAGCAAATAGTGTGTTTGTGATCACCAAAATAATAACAAATCACTTGTTCTGATGAAGTGGGGTAGCCAGACTTTCAGTTTATTGGGCTTCTTAAAAATTTACTAAAACTAAAACATGTGTATCTAATAAACTTTGAATTGATTGGGGTCCTTAGCTGAACTAACATCAACGAGAGTATGGGGTGCTAAACATGAAGAATCATACTAAACCCTATGGTTTTAAAGGATTTTATTGTCCAATTATTTACCAAGTGGGGTCCTACGACCCCACTCCTCACCACCTTCCTCCGCCACGGTTCTGATGGCCAACACAATGGTTTTGTCGCATCCGATGGGGAGGGGCTATCCTGTAAGATGTTTTGGTACTTCGATCATCATTTTAGCGTGCTACGTTTCCTTTCTCGCCTCGTAAGTATAGCATGTATGTCCATTCCATTGCAATAAAGGTCTTTAAATCGTTGGTTCATACACTTGTGGACCAATTTTTTCCCCTTCCTACAATGTTCTTGTATATTTTCGTATCTGCGTTGTTCCCCGCAGGATACCTATGGACAAAAAAAAAAAAACAACAAATGACTTCCAGGACTCGAATCCAAGACTATCTGAACCTGCCTCTTAATCATTTTCACTACCCTTTAATAACCCTTTGTCCAACGTCCTCATTCCTATCTCGCCCATTTCTCGAATTGATCACCCACAATGCTCTTCTGGGTCAACTCTACTCATCATCAATATGCTTGATGGAATGATGGGCAGCAGTAGAAATGACCTCATTTACCTGCCTTTTCCCCTTGTTACCATAATCAATTAATCCCACCAAAAGGAAATAAAAGGGGGAGTAAATTGGAAAACCTCCTCTTCTCTCTCTCGGGATACCTGCAATCCATGGCTCAACCGCAGGTTGTACGAGTCCTCTGTCTTCCATTTCTATCTTGGGTCTAAATCAGTCATTTCTCCAGCATTTGTTCTTTTCTCATTGTTTGATTTCCCACCTCTGAATCACTGCACAGTGTACTACTCTTCCTTCAATTTTCCGTTCTTTTTTCGCAACATTAGTTTCTGATTTTTGCGTTCATCATAGGAAGAGGAAGGGTGGCCACTGCGGTCACAGTTGCAGCCCCTGAATGCGAGAGTCGCCACAGGGTCGGTCTCCTTCAACACTTTACTCACTGCTTCCCCCACCTGCTCTGAATCAGATTCCTCTTCTGGTCTGGACACCGAGGTCAGTGAACAACACACAGTGCCCTTCGAAAATCATCTATACCTCCTTTTAACCTTGCGCAGTAAACAAAAAAGGAGGACACTTTCCTTTAGCTATGGTGCTGCTGCCATCGGTCCTGTGTGTTTTCAGTTTCCACTTCAGTCTACATTTTGAGGATGTTGGAGTCATGTGATTTGGTACACAGGAGATTATACTTGCCCCACCTTTGGCTTTTGTTTGTCCCTTTGTTTTCTTCCCCCATTTAGTGAAGTTGAACTCTGCCCAAAATGTTTGTTTCTTAAACACGGCCAAATTAGGGACTAATTGGGAATAGATGGGTGCCCCAACCCTGGAAAGCTGTCATTTAGCTTGAAAGGGATGCATTTAGCAGCACGTGCTAACATAGTTGGATTGTCATGTTCTTGCTTGTGTGCGTTTTTAGTTGTCAGATTAATGCGATAAAATCATTCATAAATAAGTCTAGCCCAAATGACCCGACACATGAGAATGTACGGCAGTACGAGGCAATCCAACAATGTCAATATGCGCCTTCTTAGAGGGTATCATGGAATTTGGGATTATCTTTTTCTTGAAATTGGTAGAATTTGGTACTGGACTAAAGAGTTGGTCAAGAGTTGGAGGACAGTAATAGTGTCAATTCAAGGGAGGCAGCCCACAAGTGAGCAGGCTGCAACCTGTGGCCACAGTGAGTGGAGGGACTGATGATGTGTTGCTGAGGATGTCACCGTCGTTTGTTTGGGAACTTGTCAGATGTTTGGTTTTTGCTGATGTGATCTTAATTTTCTGGTGTTGATTGAATAAATAGTGGCATGGCATCCATCCCAAGTAGCAGACGTGTCCCTGCAGTTAGCCCATGTGGGTTTTGGACAGCTAAACAGCCATCTCCATCAATATCCTTTCATACATATTTCTTCAGATATTTCTTCTGAGACCAATCAATAATGCATCGCTACAGTACTCTCAAACAATTTGAGTACTAGTAGAAAGAACTGATGAGTTTCAACCTCAATCAGATTAGAAACAGAAGTAGTTACTGAGTTGTTGGAGCTGTCTCGTTAAAGAATGTTATCTTTCATTATAATAACTTAACATTTGTGGAGCTGGACAGTTTGACTTGGAAATCTAATCTGTAATAGCAAAACCAATGTGTGTTTTGTGTCCCCCAGTCCACAGGGTCTTTCTTCCATGATAAGAGCATCACATTGGGTAGCCTCATTGGGGCTTCCAGCATCTTAGAACTGTCCAGGAAATCGACGAGGGGAAAGAAGAAGATCAAGGAACCAGTGAAGGAGAAGAAGGGTTGCGGATCGAAACCATGGTTATTCTCCTTGTGTGCAAAAGACCCCGTTCGACGCTTGAACAACAATGCAGGCAGTGGTCCATCTCTGGGCCACTTTCTTGCAGTGGAGAGAAGATCTCACTGGACGCAGCAGAAATTAAAGCCCGAGAATGCTCTACCATAGTATCTGTTTATGCGCCCCTAATGAGCTAGTTCTTTGTGTGTCATCACTTAGTTCTGAAAGTGCCAAATTCAGCCATTTTAAATGGCTTTCTTGTGTGTGTCATCAAACCCTCTTAGCTCCTTCCAACTAGCTCATTGGATTTTCCTGCTGTTATTTCCTGTCTGGTGTGCTTTCTTCCCAGTTCACTGTCAATGTATTTTGTGCATGAATTATGCAGTAATTGGCTTCTTAGTAGATATATAATATAGGACCATCAGTTTTGAGGCAAATGTGAGCAGGCTAGTAGGTGAGTGGAAGGACAAACTGGTGAGATCAGCAGTAGAAGACTCCAGTACTAGCACACTGACTGTCACATGGCTCTGATGCAAAATGTATAGTTTTAGGGGTAAAGGAGGAAGCGGCCTGGTTGACTAGTGGCTCCAACAGCCCACAAAAATGGGTTCTTTTCAGATGCTACAAATATTATCGATTAAGTATCGCATTATTAGTTAGTTGTTAAGGATATTGTTTTATAACAGAATGGATGAACTGTTGCCGAGAGCTCTCTCGGCTGGATTTAAGAATTCTGATTTTGAGACTTTGAAAACCCATCGATATACATATTTTTATCATCTTTTGTGATCGTAGTCCTACACAAACCAAAATTGGATTTAAGCTGTTGTGGCTAGTAAGGTTCTAATGAAATTGGTTAAGAAATTGAATTCATTTGAGACTCGCTCTAATGAAAGTATCATTTAATTTTAGGGTGTATTTGGTTCAATATGTTTGTACACTGATGTTATTTGTCTCAATTGAATTCTGTGATAGACACGTAGTTATTTGTTTATTGTGATTCGGATTTGATTGTTAAAAAAAAACATCATTTGGTTAATATATCAAAAGATAAAAAAACATTCTATTTATCAAATTGCATATATATTTGCAATTTCTTTTTGTTAGAACATTTAATACATTGAAAGATCATGTTAATATATCAAAAGATCAACAACAAAAAAACATTCAATTTATCAAATTGCATATATATTTGCAATTTCTTTTTGTTAGAACATTTAAATACATTGAAAGATCAACAACAAAAATTGTATTTATGAAAATATTACGTAATGCGCATCCGGGGAATCGAACCCCGGTCAGTACCGTGGGAGGGTACTATGATACCACTACACTAGATGCGCCTTTGGTTCATATTTGAGAATTTGATCTTCCAATTTGCAAACATTCAAATAAAGCTGAGAACTCGACATCAGACCGGTCATTCACGAGTTAGCACGACAATGTACGAGCAAAAATACTTCATGAGTCGTGCCGACCATAAGCTTCATGTGCACTGGCACGAGGAAGGATGCGAACAAGGAAATAGTGGGTCTGGCTGAGCTAATATTTTTAAAACCCTATTTAGGCACGACAAAGTATGAAAATATACTTATATATATATATATATATATGGTGACGTTTTCGGTGCACTCACTTTTTTGGGTGCATTCAGTGCACTCACTTCCTAACCGTCATTTTAAACATGCGATTTATGTCAAAATGATGCCATTCATCACTTATGATGTGATGAACAATAACGCACATGAATTTGCACAAAAACCATTGAAGATTTACTTTAATTTGAAGGATTTAGAGTTTAGAGATTTAGGGTTAGGGTTAGGGTTTACAATTTGGGGTTTAGGGATAGAACTCAAAATTGGAGGTTAAGGGCTTAGGGTAATCCACTAATTAGTTGTTATCATCTGTCATATCATCATATTACACTAATTCTACAAATTAAAATTCAAAATCCGACACCTTAAGACTAGTTTTTGAGTTGGGTGCATTGAGCGCACTCATTTTTGTGAGTGCACCGAAGTAGTCAACTATATATATATATATAATTACGAGTACAAAAAATATAACTACACAAATAATGAATTATTGCTTTTAGAACTAATCATAAAAATATTAATTGTAATAACCACTCTAAATCAAAACATTCGAAAATAATTCAAAAAGCATTGTTAAATCATTTCCGCTATTTCAATTTTTCTTCTTCCCTTGATTTGTTACTTTTCTAAAACCTACCTAATTAATACTTTCATTTCCACTAATTTTTTTCTTCTTTTTCATTTCCGTTTTATTTTATTTCTTTTCATTATGAATGACAATGGGGCAAGTCACGGAGAGTATCTCGAGGGTCTTGTGGCCTCGGTCCAAGCCGGGTATTTTACTTTTGAGATGCTAGTTGAGGCAGGTTGACCTATACGTGTATGTATTTGAAAAGATAAACTATTTTGATATTAAAAATTTTGAGAAACAAACTATTTTTGAGAAATGAAGATTTTCTTCTAATTACAAATTTATTATAGCTAATATGATGTACTAAACATAAATTACCAAGTAATTTGAGTAAAAGTATATAGATAAAGTGGATCGATAGTGGGACAGGTGAGTGCAGGTCATGTTGAAGCTATTACCCATGCTCGCCTGCCCCACATATAAGGGCGGTATTACTTGCCCTAAAACAGACCCCCTAAAACTGACCTTACAGGTCGAGTTGAACATTGTCATTCCTACTTTTCATTAATCACGAATGTAACTGCGACGCAAATAGACGCAGTACGATTCAAACCATGTCCTGTCAAGAACCTGATCGAGCAAATTTGAAAAATAAACTTACACGTCCCTTTGGGGGAATCACCAACTGCCATAATATACTCCACACACTTGGCAAAAGTGTCCATAATGAAGAACTCATACCCCCTTAACCTTGCCAAAACAAGCATGAAAATTGACGAATCATTACCAAATATGACACGAAATAAACGAGTTTGAGACATGCATGTAATGTGCCGGCCTAACACGACATAGTAGCCAGATACATATACAACCCACATAGTCTGAGGTAGACATGGATGGTGTGTAGGAGTGTGTCGGGGCACCCTTAAAATTTGGAGAAAAAAATTAACAAAACCCCAGTAGTAGTTTGAGTAAGCGAAAATGGAAATCAAATAACGTTATTAGTACACATATTTTTCATTTTACTACACTCCATTTATTGTTGTGATTTTAACATCAATGTAACTATAAACGCGTAGCCCTTACCCTCAACTTTTCTAAAATATAAAATTAAAACACGGGCTACCTCTTATCCCCATCACATTCTAAACCGTGATATTATCCCAAAAAGTTTGATAATGTTTCTTATTATTTTCTTTTTTAGGATCTTAAGAATTATTATTATGTTAAGAATGATCGGTTATTTTATGTGAATTAAAAGATTTTTTGTTGGACTTGTATTAGTAGGATATTTTTTAATTATTATTTTAATTTAATTTGTGAAGCATAAATCCTATATAAAATTTCTCGATCCGCCATTTCATACGGTGGTATCATAGGCATTTCCTCCATGGTCTTGTCGAATTTCTGAAGTAGGCAGTTGTTAATACGGGTGAGCTGCTGCTGGGTCGGGTTCTTAGAGGAGCCATGGACTGTATTCATTTTTATCGCAAATGACACCTTCTGTTCCGTGCTTAGGGAAGAAAGACAAATCACGTGAACTCCTTAACTGCTCTCTGCCTCCATTGGCAATTAGATTGACAAATTGTATATTTCCCGCTTCTTCTCTCTTATTCTGTTTTTTTCTTTTTGTCTGTTTTTGGTCGACATAACTCTACCTTTCAAACTAGGACGGATGACTGGATTGTGCTGTGAAAGTGACATCATACGCATTCACTAGTTAATTTTTGTTTCTTTGACCCCTAATAATATATCAAGGATATTTATGAACGGGGTAGGTTTCCTCGGACCAAACCAAAACGGATTGACGCGAGTTCTGTTCATCTTGCGAACGGTGTTAACGTACAAATTTTACGTTAACACTAAGTATATGTTAAATAGATCCAAATCGTATTAACAATCCGCTCCGGTCACAAGCAGCAGAAACAAAAACATTCTACAATTTCTATCTACGTATCTACCTTAAGTATGTTTCTCCGTACATGTAGAAAAGGGAAAAGTGAAACAACTGTTCAACATCTCTCTCATAAAATAAAATAAAATAGTGCACGTTTCCAACTTGCCAGAATTTTCAGCAGTTAGGATTAAAATAAATCCAGCAATTCAACCTTAAGAACTAGAGAAGGATGGCTGCTCCTGTCGGCTGCTACTACACTCAACTAACTGATTTCCAGAAATGAAAGGCGACCAAGTCAGATCACTGGAAAACCCTATTATGCCTTTGACTTCTTTCCTACTCTGCTTTTTGAGTTTTCCTAACAATGGCGGTCCACTATGTACTGCTTCTAACTCGTCTAGCACGCCAGCAAATTTTCCCATTTACCAAATCAAAAGCGTCATTTATTATTACTATAAGGGTCCATAAATCACCTCTCTTTCTTGACTGCAATAACTATGGATATTCGCTCACTCGGGATTAAATTGTGATAGGGATTTTCCAATTACATTTCATTCAACTTGATAATCAATGATTCATTTATCTATCGGATCGATTTCCACTCTCCACTAGCATACGTGCATCCGGAACAATGTCTGCATCAAATAATCTTGCTCCAAGCTTTTGGTTACCTTTATTTATTTCACAAAATCTACACAAGAATTGCATTCATTCTTTTGCCCCATACCAAATCAGGTAAACCAAATCCAACAACAAAGAGCAGCAAATGCTGCTGCTTCAATCTCAAGTAAACCAATAGATTACAACAAATAAAGGAACCCACAGAGACACACTTCAACTCTATCTTCACCAAACTCACCAACCAGCCCCCATCTCCTTTTCCCATACCCAAATTTCTCATCAACTTTGCTTATTCCCCAATTTTACAATTTCTTAACCAAATTGGACCCTCCCCCACTCCTTCACTTCCCCCTATCTATTTTATATTTTTATGTATACAACAAATGGGTCCTTCACCGACAACCCCCTCCACTTCCCAATGAGATCTCTTCAACAGTTGTTAAGGGAATTACTTCATTGCAAGTGGCTGGCCACAAGTAACAAAAAGGAGAAAGCTTTGATTGCCAATATAGGGAATCTTTGATTACCAGATTGTGCTGTGGTTCTTCTTTCTCCCAATCATCCATGGCTTCTTTACCTTTCTTATTACTGGCATGGTTTGTCCATCCACTCATTCTCTGCTGCAATCCTTCCCGAGCCACGGCCTCCCATTTTCCCAAATGACCCCAAGTTTGCCGACAGCCCCTTGAAGCTGCTGCTTCCTTCGCTCAAGTTTCGCGACTTCCATGACTTTCTCAGCTTTGGGGAGCCAAACCCTCCAAGGCTTTCATCAGCAGCATCTTCACTGATCTTGACTCTTGCAACCACGAGACGGGCAATGGTGCTTCGACAGAAAGGGCACACAGGAGGTGTCACCGATGCAGTTGTCGGATTAGGCTTGTTGTGGCAGCAGAGGGCCAGCGTGCAATGTGCACACATTTGGTGACCGCAGTCTTGGACTTCGATCGTGCACACCTGCTCAAAGCAGATGCAGCATAGTTCCGTATCGCTTACCTGCATTCCCATTATTCCAAATCAGCTTACAGTTCAATTGCTTAAGGTGTATTTGGAGAGAAACATTGCAATAGTATGCAATTGACACAAATGGCATCGGCAACATAAACTGAACAGAACACACCCTCAGGGTATTTCAAATGGAGGGAGGTTAGGATTTATACCTCTGATGCATTGTCATCTACCTCAGCATCAGCAATCTGTGGAGAATGATCTGAACAGGTAGATGATCCTTTGAAGATGCTCTTTTCCCTTTCCCGGTTCGCCTTCATCAAGGCGCGTTCTAACAAACCTTTTGCCTCTTGATTAAGCTCACTGATGAACTTCAAAGGCGATGGCCATACTAGAGGCTCTGCGGATGAAGGGTTTAACAGTGCTGCACAGTTTGGATGTTTGTGCCTCAAGGCAACCCCATAAGGGATCCTCCTGTAAATGGGAGAAAATCATCAGAGAGGCCAAACTTTAAGATTGAAACAAGAACTAAACCAAATGACGGGGAAACTATATAGGCGTGTATACACACCCAGATGCATCTCTTTGAAGACGATCGGCCCCCCAAGCCAGCAACTCACGGATGCAATCAAGTGACCCACCCCTGGCCGCCAGATGAAGAGGAGTGCTTCCTGGACAGCTGGTTGCAGCAGAGAGAAAAAGAACCCACATAAATCAATACATGAGGAGCAGGAGAAGAGATGGAAAGGTTACTACATCAACTTGATTGAGAGGAAGAAAATAAGCTTACCCATATCCACCGGTTGAAGCACAAACAAGAGCACCGTTGTCCAACAATATATGAACACATTCAGGACGTTTCTGACGGGCAGCTAAATGCAGAGGTGTGGCTCCTCGGCCATCTCTAATATTCACAAATCTCGCATAACCCCTAAAAATGGAAACTTTTACCAATCAGTTCGGTGGGAGGATAGCAAATCAAGGGTAGATTGTATTGATTCGAATCCAGGGAAGGGGGAATTTTACCAGGATGCAGCAACTGGGCTGGACTGGGCAGTGGAAAGAATGACTTGAAGGCAATCGGAATGGCCATAGTAGGCAGCATAGTGCAAGCAAGTCCGTCCATTGAGGGAATCGAACTTCAATATCTGGTCATCACATCCGGATTTACCCTTCCATAAGTTATCTCAAACGATTGGTGCAAAAAAAAGCAAGGATAAGAAAATTGTAAAATTTGTCTCGCTTACATTTGCCCCAGCCTCAATCAGCATCTTCAAGCAGGAGATCTTCCCATGCATTGCGGCCAACATAAGTGGAGTCTGTAATGCCAAGATTCGGCGATCAAGAGAAGGGGGGAAAAAACCAAAATTAGAAATTGGCTTCAAGTAAACGCCACAGCAACAAACAAGAGCTCATATCATCGAACAGTTGGCAGGCATTGGAAGGGGCGCATTTCATTTCCCACTTGTGAATCTCATGAACCAAAAAGCTTTTTTTCCTTTTACCTGCTTGTGACGATTCACAATATCTGGATCCACGGATCGCTCCAATAGCATCGACAAAATCTGCAGCATCGGAAACCCAACAACAACAAAAAAATTAAACACCTCGAAATTGTTACCCAATGCCATTTTTACCCAATCCAATCAGAAAAGACAGCAAAACAGAGAAGCCCAGCCCGCCACTCTTGACCCATCGGAATGAAGCAACAGCAGAATCCGGCGAGAACCCACCTCGATCTGGCCATTGGCAGCGGCGATATGAAGGGGAGACTGGCGATCGTAGACAGTGGTTTGGTGAAGCAGAGACGGATCTCTGTCCAGCATAATCTTCACGATTTCCAACTCACCAAACTGCACGGCGGTGAAGAGCTCCCCGTGCTCCTGACTCGCGACGCAGCTCAGCTGCTGACCCATGTCGAACTCCTGCTCCGCCGCCGCAGTTCAGCCACCGGAGGAGAAAGGGGGGGAGGCCAGTACTAATTGCCGCACTTCTCCGAATGGGAAGTGGTCGCTGGCTGAGGGCTCTCTCTCTCTCTCTCTCTCCGGTTTAGGCTCTTAAAGGAGAGGAGGTAAGGCAGAAAAAGTTAGCGTCTTTATATATAAGTAGGACTGTCTTTACTGCGAGCGAGCGAGAGGATGAATGGGAAGCAAAGTCGATTGGTTTCCTATTTTATTTTTATTATCTCATTTTTTTCCGGGGAGCTGCCCGAAACGGGTGACCTTGACAGTGAGTGAGTGGGGAGTACGGGCAGGCGCCTGTGTGTCAGATATTTGTTCGGGCAGTAAAGATTCCCCGCAAAACAGTACGTTTATAATTTTGATGTATTGGGCCGGAAACTGGGCCCCGCGGTTGAAGAGTCTTCTCTTGGGGGCCTGCTTGCTTGTCGTGAATGTCCCGTTCATCAAAACTCCGTTGGAATTGTAACGGCCGTTAGATTGGGAATTTTGGCTGACGGTTCAGTTTAGATATTTGTTAATCAGGTCGACAAGTGGGTAATCTAATCGGTTTGTAGTTGGGCAATCAAGTTGATTGTCGTTTTGACGGATTGGCCCTCCTGCTTTTAACCGGTCCGGTGTCTCTTTCTTCTTGACCCAGGCAAAAACGGAAACGGGAAAACAGGGGAAGGCAAATAATAAATAAGGGATGATTTGACCGAAAGAAAATGTGCACCGTTTTTGGCTTTTATCACAGAAATGAGAAGCGGCTTCTTTGGTGAATGGAGGAGTTATGAATTAGTAGTAAACTTGCAATTAGTTGTACGAAATTTGGATCTAGCAGCATGGGTATAAAAGAGTTTGAATCCCACATATGAGTTACTTTTCATTTTGTTTGCTTCCCACCACGTAAAGAGTATGAAGAGTGAGTGATTTTATGTGAATTTGGATAAGTTTGGATTCACCCACTACGTGGTGGATTAAGAAAAACATAATACATATATTCATCTAAGATGTACATGTCGATGGGTTTGGTGTTTGCTGATGGTAGACGGTTTGCGCGGGATCGACGGGTTCAATGGGTTTACAACATACATTTCATAAGATAACATAATTTATATTCTCTTAAACTTAAAATGAAAGAAATTTCAAACTAAATAACTTGAATGCAGTGAATATGTGATAAATATTTTTCAGTCATGGAAACAAATTAGATTTTTCAAATATCCTCAATAATTATAATTACGAAAATATATATCCCTTCAAAATTGGGCAGGAATGATAATCAGAGATTTCAACAAATCTTTTGCTCGGAAATTAGGAGGAACAAAAAACAAAAAGCTTATGCGAGGATTACTAGTGCATAAATAGCATATGCATGGATGGGTGGGAGGAATAACTCCAACTAAATTTCAAATTCGGAGAGTAAGGTGTGGGTAGCTCTCCTTTGAATTATGCCTTTAGAAAAAGTTTGATGAAGGGATGAATGAGTTTGAATAACTACTATATATCAACCGGGGAAAGGGACATACCCCGGCAATTAAGCTACGAAAAGGTATCAACTTGGTCGAATTTAGACCATGATTGTGACCGAAAGCAAGCCCTTCGACTGAATAAAATAGAACAAAGCTATGCAAGTTAAAATATTTTACGTTGAAAGAAAGCCAAAAGAAGCTAGGTTTGCCGATTTTGTCAAAATATAAAGCTCCCATCCCAGCTGGAAAAAAAGAAGGAAAAAAAGAGAGGCAATTATCAGATCCCAATGTCTTACTGTTACACGCATTGCCAAATTTTCCGATCGACCAACCACTCTCCATCAGGAATCAGGAATCAGAAACCCTCGTCAGCCTTTCCCCCTTCTTCTTCATATGGGTTTTGTTCTGCTGTGATGTGCAAGCTCAAGCAAAGTATAGAGTAACACTCAATAATCCTTTCCTTTTCATCCTTTCTTATTATAATTAGTTTACTACCAATCTTATTATGACACTTGACTTGTAATTAGTTTCTCTGGAAATAACATTCTCCTTATCTGGATTTTGTTCGTACTACTGTGATTACTTGCAAGTCGAAGCTAAGAATAGAGTCTAGGAAACAAGTAATCCTTTGCTCAAAACTTTAATGTACCCGTCACTATCTTAACTGTAGATCACTTCCTATTGAAAGAGAACTATAGAGATAGATTAGATAGAACCAATGAGGGTCTAGGGCTCCCTATACAAGAGCATTAGCTGATTTCTAATTGGTTTGAAAGAGAATATATGTAAGAACTTTACGTACTTACAAGAGCAATAACGGTTTTATTATGTGACAATTGTTTTCGATGTACTGAGTTTTCTCACGATGCACATAATTATCAACCGACTTTATAGCAAACAAATTATACAAAATCAGGGGCGGGGAAGTAAATTAAGTGCCAAGGTTGTGACAGAGAATGCAATTATTGTGTTTCACAAGTCGGATTAGTCATTTCCAAGTACTTATATTAATTAGTCTCATTAGATGACCTAGAAACATTGGTCTATTTCTTTGATTTTCAGAAGGCATAATAGAATATTGGCTACTAGCCGAGAAAGAAACAAATTATGACGAGGAACAAGAAGGGAAAGATCAAACCTTGTACCTTGACCTAAATGGTCAAATTAATTATAATGCATAAAGACTCTATTGGCGCGGTTTATCAAAAATTACTCCATCCATAGAAACGGAATAGTAACCCATCCTAAAAAAAACATATATGGATGAAAGTAGTACTAAAATAAGTTACCTCCTAACAAAACATTATTAGGTGATGTCATGTTATATTGTAGAACTAGTTAGTATATGTGTAATAGGTTTAGGTACCAATGTGTACATTTTCCTTTTATCCGTTAGGTTGTTATCTCTTTTCTTGTTGACTCGCTATGTATATAAAAGTTGTTCAGCAATGATCAATCGGAATCCTTTTATTACAACAATCAATTACTAATAGTTAAAGATGATTTCGTGTTTATAACATTTCCCGTGTTGCACCTCTTTCAACAAAATTAAGAAGAAGAAGAAAAATTTGTCTAAACTCCAAACTTCTTTTAGTCCACCAATAGTTAAGGAATTTAGTATTTAATAAATAATAATGTGTTTGCGTTTAATAAAAAAAATCATTAGACACGAGAGTCATAATAGCGAATTCCTTCTCGAATAGGTTTCGCTACAAAAGCAAAAGCCAACCAATATAATCAAACAACTCTATCAATATAAAACTAACTAGCAACTCAAAACTGACTTCCAAGTTATTCACACATTCCAGGAGGACCATTGCACCAGATATGTGTAAATTAAAGCAGCAGAGCTCATAATTAAGCCTTCAAACTAGCTGCTTGGGAATCAAGAAATCAGAATTACTCTAAATTGTACTTGTCTTATGTCCAGATTAATTCCTTGGGGTAAAAAAAATAATGTACTTGTGCATGAAAGAATGCGAAGGAAGACCTTAAATTGACGCCTAATTGATGCGTTTTCTTGCTTTGGGTTTCTTTTCATTTTGGTTTCTTTGAGGTATCGGATGGTTCAGATGTTGCAGGGCTGGGTTATTTTATGAAACATGAACAAGTCCCCGGGAGAGGAACTGTCTGTCTGGCTTCTGCGACAAGAAACGTGGTAGTAATACTAGAAATGGGCACATGCATGGTAGCTATTAGACAAAAAGGAGTTGTTGGTAAAAAGAGGTAGCCTAGAAATTGGTGGTGAAATGGAATACACTGTTGCCAATTCTACCTTCCCTGATCTTAAGCGTAATCAATTAATCAACCACTTAATTGGAGGGTCGAAAAAGTTAAACCTATGATCAGATCGTGCGATCACGAACTAATTGATGATGTGCAATAGAAATCGTCAGTGTTGTCTTTGCAACGGTGCTGCCACTTTGCATCGTTAGGATACTGGTACTTGTAAAAAAAGCCTAGGCTGGCCTTTTCAATGTTGCAGAGTAGGGCTGGCCGTTCGGTTTCCGGTTAGCGGTTAATCGGTCGGATAACTAATAACCGGCCGGTTACTAATCGAAAATTGATGGTTACTTTCGTCACTCGATGGTTGGTAGCCTTCAGGTCATTATCGGTTAACCGACTAACCGCCAATCGGTTATCCGGTTAACTGAACATAACCGACAACCTTTAATTTTAGACAATTTTAGCGATTTTTCATGCATGGAGGCGGTTTCGGTTCGGTTACCCGGTTTAAATATGAACCAAATGCATTGTATCGGTTATCTTGGTTAACCGAACAACTAACCGGTAACCGACTGGTCATTGTCGGTTAACCGAGGTATTATGTCGATCGGTTGTCGCTAATGGGGGCCGGCAGTTCGATCAACCGATAACCGACCGGTCGTTTACCGGTTATAACCTAAACTAACCGACGGCCAGCCCTATTACAGAGCACAGTCTTCTTCATTACATGGAATCCAAACTTATCTATAGTGATCTCTGATTGTCCAAGGAACTCATGGATAAGGTTGTTGCTCGTTGGTGTCATTGCCTGGTAGCTCAATTTGTTACCTCTGTAGTGTAATTCTACATGCTGAATCTTCGATTTCCAGATTATAGGATATGTTGTTCGACGCTCTCAAGTAGAGGATCTTCTTAATGACGAGAACTACCCAAAATATTATGAAAATTTACTAATTCAATGAGAAAGCAAGAAACATAAATTGGGTTTCAATCTCCTTATCATGTTCTCACTAAAATTCATTTTCTTTCCTTACAAGAATATCTCTAAGCCAACGAAGGTGTTAAAGTGATAACAGCGGTTTTCTCTCGTTTAGCGAGGGTTTGGTGAGCGGTGGAAAACCTAAAGTTTTTCGAGAAACCTAAAGTTTTCCAAGAAGAATAGGGTAACTGCGAGGCTTCTCATTGAAAAGCTATAGTGCTCTGACCCTTTGTGAGCTAGAAGTTTAGAGATCTACTGAAGAGTTTCAATACAGTTCTTTTGTCAATCATAGAGCTTTGCTCGACAGAGAAGGTGGGCGAACGACGTGCTCTCCACGAATCCTGGTTGGCGACGGTAACCCAAAGTCGAATGGCGACTTCTGTTGGTAGCGACGAGATACCAATGGCGGAGTAATCCACGAAGGATAATCTCGATCCCACTGGCGTGATCGAGGAGCAGCTAACAAAGAACACACTGGACGAAGAAGAAGAAGAGAAACCCCTGGAGGTTGAAGACTCTGACGTTGATGTGGTACGTATGGAAGCGGTGAGGCACCTAGGGCTGATTGGCCGCCTGGTGTCAGACAAGAAACCAAACATAAAATCAATGAAGATTGCCCTGTCAAAAGCGTGGGGTCTGAAGAAGACTTACCAGATAACATATCTACAGAATAACCTTTTTGCCTTTCAGCTTCTGGATTTTCATGACCGAAACAAGGTTTGCTACGGAGGGCCGTGGCATTATGAGAGCAGTATTATGATTTTCAAAGCTAGTTGGATGATAAAAAGACCAACGCCTGAGGACCTGCACAAGATTGATATTTGGATACAGATTAAAGATTTCCCGACAGAGCTGAGAACTCAATCTATGGCGGAGAAACTAGCAAAACATTTTGGGGAGCTAGTCTATTTTGAGGATAGTGCAAATAAAATGTGGGAGGATTACATGAGATTAAGGGTGCATCTATCTATAAATAACCCTCTCAAGAAGGAGGTGAAGCTGAATATTGGTGGTAGACTAGTTGACTATCTAGTAAAGTACGAGAAATTACCACTCTTCTGCCATTCTTGTGGGCGGATTGGTCACGTGAAGATCAAATGCCCTCAACCGACACAACTGGCAGTAGACCCTTTTGGATTCGATCTCAGAGCAGCCCCACCAGCTCCGCGTAACTGGCTTTCTTCAGGGGCAAGGAAGGCGGATGGGGATATTTGGAGGCAATTGAGACAAAAATTCGAAATTGAGAGCACTGGGTCGAACAAACAGGGAAGTCAACTACAAAATGCGACAAATGTAAATATGGAGACTGAACCTACTACACAAGCTACTGAGCAAAGAGCTTCTAAAGCCAACATTGGTCGACTGGACAAGGAACATAACTGCACAGAGGTTATCCAACAAGCAATAGAAGACCCTGGCCAGCACAGGACTACAGATCCAATGGTTGCAACACTGCAAAAGGAACACCTAGTGGAAGCACAAAAAACAGCAAAGTCAGGGATATAGAGACATTGAGCAAATGTGGGAGCTGTAGAGAGGCTAGTCATGGAAAAGCAAGATGAAGCTGATGCCAAGAAATTAAGAGTAAGATGCTGGAGGAGACAGGGGCAAACAAAACACAGAAGTGGGGAGAGCTCCCAAGTCACTCCTTAGAAGCGAATTCTGGAAGAACAGAATGAAGGCCTTCCCCCAAAGGACAAGGAACTAATGATGCAAAAGAAGTCTAGAACCCTAGTATTCCCTACTGAAACAACAATGATGATTGATGGTAAACAAACACAAATGGATGGCGGAATGGCGGACTCTGCTCTGGAGCAGGGCCGCCGAGCTCAATGAGTCTATTGAGCTACAACTGTCGGGGACTCGCGAATACCCCAACACTTGAGAAGCTAAAGACGCTTTTGCATCAAACCAATCCCGAGGTAGTGTTTTTAATGGAGATAATATTGTATGAAGAAGAATGGAAGAAGAAGACCAAAGAATTTGGCTACTATAGTGGTAGAGGTGTGGCAGTTGGGGAGAACAGAGCAGGGTGTCTGCTACTGATGTGGAGAGAAGAAGTAGAACTAGAAGTAAAAGATTGTGACCTGCACTTTATAGATGCACAGATCAAAATGCCCAACTGCTCAGAGGCTTGGAGGCTAACTGGAATATATGGTTGGGCACAATCACAGAACAAGCACAAAACTTGCAAGCTGATCAACAAATTATGTAGGCAAGTGGAGATGCCTTGGCTGATTAGGGGTGGGAAACGGTTTGATCCAGTTAAACCGGACCGGATTAACCCAGTTTTTTTGAAGCCATATTGACCAAAGCTGCAACTGAAAATTATATTGGATGGAGACCCGGTTTCAACCGTAACCGGACTGGGTTAGATCCGGTCCGGTTTCAACCAAAAAACTGGATATTTTCTTTACCCAAAAAACGCCACCGTTTAATCCCTCTTCTCTCCCATAACCAAAAAAGCAAGCATCCCCACCCCACAATTGCCAAATCTCTCTCTCCCTCCCTGTCTCTGTTTCTCTCCCAACTCTCACATTGAATGATTGAAGAGTGACGCCGATAGAGAGTTCTCCCCCCTCTCACCCACCGACACAACCATCTCCACCATCCCCGCATCTTCCTCGTCATCGCAGTCGCAATCGTCGCCATTCCCGAATCATCGTTGTCATCGCCTCGTCTTCCCTCTCTGTTTCTCTCCCCTTTCACTTGTTCTTGCTTCGTTGTTGTTGTTGCATGTTTCGATCTGGGCAAGATCGAGACTGAGGGTGCAGATCGAAGGCGGTCTCAAATCGGATGGTGAGATTGAGAAGAGAGTGGGACCAGATCAGGTGCGATTGAGATGTCGCCGACAGTTTTAAAGCCGTTTTGAGATGTCGTTGTCGCCATCGTTTAACCGGGTTGCATGTGCAGAGAGACGCTCCTCAAGGGCTGGGTTGAGATGTCGTCGCCTCCGACTGAGTCTTCATCGGCCAGAGACTGATGCGGCCGGAGGGAGAGCAGAGCGAACTAGGATTGGAGAAGAGAGAACGAGAAGAAGAGAGTAAGCGACGTTGTGGTAGAATGGAGGTGATAGATTTGTTAGGGTTTTGCGGGCTCTAGGCCCTGGGGGTGTTTTGCGGGCTGAGCGATCTGGGCCTTGGGGATGTTTTGTGGGCTGTGAGTTGCGAGCTTTGGGATATTAGACAGTTACCCGGTTTCCGGTTAAACGAGACCAAATTGGACCGAGACCGGGCCGGTTTTTTACTCATAGGCTCCGACCGCAAACTGGATTGGGTAAGCTGCTATTCGGTTTCCGGTTAAAACCGGATCGGTTTAAATTGAGCGGTTTCCGATTTGACTGGAAAACCGGGACCGGATTTCCAGCCCTATGGCTGATGATAGGAGACTTTAACCTGTTAGCTGACCCATTAGAGAAAAACGGCAAGCATGATCCGAACGAAAGAGAGATGGAAATGTTTAGGGATTGCCTGGAGACTGTAGGCTCGAAGACTGTGGCTACTATGGCAGAACGTTCACTTGGGAGAATAACAAGGAAGAAGAGAATACACGGAGGAGCGGCTGGATAGAGCAGTAGAAAATGCAGCTTGGATGCATTTATACCCAAATATGAGGGTATACCATTTAGAACGATGTGGTTCTGATCATCTACCCATACAACTAAAATTGGACCTTGAGGAGGAAGAAATCATATGGGGGTGGAGCTTTCCTTACGAACCCTATTGGGAACGGCATGAGGATTGTGGAAAAGGGGTGGAGGAAGGCTGGATGGGAGCAGGACAAGGAAACTGACACGCTAAAACACAACACCTAACAATGGCCAAGTGTAACCAATGAAAGGGACTGCAGTATAGTGGCACAAGTAATAAATATCAAATCCACGGGTCTCTAGAGTTACTATTACTCAGCTTCAGTTCATTATCTAGCAAACTAGATTAAGGATTGATTAACTAAACTACTCTACTAACTAAACTAAGTAAAACTAATAATTACAGTTTGGGAACTCACTTAGGTATGATTCCCCCTAGCTCCTCAATTAGGTCCAAGTTGCAATTACCTCTGGTTGATCTACTGTTGATTAAACTGCGGAAGATCCTAAATTAGCTTGGAATCTCTTAAGCTGACCAAGCCCTCTCAGTCCAACTACCCGGCAGACGACTAGTCTTCACGAGGATAGAAAGCTGGGGCTATGAACACAGAACTCCACTACTGGAATGAATTCCAGTATAAAGCAGAGAATTGATTGACTCTCGCACAACCAGTTCACCACTATCAATCAAGGAAGCTCTCTTAACCTAATCAGATTCTATCTATCATAGGTTAAAGCAGAAATCAAGAGAATTTGATCAAGATTCAATTGACTCAATAAATCATGCCTCAATCAATTATAATCAAACAATATAGCATCCAAAACTTCATACAAGAAAGATCCTAACACATGGAACTAGGGTTCCTCAAAACCTAAGCGAAGGGAAGTTACTCAATAGAGAAGAGAGAGACTGTAGAAATCTGATCTAGATCTTCAATCTCCATCTCCAAGCTTGATTCCCGAGCTCCAATGGCGAAGAAATCCTCCAAAATAGCTCCAAGAATGTTCCCAAGTCGCTCTCTCTCTCTCTCTAGGGTTCGTCCCTTGGGTGTTTGGGAACCAAAACCAAGCTCTCTCTTTCCTATGGCTCGAATCTGCCTCAAAAACCCGATTCTGGGCGAATTACGGGCTGAATTACGGTCGTAATTCTTCCATGCCCGTATTTTTCCCAAAACACGCATTTTGGTTAAGTTTCAGCGCACCCAAAGCTCCTCTCGGCAGTGAAAATACGGGCATGGGAGGGGAAATTACGGTCGTAATTCTCCTGCCCGTAATTCTTCCTCCGCTCCTGTTCAAAGCTTCGTTTCTCCCTCGTCCGGACTCCAAATCAGTCGCCGTTTGAATCCAGACGCTCATAGTCTCATCCTCTTTCTTTTCATGACAAGCTTGCATGATTCTTTATCCATAAATTGAGGTATAAATCCATTCTTCTTCAGGTCATGCCCGAGTTTCTTCTCCCTAATCGCCAATTGATCTCTGATTGACTTGAAACTTGCGCCTACGCTTCACTTTATGTGCTAGGGCCTGAAATGTGACAAAGGAACACAACCTAGCGTAAAATAGGCCAAAGAAGCGATAATGCAAGCTTAAACGATCAAGAAACAAAGGGGAAAACATGTGCAAATATCGAGTCATCAGAAACCTTATGGATCGGATTCAGAATGTAGAAACTAAGCTGCGTTCCTGGACAATGGCATCTTTTGGTTCGCTCAAGGAACGAAGGGTGAAGGCGGAAAAGGCCCTACGAATTCTAGAGAAAAAGAAGCAAACGAAAGTTGTCTTGCTACAAAGAAAAGTCATTGAACAGGAACTCAACGAGATTCTACTGTTGCAAGAAATAAAATGGAAGCAAAAGTCTCGAGCAGACTGGTTGAAGGAGGGGGACCAAAACACGGGGTATTTCCACCGTAAAGCTTCAGAGAGAAGAAGAAGGAATACTATAAAAAGGCTAAAGGATGAACGAGGGCAGATATACAAGGGACAACAGGGGGTCACCACCTGCCTACTGGAGTACATGAAAAAATTGTTCAAGGCGGGAAGCGTCCCTGCTGTGAGTAGAATAATGCAGGTAGTCCAAACAAAAGTAACAGAGGAAATGAATCAGGAGCTACTGAAGCCCTTCTCAGACGAGGAAATTTGGTATGCCCTGAAGCATATGGGGCCAAATAAGGCACCTGGGGATGATGGAATGCCAGCATGTTTTTTCCAGAAACACTGGAATGTGGTGGGGCAGACAGTAAAGGAAGAATTGAGGAGCTACCTGGAATTGGGGGAGTTCCCACAGCAGCTCAACCATACTATAATTGTGTTAATCCCAAAGACAAAGAAGCCAGAAACCCCTTTGGAGTTCCGCCCAATTAGTCTGTGCAAGGTTTTATATAAAATTATGTCCAAGGTTCTGGCAAACAGACTTAAAAGAGTACTTGATCAGATTATTGGAGAACAGCAGAGTGCGTTTTTGCCAGGGCGATTCATAACAGATAATGTTCTGGTTGGGTTTGAATGCTTTCATGCCATGAAGCAAAAGAAGAAGGCAAAGACAGGGGTAATGGCGGCCAAGTTAGATATCTCTAAAGCGTATGACAGAGTAGAGTGGGGTTTCTTAGAGGCCATGATGAGAAATTTGGGATTTGCAGACAGGTGGATTAAGATAATAATGTACTGCATAACTACGGTGACTTATTCTATACTGGTAAATGGCCACCAGTCTGAATTGTTTACACCAGAAAGAGGGTTGAGACAGGGTGACCCAATATCCCCATATTTGTTTCTGCTATGTGTGGAGGGTCTTTCTGCACTAACTTTACAGGTAGTTGAAGAAGGAAAACTCCATGGTATGAAGGCCTCAGTTCGTGGACCCAGGATTTCTTACCTACTCTTTGCTGATGACAACATTTTCTTTTTGAGAGCTACTCCGCAGGAATGTCAACATTTAAGAGAAATACTGCGAGTGTATGAAGCTGAATCAGGGCAGATGGTCAATATGCAGAAATCAGAGCTAATCTTTAGTCCTAGTGTGGGATTGAATAAACGAACAGAGCTGGCAGGCATTTTACAAATGAAAACTGTGGAGACTTATACAAAATACCTAGGCCTCCCCACAGTGATTGGGCGAGAGAAAAGGGCGGCTTTCGATGTTCTGATTAACAAAGTCCGAAAGAAGATTAAACACTGGAAGGGATTGACTCTGTCTATAGCAGCTAAGGAGATTTTGATAAAGGCTGTGGCACAATCCCAAGCCACATATATGATGTCGGTGTTTCTGATCCCTAGTGGAGTGTTGAACGAAATTAGGAAGGCTATCTCGAGTTTTTGGTGGGGACAGCAGAAGGATGAGCGCATAATTCCATGGAAGGCGTGGAAGGAGGTGTGCAAGCCGAAAGAAAAGCGGAGGGGGATGGGCTTCCGTGACTTACACACTTTCAATATAGCGTTACTGGGGAAACAAATCTGGAATCTTCTTATCAATCCAGAGTCTCTTGTAGCGCGAGTCTTGAAAGCTAAATACTACCCTAATACTAATGTTTTACAGGCAAAGCTAGGGTATAATCCAAGCTATACCTGGAGAAGCATACTTGCTGCACAGGAGCTAGTAAAGAGTGGTCTAAGGTGGAGGATTAGGAGTGGAGCTAGTGTGAAAATATGGGGCGAGAAGTGGATACCAGAGGCGGAAGAGGATGGTTTCAAGGTGACAACACCTGAGGTAGATACAGATGAGATTAAGGTTGTGGCGGACCTCATAGACCATGAGGATCGAACATGGAGATACAATCTACTGCAACAGTATTTCAACCCTACTAATAGGGCACGCATTACAGGAATTCCAATTCCAAGACAAGTAGTGGGGGATGATCGAGTTTGGAGCTATGAAAGAATAGGGAACTACTCAGTAAAAACAGCCTATAAGCTTGCTGAGATGCAACGACGAAACCTCTCGTCAAGTACGCATGAACAGGCCAGTGGAGGAGAAGAGGAGGAAGATCCAGAGGTGGAAATCTATGACCCTATGAATTGGAAAAGACTCAGACAGCTTAAGATACCGGCCAAAATCAAGATTTTTGCCTGGCGGTTGATTCATGATATTCTTCCAACAGGAAAGAACATTGAAAAGAGGAAAGAGGAAGCGGCAGTGGAGTGCCCCTTCTGTCATTTGGAAGAAACCCAAAACCATATCTTCCGGGAATGTTAGTGGGCGATTAGGGTTTGGAGTCAATCGGATTTTAGGCATTTGTTCGAGCTGGAACCAGAGGTGTCATCGTGCGGCTGGATGTGCGAGATAATGGAACGGGTAGATGATGAAATGCTAGAACAATTTGTGGTGGTGCTATGGATGATGTGGAATGAGAGGAACAATCAATTGTTCAACCGGAAGAAGGCAGAAGAATGGGAAATTGTTGGAAGGCCTTAGCCTACTGGGAGGAGTATGCACCATACCACAGGCAGGAGGAACAGGTGAGAGCGACCGAGGTAATTACCTGGGAGCGGCCGCCGAGTGGATGGGTGAAGGTCAACGTTGATGCGGCAGTGATAGCGGGACAGGGCACCGGATTTGGAATGGTTCTACATGACGAGCATAGTGGATTCCTTCGGGCGGCGGTGCGGCGGGAGCGACGATGTTGGCCACCAGAACTTGCGGAAATGAAAGTCGTGGAATTTGGTCTGAGGCAGCTGGAAATGAGTGGTTTTCGTCGAGTGGTGGTGGAGACGGACTGCCAGCAGGTGGTGATCGCGATTCAGAAGACGGAGCGCTCGAGGCTGGAGGCGGGTCTGGTGATTAAGGATTTGTAGGCCGAGGCCCAAAGAACTGGGTTGATTAGTTGGTCATTTGTCAAACGGTCTAGGAATTAACCGGCCCATATTATGACCCACTCACTTTGTAACTGGGAGACCCAAGAAATTTGGGACTCTAGACCTCCTATTTTCCTCCTAGACATTTTGGCTAAGGAGATGGTAAGTCATTAATAAAATTCCAGGATCTGATTATCAAAAACAAAAAAAACAAAAATCTCTAAGCCAACTAATCCTTAGCCTTGTACGACCAATCAACTAGGGTCATGTGCGAACTCCCAATAGGTGGAGGTGTATCTCCGTCCAAAATTCAGATAAAAATTGCACCTCCACTCAATATATTCCGATAAAAATACACATTTCATCAATATAAAAATTCAAATTAAGAACTCTGAAACAACTCTAAAAACTGTAACGGACAGAATTCTAAAATCCTCCACAAACTAGGGCCTCCACCAACATATTACATACAAGTTAACTACACTAACAATTTAATCAACCATGTACCAAAATCAAGGGCTTGATCTTACTTTCGGTTAACTCCTAACCTATCTGACTGGTTCATATCTGAACCAATAACCTAACTACTCTATCTAATCGGAAATGTCACTGTTTCCCTCAACAAACATTATTTTGAGGTTTCACTCGTAGTGTCGGTCGATGAGAGGTCGTGGAATCCAGCATTGTCTGATCAGCTTGGAATCAATCAGCTAGAGACAGGGAACCAAAACAATTGAGAGGACGACAAAGAGAGAGACCTCTGTAACCGTGGCGGTGAGAAGCATGCTGGAACTTCTCTTCACATATTAAAAAGAACAATCTCCATTTGACTACCACTTACATGTCGTGATTCCAGAATCCAGATGCCTCATATAAAAAATACAAATAACAAACACCAAATTGTTCCATCGATGATCTGTGTCTCCATGTACTATTTACGCGTTATTCGTTCTTTTCTTATTATTAATTATCTCCTTAATATTTAGTGGGGGAATTGTTTGAAATGAAGATCGACGACATTAGAAAATAGAATATGGCCGTGTAGAAATGAGATAGCTGGGAATAGTGGCTCAAGATAGGGTGCATGAAGCATAATCCATGGTTATGCACCCATCAATAATCAAATCTGGACCTTTCATTTAAAAAATCCAGATCTAAGGATGGAAAATTAAAGACCATTTTTATTTTTACTAGTTTTCTTAATTGACTCATATCTTTTTCGTTTTAACTCGGATTTTAAATTTTTTTGCACAGATGGAACGAGTTCATCGTACTCTACAAAATGAGATCAATTTTCAATATTTTTTTAGGGAAAAAATTCTGGCCTCTCGGTACCAACTGCATACCATATGGTATCTTCTTCGTTTTTCATTCGTTTTTGAAAACGTTTGCACAGCAGGGACGAGTTCATCATGATCTATTGGATCTACAAATTTCTGGGTGAACAAATTACAAGACCAAAAAATACCACACAATATCATACAATACCAACTTGGTACGGGGTGGTATTTTATGGTATCTTATGGTATACAATGTTAAAAGTCGTAAATGACAATTAATATACTTCTACTATTATATATTCAATCATACTACAGTCTTGGTTTGTTCATACCACTATGGTACGCTTTTCAAACCATAGGTATGGTCTTATTTCAATACCAGTCAATACCATATGGTATAGACTGGTAAAAAATGGCTCAATTTTTTTTGTTCGAAAAATATATCAAAGTGGATATCATTTTGAAGAGCACAATTAATCTGATCTAACTGTGCAAAAAAAAATTAAATTTCGACTTAAAACGAGTGAGAAATCGTCCGTCAAAGATTAAGAAGGGGAAAATTAAAGGATTTCCAGGAGAGAGAGGATACTGATGTCATGCTGATGTGGGCGGGTTACTCATAATTACTCATCATAAGGTTACTGACCTGATCCATTCCCGGGAATAGTAAAAACGAGAGAGAGAGATTAATTGTCCTGTTTTCACACAACCATCCTATAACACGCGTGAATTATTGTTGATTATGACACAAATATTTAATTAATATATACTAAATATCTTGCATTATCATATGAAACAATATTCGACAGATACACAACCACTCCCCAACATTCCACAACAAATAAAAGCAACTACAAACGCTGCTTGATTTGATTTGACGAGTTTTCCACTTTTTATTTACACTAGATAATTTGTTCGTGTTTCGCGGCGGGTTATCTAAAATTGTATATTAATTAGAAGTGAAGAATACTCTTGTTTAAATTAGGTGATTAGAAATAAACTTTTCAACAATCTTTAACGTTTGAATATGAAACAGTTTTCATTTGAATAACTTTTTCTTAGTTTTGTACACACATTACAAAATCAACAATAAAGAAATCAAATAATGTTGGTCGTCCATTCTCTATTCAATCAAGACTAATGATAGTTAACATGCCGTTGAATGCTAAGTCGTGTATACCCTTTTATATGTAATAACCATTAAACTTGTACAACAAACATATCATAATAGATTTGGCCAGAACAAAAAAAAAACTAGGGCAATGTCTATTTTTTACCCAAACCTTTTTCAGATTCTTTTATTTTAACCAAACCTATTGAATTCCTAAAAATTATCCAAACGTTAACTCTCCGTCAACTTTTCTGTTAGTAATGCTGACTAAGTATGACCATAATGAGTTGACTTCCTACGTGACGGTCAGAATACCATCATTTACTATTTTTAATAAAAAGATTATCAAAAAACAAAACAAAATCCCACCCCTCACGTGGACGAAATAAGTAACGGTAACAGAATGAATGCCCAGACTTTGATAAATTATAATACGTTTGGATAATAAATAGAATCTCTATAGGTTTGGTTAAAATAAAAGAATTTGAAAAAAGTTTGGGTAAAAAATAGACATTGCCCAAAAAAACTACTAATAAAGTAGAACATGAAGTTCTCGCTGTGAGGTTGTATGTTTTGTGACCCGGCTAATTGAGTTACTTTAATTTATTAGTAGTGAATGCTACTTGGGCAATCACATTGATTACAGATAAATGAAAGTTATCGGACATAGTAATCCTCCTTTAAGAATAACACAACACATCGTTATTCCATATAGTCATGTCTAGGTGTATATTAGTTTTAGGGTAATGTCTATTTTTTATCCAAATCTTTTTCAGATTCTTTTATATTATCCAAACCTATCGAAATACTAGGAATAAATCTACTTTTCCGAACATCCTCGTCCAAGGCACTCAAGACGAATAACAACATGGTATATCTCATTCTTGAGCGAGAAACCTTAATTAGTTAATGGAGTTTCGCAATTATGCAATTGCATGATCTATTTAGTTGTTTGTGATAGAAGGAGAAGAAACATGGTGAAGCTCTCCACAGGCTATCAAACCCTTACCGTGGGTTGTACCCTTGAGGAGGAGGATGAGAAGGGTTTTGAGTTTAGGCTAATTTTAGGATTAGTGGCAAACTTGGTTAGTCGCCAAAAGATCGATGGAGGGAAAAAGCGGGGATGACGGAGGCAAAACGGAAAAGGGAACGGGTGTATATTTATGGAAGGAAGTCCACATAAACCTATTATGGACCTCAGAACATCTAACCAATCCCTAATGCTAACTCACGCTTTATATATAGGGATGAGCAATGGGCGGATTGGGTGGGTTTTGGTCTCAAATTGACCCACCCGCTTACTAGCGAGTTGGAAAAATTGTGACCCGCAATCCACCCACATACTTCTGCGGATTGGATTGGATGGGTAGCGGATGGGTGCGGTTGGGTTGTGGGTCAACCCGCAAAAGCAATTCCCCAACTAGTCATTAAGAGAGTTGACTAACATTTACAATAAGTTCATTGTAAATTAGTAAGATTGTATCAATAATTTGTGATTTTGATACAATTAATAATTTATACTTTGCATACCAATATTTAATGGATATTAACAATAATTTGCATACCAATATCTAATGGATATTGCACAGCACAATAACCATAATAGTAGTCAAAAGTCAAAACTATTATTTTTTCTCCGCCTTTTGAAGTATATGATCAGACTATAGTGCAGTTTGAAAATATGATGAATATTCGATACTATAAGTCACAATATTTTTTCATGTACAAAATCACCCCACATCAATCACCCACTTCTTGCGGGTCGGGTTATTTGCGGGTGGATCGATATCAATCCGCGGATTAACCACCCACGTGCCCACCCCTATTTATATATACTAAAATAATGGAATATCATTTTGGTTCACAGAAGGGCAAAATATAATCAATAATATGGTCAAAGATAGGGTCAGTAACTATCAGTAACCACACGAGAGCCGTAGATCTGGAGATGGAGCAATCGTGTGGCTGGGCCGAATGCGGGGTGGGGAGGGGCATTTTTGTCCATTTTTGTATTTTTAATTTTTTTTATTTATTCCGCATTTCAATGGCTGACTTTTCAATGAAAGAGAGAGAATTGCCTTTTCTCTGCAACTCAACTTTTTCCCTTCTCTCTTCCTTTTTTCAATCTCTTTCCATATCCTTTCTCTTTCTCTATTCCTTCTCTCTTACTTTTTCTCTCACAATCTCTTTTTCAAATCTAGATCTGCTCTCTTTTTTTTTTTACTAAGGTAGATATTTAATAGATAGGGAATTACAAAGAAGTGAAAAATAAATAGCGGAAATCAGCCAAACGCTGATTAACCGATGCAAGAGCCGTTTTCGCCACGCAATGGGCAGCCCTGTTAGTTCTACGAGGAGAGAAAACAAAACAAATAAGCGTGACGAAGCCTTCAGCAGCCGAACCTCCTCAAGGATTGCTCCACCCCAATCATGCTCTATGACATTCTCCATTACTCGCCGGATCACCATTTGCGAATCACCACAGAAACAAACAGAGGAAATGCCTCGAATTAAGTACCAATCCATTGTATCTCTCAATTGTTTTCGGTGAATAAATATTTTAAAAAGAAGAGATTAAAATTAAAACAATTAAATAAAAGAATAAGTAAAAACAATTGGGAGGTGGGAAACGTGCCTGACCATGAATAGAATCGTGGAAATGTAACTTCAATAGAAAGGGAAACGCCGCCCCAAATTCTTGTTGTCGCCGAAAGGACTCGCCGTCAGCCGGAACTACTCGTTGTAGGAATCGAGATCACAACTCTTTTGAAACCCCTACAAAAAGGCAGAATCCACTGAAAAAGAATTAGATGGATAGAGGGAAAGGCACGGTCGGCGACGCACGATGGCGTAGGCAGCAAACTGCTCGAGCGCACGATGGCGAGAGAAAAAGTAATGCAGTTCCTCCTTCCAGAATCGATCAGATTTGACGGAGGCGTCCTCCTGAGCGACGTTCCGCGCCATGGCGGCGAGAAGCGCGATCCCGTGCTCCGCGGCGGCGACGGTGTTGGCGGTGGGGGCATTCACCACCAGGCAGCCGAACTCGGTGGCAGCCTGGAGATCCACGTTGTCCATCCTGACGCCGGCCCTGCCGACGACCTTCAGCCTCCCCTTCGCCGCCTCGAAAACCTCCCGCGTGACCTTGGTCCCCCTCCGCACCATCAGGGCGTCGCAGGACGAGATCTTCCGGCACAGATCCTCAGGGGAGAGGCCGTACGAACAGTCCACGTTGTCGAATCCGCGAAGGAGATCCAATCCGGCGTCCTCCAGTTTCTCGGAGACAAGGATGGTGGGCCTGGAGGCGTCGTGGAAGGCAGGGCTAGGGTTTGCTGATGCGTTTTTTTTTTTTTACTCCCCTGGGCATCCTCATCTCTTCCGATATCCCAACTGCAAAACCACTAATGCAGATCTAGATCGCTGAAGAGGAGAACTCCGAGTCTGAAGGACGGCTCCCGATCCGGATTCTTTCCTACGATATGCCTCCAGAAGCGTGAAAACTGCCTACTATTTGCGTAGGCTTCTTTCTTTCTTACTACTCCATTTCCCTTCGTAACTTCTTTTCCCCTAGATCTGCTCTCTTCCTTCTTCATTTTTCTTCTCTAGCAATGGACGATTAAAAATTGTAGCTACTCTCTTTCATTGCATTTCTTATCTTCATCAACTCGTTGGCCTCAATTCCGATCTTTCTCATTTTTTTTTTTGGCATTTTGGTGTTTTTGATTGAGGAAGAGGAAATGAGAGGCATCAGAAGACGATTTTTTCTCTCCCTCCTTCTGTTTTTTTCCTTTTAGATAATATATATTGATATTATGACTCTATACCATATGGTATTGGGTGGTAACGAAATATATATTGATATTACCACACTATACCCTATGGTAATATATGGTATTGCGTGGTAACGAAATATATATTGATATTACCATTCTATACCATATGGTATTGTGTGATATTACCACACTATACCATATGGTATTGTGTGATAACGAATATATATTGATATTACCACACTATATCATATGGTATTGGGTGGTAACGAAATATATATTGATATTACCACACTATACCCTATGGTAATGTATGGTATTACGTGGTAATGAAATATATATTGATATTACCACTCTATACCATATGGTATTGTGTGATATTACCACACGATACCATATGGTATTGGGTGGTAACGAAATATATATTGATATTACCACACTATACCATATGGTATTGGGTGGTAACGAAATATATATTGATATTACCATACCATGTGGTATGGTCTTATTTAATACCAGTAAATACCATATGGTATAGACTGGTAATAACTGGAAATTTTTCTATGTCCAAAAAATATCAAAGTGGATATCATTTTGAAGAGCACAATTAATCTGATCTAACTGTGCAAAAAAATTAAATTCCGACTTAAAACGAGTGAGAAATCGTCCGTTAAAGATTAAGAGAAGAAAAATTAAAGATTTTTCGAGGAGAGAGAAGGAGGCAATGATGTGGTGCGGTCAAAAGTCCGCGTCAGCAATAAATAGGAGTAAGTGTAATTTTACCTTCCTGTCCTTCCGCATTTAATTTAAATAAAAAAAGGGGTCTGACACGTGGAGATCAGAGAAGGATTTACTGACCCATCAGTTACTGACATGATCTGCTCCCCAATAATATGGCTTCAGTTGCATTATAAAATTCTTATTATATGTAGACATAGTACAATAAAATAATATCTAATAGTTATAACTAGGGCTGGAGGTTTGGTACCAATATTTGGGATATACCGAATATCGTTCTGAATCTATCACTATTTGGTACTATCTACCGACTTATTTTTTAGGGATTGGTATTGGGATTCATTTTGGAGTGCTATTCGGTATTCGGGATTATTGGATTGGGATCAGTATATATCGAAATACCAAGAAATACCAAAAAGTAAAAATTCATGAAATATAATACACAACCTTTGGTCATTCCCCACTCTTTCACAACTTAGAAGCCCTCATCCAACTCAATTTTGTGTTGGGACTTTGGTGACGAGGGTACACGTACGATAGCCCGAGACCGGGTGACTAGGATTGTGATAGAGTCGTGAACAATGTTCACTTTCCGAAAAGAATATTTCCACCCTCTACAAAGCCTTGGGTTACAGGAAATTTCTCCCGAGGATAAAACTATCACCACTTTAGGTTCCAGGCTCAAGAACACTAAAGCATACTTAGAAATTTTTGAAAGAAAGAAGAAGAATATGTTTGATGGTATATGGCATCATCCACCCCACACATATTTATAGGGGTCGAATCCATGCATTGTTTCATGAAATGTTGCCTTTATCCATATGAAAGGTTGTTCTTATCCATATAAAGGGTTGCCTTTATACATAAGGTTATCCTTATCCATAAAATAATGCAACCGCCACTAGGCCAAAGGGATGTGTCCCTTCATGAAATTAGAATATTGGTTCGGTCGGTCTAATATCAAATCGGTTGGTCGGCCCAACCCAAAACCATTTTGACTTGGTTAGTCCGGTTCAACCAAATTTCTAACATTCCTCCCCCATTTTAGGGTATTAATAGAATTCACTAAAATCACAACATTCTTCCAACAAAACTAAAGTGTAAATGAAAATGTCGTGACGATTGAATTTTCATCTTAGTATATTACACTTGACAAATACTCGAATACAAAGGGTGTCGTTAACGACTGAACCCATTTACTCATATGAATATTCGAAGATAATATACACTTAAGCTTTCAAACTTCTAAGTGCCTTGACACTATTAACCGCCATGTGTCCAATCCTTCTTATAAGCGCACACGAAACCAAAGTCCGGGTTTCTTGAAGCTGCTACACTTCATGCTTACGTAGGTTGAATCTCTTATTTATGTACCCGCATAATACACTTTTCAAAGATTCAATTAAGAAGTTTTAAACTTCATCCTCCTCTCATACAGGGTAACAAGCACATACCTCGGGATGACAAATTGTGTGCTTCAATTTCTGACAATGAGCTTTCCACATTGAATTCAGCCTCTAACATTGTATTAGAGGGGAATTGGGTATCCCATGATCAGAAATTATATGGACTTTAAACCATCCCTGTCACAGACTTGATCACCAAGTCATTAGTTAACCATTTTGTCAAATGATCAACCAAATTTTATCTCAAGTCTGATCATATTGTCTAGACACAACTCTATGAATGATCAGTTCACAGATTTTACCGTGCCTTACTCCCACATGACCGTTCTCGTCATTTTCACTTGACTATATGCCTTAGCCAAATTATCATTACTATCACAAAAAATAGCAATAGGCGAGATTGGTTTAGACCATAAATTAATGTCATAAACCAAGCATCTCAGCAATAATGTCTTTTCTCTAAGAGAAATCAAGGCCACAAACTTTGACTCCATAGTGGAACTAGTGATGCAAGTTTGCTTTCTAGAGGCTCAAAATATGGCACCTCCCCCAAGCAAGAGGACTCATCTTAATGTTGAAGTATCACCTTTAACATGAGAAATCCAACTAACATCAACAAATCCTTCCAAAAATGGATGGAAAGCCACTACTTCATTTCAAATGATGAGCACTATGATTCATCATGTACCGACTTAATTGTTCTATCGCATATGTGATATCTAGCATAATGCAAGTCATGCATACATCAAACCCACTTAACATGGAATACTCCAGTTGTAAAACTGGTTGGCCAATTGCCAGTATTAACCATAAGTTCCATACTTTTGGATCCATTGCCGTATCTAACCCACGACAATTTCCACTAAGGAATTTTCTTTACAAGTACCTTTTCAATAGACAGAATCACATTTACATCCCCATGTCCCACATGGAGAATTTAAATAACAACTTTTTATCAAAAGTTCACTTATCTTTTATTAGTCCCAAAGATAAGCATGTCATCTACATACAAATGTACGATGACTCCATTACCAGAATCATCATAAATTTTTTATACATTTTGTCTCCTTGGTTTAAATAACATAAACCCCTAGACAAAATCACCCCACCAAACCACTAGACAATCCAAATTTGTCTAGAACTTCAAAAACGTCAAATGGAAAATTAGACAAATTAACCATTGAGTATGTGACCTACACAAAGGCAATTGTCATTCTTCTATTTCTCCATTTTACGAAGCCTTCTCCTTCTTCCTCATCTTCGAATCATCCCTCTTCCAAGTTACCTTCCGAATATGGAATACACCATGTGACTAGTATGAAGAAAACCCATCTTCTACTAACATCGATAAAAAACTCATCATCGAACACTCCTGAGGATAAAACTATCACCACTTTAGGTTCCAAGCTCAAGAACACTAAAACATAGTTAGACATTTTTGTAAGAAAGAAGAAGAATATGTTTGATGGTATATGGCATCATCCACCCCACACATATTTATAGGGGCAGAATTCATGCATTGTTTCATGAAAGGTTGCATTTATCCATACGAAAGGTTGCCTTTATCCATATGAAAGGTTGCCTCTTTCCATATGAAAAGTTGTCCTTATCCATATGAAGGGTTGCCTTTATTCATAAGGTTATCCTTATCCATAAAATAATGCAACCACACTAGGCCAAGGGGACGTTTCCCTTCATGAAATTAGAATATTGGTTCGGTCGGTCTAATTCCAAACTGGTTGGTCGCCCAACCCAAAACCTGTTTGACTTGGTTAGTCCGGTTCAACCAAATTTCTAACATTTTGATTTTCTAGTTTAAGTCACTCTCGTGTTTTACCTAATCTCTTGTTATTTTCATAACACCAAAAAGTAAACACTAGTATTAGTCGTCTCTCAGCCTCCAATTTGTCAGATTAAAGATTAACAATGACAAGAATTTAAGATGTCACCTCTCCCCCATTCTCCTTATCCATATCCTAGCTCTAGACAAACTCAAAACTTTTTGCTTAGTCTCTTTGTCATAAATTAAACAATCAAATCTAATTTATACATTTAATTATTAATTACAAAGTTAATTAATTTTGTGTTTGATAATACCAATTGGGATACGGAAGTACCAATTGGGATACCGAAATATATAGGGATTGTGATTGATTTTAGGGTGTAATTTGGTATTTAGTATTGTGAAACCGATATCGTACCGATTTTCACCCTTAATTATAAAGAGAAAAAAATATTTAATGATTCATATCAATATATGGTAAGGAGTGAAATAAGGAATTTTAGAGACAAGTGATTGGAATGTTTTGGCAGCTGACCGAAATTTTCAGAGGTTGATGTGGGTTTTCAGTTGTTAAAGCACTTTTTTAAATTTGATATAAATCTTCAAAAAATTATATCCCATTCGTTCTGCATCGGATTTAAAACAATTTTGTTTAGAAAATCAGAATTTTTGTGCTCTACAAAAATATATAAACTTTGATATATTTTGGGGGGAAAGATTTCACGTCATCTTATCACTATGGTAATATCATAAGATTACAGTGATATGATGGTATTGTCAATCTTACCATAGTGGTAAAATCATGGTATGACAATTATTAGATGATATTATGAAGTCTTACGATAGTTGTATGATGTTGGTATGACACTGCTAAGATTATATAAAGTCTTATCTTTGAGAGGGGAAATGATGTCATTATACCACTATCATATAATGATATTATCATATTAAATCATCATATGAGATTATATGATAGTGTTGTTTATATTACCATAGTGGTAACATCATGATGTGTTAGTGATAAGATTACAACAAACACGCATTTTGTAAACGATATTTAAGTAAAACATACCCAAAATTAAAGAATATTTACTATAAAACTAGAATCATACCACAAACATGAAAATACATGTCAGAATATAAGAGAACATAGTAGGAACACTATAATATATACAAAAAATTTATAAAATATATTAAAAACAATATAATTCATACAAAAAGAAGAAATACTAAAATATATTCTGAAAATATCCTAAAGCATACAAGAAATATATGAGTGCATAGTTTCATACCATAAACTAAAATATCAATATCAAATGATGTGAGTTTTTTGTGAGAATGTATATCAAAGTGGATATAATGAGACAATTAAAAGTCGAGTTAAAATGAAGAGATATGATCATTAAAACATTATTGATGTTTATTTTCTAAAAATACAAAATATGTTTAATTAAGCTAAATGGTTCTTGGGTTAGCACCATGGTGTTATGATGTTATCCTATCCGCACCTGATTCTCGTATAAAGGATAACATCCATTATGTTTTCAGCTCAAATTTTGGGCTATCAACAATAAATATTACTAAATTACTGTTATCGTTCAGTAATCGGTGTATGGTTTTATATGGGTGATATATGTTTATTTTTATAGTTAGATGCTACTTAAAATATTTGAACCTGTGATCTTCAGGTTCAAGAACAGCGATAGTAGCAGTGGACCAAACTTTTGTTTGTCAGTAATGAGTACATGTTGTCAAGATAAAAATGATAAAGAATAATGCAATTCATTATCCTAAATACCCATTAAATTCATTTGAGAGTCCATTTTATTCAAATCCAATGAAAGGATTAGTTAATGGATTTCTATACACTTACAATTTAGTATCCATATTTTTATTCTTCACATTTCATTACTTAAACTTGATTTTCTCGCCAAAATAGTTTTATTCATAATTGCATTTTAGTGCTTAAATGTTTTTTGTATGATACTTTAGTAACTGGATCTTAAAAGTTTGCACATCGATTCTGAAATTCAATGCAAATTAAACTTATAAATATATGCATTTCGATCCATGAATTGACAAATGATATTCACAATTTTCCTTCGTTTGTGACCTCAATGATTTTTATTAATCCATTCAACGAAAAATATATTTTTTTACTTACCCCTCTATACAACTTGAATTCAGTGATAAAATTTGGCTATCTCCCAACCTAATTGTTCTCCCTCTAGTTGGTATTTACTTATTTCATGATTCTTAATATAATCGATAAAACAGATACACATGGCTTGAAATGGCAAGCAAGTGGCAGTGAAGATGGGGCCTGGATTTTGGTACCGAGAATCTTTTCTTATTATGTTACAATCAATCAGATTCTAAAATTTGATTCTTGTACGCTTGGTGGATCTCATCTCATCTCACTAATTATTAATTAGGACACGAAAGTGGTGGGAGAGAGAGGTCATCCAATCCAACCGGTCTTTGTGTCAAGTTGATTCATTTAATTACTTCATTAATTAATAATGATGGAGATTGGGCTCTCTGATCGGACCAATGGCTCAAATTCCATAATTTTGAGTTATATGCATTATTAGGGTTTTTACGTGAGCAATTTGGCTTCCTTGGAACAGGACTCAAAAACACTACTTGTCTGTTTCTTACGTGTGTACTCTGTTTCTTTGAGAGGAACTCAATTACAATTTAGATGGTTTGCTGTCCGAGATCAGGTGTCTTCCTGTTGGAAAGCCCTATTTTTTTTAAGGAGGAAAATTCGCATAAGACGCCATCATTTCTTATTCATTAATTGAATGAATAATGAAATTGTCGACACGGTTAAACGGCTTGCAATGACCATCATTATCGTCCACCCATCAATATGGCCAGTAACATAAGTAGGGGTGGCTATACGGTCCAGTTCGGTTAAATTGGTCTAAATTGATCCGGTCCAGTCCGATTTTTTTGAAAATATAAGGACCAAAAATTGGATTGGATACAGTCCGGTCTTGATCCGGTCCAATCCCAATTCGATCTTGATTTTATATTGAGCTTGTGGGAATTTGAGTGGCCTAAGGCCTGAAAGGGTGAGGAGTTGGTTAAGTTTTCTACTAAATGCAAAGGTTTGTGACCGTTTATGCAAATTACCCTTAAGTTTTGGGTGTTGAGCTCTCTTATCCGGTCTTTATCCAGTTTTCAATCCGGTCCCGAACGATTTTTTACCTCAAATTTAAGCTCAAATATTGAATTGGATTGGATTGTTTACTATCCGGTCCCGATCCAGTCTCGGTTCGAGTTATACGGTCCGGTTTCAGGTAAAACCAAAAAACTCGAACCAAATAGCCAACCCTAACATGAGTACCCAGTGATAGGTGACAATTACAAACTAGACAATCAACTAAGTAATTAGTCTTTCTATTAGCATGCATGTATAACACGACACGAATCTCACAAAGCTTGCATGATAGTGGTGTCACAAAATCTGCAAAAGTACATATGTCGCCTTTGAGCCAAGCTGAGTTCCGCATGGATAATGGTACACTCTCTGAGATTATGCAAAATCATACAGATTAACGGTTCCGGATACAGTGCATAACTCACAAGGTTGTCAACCCGCGGGTTGATCCGAACCCGGTCGAGCTAGTGGGTCAAGGGTTAATGGGTCAACCGTTTTAGCATGGTTTGGCCCGAAAATATAAAAAGAGTCATTATATTGTACTTATTCTCATAAATTATATCAAATCTTATCTAACATATGAGTTATAACATATAATATTACACCAAAATAACATATCGTACTTAGATCCAACATATAGTGAAAATTCACACACACTTCTATAACATAAATATTCAAATGTTCAACTTAGTATTCAAAAGATTGAGTTAGGTGAACTTCGCAAACTAAAGAAAAAAATGACACAATTTGACCTCCAACCCAGTACCTTATAGCGGTCGGCCCGGCGGGTGCGTGCGGCCCGTTTTTCTCACCGGGTCAGGGTCAAATTGGGTCGACCGGTGGGTCAACCCGCGGGTTGACAACCTTGATAACTCATGATTATGTATCCATCAGTAACTAAATATGGACCCTTCCTTTTAGGTGGACATAGAAAATTTAAGTCTAAGAGTAGAGAATTAAAGACATTTTTCCCCTTGTTTTCTTAATCCGCTCATATCTTCTTCGTTTTAACTCATATTTCAATTTTTTTGCACAGATGGAACGAGTTCGTTGTGCTCTACAAAATGAGATCCATTTTCAATATTTTTTTTAGGAAAAAAATTTCATGTCTCTCATTACCAACTGCATACCATATGACATCTTATTCGTTTTTAAGTCATTTTTGAAAAATTTTGCACAGAAGGAACGAGTTTATCATGATCTATTGGATCTACAAATTTTTTGGTGAACAAAATATAGGACAAAAAAATACCACACAATACCACCCTGGTACAGGATGGTATCTTGTGGTACACAATGTTGAAAGTCGTAAATGACACTCCTACTATCATGTATTCAACCATCCTATAGTATTGGTATGTTCATAATCATACCACCATAGTACGCTTTATACCATAGGGTATGTTTTTATTTCAATACCAGTTAATACTATATGATATAGAGTGGTAAAAAATGGATCAATTTTTTTTGTTCCAAAAATATATCAAAGTGGATATCATTTTAAAGAGCATAATTAATCTGATCAAACTGTGCAAAAAAATTTAAATTCTGACTTAAAAAAGAGTGAGAAATCGTTCGTTAAAAATTAAGGGGAAAAAATGAGAGGTTTTACAGGGGAGAGACAAGGTGCTGAAGTGGCGAATAGTGATTGGGTTATGAATGGTTACTGACCTATGGGTTACTCACCGGATTCACTCCCCAGATTAACTGCATGACCATTGAGATTGCATGGAGGGAGAATTACCTTCTATGCAAATTGTGCAAAATCAGCTAGGTAATGAAGGAGTTTTGGGGAAAAAATCCCAAAATAAACTAGTTAATTTTTTACGTAAGTTATAATTTTTTTTCCAAAGTACACATGTTTCTTTATCATTGTCGTTGTCAAAGACAGTGAATAAAATTACCGGTAAAGGCATCACCATTTTTTGTTAAACGCGGGGAAGCAGTCACCGCGTTCGTCCACAATAGGGAATACCTCACCGCTAACGTGTAACGCTATCTCGCCACGAATACACCGCGAGTTAATCATGTCTAGAGCTCAAGCGTAAACTCTAGCTGGGTGCAGTATAAGGCAAGTATGTTTTAATTGTCAAACCCGACCGGTCCATGTACCCCTACTTCAGTCGCTTAGGTTGTTATCTAGCAAACGGTTTTGGGTTTAAAACTAAGAAAACTACAAAATACACAAATAAGAAAAGTAAATTGAGGAGAAATATTATATGAGAGGACTTCACTTGGGTATTGCTCCCTCTAGTCTTGTGCTAAGAATCAATGAACGAAACCCTGGTGTTAAGGATGTGTTTAAATACAGTGAGGTGGGTGCAACAAGCTAGGGACAAGCCCTTTTAGTCGATCAATTAAGGATTGCTACAATAAGCTACGAAACCTAGCTCTCTTAACCTTTCGGCTAAGGATTGCAACAATCAGCTAGGAGGCCTAGCTCTCTTAATCGAACTAACTGAGAAAACCCTAACTCTCTTAGTCGACCAATTAAGGATTGTTGCATTAAGTTAGTAGACTAATTCTCTTAACCTTTCGGCTAAGGATGGCAACAATAGGCTAGGAAATCTAGCCCTCTTAACTAATCAACTAAGGATTGCAAGGCCCAACCCTCGGAAGTTACCCCAGACGGCGGAGAGCGACCAATCATTATGGGATCATGGTACTACTACGATACTTAAGGTTTTGGCCCTAGATTAACCCAAAAGGGGTTACCCAAGTGCCTTGGAGATCAAGCTCCCTATGAGCCAAAGGGGATTTCCACATTCTAGGTTAATTTGACCCAATAATGAGATAATGCAAGCAACACACAACCATTCATGATTACTACCTCAAAAATATTATATAAAACACACAATCAACACAATAGAATCATATTCTTACATCCTAACACTCATCTAAACTAGAATTCACAATACCCAAGTGAGTAGATGGGCTATTCCATAGCTAGGCAAAGGAAATCAACAAAAAGGAGGGAAAGAACAATGAAAAGATGAGTTTTTTCCTTCTTTGTTGCTTGAATCTCCCTTGAGAAGAAGAAACCTTCAATCCTCTAGGTTAGGGTAAGCCCAAATCTCCTTCCCCCTTCTTTGAATGACACTTTCTCTCTCTAGAATAGGAAGAAGAAACCCTAAACTCTCACTAGAAATGCTTCTTTATTCTGAAAACTAAAACCCTAGAAGAGCTTCCTTTCTCCTTCATCTCACTTCCCCTTTTATACCCAGGTCAGGCTCAAATCATTGTCTCAGTTCGCGGCCTTAAACTCAAGGCGGGGACCGTGATCTCAGGCAGATTCGCATCGTTTCACTAAGTCACTTCACAGTCTGGGGCTTGAGTTCACGGTCTTACGACCGTGAACTTATTTGAGTCTTGTGAGACCGAAAACTGCTCTGAAACCTCCGCACTTCACGGTCTCGTGGCAATTTTCACGGTCTAGACCTTCCCACACGTGCTTGGACCTGAAATGTAACAAAACAAGCACAACCTAGCATAAAATAGGTCAAGATACGATGAAATGCATTGTCAAACTATCAAGATATGAGGGGTAAAATGTGTGCATTTAGACCCAAATCACTCCCCCACACTTACACGTTTGCTTGTCCCCAAGCAAACCAAGCATAAAATAGGTCAAGATACGATGAAATGCACAGTCAAACTATCAAGATATGAGGGGTAAATTGTGTGCATTTAGATCCAAATCACTCCCCCACACTTACACGTTTGCTTGTCCCCAAGCAAACCAATTCCAAACAAGGTAATAGCTCAACCTAACAAGATAACTTTGGGACATATCAAAGGGCTCAAAGTAAGTGAATCCTCAATGGCTATTGGACCTCAACACATGAATCGTTACAAGCAATACCGACATCCACCACAAACGACATTCGAATGCATTAAGAATGTGCAAACGAAAAGTCCTCACCTTGTTCACAAATCAATACAAGCCTTGACCGGACTACTCACCAACCACAACTAACCATGCATAGAACTCAAGTCCAAGAAACAAACGAATGGGCAACATAGGTCCACACCGGGATAATATATGAACATGAATAATGTGAATGAATCACTCACTCTCGACCAGTGAGGTTAGGGCCTTTTTGGTGCAAAGGATGTGCACAATCATCAACTCTCAACCCTATCGTCTCTCCACCATGGCGGAAACCTCTGAATGCTAGAGTTCACAAGATGGTTGTCGTCACTAGCTTGTCCGGAGGTCTTAGACACGAGTTCAAATGACTGGCAAGGGTCTTAGACATGGGGAAAATGCATTTTGGGTGGTGGCAAGCAAAGCATGAGGTTCTAAATCTTCAACCTAAAACCAAAGGTTCAAATGTTTCGTCTATAACCTTTCTTACAAACAAAGGCCACTAGCATCGGCCAAAAAACCACACTTTCCTTATTCCAAACCACTATCAATCACGAATTACATTCAAGCAAACTTCTTCAGTCTATTCCTGCTATCCTCAATTCCATCGTAATAGTGAAGGAGGTCATCAAACAATTTAGGTGTTTTAATGGCTTGAGTGCCAAGAAACCCTTTCTAGAGCATACAGTAGACTTTTGTGGCAACTCTCAACTTTTATTTACCCCGTTTTATTACCTTTTTCATTTCTTTTCTTTCTACTTTCCTTTTCTTTCTTTTTATCTTCTTCTTTTTTCTTTTTCTTTTCGAGGGGGGTACTAGAGAGTAAAATACATGCCACTTAACATTTAACGAATGATGCTCTCGATTAAGAACTTCCTCCAACAAGTACCTCTTCATTTCTAGCAAGAACCGTGCAAAATCTTCCTATATAGAACCTCAACGGAGCTCAAGAGTGAGAGCTCCGAGACACAAGGACGACTCACGTTTTGACTCGAAGAAAGGATGAGGGTCGTTCTATCAATCACCATTAAGCTCAACAAGCACGAAACTCCTAACATTAAAAAAACCCCTAAAGTCACACGACTCAAAGGGGTTGACGAAGGGTAAAATATTTTGGGACAATCAACTTTTGGGCGTGAACTACTCCTATGCCTCCATCATACTCACTAGTGACAACGGTGAATGTTATAAACCATGGCGAGAGGGATCTATCACGCATGAAAAAGAAGATCGACACAAAAATCACATGGATACCTAGCTATCCAATCATCTATTCCAATTCACAAAATTCAATTCATGGCAATTGTAATCAAGGAGTAATCAAGTCAAGACATCCATTCATTTCCGCACACATGAGAACTAAACATTTGCACTATCCTAAGTCAAATCTCAGTCATCATAATAGGACGCACTCGATCAAAAGTAAACAATTCAATGTCCAAGCCAATAAACATGAGATTCTCCCACAAACTGGCCACTTTGATCATGCAATGCTTGGAGCCCTCAAATTTTTAAATTTTGGGCATACATCTAGGCTCCAAGCGCACAATCACACACACAAGCATAATAGATAGACTATCCCCCACACTTAAGCTCGACATTGCACTCAATGGCGTAAAATAAGGGGTTGAACGATGTTACCGCATAGCTTGGCGAGTGAAAGTCGGGACCGAATTGGGCCGAAGATGAAGAGGAGAGAGCTTCAAGGAGATAAAAAACAAAGACAAACACACATATGCACGTGCAAGGCGAATTTATTTATTACACAATAATAGTATTTAATATAAAAACACACACAAATCTATGTTGGGTTGCCTCCCAACAAGCGCTACTTTAACGTCATAAGCTAGACAGTTGCTTCTTAAAGTTCGGTCCATCTGAGAACCTTCTTGAAGTTGAGGTTCTCATCGGTGAGATGAAGTATCAAGCCACGAGCATTAGAAGAATCCATGATTGAGAGCTCGTGAACTTGAACGGCTTTGAGGCTCCACCCACGAGACCTCTTCTTCTTCTTTCTCTTTGCCCTACACCATGTAGTCCATCATCGATTGACTTCCATCGCATCCGCCAAGAGGGATCGCAGATGGTTTGGCCTTGGCTTGGCAAAGAGCAATAAATGGATCCTTCTCAAAAGTACATCGATGCCGGGTGGAAAGCTTTGGTAGCTCTTGTAACTTGTGGATGCTTCATCCGCAATGACCTCGTCCTTATCTTGGACCTCACTTGCTCCTTGTACTTCTTCCTCAACCTCCCTTCCTTCTACTTCGCTTTGTTCCTCCCCTTGGGAACAATCAAGATCTTACTCCTCTTCAATGCTCACTACCTCTTCCACAACTTTCCTTCTCGCCTTTTCTCGCTCCTCCTCAAGCACACAATGGAGGGCAAGTTTCCAAGCAATTTCTTCAATATGATCCTCTTGCATCTCCACCTTTGTGCACAACTCTTCAAAGCTCGAAGTGAAAGACGATACCCTAGCTTACTTCCCACCTAGTTGTTAATTAGTTAATCGAGTTTTAAGGTTTTGAGTGGAGGATATGAGGAAACTCTAGTCTAAGAATTGATCAAAGCTAAAAGTAGGTACTTCGAGGACTAATCCTCCCCCTAGCTAAGGATCACTATGCATATATAAATATCTAGGGTCGTCGAATGTGGTGAGTGAGCTCTTTTCTATGGGTCTTCGTCGTTATTCACACGCCTCCGAGTATACCTACCATAAACCCATGTTTCAGTCACCTCGATCTAGACTATCGTATGTGGGGCATTAAGTATACAGCTCATTTCAATGGACACTATCCACCGTCCACAACGAGGTTTTATCTCGGGTTTCACTTAAGAAAGCCACATATAGCAGGGGTACGGTCGCCTCAACCACTATAGGCCCCCATTCGCACATCTAACTTAAACTCGCCAGATTGCACAAACCTGTCTGACTCTAGAACTACGTACCCAGACGGTAGCATAAAGCAGACTAAGAGGGAAGATTGGGGAATGTTGCCCAAGCGTCATTAGTTAGGAAAGAGTTGCATTAAAATCAACTAGGCAAACACATTCATTCATTCAACCCTAAAACATCTACTCCAAAGATCAAAGTATCCTTGCTTTCGGTCCATTTGGTATGGTTCGGTCTGTTCCAAATCTCTGTTCGATCCATCATTTCTTCAGCAATTATAAAATTCATGTGAACCAAGTGTCGAACTGCATTATACTCAGTTCAATTTGATCGGTCTTAATATTAATTTGATCCAATACAAACAGACCGGATCATTGCACACCTACCCGCTACCACCAATCAATGACACAATCCTCGGGGGATATCATAACTTAAAGGCCCAATACTCTCACGTAGAGCATTGACCCATGTTTAGCTATTTATCTTACAGTGGGCCTCTTCTACACTTGAAGAAGAAGGCGCTTCTGTGTACCGAAAGTAATTTGGCCCATTTATTAGTTGGCCCAATTAGCTCAGTTCGGGAGAAAGAAGACGGAGATTTTCGTTTCCAGAATCCAATGTCTAGAGACTTCTTCGAGTTCGAGAGACAACCGGAGGAGCAAACCCCTAAACGCTGATTTCCAATCGGTCTCTCTCCGACGAGTTGGTCCCCGGAGGAAGGAGGCTTCGAATCGTCTTTCTTGTAGGTTTTCCATTTCCTTTTCTCTTCGGTTTTGGCTGATTCGATTAACTTTAGAAGTTGAGTAGTTCTTGTAAAAATCCATACCTTGAACTGTCGAAGGATTCCTTCAGTAATGAACGCGTTCTTGAGCGAGATTCTATGCTACCGCATTTTCCCTTAGTTGTTTCTGTTCATTGGTTGGGTAATATGAATAACTATTTCTGGGATTGTTGCAGCACGAGTGAAGTTCATGATTTTTTTTCCAATTGAGTTCTGGCAGCTGAAGCTTGCAGTTTTGTAGAGTATTTGTTATGCATTTGCAGTAAAGATTGATTGTGCCAAATTCGGGTATCATCAGTTAAGGGGATGCTTAATCCCTTCACTGATTCATTCCTTTTGGAACGTTTGGGCGTTATGATGGGATACAATATCTGTGAAGTAGTCTCAAAGTATTTTGGTTGAGAGTTTAGATAGGTTTCGATGTAGTTAGTAGTCAGTTAATTACTTGATTTCCTCAATTTCCTATTTTCTAGTATTATTTAGAGTTAGAGTAGGATTAAGCTATGTTCGTCATGAGAAGGGGTTTGTAATCCCATTTCTATTGTGGGTTGTTTCGTAGTTATAGCAACGATGTTGTTCGGGTACGTTCCATTTCCTGTACATGGGCTAAGGGTTGGGTAAAGAATGGTAAGGAAGAAATTAAACAGATGTGTGTTGTTGTTCTCACGCTGACAGAACCCTTGTGGTGGTAGTGTAGAAATAATGTAAAATAGTTGGTTTAGTCAAAACTCTGACTGAGATTTATCATGTTGCTAGCCCATTATTATCATCTGCCCACAGGGCAGAGTTTAGTTTTTATTTGCTGCCTTGGATGACCTGCTGAAAAATCCTATTTTTCCTGATCTTTAAATTGGGCCAGCTGGTGTTTCACTGTGACTGTTGATGTTCAAGCTGGTCTGATTTCTTGACGCATGCTGAAGTAACTGCACTCTTTTTTGGGTTGTTGTAGTTTGTACATTGCGGCGAAAATGGGTCGAAAAGCTGGCCAACTATACATAAACCCCAAGAAGTTTGGCTCCATGGCGAAACCATGCATGACCAACATGATATCCTTGCTTAACTGCTTGTCTATGAACCAGATGAAAGATGGCAATTGCGTCAAGGAAAAGGAGTTGCTTAGTGCTTGCTTGGATGCACAGGTGAATGTCACTTCGGTTATAATTTGTTTCTGAAATGATCTCACTATATCTGTTTATACCAATCTTTCAGAATGTTGAAAGTACAGCATGCTTCATCTTTTGCAACTTAATCTGCCAATTCACATGCTGTTCCTGACGTTTTATTCTAAACTCTATCGTGCAGAATAGCAAAAACAATTCCTGGGGAAGTATCAACTACCACCTGCAGAGGCTGAGCAAGGGAAGGAAGTGAAGTTTTGGCTTGTTCTTATAGTTCATCAGTTATGGAGAGTATTAGCGTGGGAAGGAAATTCCTCTGTCCTGGTCACGTCCCACCCAACTCTTGCTCTTATAATCGACATTTGCATTCTGTTGTACCGTAATGCCAAATTTTGAACATAAACTTCTGTTCCATGGTTATATCCCTCCCTAGCTAGGCATCATATTTATTGGAGCTGAATCTTTCCATGATTTGAGTTCCAAATAACTTCTTAGTTTTCAGGAATTAAATCGCTCACACGATCGAATGTCGTGTGCTTTCTGTCTCTCTGTCTGTGCCAGTGACAACACTAGAAGCCTGTCCTGATAAATGAAACAAGTTTCTTTCTTAATGGTGATTGTTGATGGGGTTTTTTCTTTGTTATTTGGGGATTTCTTGTTCCCTTTGGGAATTAGGATGGTTCTAACTTTTCGTACCATTAGAACCAGATTTCCATTCTGGGGATGCCTAATCTCATGCGTTGGCAGGAAGCAATGGCTTTGACACGAAAAAAGGCATATACTTCGCAGTGAAGCATGACGATTATGATTCTGAAATTTGTCGCGATTTAGGCAAGCAGCTTTTAGTTTAGCAACCAAACTAACATCTGGCCCTTTGCGAATTGCTCTATGTACCTTTGCGATTATTAGATGTTTGGCTAGTCTATTGGCCCATGTGAAATATTATTTAGATCTTTGAATCTAGTTTGATTAAGAATACATATTTAGAGATGCTATTTGGCTTCATGTGTTTATTTAGATGCTATTTCAACTTTTGATTCTATGCTAGTGTTATAATGGGTCGAATAATTGGGTCGGTTTTCTTTAACCGCAAATCCTATCCAACCTGGTGCATCTATTGAAAAATTGATAAAATATTCATTGGGTTTTAGAAGAGCAAATTCAACCCAACCCAATAGGTATCCATGAGTTCTCAAACATAACTATGTATTATTTCTCCGAACACCCATATTGTAATTTCATCGGAAATTTTCTTACAAATATATATGTACAAGACTAATAAGATTCATAGATTATCCATATTATTAAGTTTATATTGACATAAAGACTAATAACGTTCATAAATTATTAATATTATTCATGTTAGATGCAAAGTGGTATTGTTTTACTTTTGGGTGCAGGTTGGGCGGAAAGCGGGTTGAGTTTTGCTACCAATTTCAAAACCCGCACTCACCCAAAGTCAATCTAACACCGAATTTTATCCGCTTTGACTGGGTTAGATCGAAATGGATATACCAGTGAATTCGGTTCAATTGCCAATTCCTAGCTGGTGTACTAGGATGCTGCCAACAATTTAGTTGAGGAAGAAACTGATTCCTTTGTCTGCCAAATGAGGGGGGGAAAGTAAGGAACAGCAACCTCATGGTTGGGTTGTCCCTCAGGTTGTGCATTTGCGCGCCCATTTGTTTGAGCTATAAAATGACAACAACGATTCTGTAGCTGACGATGGAACCTATAAATCTCTGTGTGTGTATTTCTGTCAGGATTGCATGTGCATTTGGGACAATTATTATTATTAACTAAAGTTGCGAACCATCTCTGTCCTCAAGTACCCAGAAAAACTGGAGAAGGAAAGAAAAAAAAAAATCAAACTTGCAGCTAGCCTGCAGACACTCTCTGCAGCATGTATTTCAACAAGTTTTTGACTTGAGGCGACCTTGTTCGGTTTGTAATTACGACGTGGTTTTACCGACCTTGTTCGGTTTTGACGCGAGCAGGGGAAAGAAACTGCAGGGGAAAAGGAGGGTTGGTTTAAGGCTGCTGCAGAGAGAGAGAGAGAGAGAGAGAGAGAGAGAGAGAGAGAGAGAGAGAGAGAGAGAGAGAGAGAGAGAGAGAGAGAGAGAGAGAGAGAGAGGTGGGGGCTGTAAACGAAACCTTCCACACAAACACATTGATTGAATCTGAGAGGTAGAAGGAAGGTGGGGCGGGCGGGCTGGCTTTTTGGACATCAAAATCTGCAAAAACATGCGCTACGTACAAAAGAAAAGAACATGTCAGTAGCTCAAAAGGAAGGAAGGAAATCATAAAGAAAAAAAATTTGAAGGGATGATGATAAGGAGGGAATTAGATTCCCAGCCCACTAACTCGAACTACTGATTTTTTTTTTTTTTGTTGATGATATTGTGTTTTTATATAACGTCGGACCCATCATCTACCCACCAGCAGCTCTGTTCTGTTGTGTTGTGTTCTGGCTACTGTTCGTGCGACTGCGGTGATAATATCTGTTTATCTTCCAGATGAGATCCCTCCATGCAAAATTATTAACTAGTCAAAAGGAATCCCCAGTTTTCAGTACTATGTATTATACTTCACACACAAGCTAAGTATATCTCTCTCCATCGAACTTAATTTTCATTGCATGTCACGTGGAGGAATCCTGACCTGCAGAATTAGTGCTAGCTAGGCTGCTTTACATGATCGATCGAATTATTGTTCCTGAATTCGATATGGCTCCCTCTAATTAACATCACACTCTGATCACTCTCTCTTGTAAAGTAAATCTATCTAGGCTGTTTATGGTTAACTAATATTACATGCACAGAGGGATTCCGATATATAGTAGGGTGACCACATTTAGTGTGCGTTTAACTAGAATTAACAATGTTGTCAAACAGTAAGAGTCGTGAATTCATTGATCAATTGAAAGATTGTTATTTGGGTAAATGACACATTTGGTCACTGAGATTATTAAATTGTGTCATGTTTAGTCACTAGAAAAAATTAATATCAATTTTGGTCACTCGAATAATCGAAACTGGTCAAATTTAGTCACTCTCCCGTCAGTTTCCGTCCAACTCCATTAATGTAGTTGGACGGAAACTTTTGGGAGAGTGACTAAATGTGACATGTTTCAGTAATACGAGTGACTAAATGTGACATTTTTCAATAATTCGAGTGACCGGAGTTGGACAGAGGCTACAGAAGAGTGACTAAATGTGACCTGTGTCAGTAATTCGAGTGACCAAAATTGATATTAAATTTTTCTAGTGACTAAATATGACACGATTTAATAATCTCAGTGACCAAATATGTCATTTACCCATTGTTATTTAGGATAATTTGATCTTGATCAGTTGAACATCATATGGTCTTTAGTTGATTTTGTTTTTGACATATCTATATGTTTGTGCTAGATAGTGGGAGCGTCTAATATCACTAGCTAGTGACAACAGTTTCACATTGATGATTCAAATTACCATATGAAATAATAGAATGTAGATGAGTTTCAACTTCTTTTCTCTTTTGATGAATGTAGAACTAAGCAAACTTAGGAAATTGGGCCTTCTAGTAATGGTAGTCTGCCAATTCTATGGTAAATTTCTCCATCCAATCTGAAACATGTGTACTCCACCCAATCATTTCCAAGCATGATCGATCTTGCTACTCATAGATTTAAAGTCGAAGATATCGTTATAGATTATCATACACTCATAAAATCGTTTTTCTATTTTGCTATTGAAACTAATACAACCTTAAGCTATCAAGGGAGTTTGTCGAGTACATGAAGCTCGACTTTCCCCTGTTTACAACAAAGAAATTCTTTTAGAGTGGCAGAGTTATTGATTCGGGATGTATTTTCTTTTTTCTATAAAACAACATCATAATACCGACATGTATTGAAAGGAGACCTAATAATGAAAGGTTCCTCATGTTTGTTAACTAAGCACCCAAGAAAAATGCATAGTTCTGATAAACAAATTAGAAAATCAATGCGAGGATGAAACATCCATTACACCCTGAGTAGGGATGTACTTTCCTTTTAAGTAGTCAAACCCATACCCGATCCATACCTATGCGGAGGACGGTTTTCCAATCTCACCTCATACGCACGAGGTTCGAGTATGTATGGGTAATACCGACATTGTACATTAACATTACTATACATAAAATTTAACATGTAGATTTTCAATTATAACACTAACATGCCTATTAAATCATGAAATAAACAAGGATATAACCATTCTAAATATGAACTCAATGAATTTTAATCATAAAAATCCATAAGGCAAACTGCAATATTACCTGAATCGTTCTTCTCCGAATCCAACACATCTATTCGTGTCATTCAACAGTAGTATACCTAATATAATGTTGCTAACAAAGGGGAAGAAACCGAATAAGAGAAGGGCAAATAGAGGGAAAGGAATGAAAGTTTTAATTTGGGTAGTCGTTCAATTACATTTTAAATTACGTATTATGTTATTGGTAGATTATCATTTGATCCTTATATATATTTTTATTTAAGAACAAAAATTATGATCGGGCAGATATGGGTATGAAAAGGGAACGCTAAACCATACCCACGACATCCCCATCAAATGAACTTCACCCATACCCAATCAATAAGAGAATTTCCTGCGTTAAATGGGTTGGAGGCTTCTACCCACGAAAAGAAATCATCTTACTCTATAAGCCAAGAGCTAGGGGTGGCAGCCGGTCGGTTTTGGTTTAACCGAAAACCAAAATCTCGGTTTTTGGTTAAACCGAGACATGACCAATCACTACCGACGACCGACCGTTCAAACAGCCCCGGTTAGCCACAAACCGACCGGCCGGTTTTTCGGTTTAGGTGCGGTTTAACCGGGGCAACCGAAAATGTGAAGGCCAGTTCGGTTTAACTGCCTAACCGACCAGTAACCGACCTCTTGTTAGATAAGATTAAAAAATTAAAAAAAAAATTGAAAGAAATAAATAAAGAAAATCCTAGCCACACTTACCTTATCTTCTTCCTCTTCTCTCCTCTCTCTTATACGCATAAACAAACTTCTTCTTCTCTCCTCTCTCTTCTCTCCTCTCTCTTTTACCCAGAAACAAAGAAAAAAAAATCAAAACTTTCCTTATCTTCTTCCTCTTCTCTCCTCTCTCTTTTACGCAGACCAAACCTCTTCTTCTTCTCTGGTGTAGGCGGCGGGGCGACGTCGACGAAGGCGAAGGCTGGGCGAAGGCGGACGGAAGTTGGGCGAAGGCGGTGGCTCGCCTGCTCTGCTCTGCTAGTCGACGACGACGAATGCAAAGGCGGAGGAGGTTCGTATGCGAACTGGGTGGAGTCAGCGGTGAGGCACGGCGCGGGATCGGGGAGATGGGGGAGGGAAGGGTCGTCGAATTAGGTTATTCGATTTGGGGGTGAAGGATTTTTTGCGGTTTTGGGATGGGGAGAAGGGAATTTTCGGTGAGGGTCGGTTAGTCGGTTAGCCGCGGTTAATTATGTCCGGTTATTCGGCTAGCCGGAGCCCTCTGATACGCATCCAAACACCGACCGAGGTCGATTTTTGCCGGTTTTCGGTTAGTCGGTTACTGTCGGTTTTCGGTTATAACTGGCGCCTAACCGCTAACCGACAACCGATTTGCCAGCCCTACCAAGTAGGGGTGATAGTCGGTTCGGTTTCGGTTTAACCGAACCGACCGAGCGGTTAGCCGAGACCAAAACTGGGCTGAAACCTCTAACCGAAGCCGACACCGAATAAGACTACGGTTAGCCGACACCGAAACCGCCTGTTTCGGCTCGGTTCGTCGGTTATTGTGCAACCGAAAAAGTCTTTTAAAAAGGAAAAATATGGTGAGTTCTCTCTCCTTTCATACTTTCCCTTTCTCCATTTTTGCGTCTCTCTCTCCTGTGTTTCCAGAAAATTCTCAATCCTCTACCCACTGGCGATGAACATGCATGGAGGAGGTACTGGATCTGGCCGGATTTTTGGTTTGCGTTATCTTCCTCCAGTCCACTACCTCCGCCGCCTCCTGAAACAGATCCGCGAATCTCGCCATTAAGCAAGAGAAAGAGGAACGCCTGGAGGAAAAGAAAGAAGGGCATGGTAGCGGCGGGCGACGACTCTTGATCCGGCGGCAGAGGAGGAAAATGAAGAACGAAATGGCAGCAGCGGCGCCGGTGGCAGAGGAGGAAGAGAAAGAGTCGCCGGAGGCAGAGGGTTCAGGAAGATCTGGATCTATATCTGCCGAAAATGGAAGAGATATTCAAACTTTAAGTTCAAAGTGCCAATGATGGTGGCGGCGCATCTAGGCAACTGTCATCTCCGGCTCCGTTGAGGTATATTAGAGACGAACTACATCATGAGTTTTTGGGTTCTTGATTGTTAAGGAAATTAGGGTTCATAATTGTAATAAATTTAGTTGGGAAGCTTTTTGTTTCTTTAGAGGCAGAAGTAGAGTCGTGATGTTTAATTGTTTATGGGGATTGAAAGAGGGGAGGCTCGGTTGGGTGAGATAATTTCAGCTAGTCGGTTAGATTTCGGTGCACCGAGTTGTTATCGGTTAGCAACCGAAAACCGTCGGTTAACAAATATGCCAAAGTATGCCAACCGAAGCCGAGACCGAAGGGTTATTGTCGGTTTTCGGTTAGCCGTCTAACCGACTATTTCGGTTCGGTTTTTCGGTTAACCAATTAACCGACCACCGATTAACACCCCTACTACCAAGAGTCTCAAAGCTAGCTACTAGCATCGCATATTCTAGGTAAATCTTGGCACAAGAGAAAAGAAAAAGAAGATAATATCCACATGCAACGTATAGTAGTACCATTGCCTTTTGTTTTTCTTTTGTTTTTTTGGGAGTCAGTATTTGTGGCTTCTATAGATGCGTTAATCATTAACAATTTCGAAAGACTCAAAACATTGCAGAGCAAAAAAAGGGGCCATGCAATATCATATACATAGAGCCCAATAAACCGAAAAGAAAGCCATTATTATTATTATGACATACACGGATAGATATATAAAGGGTGATGGAGAGACTAGAGAGGAAGATAGGATCCTGATCTTAGATAAATAATTTATGATACACAAACAAATTAAACTAATGAGAAATCTATAATAATCACGTCGTCGACTGCATCCCCACCACAACAGACAGACAATGGGTAATCTTGCTTTATTGCTTTATAGTGTTCATCTCCCTACTCTCTCATTCATACGTGAATGACCCACTCACTCCATCTCTCTATCTTCATAGCCAGAAAGAATCACAGCGACAGAAATACCCGCCTAGCCCAAATTAGGGCCGCAAATGAGCCAAGCCGCTACTCGGCATTCGAATCTGGGAGAAAACTCGTTCGACACTCAGCTCGTTAGTTAACAAATCGGCTCGTTAGTAAACGAGCCAAACTTGCGTTAGATGTTCAGCTTGATAAACTCGTGAGCTAGCTTGACTCGGTGGCTTGTTGAACTAACCTCACGAGCTGGCTTGTTTAGAGCTTGTAGAAGGATTAAATTACTCTACTGAACATGAATATTATCTTGTTAATACATCTTTGTATGGAAGTTAGCTGTTTTTTAGTTTCTAGTGTTCTTATGTCATTTAAATTCTTATATGTACACATTTTTCACCAAGAATGATGTCAGATCAAGCTCATCATGAGTCGAGCTTGTACTCAGCTTGACAAATTGTTTTAACGAGCATTTACCGAACTCTACCGAGTCGAGCTGTATTATTTTAATTGAGTCGAGCTCGAGCAGGATTATCAAAATTCGAGTTCGAGCCGAGCTCAAACTTAACAAAAACTCGACTCTACTCGGCTCGTTTGCAGCCCTAGCCCAAACTGATGCAGGAGAGCTCACCCCAACAATCCATGATATTGTGACCAAAGATAAGTTTTATATAGTTTATATATGATAACTTTTATGGCCAATGTCACTGGTTCGAATCTTTCTAATTCCTAGTATTTACGCTTGATTTAAGGATTAGGTCTAGTGATGACAATTTGAACCCGCTCCGTGGGTATTATCCGACCTGAACCGCGATGGGGCGGGTATTATCCGACCCACAGTAGCATGGGTTGGGGCATGAATATCTACTTTCAACCCGCCATGTTTCGCCTGCCCCGTTCTTGGCCCATTCTATCTTAATTTCTTACAGTATCTATACATATTTCTTGTATTTTGATTTTTTTTTCCAACTAGTTAGAGTCGATCTTTCAATTTGTTAGACTCAATTACCCATTCTATTATCACTATTTTTCATTCCTAAAGTATTCTCTCCTTCATTGTATTGTAAAAAGTAAAATTTGCATGTGTTTTTTCCAAATGACATGTAAGAGTGGATCGACCCGCCCCGCCTCGTATCCGCACGGATTTTACCCTCTCCGAACCGAGTAGCATGAGACGGTGCATGAGTATTGAGTTACCCGGTCGCCCCGCCCCATTGTCATCACTAATAAGGTCCACAATACTTATATCAACTTGAAATTTGACAATTCGGTGTATATTTCAGACACATATAAAAAGATAACAAAAATTCTTTTCCAACCATTCAAATTATTAAGCTGCATATGTTGTTGATTTACCTACCTATTTCTTAGTCACACAAGAAACTTTGAAATTGTTATTTCACCCTTCTCGAAATATTCATGATATCCAGCCTCTCACCCAAAAGTGATAATGGGTAGACTCATTAGATAGTTTAACCAAATTGTCATTATCATATGAATTTTGAGTTGAAATGAGTATTGGATTATATCGAAATGGACATATGTGCACGTTTAATAATTTTGGATTTGGGTTGGATCTGAATTGGTATCAATATAATTTTCTATTTGGGTGCAGATAATTATATACAAAGTATAGCAATACCAAGGAATAGGTCAGGGTAGTTACTTATATTTTAGTAATCATGGTGACAACCTTTTTATATATCATTTGATTTCCTATTTTCTCTTCTTTTTTAATCTTACGGTCAAGATTCTTTTAGAGTAATTTTGAAAATGAAAAAGTGATCACATCTGATTATTCTATATAATCTACCAAAACCCTAGTTCTACCTTCCCTCCAGACAAACCCACCGCATCCGCCTCCACCACTCCCGTTGCACTAATCCCGTCGGCCGCCTACTCTAGCCCCAATGACGATGACTCCATGCAGGTGACGACGACTACCGCCGCGGTTGCTGTGCCGAACTCTGACTCCGCCGCCGCCCTTTCCCACTCATCTTCCTTCCTCACCCTCCGACTCTGCCTCTGCCACTCCCACCGCACTAGTCCCGCCGGCCACCTCCACCAGCTCCGGCGCATCCACCGTCTCCCAGCCTCGAAACAAGCGGCTTCTTCGCTCCCGAACCGGAAGCTCACGGAAGAGAGAAAATCGATTCATGTCCTCTTCATTGCCTTCGAGCGGAGAGAGATGGAGAGGGATTGAAAAAGAGCGCACCATGGATACATGGTAGTGGTCAAGATCAGTTGCACTGTTTGTTGATCTTGCAATGGTACGTGTGTGCGGTTTTGTTGAGACTAGTAGGGTTGGGCAACGGGAAACGGGTATTTGGGTATGCCCGTACCCGTCCCGTTTTTTAAGGGTTACGGGTACCCATATTACCCGTAATATTATAAACGGATGGGAATTGGGATTGTACATTCCTAATATGGGTGCCCGCGGGTTACCCGCGAATACCCGTTTGGGTAATATGGGTACCTGTTATACCCATTCAATACAAAGGCAGCCCAGCCTAATTCAGAACCCATTGGTCATTTCGGCCCTCACCCTTGCAATTTCAATTCCATTTGCCATTTGGGCCCAGGGCCCTTACTCTTTCAGTGAGACTCAGCTTCTCTGCTATAGATTTAGCTTCCCATGAACCTAAAAATTTGGACACTTTCTGAATTCAGCAACACAAGAAAATTAGCAGCATGCCTCCCATTTGGTTGTGTTGAATGAAACTTCCTATTTGATAATTTGGTGCTTGGAATGATTTATTTCTATGTGTTGTGATTGTTCATGAATGTATTATTTGCAAACCGAGTATTTGTGATTGGAATGTATTTTGTGTCTTGTGATTGTTAAACAAATACAAGTTAAGTTTAAACTTTTGTTAAAATTTTAGTGGTTTAAACTTTGGGTATTTATGGGTAGTATGGGTACCCGTTATCCGTCCCGTACGGGAAATGGGTACCCGTTTCCCATTTGGGTTTGGGATATGGTATGGACTTTGGTCTCCAAACGAGACTGGGTACCCGTTTAAAACGGGACGGGTATCCCGTCCCGTCCCGTTGCCCACCCCTAGAGACTAGCATGCATTAGTAGCGATCTACTGTATGGAATGGTAGTGTTCATTGTTATATGTGCAATGGTATTGTTCGAGTTTTATGGAATGGTATTGATTATCATACATAAGGTTGCTACAAACACTAGTTACTAACAATAGCAAAACATAAAAAAGTTATGCCAATACCAATCAAACCAAACATATATGCCAATAAAGATATGTATATATACTGAAACAATAATAAATCATACTCCTACGATGTCTGATTAAGAGCGACGTCAACCATATGTATACCAACGCAGAACTAACGACACTAATACCATTAAAACACAGGGACAAGCAAAATAATTCATTTTAATGGTACTGATACTGAACCAATACCAAATCATGCACATCTTACAAGTTACAACCATTATACACTGCATCCAACTCATTTTCAATATTGAATACCAATCCATCAACAAAGATATACATCAATACCACAATGTAAACACTACCAATAAAACACAGCATCACTACCAAAACAATAAGCACCAGAATACCATTCCTATCCTTAGTATCCACGGTGATTACTGCTTTGTAGTAATCACCGTAACCGCTCTCGCAATACCAATTATCTCACAAACTGCAATCAACCCGATCCAAACTTTGACAATGGGATCACTTGTAGTGCACTTTAATTGATAGGTTACAAATATAGACTAACTAAAGAAAACCAAAATCAAATCAAGAGGGGCAACCCCAAGCATACAATTAATTCCATACTTGCATACAATTAATTCCATACTTGAGAAATACAGACAACGAGAGCAAAGCATAGATTGAACCAACCCACCCGCAGATATGAACACTTGATCCAAAACCAAGTAAACTTATAAAGCCCTCTTGCAACCAACCAAACAAAGTAGCACCAAGCACATATTCAGCTCTTCCGATTCGGCTGAGACCATTGGCTATTATACACCATAAAGTCATAAGCCGCCTCCTGAGAGTCACTTGAAGTCGGCCCAACACAATGAATCTCGAATATAAGATTACATGACCGTGGTAAGGGCTATGATTAGGATTGTTTCGAGCTAAAAAGGCAAAGGGAGCCGAGGCAACACGTCATGGTCCAAGAAGAGCACAAGAAACCGAACCCTTAGAAACCACATAGCCGGCACGACGGTCAACTGGAGAAGACACCACCATCCACACTCTAGTGAAGGAACCAAACCACAATAAACCAATCCACACCTACAATATTAATGCTTCCACATATATATTTGTTTTGAAACAACTAAATAAAAAGCAAAAATCGCATTAGAATAAGGTATTGAGTTTCTTTTCGATACTTAATATGATGAGTCCAATTTAAATATAAAATAAAATATTAGGTTTGAGTATGCCCAAAAATTATATTACCCAAATTCATTTAGCTCATAATAAATTGGATTTGAACAATGCCCAACATTTGAAATTTTTATGATGCACTCGACAAAATCCCTTGAGAGCTTAAGTTTTATTAATTTCGATAGAAAAGTAGCAAAACGATTTTATGAGTGTATGAATATCTACAATGATATCTTCTATTTTAGTTCTATGATTGGCAAGATCGATCATGCTTGGAAATGTTTGGATGGAGTATACGTGTTTCCGATTGGATGGACAAATTTACCATAAAATTGGCAGACTATCGTCACTAAAAGGTCCAACTCCTAAGTTTTGTTTGTTGTACATTCGTCAAAATGGAAAAGAAGTTGAAGTTAGTCTATATTCTATTATTTCATATGATAATTTTAGTCATCATTGTGAAACTATTGTCACTAAGTGATATTAGACGCTCCCAATAGCTAACCCAACCATTTAAATATGTCAACAACAAAATCATGAAATACCATGTACAACTTATGAAGTTGAAACAAATGACCAATTGAAAATTAGATGGTCATAAATAGAATCTTCCAACTGTTCATGAAATCGGGACTCTTATTATTTGACAATACTGTTGATTCTATTCAAACACACACTAAATGTGGTCACCCTATTATAAGAAAAATTCGAATAATGGATAGTCATAAAAAATAAATATAAAGAGAAATAGTAACTCATGTCATGGAAGAAAAATAACACCAAAGGATCAATCATGTTATATTCGATCCGGTATGGTCCGGTCCAAGTGTCAGTGCGATCCGATACGGGTCTAATTTTAACCTAAAATAAAATATTAGGCTTGAGTATGTCCAAAAATCATATTATACAAAATTAATTTGACCCTAATAAATTGGATTTGAACAATACCCAAAATTTGAAAAAAAATTACCATCCCTAAGTCCCACAAACATCTACCATCCTCTTTCATTTCACAACAATAGAAATAGGTAATGAAGTGGAAATGGAAAGAAGAAAGCTTACAGGCGAAGAAACTTGGTCCAATCACTATATATCTCATCAAAGAAACCCTAAAAGAAGGAAAAGATAAAAGGAGGGCTCAAGAAGAAAAATTATAATAAAACAAAAAGAAAGAATGAATAGCTAGAGCATATACTAATACAAAGAACCAAAAGAGAAGAAAATAAGAAAGGAGAAAGAAGGAGGAGAAGGAATGTAATTAGGAAATTGATTCATATTCTTCTTTAGCAAAAGCTTCCCCTCCCTCCTTCCCTCCACCACTCTCCCTCTTCCCCTTTAACACACAAACACAGAGAGTACTCTTCTTCTTTTTCTTCCCTCTTCTTTGCTTTGTGTTCCTCTTTACCTCCTCCCTTCTCTCCTCTGCCACCATTGTTTCTTTCTTTCTGTGATTCTCCTCCCACCATGTTTTTCCTTTCCCTAAAGACCCATCAAACTTTATAAAAAGAAAGGAACACCCAAAAAAAAAAAAAAAGCAGCAAGCAGCAAAAATTAAAAGATCCAAAAATTTTAAAGAGAGCAAGAGAAGAAGGGGATCAACAAAAACAACACACAACCCACAATGGTTTTTTCCTCCATTCCAGTCTATTTAGATCCTCCCAACTGGCATCACCACCAGCAGGTAAAAACACATACACACTCATTCACCACCTTTAATCCTCCTCCAATCTTTCTTCAAAAGAAAAAAAAGAGCAACCAAGCATATTGTAAAAATAAAGATAAGGGGGATAGAATGATTCCTATTCCTTCCTTGTTCCTTTAATCTTTGTAGATATATACTTATATACTTGCATCCATAAATCATAATCTGAGTTCTTTTTCTTTGTTGTTGTGGTTGTGGTGGTATTGTTTATTTGGTTGCAGCAGCAACCCAACCAACTAGTACCACCCCAAGCAGCAGCTTCTTCTGCCTCCTATGAAGCGAATTCGACACATCAGCACCACCACCACCAGCAACAGCAACAACAACAACAACATCTGCTTCCCCCGCTTCCTCCTCCTCCACCGCAGCCAGACGGCGGTGGAGGAGGAGGAGGCGGGTTGGGGTCCATCAGGCCCGGTTCGATGGCGGATAGGGCTCGGATGGCGAAGATACCCCAGCCCGAACCGGGCCTGAAGTGCCCCCGGTGCGAGTCCACCAACACCAAGTTCTGCTACTTCAACAACTACAGCCTCACCCAGCCCCGCCACTTCTGCAAGACCTGCCGCCGCTACTGGACCCGTGGCGGCGCCCTACGCAACGTCCCCGTCGGCGGGGGCTGCCGCCGCAACAAGAAGACCTCCTCCAAGCCCCACAGGAACTCCTCCGCATCTTCCGCCGGAGGCGGCGGAGCGTCCACCAGCTCCGCGGGCGGGATCATGGGGCACTTGCCACATCATCACCACCAGCTTCCGCCGCCGCCGCCGCCGTTCATGTCCTCCCACCTACACGGCCTCTCCCAGTACGCTAGCAGCAATAATAATAACAGCTTAGGGCTGAACTTCGGCAGCGGCAGCGGAGAAGGAGGCGGCGGTGCAATGGCAATGTTTCACATGGGAGTAAGCAGCAGCAGCAGCCAGCAGCATGATTCCGCCGCCATGGTGCAGCAGTTCCCTTTCTTCGAGGCGGCGGCGGGGGGGCCACCTGGCAATCTATACGGGTCGTCGTTTCAGGAGGATGACGTGGACAGTAATAACGCTAATGGTCAGCGGCAGCAGCTTATTAGGGCGTTGACAGCTGGCTCGAGCTCTAGGGTTAATCTTAATCCATCACAGGCACAGCATGATCATGATGAGCTGGCTCCGGTCAAACCCGAGCTCGCCATGAGCCACGGCCTTAACCTATCCCGTCCTCCTCCGCCGTTTGCGGATCCCGACGGCAGCCAGTACTGGGGCGGCGGTGGCGGCGGCGGGAATGCGGTCAGCTGGACGGATTTGACGGGTCTCAACTCCCACAATTAACCTGGTAATGGATCAATCAGCTAGCTACAAAGGTGGTGTGTGTGTGACAAATTGGTGGGGGGATTTATTTCTCTATGGCTACATTAATTCAACCTATATATTATATATATATATGTTTTCATTATGGGATTTTATTCTGCTGGATTGCTTGTTCTACTTGTTAGTTTATTGGTCTGTTTCGGTGTGTAAGAGTTGTAGTGTGTGCCTTGTCGGTATCATTTAGCTACATTGTAATGTATGTGCGTGGGTTAGCTAGCTAGCTAGCTGCTACATTAATTGTTATATATTTCTAACACTTACGTAAAGATCGATTTTACTACTCTTACGTTCGTTCATGCGATCGATTTGTTAGATTTTTTCCTTTCTCTCTCCTTTTGCTAGTTACGTTGTATATACCTCCGTCTCTCTCTCTTCTACATGCGTTACTTCGCGCGTCCATCTTAAACTCATCTTAATTACCTTACCACCATCATGAAATGAATTTGCGAGCTAGCTTGATGTAACATACAGCTTGTATAAAAAGAAAAACAATCTCTCTATATAGTTCTTCTCTGTAGTACTTCTCTAATTCGCAACTTGAGCTAGTAGTTTATCGAGACATTATTGATCTTCAACTCCGTCTTACCAACATGTATGGTTTCAGAAGGAGGATGAGTTGTGTCGACAACCGACTAATTGGGTTACCCTATTGTTTGGAAGCATGCAGTTAAATTTATGTATCCATTAAACTATAATTTCCCTACTAAGTAGAACCACAAGCCAGGCTGCTAGAGAAGAGGTCCTGCTTGATATATATGCTGCATCTACGGAAAAAAGTGGTCGATGATATCAGTTAATTGCTAGCCTGTGAGAGTATGGGGATGGGGGAGAGTTTTGCAGTTCCAAATTGGTGTCCATGGTATAAATAAAAGGAGTCAAATTCCTGGAAAAAAGGGTTCTTACTGTCTCCTATTTTCGGGTTGTGTCATCAGAGATCCAGCAATCTTCTCCTTCCCAAGAAGAAGAAAAAGAAAAGAGGAACAAAGCAGGGAAAAGCAACACCACTGCTGGTCTCACTCTCTTCTAGGGTATATATATATCGAGCAAGTACAGGTTCTCCATACTCGATGCATTTAAGGTTTGGTGTGTGTGTGTACAATGAGGAGAAAACGCAGTAGTGGTCTGTGTGTCCATTGGGATTGGAGCATATTAAGGGGCAGGCAGGCAGGCAGCAATAAGAAGTTATGGTGATGATGGCAACATATATATATATGGGTAACTGTTCTCTCTTCTCTTTATGTGAATGATTCTGTCATAATTAAATAGGGGAGTGGAGGGGGGGAGTTTGTACTCTTTTGCTCTGGTTCCTTCCTCTCTGACTCATGATTTGTCGTGTCAAGCTTTTGAATGAATATTGAATCCTTTCGATTCTTGGCTTTGGACTACAAATCGTAACTGGAAAGTGCAAACAAATTAAAACAGATGGATTGTATTATAATATTGTAGTCTTTGTTCATCAAAAAGATCTAGTGTTTTAAGCTCTTTCTTTGTTGTGTTTTTGTTGGTATGACTGTCACTGTTGTAGCTAGCTAGCTAGGATCCTCAACTTTGATCACAAAATGCGATGGAAAACATGATAAAAAAATTATTTTAATTAATTATATAATATAGAAAAGTTTAAAGTTAGTGTTACTATTTATTAGTGATTCTCAAATTTCATTGCCGCAGCCCGCAAGTGAGGAATTTCCATATGGTTGTTTTTGATAAGTCACATACCCACCTTTCAAACTCCTCAATTTTGGAAAACCCTTTTTTAACTTATTATTCTCTCATTCCAGAACCACTGTGTTCAACTGTTATTGTCCTCCGAGTTTCTCATGCAGTTGTTGTCCACTAGATTTGCATTTATTGTTCACTAATATCTCAGTGATATGTATTATTCACTGAGCTTTCATCTATTGTCTACTGATTCACCTACCAATTCGCAGCTCATTTCGAAGCACTATCGGCAGAATCTTAACTTGTCCTCCTCAACTGTTTGCCACGGCCGCTTCTGCAGATCCATATTAGAGCTGCTCTGTCCAATCTTGCCTTCACCCACCAATTCACAACCATCTCGAATCACCGTCGGCGGAATTCTAAATTGTCCTCCTCCACCGTTTCCCACGACCGCTACCGAATTTTCGGCATTGTTAATTCCGTCTTTCCGGTATCTGAACAATCTATTGCACTTCAAAAAAAAAATATTGTAACATTTAGAACAATTTCAAAAATCCTCCTAACTAATCACTATATATCATCCCAAACAACATACTACCCTTCCACTTTCTGTCTAACATTCAAATTATGTTCTTATTAAAATGCAAAGTGGTAGCGAGCAGACTTATACTAATCTACTTTTAATCTCACTCCATTCTGTTTATTAGAGTATTTGCTTGTTGAAGCATCTAAACAAAATCGTTGCTAAGTTTATATAGAGTATATAAGTTAACTTATAGCAAAGGCCTTCCAAAAGTGGAGAAAATTATTACTGAAAAATTATTAAAAGAAATCTTTTAAACGGAATATCATGTCAATATATAATTACTTCAAGCGATTACTTACCATCTCACATCTTTATAATCTAGAGGTAATTCATGTACGTAGTTACAAAATAAATACTTAAATCCCTGGCAATTGTATTCATTAAGAAATTAAATATCAACAAAAGGTATTTTTACGATTGGCGTTAGTCCATGTTTGGAAGACATAATGCAAACAAATGTACCTAATTGATAGTAGCTAGCTAGGGTTGTGTGTTTTGGTGCTTGTCTACATCGATCCATATAATATATAAACATACAATAATGAAAGACGTGCATGATGGATCATCAATCAACAGCCCATATAGCAAAACGCCAAGAATCTCCCTCACTACCATGCAAATATTAATTTTTATAATATTATTCATCATTATTCTATGTGTATATTTCTTTTCATTGTTGCAACGTTTTTCCACCCAAACCCAAAGTGAAAGTAGCCACGGAAAACACTTCTAGAATTTGTTGGAAGCAAAACAATGATCAGAAATAGAAGTAAGTTCAATTCGAAAAACATCCGAACTTTACACTTTGGCGGTCTCGGCTCGGTCAAAAGAGAAAGAAAAGTGAACCCCCACCTACCCTAGCCTATCGTAACCCTTTTTCCTTCGCCAAACTTTTGCCTCAATAAGCTACGATTCCTGCCCTTCCTCTTAAGAGTTTGCGATTTAGAAGTTGTGATTGTTAAATAAATGTATTATAATTAATAAATTTATGATATAGTAGTAATAGTGCACTGCACATTGTTGAAGAGGCAGAGGCGAAGAGGAATCAATCACACATATAATGTATATGAATTATTATAGTCAATGCACATTTTTTCTTTAATTTGCATGTCGGTCTCCTTTTTCTTTTCAAGCTTTTGCGATGACCAAGGCACTCATAATAAGTTGCTGCTTTGCCAACAACGCATAACACACTTTAATTGGGGTGAATTTACAAGGGAATGGCAATAACATCTATATTTTATATATCTTTCAATAGAGATAGGGTTAAGGTACTAATAACCCATTAGTATAGTTCTAATACTAGTTTAACAAATAAAAAAAATTCAAACTTTTTCATATAAGATGGACCACAATTGATGTTGATTTATAAAAGGAGGGGCACCCTTGTCATTTTTGAAAATTAAGGGGCCACGCACAATGTAGTCAAAAGCGCGATTTTACGAAAAAGGGTTTTGGAAACTAGAACCGTAAAAACATAAGGTTTATAGCACGATTTTGACTACATTGGTCACGTGCGTGTGGCACTTCTCATTTGTTTTGTGCCCCGCCTCACCACAACTATAATGAAGCATACCACAAAGCACAAACCAGAAATACAACAAACTACACCAAGTAGACCAGATGCTCACCACACCAAAAAAATCATAGAACATACAAGAAAAATCAAACCAGGCCACAAGATTCTTAACCAGATTAGGAACCTAATAAATCATATCACAAGTTCCACGAAGCATATAAGAAAGCTCATAAAGCAAACCAAAATCCTCATAAAGAAAACCATAAATTTCTTAAACCATACTAGAAATCTCATAAAACATACCAAAAGTTTCTTAAAACATACCAAAAACCTTATAAAATACTCTACAAGTTTATTAAACAAGTTGTGAACAAGGTCTTGACTTAGTGGTAATATCACTAGTCTTGAACTTAGAGGTTTCAGGTTCAAATCCCTTCAGTAAAATCTAATTATAAAAATCAACAAATATATGGGTAAGACTGGTGTACTCCTAGAGTATACTATACTCCAGGTACTTCTAATGAGATATCTCTATCTACACCATGAATAAAACCGAGATTAGGTTACGATACTATACTCTAACCTCTAATGGATGAACTCCATGCCCCAATTCTCTAAACCCAATTTCGAATTTTAATTTAATAGAAAGCAATAATTGACCGTTGAGATTGATTGGAGCTCATCGAAGTACATCTAACGACTAGATCACTTACCGTATACTCTATAACTAATTATACCACTAGTTGGAATATATCAGTATAACGGTCCAACTGATGATATATCAGTATAATACGGTTTCACATAACTCAATCGTCGATCAATATAACAAGCAGGGGCGAAGAGAGTGCTGAGTTCGATACCCACGGTTGTTATGTCTTCATTTTATATTGTATTTCATTTATAACTTGCTGTTTATTGTGAATTTGAAAATGCTCTCTGAAAACCCTTCCTCTCTCGTTTCTCCTCCGGCGTTGCCACTACTGCAAGCTGGTCGGCCGCCAGATCCTTCACTCCCGCTACTCTCTGCGCCCTCCTCGAATCCGAATCTCTGGGCATCCGCCCCGCCACTGAACTTCAGAGCAGCCCTGACCGGCTCTCAGAACGCCAATAGGGCGCAAATGAACAATTGGACCTTCGTCGGCGAACAGGACCTCCTGTCGGGTACCCTCGAGGGTGAACCTCAACTCAAGATCTCTGCTCAGTTCAAGGAAAGGCTGTGCGAGCCTTGGAAAAAAAAACCCTCGTGATCAGACTCCTTGCCTCTGCTCTCAAATCCGTTGGAAGTGGCGGCCTAGTGGCTCACTGGATATTATGGACCTCAATAATGAGACCTTTCTGGTGACGTTCAGCAATGATCAAGACTATCTCAATGCGCTCACCGGAGGACCGTGGGTGATCCTAGATCATTATCTTGTGGTGCATCAACGGTCGCCGTCCTTCCGCACGTCGGACAAGCCTCATAAATCGGTAGTAGCTTGGGTTCAATTTCCTGAGCTGCCAGTACATTTCTATCATCGTGAGGTGTTGTTCGCCCTTGGTAACCTCCTTGGTCGAACAGTGAAATTGGATTATCATACGGAACACCTGGAAAGGGGCAAGTTCGCTCGGGTCGCTGTGGAATTGGATATGTCAAAGCCGCTGGCAACTCGCATTCATCTTGACGGTTTCTGGCAGCAAGTTGTGTACGAGAACATCCCAACAATCTGCTTCAATTGTGGCAGCATCGGCCATTCTGAGGAGTGCTGCCCCCGAACCATCAGCGCTACCACCAGCAACTCGTCCCCGAGCTCGGACATGAACATTCGTATTCCTCCACCGGAACAGTCGCCGGAGCCCCCCGCCGGCTACGGTCCATGGATGCAAGTGACGCGGAAAACCAGGAAGCCGAATCGGAAAGTTCCCCAAATTACGCCCCCAATCAGTGTCAATCAGCCCAGCAAGGGTGGTAATTTTGGGAAAGGGAATCCCAAAATCCCCCTTCTGATTTCCCATGAGAATAATCAAGCAACGACTCTTAAGTTGGGGAAAGGTAAGTCTGCTCAAAAACCGGAGAAGGGGAAAGGAAGCTCTGATAATGGGAAAGGGAAAGTGTCGGGCAGCTCCAGTCACCCTCTCCCGGGCAATAAACCCTCGTCAACAGGTCAAGAATGGCGGGTCATTGGGCCTAAAAATGCTTCTCCACCCCAGGCCCAAACCGAGAACCCTTCAATATCCATTCCCCAAACCCGGCTGATTTTGGAGCCCCAGCCCTCTTCACAAACCCATTTACCCGGCCTTTCGTTTCCAGAAACTCTTGTCCAGTCGACTTCAGTGCTGGCCGAAAAAGAGAATTCTGACCCCAATGCTCAACAGAAAACGATTCGTCTCCACTACCACAAGATAAAAGAAGCTCGATCGCCTTTGAAGCCTTCCGTCCCTAGTATCCAACGCAGTGTGGGGAAGAGAGCGAAGCCTAAAACGACCTTGACAAAGAAAGAGATGACGCAGCGGGTAAAGAATTCTGAAGCTCCTTCTAACCAGCAAGTCTTGTTTGTCGCTGCCTCACAACTCCAAGCCTCGGCTCTCCACGAGCAGAAGGCCGAACGGAATAGAGATATCATGATGGCGGACGATCAAGAAACTGCAACTGAGAAGATTGTGGAGGAGAGCTCTGAACCTTTAGCTCCTCCGGAATTGAGTCCCATTTAGCGACCCAGGCGCTCTCCCCCTTCTCTTCTCTACTCAATTTTTCTTATGATCTGTTTACTTACCTGGAATTGTCGTGGGGCTAAACACCCCCATTTTCTTTCTGCATTTAAAGATTTCTCTCGCACTTATCGTCCTAATTTAGTCTTCATTGTTGAACCCCGTATCAGTGGCCAAGACGCTCTGGACGTTATCCGTAAAATGGGGTTTGACAAGCATGAAATTAGTGATGCTGTGGGGTTTTCGGGGGGGATTTGGGTTTTGTGGAATTCCTCCTGCTTCTCCATTTCGGTCATTGATAAGGATACCCAATTCATTCACTTTCGTTGTACGCATCTGCAGGACAGTAGAACGGTGGTGATGACTGCAGTCTACGCTAAACCCAATGATCATGATCGCCTACCGCTCTGGAACTCTATCCGTCAGCTGGGGCTCAATACCACGAAACCATGGCTTCTGGCAGGCGATTTCAACTCAATTCGTTGCCCGTCGGAACGCCAAGGAGGGGCAAGGTTTGTCCCGCAGCGTGCTGCTCATTTCAACCGGTGTATTGAAGACTGTGGCTTAATCGATGTTGGCTTCTCGGGTCCGAAGTTCACTTGGTTCAAGGGCACCCTTTCCCAACGTCTTGATCGGGCCCTGTGCAATGATCTTTGGAACCAAAGCTTCCCGGATACAGCTAACACCCACTTGCCGCGCATCCGCTCTGATCACCGCCCTCTCCTGATATGCAGTTCCATTGACCAGCCTGTTCATCGCCTTTGTAGACCCTTCAGATTTCTTGCTCCTTGGCTGGCGCACCCAGACTTTCAACCTACTTTGGAGAAGTCGTGGAAGACGGGCGAGGACTTCCTCACCTCTATTCAAGCCCTCCAACAATCTTTAATGATCTGGAACAGAGATATTTTTGGGAATATATTCAAGAGGAAAAGGTGGCTTTCTAAAAATCTTGCCAAGCTCGAAGCCCTTAACGATCACACTCCTAACCAAGATTCTCTGAATGAGGAAGCCAAAGTCAGGGAAGAGCTGGAGCTTACGTTGTGGAAAGAGGAACTTCTCTGGTTCCAGAAGTCACGAGCCAACAGCATTGTCAACGGGGATAATAACACAAAGTATTTTCACTCTGTCACCATTACTAGGAGACGCAGAAGCAAGATTCTCGGCCTGCAAGACAACAACGGCTCTTGGATTGATGATGCAGAGGTTCTAGAAGGGATGGCCATAGATCATTTCATCAATCTCTTCACTGAGGAAGACTCTGATCGCCCCACTATCCCTGCTAAGTTTGCTGTTCTTGATGAAGCTATCACTAGAAACATGGCTGCAATTCCGTCTGAGCTCGACACGTACCAAACTGTCAAAAATATGGGGGGCTTGAAAGCGCCGGGGAAAGACGGGTTTCAAGCAATTTTCTACCAAAAATGCTGGCAGACTGTGGGGAAAGACTTCCACAACCTTATTGTGCGCTGTTTTCAGGACACGCTTCACATTCGGAACTGCAACACGACTCTCCTGACGCTGCTGCCCAAGGTTCAGAACCCCAAATCGTTATCTCAATTTTGCCCTATTGGGCTTTGCAACGTCAGCTACAAAGTCATTGCTAAATGCTTGGCTGAAAGACTTAAGCCTCTCATGCCTAAGCTCATTGACGAGGAGCAAACCAGCTTTGTGCCGAACAGGCATATAACAGACAATATAATCATCCTCCAGGAAGTAGTTCACTCTTTCAACTCTATGAAGGGCAAGCGAGGAGGTATGGTTCTAAAGATCGATCTAGAAAAAGCTTATGACAAGATGAGCTGGAGTTTCCTGGAGAATACCTTGACTGAAGCAGGTCTACCAGTGAACTTCATCAATCTAGTTATGGCTTGTGTCACCACCACGAGCATCCAAATTCTTTGGAATGGTGGCTGTTCCACTAAGTTCAAACCTGGCCGTGGTCTTCGTCAGGGATGCCTTCTTTCCCCTTACCTATTTACTTTATGCATTGAGCGCTTAAATCATTGTATTAAAGACTCAGTTAGGAGTGGAAAATGGCAACCTATCAGTCTATCTAAGGACGGGCCCCCTCTGACACACTTATTTTTCGCAGATGATCTGGTTCTCTTCGCCAACGCTGATACTCAACAAGGAGCAACGATCATGGATTGCCTAACCATGTTCTGTAGGGCTTCCGGGGAAGAAATCAGCAAGGATAAATCGTGCATATTCTTTTCCAAGAATACTAAAGATCGGACAAAGACCAGAATCAGTAGGCTGCTCGGGATGAAGCAAACCAACAGCCTCGGCAAGTATTTAGGTGTCCCTGTCATTCATGGCAGGGTAACTCGTGATACTTATAAGTATGTCATTGAGAGAATTGATCAACGCTTGGCTGGTTGGAAAGCGAGGAGTCTCTCTCTCGCCGAAAGAGTCACTCTTGCTACCTCGGTGCTGAATTCACTTCCTAGTTATGTCATGCAGACTGCTGTCCTTCCCTACAACATCTGTGACATCATTGACAAGAAAATCAGAGGGTTCATTTGGGGCTCGGAAGAGGGCAGCAGCAAAGCCCACCTGATTTCTTGGGAAACGATTTGCAAACCCAAGGAGGAGGGAGGTCTCGGCCTACGCTCGGCCCGAGCCCTCAATTTAGCTTACCTTATGAAGCTCGGCTGGATGTTTTTGAACAATGACTCTGCTTTATGGATTAAAGTTTTGCAGGGAAAGTATGTGAAACAGCTTGGCGATGGTTCCTTGGCCTTTCGCAGTCATCGTGTGTCCGGGCTTTGGAAGGGTATTAAAGATGCGCTTCCTCTTGTTAAGATGGGCACTATTTGGGACATTCGCAATGGCACAAGTGTCCATTTCTGGACCGATGCGTGGGTTGCTGAAGGAATCATCCTCAAGGACCATATTACCTTCACAGACGACAATTTGAGCTGGGAGGCTTCTGTGGCGGATCAGTTGACTGTAACAGGTGAGTGGAACTGGTCTAAGATCGAGCCTTACCTCCCTGACTTCTTGCTTTCTCTAATTGCAGGTACGGATCCGCCCCATCCTGATGAGGGGGAAGACAGTACAACTTGGGGACTTGAAGGAGATGGTCGCTTCACTCTCCGATCAGCTTATAGGGTAGCAGCGGCATGGTTTCGTGAAGATGGTAGCTCTCCTTCGGACGGCAGCTCGAAACCTTCTTGGAGGAGCCTCTGGAAGTGGCATGGCCCAAATCGCATTCGTCACTTCCTGTGGCTAGCCCTGCACAACCGCCTAATGACTAATAGCGAGAGGAAAAGAAGAAAGTTCAGTGATGGAGATACCTGCGTGCTTTGCAACTCGAAGCCTGAGACCACCGAACATATCATCCGCCATTGCCCGACTTCGACCCAGGTATGGCTAAAGCTAGGCTTTCGTGATAATAGCCTTACTGTGGGTTTGAATTTTGCAGAGTGGATGGCAAAGCATCTAAGGAATCCAGACACTGGTCTGCTGTTTGGAGTGGCGGCTTGGTATCTCTGGAAACGTCGCAACGAGAAGATATTCCAACATAAGTGGCAGGATGCGACTACTATCATGGAAAGGATCAAGTGCTGGACTCAAACCATCTCTGCTGCCTTGGAGAACAATGGCAAAGCTCTGGACATCCATACTAACAAGTCGGCCGTGGATCTTGCTTGGCAACCTCCACCCCCAGGCTGGGTGGCGGTTAACACTGATGGCTCGGTTAAACAACCCGACTCTCACGCGGCAGCTGGAGGTATTATTCGTGATCATCTAGGGCGATGCTTGGGAGCCTTTTCGTCCAATTTGGGTTCGTGTACGATCACTAGAGCTGAGCTTATGGGAGCTGCACAAGGTCTGAAGCTTGCTTGGGATCAGGGCCATCGACGGGTTCAACTTAGGCTCGACTCAAGAACTGCGCTCAACATCATCAACTCAACAGACTCGGCGACCCACAGGTACCATATCTTGGTACGAGAGATACATAAGCTGCTACAGCAAAACTGGGAAGTTGATACTTCTCACACTTTTAGAGAATGTAATAAGTCTGCCGATTTCTTAGCCAATAAAGGGCAGACTGTTAGCATAGGTTTTCACTTGGTTGATTCCCACGATCCAGGTCTTCGCTTCTGGACTCTGTATGATTCTTTGGGCATTGCCCAATCTCGTTTAATCTAGTGCCAGGCAGGGATGCCCTTTTAGCGTCCCATTTTTACCAAAAAAAAAAGATATCTCATATTTATTTATCATTCATGTATTTATTATGTTGTTCTAAAACGTTGTATGATATCCTTTCATGATTTGTATGCTACTAAATATGCACATTTACTTTTGTAGTAGTTTTTTACATGTTTGGCCATTTAGGAGAATTTATTGCTTGTATTAATAGTATAAGAAAATTATCCAAAACTGAAGAATTACAGCGAGGTGGACTGATTATAGGCTTTCGTTTTGAAAAAATTTAATTTTCAAATACACATTTGATAAAATATAGGCTAGACTATAAGATGTATGTCGATTTTTTTTGTTGGACAAAAGACACATAAATTTTAATTCACGATTTTATATGTAACTTAATAATGGAAAACAGATTATACATGATAAAAATACAAATAAAATCATTTCCATCGTAGTATATTTTACTATAAAATCTGTTTTCTCCAACGTGCTGCTGTTGTGCATATTGTTGGCCCACATCATCATAGTATTCTTTTCCTTTCGTCGTCATCTTTTGTGGAGCGGATTGGGCTTGTGAATGTATGCGGTGTGGGGCCGTTGGTTTTGGTCAGCCCAACCAACCGATAAAAAGGAGCCGGCAAGAAGAAGCGCCTACTCCGTCATCTTCCTTGTCCGCTATATCATTTCAATTATCTGCAGACTTATCTCCAACGTATTCTTCTTTTTGTTTCTGCGCATCTTTCTAATTAAAGCTAATCATCCGTCACCTCTCAAGCAATTGACTTTCGTTTCCACGACTGATAAGTTAAAAGTTAATTAGCAAACGAGACCTACTTACTTCTAGTCCTCTCCATCTCATTTAATCTAGTACTGTATCTAATTTTTTATTCGAATACGGCCAATATTGTACTATGTCATGAATCCACCACTCTAATCACCATTCACCTCTCCTAAGCTTCACTTGAGGGGAGCCTACAGGCAGAAACAAGGTAAGGACATTCAAAGACAAATCAGACAGTTAAACAAGGTCGCCTGAACAACTCTTTGAGCACTTGCAGCAGCAGATATACAACATCACGATGATAACTTACATTGGTCTTTCGCGGCGACGAAAAATACACCCAAAAGCAGAAACACATCTCTTCTATGGAAAAAAAAATGTTGAGAGGATGATTACATGTTACAACAATGGTGCAGCACTTCAGACACATTTTATATGTGAACCCCCGTCTCCGTATTCTCTGCCCCTTCTGTTTCCTGCCCTTGCACCGTTCTCTTAACTGTGTAGCATACCTTTTTCACCATGCAAGTTTGCAGCTGCCATCACTCGCCTTCAAAATAAATAGCGCTTATAGATGGGCGGGATCAGGTGATCTTCCACCTTTCCCTCTCAAATTAGAAGAAGTCGGCCTCTGGGTGTATCGACATATATTTATATTTAACCGGAACCACAAAATCAAAGCAAACACAGAAGCTCGAAACTTTTCGTCAGCTATCTGCAGGATTCATGACAGCAGATGATGGCCCGTTTGGTTGATGTTGAGCATCTGACTGGCCTTCGGCCTGCTTTTGCTGTTCAATGAGCCTAGTAATACGGTCAAGCAGCTGCTGAGCCTTTCGCTTTCCTCGTTCGGTCCCATTGTGCGCCAAATCTAAAAGTGGTGCCATCACTCCGAGCTCTCGTGCCTCAGCCATATATTTCTGATCTCCGGAACAAAGATGCACCAAAACAGCAGCTGAATTTTCTCTGTTCCTCGGAGATCCACTTCCAATAACTTCAACCAAAACAGGGACAGCCTCAGCAGCACCAATGGCAGCCTTACCATCAGGGTGGCTAGCCAATATCGCTAGTATTGCCAGAGCTTCATCAACCATCCCACCACCTGGCTCGGTAAGCAAGCACATCAGTGTGGGGATCACCCCAGCCCTGACCGCCTTCCCCTTGTTCCCCTGATAAATACACAAGTTGAACAGTGCAGTTGCAGCATCTTTTTTCCCTCTCTGGGTGCCTTCACTCAGAAGCATCACCAGTGGGGGAATAGCTCCAGAAGCACCAATTATGACCTTATTTTCATCGATGACTGAAAGGCTGAAAAGGGTAGCAGCAGCATTCTCCCGGGCTTCCATGCTACCCTTTTTCAGCACATTTACTATACCAGGAACTGCTCCAGCCGATATGATGCTGCCTTTGTTGTCCTCGCATATGGAGAGGTTAAGCAGAGCCGTCACAGCATGTTCTTGGGTGCGAGAGTCGGGAGTTGAGAGGAGGCTAACTAGGAGAGGAATTGCACCGGCTTCAGCAATAGCAACACGGTTGTCGGCATTACGTTTGGCGAGAAGGCGGACCTCGCCTGCAGCGGAACGCTGATCCTCAGGAGTTCCAGACGTGAGCTTTTGGAGGAGTATTTCGATCTTTGTACGTTCAGCAGGGGAGAAGGAAGACGTCACTTTGCTGGTTCTAGAACTGCTTGGTCGTTTTGGTGGTTCGATTCCATTTGCTTCGCACCACTGGGCAATGAGGCTTCGTAGGACATAGTTGGGGGTGAGCGTGGTACCAGCAAGAGATTGCTGCGTCTTTGGACATGTTCCATGTGTTTCCAGCCATTTCTCAATGCAGGTTCGTTCGTAGGTCTGCAACAGAGAAATGAAACGATGATTAGAAGTGAGTCAAGTGACCGAGAGGGAGATAACAAAGTTTAATCTCTACTTTGAGTCAATTGAGAGCAAGGATCATGAGTTCCATCAACAGTTAGAAATCAGATAAAAAGGGTCCAGAAGAGACTAAGAAAGACTTTTTTATACTCTCGTTTTGATAAGGGATGCAGGTCATTGCAAGTTGCAACCACATTGCAGTGTGAAACAACATTGAACTCCTACATGATTAAAAATGGAAATTTGAAATGCCATAGAAAATAAGTTTGTAGAACTCATATACCTGCCCTGTTGATACAATGACGGGATCCTTCATCAATTCTAGAGATATAGGACAGCGGAAATCATCTGGTATCACTAGAACTTTGTGATTTTCGTCGGTTGAAGCTTGTCCACTGCCACTGGGAGGAGCACCTTTTCCCCCAGGAGCATCCATGTTGGGATTCTCAGTTTGAACAAAATCCTTGATCTTTTTAAGTAGCATCGACATCTTCTCTATTTTTTCCTCGGGGTCTCCACCTGTAGCAGAAACCATCTCATGCAAAGCAAGTGACTCTTGAGTAAGCTCATCAATCCCAGTTAGTTGTAGCTTCTCGGACAATCTCCGTAGAAGAGCAGGAACTTCTGATGCATCAAAAGTTTCTTCATGAAGCTTAACAATATCGATATAGAGGCCCGTATCAGGGAATTCGAATTTCCCTTTGGCTCTCCTGAACTGGGAAAGGACGAGCTCAACCTGAACAAAGAGGCAGAACATGCAATCAAGGGGTATTTTGGCAACCAGAGATCAGAAATCCACCAACATATCAAATCATATATCATCTGATACCGATGTACAATATCGCATTAGCATTAGTGCACAATGCTAGACCTATAAGTAAGGCTGGGTGGAAAAGGATTTGCTCAAATAAACTGACCTCGGAAGAAAGCCTACTGTTAATGGTGATTATATCAACTACATAGTTTCAGTGAGATGCCACACACATGAACTAAAACATACATGCTAAGACCAAATGTGATAGTTTGTTGAATCTCCTACCTGTTCTTTAACTTCATCTGATATGTCAAGTTTTTCCAAAGCGATTCCACTTAGAGCTTCTTCCAACTGAAATGTCAACTCGTGATACTTAACGACTATGTCCTCTCTCTCCAATACCTGCAAGGAAGAGTAGAAACTATCCTTTCAGCTACAATTGAATATCACAGATCAACAGAATTAAGTCAGATGACCCCAGCAGTGTATATTAGTTTACATGGGAAAGAGAAACTTAATCAAAGGAGACATTTCACATTCATGAGTCACGACAAATTTACTTGGTTTATTCATGTCCAGAGATATCAGTAGAGATAGCAACATTGACCTATGACTAGATTACCAAAAGGTTGTGGATACAGATTATGGTTAATTCACAGACATGCCCACCAAAATGCACAAATGGTCAAGCATAACAATCTAGGTATCCAATCACGAGAAGCACAAACCAACACTGCTAATGGAAAAGGGGTACTTTCAACTTTCACAGATATTAAGCAGCTAACTAAGGATAAGATCAGAACCTGTCACGTTAAAATGCCGGAAGAAAAGAAGGACAAAGGGGAGGAATATTAAAGGCTTAAGATTTCAAGCACAGCGCAAGGAACAAAAATGCATCAGAAGGACAAGGACATTGCAACCATTCCAACAACACATCAGCGATGGCAACCAACAAACAATAACAATAATGGAGACAGCAAAGAAAAAAGGGGAGAGGAGGGGATCGGCGATAATTTTATAACATTGCTGGAAGGAATCTAGTTCCAAAACTTGATATATGAAAGGGACAGCCATGAAACCAAAACTAAATACATTTTGAGGCAAACAAAAAGGGAAAACAGCGAGCACAATGGAGAAAAAGCATGTTGAGTAAGTGTTACCCAATATTCGGTTCTACTTGCTTGCTAATGCTAACTGATCTGAATATGACATGGAACCAAAAGTAAATCATGGAAGCCCATATGTTAGTTGAAGAAGACGAAGAAGGGGAGAAAAGACGGAGTCAATCTTAACTGAAGGAATTCGCAGAGAAATCACAAAAGATAACCAAAGGGCGGAAATTGAGGAACCAGATGCTTATCCTAAAAAAATTGCTTCGATCGTTCTAAATCCTAAAAAGAAAAACTTTGCCACTTATATCCATCCACTTAGCTACAGGCTTTTCTCAGTATCCAAACAGATCCAAACCCCAGAGAAAAAAAAAATGGCCCCAAAGGTTGAAACAGGGGAAAGCAAAGAAGCAGGATTCACAATCACAAAAGTGGGGGAACTCCACAAAAGGGCAGTAGGGTACCAGATAAATCTTGCTGCCTTCGCTCCCGAATCTGAGCAATTCCTTGGCTGAACCGAGAGCAACCTGCAAAGACGCCAGAGAATCCAGAGTCTCCTCGGGGATCGCCTCTTTGCTCTCCCGAATTTCTTCGAACATTGGGGTCAAGAGCTTCAACCTCCGAGCTAGGTTGCAGTACTGCTTCTTCACCGAGCACCTGTAATCCGAGATGGAAGCTATCTCGTTCACCATATCGATCAGGCTCTGAACCAGCAGCCGGGGAGCCTCTTCCTTGCTCTTCTTCTCTTCCTCCATATCTTCCCTTTCCCCAGATCTTTCTTTTCTCCCTGGAGCAGAGCAGCCGCGGAATTAAGATTGACCCAGTAATATCCTTGGGATGGGAGAGACAAATCTCAAAAGGGGTTGGTCTTCCCTTGACTAAACAAACATATTAGCTTCGGCAAGAGAGAGAGACTAATGAAGAAGTCGCAGTCGAATGGCCATTGTCGCTCCCTTCCTGAGAGCGAGAGATGAAGAGAGAGAGAGAGAGAGAGAGAGAGAGAGAGAGAGAGAGAGTGAGTGAAAAGGTGCCTTCCCCCACCCCGTTTGTGGCGCGGCTGCTTCAATGGAGAGAAAAAGTAACGGAGCTAATTCAATGATTATGAGTGATTACCCCAGCCCAACCAAGACCCAACCCAAGTCTTCCTCGGATAATTTATGAGGATTAAAGTAAAGAAGACGCTGGGGTTTTTTCCATTTTCCATATGAGGAGAAGACGACAGAGGACAGAAGAAGAGAGGCTCTTTTTTCCCTTTTGGAAAAGCTAGTTGTTAGTCACCGCGTGGATGGACGGCGTGGTGCAGCTGAGATGGAGCCGAGCTGAGCTGAGCGAGGGTCTCCGTGTTTTCTTCGTTTGGTTTTTACTGTGCGGCCTCTGGAATCGTTTGATTCCGTTATTAGTTAAATTGACACTGCCCGCCGGCGCCGGAGCAGAGGTACAGAGGCGTCTTCAAAATGAATTCTGAATTTGTTCAAGCGCAAGGTAAAATCGGAGTTTTGTCGTAGCTCTTTGTCAGTAAAAACATGATTCCGCCTAATGGCGCAATACGGACAATTTCATGGAGTAAGGAGTTGGGGCGGCGGAGGTGTGAAACCACCGACTCTTACGGGTTGATGAATGAAAATTGAAGTTAGGCTAAAATTCTTAGAATTTGGACAATAAAATCAGTGGCAATGGATTTGAGTGACTGTGGATCGGGGGAAATTTTTTTCTTTCTTTGTTGGATTTTGATGTTGTAAGAAATATATGGTTTATTTGCATTTCAACTTATGTATTAATAAAATGGAGAGGATTAAAATCAGTAACCAAGATAATTAAAAGGTGATAAAAAAAATTCTTCAATGGGCTATATGGCTAGCGAAGCTATATAATATGTCACAAAATTAGCCATTCTATAAACGTGTTTTACACTAATCTATCAGCCCCTAGTCCAAAAATCGTTGAATATGCAATGACTTAAAAAGTGTGGATGGTATAGTGTAGTAGGTTCAATCAGGTGTATGGCCATGATCAGTATTGATTGGAGAATAACTTTCCTAACCCATAGTTCTTAGGTAATCCTTTACTCCAGGCACAATTTCGACCAGTTCTGCATTAGTAATGAAACCTCATCCAAGGCTCACATAACAAGCTCTTATACAAATGATGGTGTTCTCCTCACAATGCTTCCAACTATCATGCTAGATGGAGACTGGAGAGTGAATGACTGGTCCATTTCTGTTGAGGTATTGCAACCCTACTACGTTGGTGTGTAGCATATCAATCGTCATTCTCTAACTTTGGTACTCTACTCTTCTTCTCAAAGGCTTTAAGCTGCTTGTTATGAAAGTGGACTTGTGCAAAGTGATTCAGTTTCAATTATACACTTTTTACCCCCGATTTCCTTCATCGTTTGAGTCATTTTTTACTCTGGGAGGTTTGGTTTTATGCTGGATTTTGTCTCGATTTTGTGCATTTCAGTTTATAGCAGGTGAACCAACCCCCGGAGTCGAAAGTTGGACGAAAGGGCGAAAAATCAGGTCAAAGGGTGGAAAGAGCAGCAGCAGATCACGGTGGAAAAGCTGTGAGTTCAAGATCACTAAGACCGTGAACTGGAGCCGCTAGCCGTGAACCGCCAGCCATCCTATGACATTTTTGCTTTCATTAGACTCAAGTCAATTCATCGTCGTAAGACCGTGAACTCAGGCCATTGCTCGTGAACTCGATTAAGTGATGCGGCGCGTTTTGACTTGAGATCACGGTCCGTGCTTTCAATTCATGGCTGTGAACTGGGACCGTGATCTGAGCCCGATCTGGGTATAAAAGGAGGCTTGAGCTGGAGGTAGGGGTGTCAGTTCGGGTCAAGGTTGGTTACCCGAACCGAAACCCGAAAAACCCGAAACCGAAAAATCACTAAACCCGAACTCGATAAGGACTTGTTGGTTCCGGTTACCCGAAACCCAAAAAATTCCTTATCGGGTTCAGGTTCGGTTAAAGCAAAAATGAAACCCAAAAACTCAAACGCTTAAGATTATGGGCTGCATTCTATTCATTGGAGGTTTTCAGCTGGAACCCAAAAAACCGATAAGCAAAATCGAACCCAAAATCGAAAAACCCGAAACCTTAAATGAACCAGAACTAAAAAAACGAAAATATATATAATCGGGTCGGTTTCGGGTAAACACGAAAAACCGAACCCGAATGGACACCCCTAGCAGGAGGAGAAAAGAGAGAGACCTAGTGTGAGAAACTTCTTCTTCAGATTTCTAGAGTGAGAAAGTGACGAAACAAAGAAGAGAAGAAACAAGGGTATCATCTTCAAGCAAGGATTTGGGAATTCCTTCCCCAAAGGAGGATCTCTTCAACACAAGGAGCAAGGCTAGCATCTCCATGATAGTTTTCCTTCTCTCTTGTGTTTTCCCTTCTCCTAGCATGGAGTAGTTCCTTATTTCACTTGGGTGTTTGTAAACCCTAGCTACAATTATGTGAATGTTTGTATAGATTGAATGATTTGTGTGTGGATGTGTTTTAATGTGAATTTGGAGATATTTTCATGAAAGATTGTGTTGTGTGTTTGTCTATCAATCTATTTGTCATTCTAACCTAGGAAGAGAGAAAATCCCTTTCTTTGAAAGAGACTTGTAAAGCTGGTTTTTCTTAGGCAAATCATTGTCTCCTATCTAGGTTAATGTAGGGCAACCCTCTTTGTTAGTATTAGCACCTACGGTTCGTTGTAATTTGGTCGTCCAAACTCCGATTCGAGGGTGAAGTCCTTGCAACCCTTAGTCAATAGGTCAAAAGAGCTACTTTGGTGGCTTTAATCAAATTCCCTTGACCTAGAGACCGAGAGAGTGGCGTTTGGCAACTTGTTGCACTTCCTTACGTTTTACAACAACTTTATCACACGTGATTATTCGAACCTACAAGTCATAATTGTTAGCTAGGGGGAGCAACACCCGGGAGAAGCCTTCTCAATTAGTGTCAAATCCATTTACTTTTCCAAACATTTTAGCTATAGATCGTTGTTTTCACCAAAAATCAATCACTAGATAATGTTACAAACAATCGAAGTAGGGGTACATAAACTGGACCGGGTTGACATTTAAACATACTTTCCCTATATTTTACCCAATTGAGGTTTGTACTTGGGTCTTAATTGGGATTTTTATTGTGATATTCCAGACGAGTCACAAAGGACTTAATTTCACCTTGAAACACGTGATATTGATTCTTCCATAGTAGCCAATAGGTACATGCAAATATTATAATATCAATGTTATGGCTACAACCATACTTGTAAAAAAAGATCCAGCGTTGTAAGTCCTGTAACACCGTGGTATTTTAGATTTGCGTTCGACCATATTTAATGAGCAGTCAGTTTAACAATTACGTACTAAGAGTTACAACCGCGGATTAAGAAGAATAATAATAACTATTATTATTATATTATTTTTATATTATAAAAAAATACATTTTGTTCGGGCCGAGCGGCCCACTCCACCAACTAATCCCCACTCCCCCAGCGTAAACCAAAAATTCCCCATCCCCAAATTATTTCCCCACAGAAGAACTCCTCTCCTCCAGGGAGCAACACCCGCCGCCAGCACTCTCCCTAGCGCGTCCGAGAAAAAAATCGAGAAGCCCGCCACCACCTGTGTCCGACCCCGATCCCATCCTTTTCGTGTTTCTAGCGGTAACGTTTGAGAGTTCGATCATCGATCAACAAGGAGATCAACGTCCCAGGCCATCCAATCGAGTCCTAGGCATGTTTTAGAGATTTCCCCAAGATAATCTGGCTAAGGAGGGAGTTTCGTCGAAGAAGGAATTGAGGAGTCATCTTTTCGAGGTGAGTGTAAATGGGGTAAAATCTCTGTCGTAGGTCTCTTAGTTTATGCTTTTCGTTCAAGTTATTAATTAGTTAATTTTTGAGTAATGAATGATATATGTGTGAGGCATCCCACCGCCTGTAAGAGCGGAGGCACGCGTTGTGCTATGTATGAATGTATGGATGTATGATTGTAATAGTTGGTTGATGGTAAGATGAACCCCCGGGCGGTTGGGTCACTATTGGACGGCGAGACGTAACGCAATAGTTGATAGGCATGGACTAGACGGCGAGACGTAACGCAGTGCCATTGCCGAGTTTAGGTATGCAACCGGACGGCGAGACGTAACGCGGTTGGCATACTAGGGTAGTGCACCGGACGGCGAGACGTAACGCGGTGGTCCTAGTGGTTTGTGGTTTGAGTTATGGTTTAGTTTTCAAAAAGGATCGGGTCGTTTCATTTTGGTATCAGAGCCGACATTCCTCTGTTTCTTGGTCTCCAAGGAATACGGAGTGACGATCCGGGTTTTCAAAAGTTTAGTTTTAAAGGGAAAAAAAAAGGGGAACTTTCAAGAAAAATGGTTGGCCAACGGTTACGAAAAAATAAATTCCTAAAAAACAATAGAAAATTAAGATTTTTTTTGGGGACTTTTCTGGAGCACTTAGGGCGATAATGACCATATTTCCCACATTTCGAAACTTTCTTACGCTTTTGCCCAATGCACTTCGTGCTGACTTGAATGTCCCCTTGGTCTTCCCAATTTTTGGATCTTTCACACTTCAAAGTGGTGCTGGAGGGTTTGCAGGTGCAGTGTTATCGGTTCTCTCCCTCGAGAACTCAATTGCTCATTGAGTAAGGTCATCCAACGACTTAGAGACATGATTAAAAGCAGTTTCACTACCACACGCGATGTCACTCAAACGCTTACACTTTAGAGACAATCCTCCATGTCTTATCAGTCGACCAATTTTCTCTCCCACATCACCTCCAACTCCAGGATGACGATTTAGTGTCTTCGCATTTTGGGTCCATCGAAGCTTGAACCACGTGGAGGGTAGTGCGGTGTATCCCATATTTTTTTATTACTGTAAGCATATGTCTGCATGGAAACCCCTTAGATTCAAATAATGCACACTCACATTTTAGATCTTGATTGGTCGTAGTAAATGTTAACCTCCTTATTCGATCCGGGTTCATGCGGTTCTTCAGAATGAATGTCTCTGTCACATCTGATTCAGTTCTTTTCTCCGCTAATACATAAGAAGCTTCATTCTCTAGTTCAGACTTGAAGATAGCAAATGTACGATGTGTGTAGATACTTTCAGCTTGTATTTCCCATGTGCGAAGGGCATGCTTGCAGACCAGCCTCGTGTGCCTAGAAGAATAATCATCATGCACCTCCGTGAAACGCATCCCTCCAGTGCTTCATCAATGCCCTGAACAAAACGTTGCAAGCTGTATTAAGTTCCCACATACCCATTTATCCAATGGTTACATGATTCACATCGCGAGGTTGATTGGAGTCCACCGAAATAAATATCCTTCAAGTATGCCTCTGCCGTCTGCCCACAGTAATTTGTCAGCGTGCAAATACTGCAACCACTTATTTGCAGAAAAACCATGCTCACTAATCGAATGCTCGCAACGCCTCCCAAACTCCTCAATCAATATATGTGCTTTCGCCAAGTATGTGAATGTGTTAACGAACTCTCTATTATGAACGGTCGTTGTCGCATTTGTCTCAATATTCCAAATGCACAGACGGTGAGGCACTCCAACCAAAACAGTAGCAATGGCGCCACACATTGACTTGCATCCGTCTGTGATCACTGAAGTCGGCATCTTAGAGTTCATATACTCCGTAAAAGTATTCAACAACCAAACATAGTTGGGTATTGTCTCGTTATCCAACTGGGCAAAACCATATATGATGTTACGATGGTGGTGATTTACACCAACCATCATAACAAATGGTTGATTATACTTGTTGTGCTTGTAGCATGCATCGAACGGCAAGACTTCCCCAAAAAAATGGTAATCTGCTCTAGATGTGGAGTCAGACCAGAAGAGATTGCTTAATTCACCTTCATCCGTGGTTGTGTACTTGAAGAAGCTGCCCGCATCAGAGGTATGTTTACTTTGAAAGTAACCCAATGTTTGGTTCACATCTCCTATTAGATCGTCGTCAACTGTTCGGGATTTCTGAACAGCGTTATCCAAATCCTTTGGAGTGTACCCTAGATTCTCATATCCTCTAACTTTATTCTTCATGAACTGAACAATATTGCGTTGTTTTATTTCTGACTGTTGCATCCCTATCGCCAGAGCCTTGTCTCCTTCACTCACATTTCGATGAGACCGAAGGAATTGAGTTTCTTCATCATTGCAGCAAAGATGTGAGCGCTTCCTCTCGAACTTAGAAACAACCCACATTTTTTTATTCTGATCAAAGCGTATAGTATACGATGCCTTGCAAAAATGTCTTGTCATCTTACGATGTTGTCGTGTCCGACCTTCTTTATCTATATGCATCTTCTGTCTATTCCCCTATCTCGAACATACCATTGTCCTCCCAATTGCTACTCCTCGACAACTCCTCCGAAGATCTCTACGTCGAACGCTAAACCCTTTCGCTTTAGCATAGACATCATAAAATTTCTCTGCATCTTCTAATGTTTGGAACTCCATGGAAGGAATTTGTTGTTCATATTCAGTAGCTTCTTCATCATCCATAAATTCTTCTTCAACACCCTTCGTTTCCTTATCATCCCCAATCACTTCATCATCTGTATCATCTGGATTATCCATAGATCCTCCTCGAGCCTCCTTAGGTTCCTCATCGAAGTTAATCTCGTCAACATTTCTATCATCTGTATCATCTCTATTATCCTCCTGCAACGATCGGAATACGAATTGAATGTCAAATACATACAAAATTAGCTCTCGTCAGGTCGACCTGAATCAACTGTATGATCGACCTTATCACCAAATTACATAGATGAGGTTGACCAGGATCCACTGTATGGACGACCTTATCTTATAATTACACAGATACGGTCGACCGAAAGGTTGAGGTGGTCGACCTAATTAGGGAAAAAGTGAACCACAAAGAACCTTTAACAGCACACACGACACACACCTTAGCAGACACGGTCGACCAATTATTGATACGGTCTACTGGAATAAGAATAAACCGCCACCAACACACGATCACAATAAAAGCGATGAGATTACAACTTCACTCCAACAAATTGCATAAATTGAAGTATGAATAAAGTCTTTCGACTTCTATCTATTTATAGAGAATGTAGACGAATTCCTTATCCTCACTGGTATGGGGAACACTTATCCCAATTGGTGAAGGATATATAAAATCATAATTCAACAAGGACAAGTACGCAAAATCCTAATTGGACAAGGAGAAGTAAGTAAAAAGCTAATTCAGCCCATTTAGGTCGACCTCTTTACACGAATGGTCGACCGTTTTTGATAAATGCGAAACAGGTCGACCTCTTTACACGAATGGTCGACCATTTTTTATTAAGGCGAAACACACGGGACTCCATCCTTATTCCACATTATTTTGGACTTTGCTACGGTATCATAGGTCGGCCTTAAGCGTCACGAGGTCGACCTGTGCTCTGCTTACAGGTTTGACTGCTTTGAGTATGTGGTCGACCACTTGTTCTAGACGATTGAAATCGTAAATTCCTTGACATCCATAATTGTATAACAAATCTAATAATTGATAAACATTCAAAACCTAAAAGGCAACAACCTCGCAAATACAAATTCAACGTATTGTCTAAATAATGCAACATTGTAACTTAATGACTTCATTTTTTTTCTTTTTTGTTTGAACTCTTTCCCTCGTTCCATGCATTCATCTACTATATGCTTGAAAATATTTTCTCGTGCACGGTTTTCAGAATGTGTAGCCAGATACCATAGAATCTCCTTTCGAGCCGGTAATCTTTGTTCTTCTCCTATATGCATTATGGTATGTAAGACTTTGTTAGAACTAAAAAAAGTACAAATTAAACAAGTTATTTGTTAGACGATATACTCACCACTCTATCCAGATCCTTGGATCCATAGCGCATCCACTGCATGACGTGCACACCACACTTGATACTATTCCTTAGCCCTTGAACTCGTAGCTCTTCAAAATTGAAATCTCCAAAATTTGGTACTGCTACATTGCCCATGCGCTCCAGTTTGAAAATATCATCCAATTTGGACAACTACACACAAATAACGAATATTTTATGCTTCTAGCATAATACGTTACGCTTAGTAGTCAGACAATTATAGGAAACACTTACCAATTTCTTGCATAGTGCTGATTTACGCTTACGATTCGCCTCACTAGTTGAAGGTAGACTGTCAAGCAAAAATGCAGTTTTTTGCTGGATATTGACGAGATACAGAAACCAATGACGTGCTTCATCGTCAAGAACTGACATAAATATCTAGCAACGAAACACTCACTATATGTTATAAAAAGCGAATACAAACAAATACACTTTCGAAATTTAATGAGATAGGGACATTGACTAACCTTCTGGCATGCACTAACATTCGGCACAAACACCACGCCATCATCCATCAACTTGTTACGAATTGGTCCGGTCTTCATGTTAGCGCGTACCATTTTTTGTATCATGTTTTAATTGAGATGAATTGACATGGTATAATATAAATAACTAGGTTTTGACAAATAATTTAACATTACGGCTCTTACCGAAAACATATTTGGAAAATACCATACATTTGGCTCTTTCACATAATGTTTTTCCGACTTTGTTAGTGCCCTTGCACACAAATCCACCACCTACCAACCAACAATCAAAACACAAAATCCTCGTAAATCGTAACATAAATAGTGCACAATTCATACGAAAGTCGTAGCAGTATAGTACTTACGGATGAGCAAATCCAGCTACTCTCGCTAATGACCGAACTCAAATAATTTCGTTACACGTTTTCATAAAAAAGTCAACAACGGTCAAACTGCAAAAATCAAAATAACAGAAATGTCAATTGTGATTTGCAACGTACAGGTCGACCTGTTCACAGTCAAGGTCAACCTCATGAACTAAACGGTCGACCACACGTACTAAAAAAACGTCTCTTACTTGTCCCAATTCGCGTCCCCAACCTTCTCTTTAGTAACAACATAATACAAGTCTTCAACTGGATTTTGAAGATTTTTGGTGAATCCTTCTAGGCCCTCCACTTTCATGACCTACAAATCATAGTTAAAATTAAAGTAACATATGAACACAAACACACATTATAGATGAATATGTAACGTAAACTTACTCTGTGATTTTTGAAAGGACTCTTAGATTCATCTTCGTCGCTATCAGCACTAAATAATCCTTTTCTTACAAAATGATCTTTCTGTGGAGTGGTGTAGGAGTCACTTTCATATCGAGGTCTCTTGTACTTAGGAGAGGAACCCTTGCTGCCATACATTGTTTCACTCTGTCAAACATATAAACAAAACAAATTAGCACTACTGATAGTAATACTAATATCTTCAATCACATATGAATATATTTGTCTACCTTTAAATTGTGCTCTTTCAATAAATCGTCTATGCTCTGGTAGCAATTTGCAGAGTCATCATGGTCTTCCTCCTCTTTATCAAAGTCAAATTTCTTTCATGTACCATCTCTTCCTCCATTCTCCATTCGTTCTGCACTTATTTCTTTGATAGCACCTTCTAGCCTCTCAAAACCATCATGCATCATCCCAGTTATATCTGTTAATCGAACTGACAATTGCTCCACTCTATCACGAATGGACTTCTGATAGTCATTGACTTGTTTTTGAGACACCACCAGCTTCTCTTGTGTGGCTTTCAACACTTTCATGAGTTCACCCAAATCGTGATGTAGTCTCTCATCATGCATCATCGTCTAAACAATTTAAAGAAAAATTCAAATCATAATTCAACTTCAAATTTCTACAATTGACCAAAAACAGAGACGTGGTCGACCTGACAAATTATTAGGTCGAACTGGAAGACAAATTGTGACTACCAGAACCTTTAAGGTCGACCTCTGATCTTCCTAGGTCGACCTATCCAGCAGGAAAATAACAATTCACAAACAAAAGCAAGTGTAATATTAAACCAAAAAACGGATAGGTCGACCAGATAGCTTGAGCGACCGACCTTTTGAAGCACAACATAGTCTTACAAACAAAGCCAGAGTCGACATTCAGGTTGAACAACCAAAACAAACAGAAACGGTCGACCTTGAAACACATTAGGTCGACCTATTGGGTTGATCTTCGTTACCTCGCAAGTATGTAAGTCCAAGTGTTGTGCCCTAAATTCAATTTCGAACAATTGTCTCGTCAGGTCGACCTGGTTGAGATAAAGGTCGACTGAATGGTATTCTGCACGCAAAAATATATCAAATTAGACGTTGTAAATCATGCATTAGAGAATATGACGGCGAATGCTACATTAGGTCGACCTCACCTTCGACGTGGTCGACCACTTTCAACACGTACAATAGCAACCGCGAACGATCTTCTTCACAAAGGCTCTAAATCAGAAAAAACCTAATTCATACTTTTGGTGGCGTTGAAGGGGACTTATTTTCGTATTTATACAGCTTTAGGACGTGAATGGGTCGACCCAATTCGTTTTCTTGTCCAATTGTGGAACCTTCTGGTGTTGGAATCATTATCCAATACGGATACGGTGTGCATGGGGTCGACTTATTAGGTGCACAAGGGTCGGCCTATGAGGTATTTGGGTCGACCTTTCATTATGTTCGACCACCAAAGAGGTCGACCATTTTATATAGACGGTCGACCTCCTTTAGGATTAGGTCGACCGAAAAGTCCATGTCACTGTAGCAAAGTCCTAATGTTGGATGTACATGGCAGGTATTATACATAGGTACCCGAAACCCACGAGTATGGAGATGGGTTTGCAAAACATTTCCCCCATGGGTATAGGACGTGTATGGGTTGGATATTTGAAAATGAAGATTGAGAATGATTTAGCCAAACCCACTCCATTGTCATTCCTATTTGGAATCCAAGGGAGTTCACCACATATAATAATTATTAATTAATAGGCATAGCAGTAGTCCAACAATATTTGTTTTTAGTTTTAGAATTGATGATTAAGTGTGTAGGAAGTAGGATGATTAGAAAACATAATGATCCTAAAAATATATAGTGCAGCAGATCGTTGGAGTGACCTGAAAACCACCCACTCCAACCCTAACTATTATTATTCCAGGCCAGGGCCACGAGCTGTTGGGCCTAGTTATTGGCTCATCTTCCTAACCAGCTTGATAATAATCAAATTCCGGCACGTTAACAATGGACCGACGGCTGACCGGCAAAAAAAAAAAAAAAAAAAAATCAAAATCAAAATCAAAATCAAAATGACAAACGGTTGAACGAGTAAACGGACCTGGGGGCTGGGGCATCGACGGCGGCGGTGAGTTCTTGGTCGAGCGTTCCGAGTCAAAATTGTTTTGAAGGTGGGGGAGAAGATGCTGCGTTTATACGGTCGGCCGGGGAAACTCTGGGTAGTTTGCTTCCAATCAGCTGGCCGCTACATGGTTTCTTTCGTCCTCGTCATAATCACTCAGTTCGCACTCGCTCTGGTCCCTCGTTTGCTCCCGGCATCCTCCCTTCTCCTCCAGCTATTGCTCTCAGGTACTCCAAGCCTCATTCTCCGTCTGCAAATTTCTCCTCGTTCGAGGGCTATTTGACTCCAGGGTTCTGAATGAATCTTTTGGGGGTTCCTTAGTCGTAGTTCTGCTGTTGGTTGTCGGTTTCGGGAGATGTTGTAGGCGGCTTCTCGGCGTCTCCGCGTCGGCTCCTGCTCTAGTTCTCTTCAATACGCTCTTCGTTTGGGGAGTTTACTTTGTTGCTGTTCGACCTGGTGATTGTTCGTTTCATTTGGCCTGTGATTCAACAAAATGATTTCCTTCGAACTTCTGGCTGAAATTGAGCGGACTACGTTTTTCTTTCTTTCTTTTCTTTGCCGCAGCTGTTCCATGTCTGGTTGATGTTACTTTCAACGGAGAGATTGCTCTGCTTTTCATTGGCTTATTTAGGTTGTCAATCCTGAATCTTCCCACTGTGATTGGTAATGGTACCCTTTCAGTACTAGTTTGATATGAAATGACTGGAGTGCTTTTCATCTTGGTGGGCAGAATTCTGTCAAGCGATCCTGGTTTCGTGAGTAATGGGTTTCCTGGGACAGCTGCTGAGCTTGTCGAAACTGAAGTTCTTGCGACTGAAGTTCATGATGAGGTAGTAATTGAAGGAGTTAGCCTTTTGAAATGAACTCACATTAGTAATTAGTAACGACCCAGTTTAGCAAGATGTTGGAAGTGAATGTGTTTATGATTTGCCGAGACAGTTTATATTCTCTATTTCAGCTTTACTTCATTTGTCCAGCATGCTAATGTTATTAAGATTTTGTATTTTGGAATCTCTTTCATTTTGCTTGATTTCAATCTGGTCATGCTTGTGCACTTTCTTGTTCTAGAAAAATAACTCTAGTAGAGATCTCATGCCAAGAGCACTTCTACTATGCTATATAGTATTGGTGCTTTAATGTACAACTTGAAGTTGTACCATAACATTAAATGTATAAGTTTAGGTTGTACCATAAAGAATTTGTACAAAAAGTATAGGTACAATCTGAAGTTGTATCATAACATAAATGTACAATTTCAAGTTGTACCATAAAGACAAAAACCAATAGCACCAATATTATATAGCATTATAAAATTCCTCCTCATGCCAATTCACTTCTCTGCGAAATCACATTCAGACAAAGCACAAGTCTTTCAGTGCTTTTGTGCATGAAGAGCTGTCTGATATTATTGTGTTGCCTCTCATATGCTATTCAGATTTTCGATTTGGAATCTCTTTTCATTTGCTTGATTTCAGCATGGTCATGGTGTGCACTTTCTTGTTCTAGATAAACAACTCTAGTAGAGATCTTGTGCCAATTCACTTCTCTGCGAAATCACATTCAGACAAAGAACAAGTCTTTCAGTGTTTTTGTGCATGAAGAGCTGTCTGATATTATTGTGTTGCCTCCCTAGTCTTTTTTATTCTCTCTTTGATCTTGTAATTTTGTTCGATCTATGCTCATTCAGAAGTCCTTTTGCTGTATTCTGTTTCAGGGTGCTGTACTGCCTCTGCGGGTAAGATACTGTAATAGCTGCAAATCACATGTTAAGGGTTTCGACCACCATTGTCCTGCTTTTGGGAACTGCATAGGTAAATGTTCAATCCTATATATCTTCTGCTTGTGGCTTCAGTTGAATTGGAGACGTCTGGGAGTGGTTTCCTTTATACCATTACCAATTGCTCATTTTATTGGTTTTGAACATTTTTGTACTTTATTTTGGTTTATTCTTCACTGTTTCGCTGTCGTGATAGCCCCCCCCCCCTTTCTTCTCTCTCTCTCTCTATCTCTATCTCTCTCTCTCTAATAGTAGCTGCGTTGAGCAGGATACAAGAATCATGTCCTGTTCGTGGTTCTTCTTACTGGATTTCTTGCTACTGAAGCTTCATATGTAGTATACTCCTTTCAGGGTATGCATTTGATTTTTCCTCCCAAATATCATGTGATCGTTATCTCAATTATGGTGAAATATCCTGCGACCAGATGTAGGTGGAATTACAGATTTAAAGAGATAGAAACCTGGAAATGTATTGTGAATGTGTTCCATAGTCCTTCTGACATGGTTGTGATATCCACTAGTGAACATCTAAAACTTGTTTGAAATGCTTTTGTATCTTGTTCTTTCCACATTTGGGTGACGGAATCCTGAGTTGAGTCTTGTGTATCTGTCTTTTCAGTTGCTAGAGGATACTGGGTGTTACGCCAACACAAGTTCCAGGTAGATCCCTATGTTCAGGCAATGCATGTTCTGCTACTATTGTAACCTTTTTCAAACAGTGGCTGCTAGTATCCAGAGCTTCTGACTCCAAATACTTTCACCTTGTTACTGTAGAGTGATCTAGCGAGAAGTTTGGTTACGAGTACAATGCTCTTCTCTCTTCTGCAAGTGCTATGGCAGGTCATTTGCCATTCTTCTCTAGTGGAATTTTGATTCTGCTTTGCTGCAGTGACTTCATGTAGTGATTAGAGTTTTATGATTGTAGGTGTTCTTTCTGACGTGGCACATATACTGCATTTGTTTCAACATTCGGACTGATGAGTGGGTGAGTGGCCTTCCTTGGATAGAAGAAACAGAGAACCACTAGTAATTTTCACGCATCTTCATATTTCAATAATGTGTTAGAACTTAGAATATGCAAGTCTTTTTACTGGCACCTTTTTATGGTATGTATCTGAGGTTTTTTAATTTTCAGATAAACTGGAGGAAGTACCCAGAATTCCATTTCAGTACTGAGCCCGAACCAGGTACTAAACTTTGATAAATTCCTGGCATTCCTGTGCTCCCATGGCTACTGAAGATAATTTTCATATCCATGTGTTACCAGGGGAAAGCACAATGGTGATGCGGTTCAGGAATCCCTACAATAAAGGCATTGTTCCAAATCTGAGAGAGTTCTTAGGGATGAAAACTTGACAAGATGTGCCAAGATGCCCAAGATTTCTCAGCTCCTACCATTTCTCCAACAGCACAGCGTACATTGTAAATATTTGCAATTGGCAGATGACATTATTTGACCGTTTTCGGCTGACTAGTACGCAGAAGGGTCCAGCTAAGTAGTCTGTTAGCAGCTTGGTCTCTCTTGATACAAAGTGCTTAATCTCCAGAAGGGGCATGGACAGATTCATGCTCGTGGCTTTCAGCAATCTTCTAATGTGCGTTACATCTCCACGTTTCTTTCCTCCTTATTCCTTTTAGCATTCTGCATTTGTTCGCGGTTTGGTCGAAGTCCAGAAAATCCAGGTGAGCTCATAACTCAAATTTTTATTGCGAGTGTAGGCAATAGTAAATGATAGAAAAATCATGCTAAAGCTAAATCAAACATAGTTATAATATGCGAGAATTATTGTTTAGTAAAAACTTTTATTAACCAGAACCCGAGAGGGTTCCATTGATCACACTTGCAGAAATCACAAACACAACACCATCACACACTGACACACACAGACACAAACGAGAAACCCGAAACTTAATTATTCTGTGATTGTAGCATTTCTTGCAGGTTGCAGCAACATGATCCTTCAGCTTTCAGACGGCTTGGGCATGCACTTCAGCCAGAGATATCAATGGACTTGACCTCCGGCTTCTTCTCCTCCTGTTTGGGAACAGTCACAGTGAGCACGCCATTCTCCAAGCTAGCCTTCACCTGATCCAACTTGGCATTCTCAGGCAGCCTGAACCTCCTCATGAACTTGCCACTGCTCCTCTCGACGCGGTGCCACTTGTCGTTCTTCTCTTCCTGCTCTTTGCTCCTCTCCCCGCTGATCTGCAGGATCCTACCATCTTCAACTTCCACTTTCACCTCTTCCTTCTTCACACCGGGAAGATCGGCGTTGAAGATGTGAGCCTCGGGCGTCTCTTTCCAGTCGATCCTGGCATTGGCAAATGCAGAGGTTTCACGGGGCAGATTCGCCACCGTGGAGCTGATGAGCCCATCGAAGGGATCCCATAGGTCCAGGGAGAATGGATCGAAAACGTTGGTCAGTCGGCTGCCTCGGAGGCTGGGAATGATCGACATAGTTGGAGACTCTAGGAAAACTGTTGTAAGTGACGAGAGTATGTTTTTTGCTGAACTCAGACAAGGTTTGTCTGATCATATAAGCTTGGGATCGGGGGTCTATATATAGCATTAGATAAGAGAACTCTAGCACCTTACAGGCTAGCAAAAGTGTTGCCTTTAGTTTTATATCTAGAGCCTTCTCGTGAAGTCGACCCACAAACTGTAGGACTTCTCTGTCTTTGGTCTACACAGTGGTCGTAATTTCTTTTCCAGACAGTTCCATTCGCCTCTTCCAAGAGCTTCTACCATCTTCATTCCCCCACCCATTTGGGTGCTGAATGTTTCATTTCAGAGAAGCATGGGTCGCCGATGGATATGAACATGCTGTGTTTCTCTTCAGTAAGTGTTTTGCTCAGGAAAATCAAATTAAGTTCTGCTCTTCTGATTCTATTTTCACTCCCAGTAACTGGGCTATATATCAGAGGGTGATATATCATGCGCATAAATCGACCATAACCCTTATATGCTTTAAAATGTAGCTCCAACGGTTTCGTAGTAAACAACCTAGATAATTTTCTATTGTTTTTAACAAAATACATTTCTATATCTAAAGTTTTAAACTTTGTGACAAATTTATAACCCGTGGTTCAAGTTCATATGTTGTACCCTCGAGACTAACAAAGTGACGAGAAGACAAATAAGTGGTCAAATAAAAAATCAGAACGAAAAAGTCTTACTATTGAAAGAAAGTTAGAGTCTTAACAAATAATATATTTTCGAAATTTGTTATATATTTTACACATAAATTTACCAAACACATGAGAGTTGCAATAGAAAGTTAGAGTCTTCACAAATAATATATTTTCGAAATTTGTTATATATTTTACACATAAATTTACCAAACACATGAGAGTTGAGGTGCTATCGTGAACTCAACATGGCTTTGCCACCGACGCAAACTCTGCTTTATGATATAGACAAGTTATTTGTCTCGAATTGCAGTGAAATCCATCAAAATTGTTGATGAAAAAGGATGCATTTTTTCGACTTGCACGTAGGTCCACTCTTTCGGTTACACGAAATCAAATGAATATGAAAAATAAAATAAAAATAACCAAGGATCAGAATACCGTATCGAAGGTAACGAAAAAGTTAGCGATATGTTATTTTTCTGGTCGAACCATCGGTACGATGCGATTTTTTTATCCTTGAAACTAACTGGTTAATATGAGCTATGTGAATGGCCTTTGTGGCCATGATTATGTGGTCTGGTACAGTAGATTGGCTGAATAGTGTGTGAGTGATGAGTTTGTTAATAATGCCTATGAGATGAGCCCATCCATTTCTGGCTTCTGGGTAGCGCACTTTCCATCATTCATAATCAACATCGTTCTCTCATAATCCAGTCATCGTTCTCACATGATCCTTCCTGCCTGGATAACACACTACACAAACAGACAAACAAACTAAAGCAAAACGATTCCTCTGCCTAATTTATTGAATGTGTCAAGATCCTATTAAAGATCCGCTCCTGCTCTCTCGCTATCCAGTACCCTACCTCACTGAAGGGACATTCACCTAGCAGCCAGCAGCCCAGCAGTCAAACTCTTCCACAGCACCAACAATCCACCCTATCCTCAAATGGAAAACTTGGGTCGACAACCAACAGTAGATATGATCCTTCCTGTTAGCAGAACATAAAACGATCAGATCACAGCTCTGCTTGGCGCATCTCAGCGACTTGGAACCAAGGGAGAGAAGTAGGATCAAACCTTGTAACAAGACTCAAAAATTGATGAATCAGAATGTTGTCTGTCAATTAAAAAATGCAACACCAGCTCGCTTGAGAGTAAACAAAAAGCACTAAGAGTTCTCATCTTGTTGATCACCAAAGTGGCATGCACACGCCGATTGCAAACTATACTAGCAGGGACACCACTAAGACCTGGGAACTTCAGACCAGCCAGTTCCTATAGTGTGACCAGACCATAAAGTAGGCACTTGTAGACTTCCAGGCCAAACCACATCATCCTATCCTTCGGAGCTCCAAGTTCAAAGGGATCTTCTGGAGTACGATCAGTCAACTGCAACCGTACTTTATGCACGATGAATAGGATACAAACCAGCCCTTTCTTTCGGCCAACCTAGTTTGAATAAGCCAAACCATTAATAGCTTCCACTAACAAGCGCAAGAAAGAACACAAAATTGAGCCCCACAATCATGCCAAAAGTTAAAAGCAGATTCCCTGACCTGGCTCCAAAAATGCGCCTCCAATGAATCGTCATTACCTCTGAAACAGATTTCTCTGACAGCATCACTGCCAGTTTAAAGACTGGTCTATCTGCCAAATGCAACAAGGCAGCTCATAGCTGTAACAATAACCTTCACCACCGTCTTCTCTTTTTCTTCTTTTTTTTTTTTTGGTGGAAAGATCACCATCCTCCTTTCAGTAGTGAATCACCAACACCAGTTCCACCATAGAGTTATATCCGTGTTACTCAACTCTCAAATGCTCAACATATGGGATTGAGTATTTCAGCTGGAAAAGATGCATTTCAATAAGAAACAAACATTCATTTCCCATTTCCAGTCTGGCAAGCTGAAACAACAACAGAACAAAGGTTGATTGCTCATTTCACAACTCCACTCCAATCCTTCCATGAAATTGTATTGAGTTGAAGCCACTTAATTATTAATAACCTGATAAACCACCCTTTCCCTACCATAACACAGAAAATATGGATGCTGAAGTAAGGGTAAGAGAAGAGTAAATATCTGAGTATCGCTGGCCCCATTCAGCTGAGATGCCAACCACTTGGTTTGTAAAGCAGAATAATTGTACCTGCTTAAAAATGATTAAAACCCCAGAAAATCTCTCTGCACAAGCATAGATAGCAAGGTAAGATGCAGATTTTAACCAACCAGAAGGAATATTCCAAGGTTTCAGTTGCTGCAGCACCCAAATAGCAGCAAGATGAATCAAAGAACATATACTTTCCTCAGCCTTGCCCTTCCAGTAGCACATTCTGTCATTCTGATGCTCTCCTCTGCACAGAAAGAAAAAACCAAATGAGATGGACAGATATAAAACAGTGGGATGGATATCAGCTTTTTATTATAAGAAACATAATGAAACACAGTGAGCAAATGAAAACTTGGGAATTGCACACTTAGAACCCCTGCAAAATTGAAATTTACTTCAAAAACAAAAAAAAAAAACATGCACAAAACCAAGTTAGACAAAGTAATTAAACAATAATACATACGAAATGAAGCAAGTTAGCCTTTCAAGCCCTGCATAAATCAGTGGAAATATCACAAGGAAAAATTCAAACTTCTACCAGATCATTATGATACTGGCCTTTCATTTGAAGAACCTGACATAGCCTTTATCATATGAAACCAAAAGCCAGACTACACACTAAGTCAATTGAATCTGAAGTTAATCGACACATATTAAGAGATGCCTCCATCAAGTGTTACATATATGTGATAATCCACTAAAGAAGCTAGAAACAGCCACACACACAGAAAAACACTCTATGTAACTATGAAAAGGAATTACAAAGCGGGAAAAGACACCATAATAGGTTCACGCCAACCAAAACGGATCCATCAATCACTACAGTTAGACTCAAACATAAGACTCATGAAACTAAACTCAGCTTTATTCATAATGAATCCTCCATAAGATAATCTACGCTTAAGAAGTGCTAAATTGCATTAAACATAATCTGAAATAGAGTTCCTACAGCAAGGAGGACACATCAAGTCCACCATTGAAGTCCCCGCATTAAGCTTAGTAATCGATACTCAGTCCACAGGATAAAGTAAGAAAGTAAAGGGGGGGAAGAGAAAAAGAAAAAGGCAATAGAAGTAAAGAGACATAATAAGCGTAAGGAGCAAAGAGTCACTTCAGTTATTTGACAGATAACATCTAGCTCAAATCCATGCCATCTCCGACTTGACTGCAGATTGGACTGGGGACAGCAGCAGCAAAAGCTCTCTTGAAGGGTGAAGGATGGAAAGCCTCCCTCCTGCGCTTAAAAGCACAGGTATCTGGAGGAGAGGTCTCAGCATCGATCTTCCTCCGGACTCCTCTGACGGCCTGCTCCTCAGAAGGCGAGAGAGGGAACATCTTGCCACTTGCCCGGCAGAGAGAAGTATGGTTATCGTACAAGATCCTCTGATTACAATTCTTGTCACAGATGTGAGTGAGACCAGTTAGCTTGCAGAGGTACATGTTACCACAGATGTGCTCATTCCGACACTTCCAATCACATTTGTGAACAGGAACCGACCCATCACGCCCCAGAATGGTGGACAGGTAAATGACATTGCCGGGTACCGTAACCATGGGTTTGCCACAAACTTCCATTGCTGCTTTCAGCTTTCACTTCAAAAGCTCTCGACTTTCACACGTCCTTCAACGCAGTTCTGCAGAAGGCGAGAAATTGGTCAAATGGGTTGCCTTCTGTAACTCTCAAATCCGGTTGCCAGAGAATAATTTCTCAAAAGGTTGTTGTTCAGGAAGAAGGCGGAGGGAGCAACCCCAGCTTCAGATGGGGAAATGAGAGATTTGGGATGTGGGAAATTGGTTGTTGGGTAGGCAGAAAATACAGGAATGATCATCAGGGTCAGGTGCAGATCCAGTGTATATGAAACCGATTCTTGAGAGCTCATACTGACTTAATGAAATTAAAAATAACAATACCAGTATCAAATCTAATAAAACATTATCTAAACAGGATAAAGCTGAAAGGATTCTTTAAATTCACGGTACACTTATTAGATCAGAACAAAAAGGGAAAAGGGAAGAGGAAGGGGGATAACATAAACAATCACTCACTCGGATCTGAGTTGCAATTGATAGAAACAAAACAAACAACCAGAAAGGAAAAGAAGAGAGAGAAATGAAAATCTCACTTGATCTGGAGAGGGAGGAAGCAAATGGACGGCCGACCTGCAAAGAAGAAAAAGTCTCTCTCTGTATCTCTCTACCTGGATACCTTGTCTGTGTGTCGCCAACAACAACAATAATTGACCTAAACAAAATTGGACGGAGAAGATTGAAGACGAACAGCTCCAAAAGAAAATTACAAATGGAAACCAGAAACTGAAGAAGAAAGAATGAAGAAAGAAGGCAGAGGAAAGGAAAGGAAGAGCAAGAGCCAAATGGGAGAGTGGTTGTGGGATATTTATAGAAGGCCGAATCCCCATGGGGCGGAGTTGACTATGGAACAATTGGATGTTAGCTTCTCTCTCACTCTCCCTTCCCCCACTTCCATTCTCCTTTCAAAACGGGGAAAAAGCTCCAAAAAAGTGGACGGAACCATATTATAATTAAATAAAAATTTGAAATTAGTTACGGATCAAGAGTCAGATGGGACAAAGTAGGGGTGGCTATACGGTCCGGTCCGGTTAAATTGGCCCAAATTGATTCGGTCCAGTCCGGGTTTTTTGAAAATATAAGGACCGAAGATTGGATTGGATACAGTCCGGTCTTGATCCGGTCCGGTCCCAATTCGGTCTTGATTTTATATTGAGATTGTGGGAATTTGAGTGGCCTAAGGCCTAAAAGGGTGAGGAGTTGGTTAAGTTTTGTATCGAGTGCAAAGGTTTGTGACCGTTTATGCAAATTACCCTTAAGTTTTGGGTGTTGAGCTCTCTTATCCGGTCTTTATCCGATTTTTTACCTCAAATCTAAGCCCAAAAATTGGATTGGATTGTTTACTATCCAGTCCCGGTCCGGTCTCGGTCCGGGTTATACGGTCCGGTTTCCGGTTTTTCATCCGGTCCCGGTCCAAATAGCCAGCCCTAGGACAAAGCATGGTTGCTAGTTGGGTTCGATCATCTGGTTGAACCTAGTTAGTAATCTGTTAAAATGCGATTACATGTTGTTCGGTTGCGGTTGCGGTTAACCCGCAAACCGCAAAACATGCAATATTGCTAACCACGATCGCAAAATATCCTTTTTTTGTTTGCGGTTAACCACTAACCATACCGTTTTGGTACAGTTAGCAGTTTAATCGCAAAACTGCAACCGAATTTCCATCCCTAGTCAATACCATATGGTATATACTAGTAAAAAATGGCTCAATTTTTTTTTGTTCCAAAAATATATCAAAGTGGATATCATTTTGAAAAACACAATTAATTTGATCTTACTGTGCAAAAAAAAAAAAAAATTCGACTTAAAACGAGCGAGAAATCGTCGATTAAATGGACAAAATTAAAGGTTTTCAGCAGAGAGAAGTGGCGCATATGTGGCGGATGGTGATTGGGTTATGCATAGTTACTCACCACAAGGTTATGTACAGGAACTGCTCCAGGCGCAGATACCGATGGACTAATCGTCAGAGAAGGCTTTAGGGAGACGAACAATTTCTCGACGTGTGAACTAGTTTAGTGGTTTTAATTTTTTGAAATTAATTGATTTGGGACATAAAATAATTAAAATCAAAATTACAAGGGTTTGAGAATAAATGAGAGGCAATTGAGTCATTTCATAGTTCATTTAACGACCACTTAACATAAAATTGGAACGAGGGATAAACTCGTTACCTTTTAATATTATAAATGTATGTTGTGCAAAAATTTAGTAGACGTGTACGTTTGTTAATTTGCAATAGTAGAAGGGTATAAAATGCTATTAACCGCCACCTAATTATATCAAATTATCAATAATCCTTTAATTTTCTTGTTAAATTTCGAAAAAACAATTATAGTGATATTCCAATTATTTTTTAAGGCCCAAAATCCTCCCTGTCGGCTCACGTTGAAAAAAGAATGAAAAGTTTCCATACCTAACTCAACCTAATCATTGTATTCCTGTCATTAAGCGTCCTTATATTAATTACTAGCCGTTATGGCATGGCATTGTTTCTTTCCACAACGACTTCTCCCTCGATCTTACGGATGGTGAGGTGAGGTGAGGTGAGGTGAGGTGAGGTGAGGTGCCAATCCCATGTATGTTAGGTTGGGATGGGTATTGTTTGATTCGATTTATAACTGGATTGAGTTTAGACAGAATCGGACAAAAAATAAAGATAAAATGAGAATCAAATCGGACCAAGAACATGTTTGGTTTTTAGGTCTAATTCAAATTCAGTTTTATCCATTTTTCATAGTTAAAACAAATTATAGGACCATAACCGAATATAAATTAGTGTGCATTTTATCCCTCCAAAGTTTGCTCCCGTGGGGAGCAGTTAGCTTGACTAACCCTCGACAGGGGTCTGATTTTCGACACTCATATTAGGAGTCGTTGATGTACATTAGTAGTCTAATGGTGAGAAAATGACAAGACGATAATTGGGCATTAATTACCTATTTGAGTTTTCTCACCCACATTAATTAGGGGAAGTGGGGCGGTAATCGAGGGCACTAATTGGCCCTTTAGTTTCCCATACCAATTCAAAAGTAGTAAGACTTTTCTCTCCCCCTCTTCGCTTTCCAAGACATCTCCTCTCTCCGTAATCTCCGTCTTCCCCTGCTCGTCGGCGTCTCCTCTTCCCAGCCACAATCCATGTTGTTTGGTCATCGATGCACCAACAAGATCATCTCCCTACGACACTGCAAAAGGGTCGACAGAGAAGACGACGACCCTCCTCACCTTTTTGACGAAGAATCTGATGTGGCTCTCTCCCCTCAACTATCTCTCTCCCAAATCTCGATTTTTCGTGTGGTGTTAGTACTAGTGCAATGGTCTCTTCACTACCCATATATGTGTCTTTGAGTTTACATATTTGGATTTTTTCCCTGCGATATTAGTACCAGTGTATTGGTACTGATATCAATGTACTAGTAGTGTATCATTATAGTCAGATGTAAGTACTGGTATTTGTACCGGTGAACCGGTAGTGTATCATTACCATGGCTTTTTCTAAATCTGTGATTTTTTAGTATTCTTTATCAATATAGTTTTTCTCTCTCAAACCCACTAAGATCTGTTTTTTCTTGTGGTAATGTTACCACTTCAATGGTAATTGTACCAGTGTCTGAGTTTCTGTTGAACGTTATTAGTGGTAAGTTTTTTTATTCTAGTGGTATTTGAACCAGTGAAGTGATATGTCTTACCAATGCAGTTGTACTTTTTTGCAGGTGCTTAGAGGGAGTCCGCAGGTGCAAAGATGTACTGGTAAATATATTCTACCACTAAATAATACCAATGTAGTGATAGTTGTCTTACTTATCGAACTTAAATTTCTATCACTACATTGATAGTGTTGATTATTGTCTGCATGAATGGATAGGACGAAGAGACCTTATCTTTGGGTGCCTAGAGAGTAGAGGCATGGAAACTATGTTCCTTGTCATGTAGAAGTTGTCATGATCGTTCCTCGAGTACGGTACCAGCAAGAAGCGACACCGTGAGAGCCCAGATAATGGACAACGAGATAGGGGGAAGAAGAAACGTACTGATTATGTTAGGGGCAACAAGTGTAACCCCAACTATATAATTCAAATTCTTTTTTTCCGCTGTATTACCCAAGTGACCCAATCATCCTTCAGCACCTAGTGGTACATGTATTTGTTAAGTGGTTCATGTATCAGTTCAATGGTATGTGTGTCAGTTCAATAGTATATATCTATCAGTTGAGTGATATATGTATCAGTTCAGTGATATATGTATCAGTGCAGTGGTATGTGTGTCACTTCACTGGTATCTCTATCACTTCAATATACATGTACCATTTCAATGGTACTACTCCCAACTCCCAAGTATATCTAACACTGCAATGAGAACATTTATGATGAGTTTCGATTTTACTAATGGTACAAGTACATTATATCTAACACTGCAAGTGGGTGGTCACATTTTGGTGTGAAAAGTATAACTTGAATAATTGCACTGGTACTTGTATCTGGTTAGTGGTACATATACCAATTAAGTGATACATGTACCAGATCAGTGGTACATGTTCACGACAGTGCCGGCCGCCATCTCCCAAACGTTGTAGGGTTGCACTTCACGACAAGTAGCGGTAAGAAATGGCTCGTTGCCGGCCTCCATGTTCTTCTTCATCTCCGGCAGGTTTTCTCTCGGCGGCCATCAGTCCATCCTGTTGTCGGGTGGAGAGTCTACTCTCGTCTTCACCTCCCCGTCATTTGATGCCATCACAGGAGCCGCCATTCTTGGAATGCCCAGAACTGCCGCACAGAATCTGATCTGTCTTCCATCCCAGCGTGGCCTTCGTTGGCTCGATCTCTGGAAATATCCCATGTATCTCGTCCATAGGCGAGCAACCCACCAGGCGAGTTGGAGGCGATCCCACCGCGGCGATGGCCGATGGTTTCCGGCCGCCTTCGATTTCTGCAGAGGAGAGGGCCGCCTTCAAGTTCTGCAAAGGAGAGGGATGGGTTGCTATTTTTTGGGAGGGAATTTGGGAGCTGAAAAGACACTTTCCTTATTCAGCTATATTGTCCCTTCCCCATTCTAAATTATTATCACAGTTAAGGCTTTCCCAATTTACAAAATTACAAAAAATAAAATAAAAAACAACTTCCACTAATACAACTTGCCAAATGATTGAATGGAAAAGTGACCAATCAAGAAGAGGGTGTAAAAAAACCGACCCCTTTGAGGGTAGGTATAGTATCTGACCCCTCCCGTCACTGCTACTATAGACGCCAACAACCAAAAGCGGAATTATTATTCTTAGCTCATTCTTAATCTCAACCTAGACCAATCCATTCCCTCGCTCTTTGAGACTGATAATTAATTATACTCAATCCAACACAACCCATTCCCTTACTCCTTGAGACTGAAAGTGATCATTTCTTTTATTCTCTGCATATTATTGTTTTTTATTGGCGTTTAGCTAATATTATTTTCCATTGCCATTGCCACTTTATTCCAACTAGTGTATGCAACATTTCAAAGGTTAACTATGAATGTGGGTAGAAGTGGGAATGTTGATCGGTGGTGGAAGCAATACTCTTGTAAGTACATCTCCAGGTTATGTTAGCGCAAGCGCAAATCTATTTTTTTGTCAGAGCAAACTTATCATAAAGACGAAATGCAATGAATCGTTATTGTCCAGACCGTAATGGATATGAGGATGTGATAGAGGATGAAGGATGATGTGGTGCATGTGAAAGAAACTTATTAAGGCGGATATTATCATTAGAGTGTATTGCTTGTAACTTGTCTTGAGGATAACTTGCTCAGTTGCTTATCTGATTGTAAGGATTTTAATTGTTTGAGAAATCATACTATATTTATGTGCTTTTTAGATATTCTACCTTCTTGTTTGTTATTATAAACTGTGAACCATTTGTCTTACAAGTGCTGGGATGAGTAAATAGTAATTTTGAAAGTTATTAATTCAGTATATAATGAACATATTATTAGGTTTTAGAATTGGATTACTGATTTTTTTTATATTGATATCGAGATTGATTTTATGATGTTATTTGCTATTCGAAATTTCAATATTTGGTACCAAGTGCAATGAAAGTCATTGGTCTATATGACAGGCCTTATTGATCAGCTTGGAAATCCCTCCAGGTCCAGGTAAGTGTACGATAGGTGCTTCCTCTACTTTGGAGAAGACAATCTTTGTCCAGCACTCCAATTGGGTTCAGCTCAGCCTGGCCCAATATCAATACACATTAGGAGGCCTCCAGTTAGACCGCATGTCTGGAAATGATTAAAGACAATTTCACCATGCCCATCCATGGATCGTCCACAACCCCAACATTAGTACTTTCAGACGCTGGGTATGCAAGGCCATGGATCCCGTTTCATTTTTTAAATATAACTAAGCGATAGACCTGCTTATCAATACAATTGATTTGCAATTTTTTTTGGTAGAAATTAATCTGAAATTTCATATTACTTTCGACGAAAACGCCCTTTGATATGTTAATGGAAACCTCTTCGAATTAAATAGGTCATGTTTTGTGAAGTGTGATATCATAGTATTCGTGATTTACTCGTTTTGTTTGAGTTGATCAACATTATATTACCAAACACTCCATTACATGATACTAACATCGTCGGAAAACCATTAACCAGTACACAAAGACGTAGACAACACAACAAAGAAAATTTGAAACAACAAACAAAGAAACTTGACATTACACACTTATTCATTCGTTCATCCCTCACAACAAAATAAATACCGCCTCGCATAATTTCCCTTTCTCTCTGTCCAGGCTCTGTAATTCCCATCGTTACATCCATGATCAGCTAGAGATGTGGACGTTCTTCACTCGGGGCTTCTTCTCTTCCTCCTTGGGAATAGGGACAGTGAGCACGCCATTCTCCATAGCGGCCTTCTCCTGGTCCACCTTGGTGTTGTTCGGTAGGCGGAACCTCCGCATGAACTTGTCGTTGTTGTGCTCCACGCGGTGCCACTTGTTGGTCTTCTCCTTGTGCTCCTTGCTCTGTTCCCCGATGATCTGCAAAACCCTGCCGCCTTCCTCCACTTCCACCTTCACCTCCTCCTCCTCCAGGCAGGACACGTCCGCCTTAAAAACGTGGGCCTCGGGGGTTTCCTTCATGTCGATCCTCACATTAACAAAGCCGACGCGGAGGACGATGAGTTTGGGGTGAGGAAGCCTTTGAAGGGGTCCCAGATGTCGAGGGAGAAGGGATCGAACACGTTGCTCCTGTTAGTAAAATGGTATATGATTCAGGATTGAATCTCTCCCAACAACTCGAGTTATTGGGATCAATTGGTTTATAACATTATATCAGAGTTTTCTGTGGCCGAGAGGTCTCCTATTCGAATCCCGATGATCCCCTTCTGTTTCTAGTAGGGGTGGACAACAGGCGGGTCGGGTGGATTTTGGCCATAAAATTAATCCACCCACCCTTTAACGGATTGTCAAATTTCCACCTGCCATCCATCCGCACTTGCTCTCAGGTTGGATCGGGCGGATGACGGGTTATGCGGTTGAATCTGCGAATTCACTCACACACCAAGCTAAACAAAATGCAAACATGTTTCTTTTCAATGACCAACAAAATTTATAATGTACCACCCTACTGCCAACTTGTACAAGGGGAAAGATTCACATTTCTTAACAAGTCTTTTTGGCTTATACATTTGCCAATTTGCTATAATAAGGTACACCGAAGGTATATGATGCTAATACATTTATGGGTAGTAGATTTCAAGATTCCTTACTAAAATCTCTTGGCTGTCTTTACGTGCATAGTATTGGAAGAACACAGTAGAACAACTTTCTAAGGTCTCTTGGTTGTCTTTTCAGCATATCTTGCAGACATGTCACCATCACATCCAAGCATTCTTCATGTATTTGTAGCCTCATTGAGGATGTAAGAACACCAAAATCACATTCATCAAGGAGTCGTGCCATCCGAGCAGCCCTGGTGATTTTACAGTAAGTTAAATCAAATTCGCAGCTCTCCAACAAATCACTATTGAGATAAATCATATACAATTCAAATGTACCAGTCATGCTACTCACAACATCAGGATTTTCCCTATAAAGCCACATCAAACAATCAGACTACCTTCTTTCTTACTAGAGGTCTGCAGCTGCATAAATCTGAAACAACAAGAGTTATTCAAGAGATCAGATCATCCAGTATTTCAAGTCCATATAAAGGTCATCAGACTGTGTTCTAATCTCACCAATAATCTGTGAACATAAGTTGTTAGTGAATTCGCAAATTCTCCTCTGGAAATATGGACACAAGCACCATCTCGATGAGATTATAAGTCAGCTACTTTAAAGAAATTGGCGACTACATCAAAACATAACAACAACCTCAAATAAAGAGTAAAGACATGTAAATTTATGTATGTAGAAATTGACATACACTTGCCGCCTTCGGCATCATGATAAGGATTAGGAACAAGGACATAATGAGCATTTTGGAGCTGATACCATGCTCATGCTTCTACTAAAAACAACCCCGAACCTCTCGTCTACAGATTCACAAGTTCTTCTAAAAAATTGGCCACTCATAGACCTTACAAAAACAGGAACAATATAGTACCAAAATAGAAGAAACAACAGCAATAAAATAACAAAGATAGTTGTTCTACAAGCATCTCAAACCTAAATAACAAATGTAACAGCGAGTATCCAAAAAAGAACAATCCAGTACCAAACCAGAATCCAAGAATGTAACTGAATGTGAAAAACAAGAAACTAGTCCAACACAACCAAAGGGTTGTAAGAGATTTATGTTCCAACGATAGAATCTAAAAACCAAAACGAAGTTAGCAACACCAATGACATGTTGTCCAGTTCAGAATCGATCACCGCGAAATCACCAAACCCATTGCATAGTTCTACCTGTAACAACGAATAATACACATTTTAAATTCAAACATAAATTTATTCTTGACTTAGGTCACTATTTGAACAACTCTTACATTGTGAATCATACTGGAGTCATTCATTTTCCAGCATTCACATCTCCAGATTCTATGGCAGCAACTTCCAAAGATTCTGAAATTGAGTAGAATGCGTAACGAAAAACATTATTAATTAAGTAAGGTTGGTTGGCTGGCAAAAAAGAAATAAAATAGAAATAGCTTACTAAAATCATCATTCTCAAGTTCAATACCTTTCAGCGTTGCTCTTAACCAATCTTGGCAGCATATCAAAGCCTTGCAGTAGGACTCAATGAACTCCGATAAGGATCCAAAACACGACCACTAGTGCTAAAGGTAGATTTTGAGGCCACTGTTGATATCGGAACAGCCAACACATCTCTCGCCATTTTTGCAATAATCGGATACTTGGTTGAGTAAACTTTCCACCACATAAGAATGTCGAAGTCTTCCATTTCAGGCTCTGCAACATCTGTCAGGTACCGCTGAGCTTCAGATTTCCCACCAGAAATAATAGGAGACGCAGTTACCTTTGCAAATTTCAACCTTAGAGCTTTGGCTGGATCAACCTTCGCCAAATCTTCATAAAAAGTAGACGCTGGAAAAATTCCAGCATCTTGTGCAGGAGTATAATCCAAATTTTCCTTAAGATAGAAGGCATATATAGAATAACCTCAAAAACTCAAACAAACACCTTGCTTTTTTCCAATCTTCACATTTTGGAGGACCCCATCAATTTCTGTCTCTTTCGTCTTTTTCCTCTTGTGCTGGCGAATACCTCATTCTGTCTACTAATGATATCAGATTGTTCTACCAATTCTTCATCCGCACCAGAAAAGTATAAAGAATAACGAGAATCTTCACAGTCCAACTTATTAAATGCCTTCTCATATTTTTCAGCCACATCCAACATATGATAAGTCGAATTCCACCTAGTTTCGACATCCAAGCATACACAATTTGTGGAATTGATCTTTTCCTCATCAACACACTTCAAAAAGCTCTGCATTCTAGCATGAGAGCTCCTGACATATCTAACAACATTCCTAATCTTTATGATAGCATCATCCACCTCTTTCAAACCGTCTTGAACAACAAGATTAAGAATGTGTGCACAGCATCTCATATGAATGTATTCATGATGCAAGACCTTTCCTAGTGTGTCTTTAGTTCTTTGAATTATATGCTTAATGGCACCATCATTGGTACTAGCATTATCTACAGTCACAGTGAAGATCTTCTCTATTTCCCAATCTTTCAAACAATTCATGATAGATAGACTTATTGTCTCCCCTTTATGACTAGCTATTGTTGGAAAACTGAGAACCCTCTTATGCAACTTCCACTGATAGTAAATCCAATGTGATGTCAAACACATATAATTGAGATTTTGCACTGAAGTCCAAGTATCAGTGGTAAGACAAACACGTTGAGAATGCAACATAGATTTCAATTTTGCCTTTTCTTCCTTATATAACTTTAAAAAAATCTCTTTGCAGAGTTCTTCTAGAAGGCAACAAGAATTTAGGCTGCAAAGTCATGCTATATTTTCGAAAACCTTAAGCATCTACGGTTCGAAAAGGTATTTCATCAATCACAATCTTTTTGGCTAGTGCTTTCCTATAGCTTCAGAAGTATTAAAGGATGCAAGTCGAGGGCCATCACCCACATTTTGCTGAGATTTGTCAATGACAATCATACTTTGCTTCTGATTTTTAGAATTCAGTAGCTTCACATATTCTTTGCACTTTTTCAAATTGACGTGATTCAAAATATTGCTAGTTCCATGTGCTCTAGGGCTAGCCAAATACTTTTTTTTTTGCAGTAATTACATGCAACCTTAGGACGATCAGTTCCAAATGTCTCAGACACCATAGTAAAGTGATCCCATGCTTTAGAAGTTTTTTTGAGATCCTGAGAGTTACTTGCTTTCGCAGCATTTTCTGCTTCCGGAGGCTGGGATGCAGAAACAAGAGGTTGGGAAGCTGAGACTGGAGTGCCCTGAACTTCAGTTGCAGCAACCTATGATGCTCCAGCAGGGGCTAAAGAAGACCCACCAACCTGTAAGGGTACATTTTGAAAACTTAAAGTCAAATAACTGTTCAACCGAAATAATAAATGACTAAACAAGCTAAAACCAGATTATTCTAAAGCTGGTAGCAGAGGCTTCAGGAAATTAAAATAATCTAACGAGTCTACATCTAGCAGCTGGGGCTTCATGAAATTGAAAACAGAGTTCTACTTGATTATATCACTGAAATTGCACTCATAATTGAGGATTGAAAAGAAAGTAGAGGTTCCAATGAACATATTATTTGGAATATAAGTTGGACAACCCCTCTTTGAGAAATGAAATCCCAAAATACATATGTTTTTTTAAAAAAATCCCAAAATACACACGTTATAAAAAAAATATTCCCAAAATACACATGTTTGGGCATCACCGCTGTTGTCAACCGCAATGATTGCATTCACCACGGCAGACCAAAGCGGTGAATGCATCACCGAGGTTGACGGGCGGGGTGAATGCCTGACGTAACACTGAAACTTCAAACAAACGTAACTTTGCGCTCGGTTATCCGATTGTAGCGAAAGAAATTTATTCCATATAACTTTTCAAGATATTTCAATCTGTAACAAGACTTCATCTAAAAAAATGTCGTTTGTTACCCCGAGCGAGAAATTTTCCGATTTTGCCAAACTTTGGAAGGCTATAACTTTTAGCTCCTCAATCCGAACGTCGTAAAGTTTTTTAAATTGCGCATAAATTTTTAAGAACTACAACTTTTACTAGGAAAGAATTTTTTAAAAAAGAAATATTTTTGGGTATACGATTTTGGCAATAACTTTGCCTTTACTTTTCACAAATCCACATACTTTCCAAAATTAGGGTCATAATCAAAGTTGTAGTCCTTCAAAAGTTATGCGAAATAAAAAAAAATTCATGACATTCGGATTGTGGAGCACAAAGTTATGGTCTTTCAAAGTTTGTCAAAATCGAAAAATTGCTCGTTCAGGGTAGCAAACGAATTTTTTTGGGATGAAGGCTTCTTTCAGATTGAAAAATCTTAAAAAGTTATGTGGAATAAAAAAAATTCGCTACAATCGGTTAACCGAGCGCAAAGTTACGTTTGTTTGAAGTTCCAGTGTTACGTCAGGCATTCACCGCGGCCGTCAACCGCGGTGATGCATTCATCGCTTTGGTCTGCCACGGTGAATGCATTCACTACGGTTGACAACAGCGGTGATGCCCAAACATGGGAATTTTGGGAAATTTTTTTATAACGTGTGTATTTTGGAATTTTTTTTTAAAAACGTGTGTATTTTAGGATTCCCCCCCCCCCCCTCTTTGAGCATATACATCCAAATCAAGTTTCCATATATGCTCGTGAAAGTAGAACCAACAAATATTGCTAAACCTATATACAAGCAATTGAACAAGTATGATAGGTTTGCTAATTAAGTGAAAACCAGAGGAAGGTGGTCTCATCTCACTCACAATGGGTTGTGAAATTCATGTGTTTAGTCGATTATAAAGCAAGCAACAGAAAGCAGAGTTTCTACTAAATTATAACAGTCAAATTATACTCATAATTCAGGAATTGAAAAAAAAAGGAGCTACCATAGAGATAAAGCAAAGAAATGATCACAATACTAATGGTTCTTATTGGTAGGAGGAAATAGTTGCAACAAGGCAAGAGTTAAAAAGACCGAGCTGGCTTTACCTTTATCATCTCATATTTCAAACCTTTTATTTTTTTCCCGTTGAATACCTTGTACTTATTCACTAGCATGTCTGTAATTGGGGCTTGAAATCGCAATCGTCCTCTTGTTGCTCACTGGGAAGCGAGAGAACGAGAACATTCCCTAGGCGTGGGCGGCCAAGTTTGCTACCAAGGATTCCATTTTCGAGAACAATTTCAGCCTATTGGGTGTTGGGGAAGGGGAGGATTCGTCGTTGTTATTGAAAGAAGGCCAGAACGTGTTCAAGTTCTACGCCAGCGGGCAAAGGTTTTGCCAGTGGTTGTTGACCACGATGGAGTTGAAGATCATGCACGATTTGATTGCCAAGATGGACAACATGGTGCTGCATTTCTCAAGATTGACGAGCTTGAAAGAAGAAGGGTTGCTAGCTTTCTCCAATTCGGGAAAAGGTCTCCCCCTCTCCTTTCAGTCGAGCATATTGATAACCTCTCCTCTCACTTTCTTCGAGCTTATTTCTCTCCTTGTTCTAATTAAAATGCGAGGTAAGGAGCTTGTTTACGACCGGTTGGGTTGTTCGGGTTACGTGGGTGATTAATTGATTTCTTAGTTAATATTTTTAATGATGTGTCATGCTGACTGTGCAACAGGTAGCAGAGTTTTGGACGGAATTGGACTGGTTGACCACTTCGTTATTCGCTCAAACTTGTGTTACTGAAACGTGCAAAATTAAAGGATTGTGACCGTTTTATACAAAATGAATAGGTTTGTGACCATATATGATAATTACCCACCTTAGCCAATTGGGTTGCTTCTAAAAATTTTGGAGGTCCATGTGTCCTCGAAGAGAGGTGTTTCTTTGCATTGGTACGTCAAAGATTCGAGCGTGTTTGGACTATGAAGTTGAGCTAATTCAACTAGGAAGCCCAAACTATACAAAAAGTGTCATTTGTGCTAAACTATTCAATATGACAAATAAGACCCATTGTATCCCAACGCTTTTATTGACCGTAGAGATAACGGTTGACCAAACGGTAGTCAACAAAATGTGGACTTTTGATAAAGTGGCAAAAAATGTGACTACCATGTAGGGGTGACAGTCGGTCGGTTTTGGTTTAATCGAAAACCGATTTCTCGGTTATTGGTTAAACCGAGCCGTCTCCTATGTCTGCCGACGACCGACCATGAAAGGAGTCACGGTCAGGGTTCAAGAAGGCGTGCCTAGGCTCAATTAGGCGCTAGGCGGTGGAGGATCGCCTTGACTTGGCCATAGGCGTTGTAAAAGCGCTGGTAGCGCTTAGTAGGTAGGAATAGCGCTTAGTTTGCGCCTAGTGGAGAGAAGGCGTGCCTGGGCGTTCCTGGGCGAACTTAGGCGGTTAAACCCTATACTCTTTGTTTTGTCCTAGAAAATCAGAAAATTGCCTCTTGCCCTAGAAAATCAGAAACACGGGAAGGGGATGACCATGCTATGTATGTATTCGTAGATGAGGATGAGGAATCATATTGTGCACCCTCGAGTACTGTTACAGATGCAATGGCGGGTGAACAGAGTGAGCTTCGCAGGAGTGAACGAGTGAGAGAGATCCATATGAAGAATTACTGAAGAGGAAGAGGATGGTGAGGAGATTGCTTTTGAGGATGATGAAGATGAAGTGGTGGCTGGACAGACCTACTTGGATGATGAAGAATGAACATTTTCCTATGAACTTATTGACTATTGTTTAGTATTTCGACATTTTATGAACTTGTGATTCTAGGAAGTGGTCACTATTTGCTTGTTATTTGTTATGTTAAGTGTTTACTGTTAAGAACTAGACATTGCTAATTTTATATGCACTTGGATTATATGAATTATTCCAGAAAACAGGGAATATTTGAGAACTTTTTCCATTTATGCTCTGAACGCTTAGGCGCGCCTAGGCTACGCCTAATCAGGCAAGGCGCAAGTCAGGAGCAGAGCGCCTGCCTTACGCTTAGCGCCTTTTAAAACCTTGGTCATGATTAGACGACCACCGACCGGCCGATTTTAGGTTCATGGCGGTTTAACCGTGGTAACCGCAACAAATCATTCCTCCTCCCGTGTTCCCATCTCCTTCTACCCTTTCCTCGATCCTTCCCCTGTTCCCATCTCCTTCTACCTTTTCCTTTCCCCAAAAAATCATTCCTCCTCCCTCTCCATTCATGAGATCTATTTCTCTACCCTCACAACTGCCATTAATCTTAACGGCAGGGAAGGGAGGTTCGTGGCGCTGCTGCTGTTGGGGTTTGTCGTTCTGCCCGACAGCCACGGCGGGGTGGTGCAGAATGATGTTGGCGGCGAGGAAGGATAGGCCGCTGCCGGGTGGGATGAGGGAGTGGTGATGAGCGGGTGCGTTGTGACGATTGGATTCCAGATATGGTGAACAACTTGCCGGTGGGGAAGCTGGCGGCGGATTCGGTGGATACGGTGAACAACCTACTGTCGTGCACCATCCAGAGGATCAAGGACTCCCTCCATCTTCCCATCACTCTGTCAAACGAGGCCTCTGTTTTCCTCGCAGCTCCACCGATGAGAGACAAGGGATCTGAGTTTGGAGTTGGTGTGGTGGTGGATTGATCTCATGATGTGATTCCACCGGCACACCCCTTGGTATTTGAGCGCCTCCACCGCCCCTATGCTGGCCGCCACCATCCAGGCTTTGCTCGCCGCCGCTGCTGAACTCATATTTAGGGGTGGTGGTCGGAGGTGAGGCGCGGCATGGCGCGGTGCGAGATCGGGGAGATGGGGGAGGGTCTTCGAATTAGGTTATTTGATTTGGGGGTGAAGGGTTTTCTGCGATTTTGGGATGGGGAGAAGGGGATTTTCGGTGAGGGTCGGTTATCCGGTTAGCCGCGGTTAATCATTCCCGGTTATTCGGCTAGCCAGATCCCTCTTATGGGCATCCGAACACCGACCGAGATTGCTTTTTGCCAGTTTTCGGTTATAACCGGCGGCTAACCGCTAACCGGCAATCAATTTGCCAGCCCTACTACCATGTGGATGTCACGTCATTAACACATCATATTATAGTTTCTTAATTCAAAATTACATTGATTTAAAAAATAAAATAATAAAAATTAGGGGGGAAAACCAATTCCAGGTCGCCGGCTCGCCGCTCTACTCCGACTTCCACCCTGCATTGCTTCCTCCTCTCCTCCGGCGGAAGCGTCCAAGCACACTGCCGGCGAGCCGCTTTGAGCTTGAACGACACCATCGCTCCTTCCTTTCTTCTCCCACTGGCTGACATGTACGTAGCAAGCTGAAGGGTTTTTGAGGATCTGGTGGTGGCGCCATCGATATGAGGAGTCTGCTGAACAAATACCCGTTACCCAAACCGGCCATGTCTCCACGACTCCATCCAATTCCAACTCCAATTCCCCCCATTCCAGTTTCCGCCATCGCCAACTGAACAATTTCCCCAAATCTCTTCCAACAGCAGATATTTTCCCTCCAACTTTTCTCGCTTAGAATTCATTGGAAACTCAGTACTGAATTGTTGGTGAATCGATGGCGGAGGTTGAGAACTCCTCTCAAATGATAGTTTCTGGCGAAGCAAACAGCGCGTGCTCGTTCGGCAACCTCGCGTCTCCGTCGGCACCACCGACGAAGAAGAAACGGAATCTCCTCGAAATGCCAGGTCGGAATTGGAACCCGGAAATTGAAAATTTTCCAATCAAATCACTTCAATCTCTCTCGATATTAACCACTTATCTTCTCTGCGATTTCAGATCCAGAAGCGGAAGTAATCGCACTATCGTCGAAGGCGTTGATGGTGACGAACCGATTCATGTGCGAGATATGCAACAAAGGGTTTCAGCGCTACCAGAACCTGCAGCTCCACCGGCGTGGCCACAACCTGGTCTTCTTCCCGTCTTCGAGGACCACAAATGTCGACTTCCGAGCCTCCTACTGGTCCTGGAGCGACGACGCCACTGCCACCACAGCCGGACCATCAGCAGAGCACCACCTCCACCGCCGTTCTCTTCTTTTGTGAAGCCGCCGTTCTCGTCTCATGGGGACTATCATCGATTCAGTACCGACCCTTGCCGCCCCGCTGATCAAGAGGCTGAGGGGCAGGGGCGGAGCCAGGATTTCTACACCTGGTGGGCGGAAAATAATTAAATGTAAATAAAAATAAAATAATTATTTAAAAGTATACAACGTTCTTTGAAATCATTAAAAATAACTCAAAATAGCATCTCAACTAAATGTCTTGCTACCTTTCTTTCAATATAGTCTAAAAATCATTGAAATCACTCAAAACAAAGCAAAATGTGAGGTGTGGTTAATTGAACCTGGGTGCTCCACACTAAAAATTAGATTAGCTAGCAGTAGACTACTACATAATTGTATAAACTAATGTTCTGGCCGAGTTCTACTTATTCAAATTTTATCTAAATATCCTTAAGGTCCTAGGGGCCCGGACTAATCCAAGGGGGGCCGAGGCCCACCCTACTTCCCAAGTAGCTCCGCCCGTGCTGAGGGGCCCGAACTGGATATCTTTTGCAAGGATGGAGGAGAGGAGTCGGAGGAGGTGCACGGAGAAGCTTGAGGAACGAGATCTGGTGCACCCAAATCTATATTTAATTTTAAGTTCGTAAAGTAAAAAACAATAAATTTAATATTAATATTTTATTTTTTATTTAATTTGAAAATAATTCAACTCAACTGACACATCAACGGTCAACTCGTTGATAATTGACCATTAACCGTCAACACTAACAGAAATAGTTTAGGCCAGAAATATCATATATTAAATAGTTTAGGACACTAATAACACTTTTTTAATAACACTTTTTGAATGAGTTAGAATTTTCTGAAATTAGCCTTATGATGTTTTATACTAAATCATTCCAATATCTGAATTGATTTTTTTAAACCATGCATTGGTCATTACTCATTCGGCATCAATCAAATAACAAGACAGCATATAATATTACAATTGGAGAGTTTGTAAATTATAACGATCACATCTACATTTGTAACCAGAATTGTAGATCAAATTTTGATTGCAAGTTATAACTTATAACAAAAAAAGACTTCCCTACTTTGTCAATTGTACATCTTGAGCTCTAAAAGATCCGTCTGCTGTTCGGGCTTTCTTGTGCTGCTCTGCAATTTTTCTTCAGGTGAAAGGGTAGAAGTTTGAGAACAGCAAGCTACCAAGGAGGATGTAGGCAATGCAATATCCCTGTACCAACTTCCCCCACTTCTTTCCTGCCAGCATCTTTGACGATGCAAACCAGTACAGCGGAGGGCTCGATGACAAGAAACGCGTAGCGACCTGCACATGTTTTTTCACAAGGTTGAAGCATCATCGTGATTATTGACATTGCAATATATGGTTTGACACAAAAAAACATGATCATTCCGACAAAAGAAAAAACATAATACAAATGTCTTGAACCTGGACATGCATGACAAAAAACGCAGTGGCTGCCATGAATGCCAAGTGCAGAGTACATGGAACAACGAAGGCAGATATGCGCCTTCCCTTGTCTAGGGCTTCGTTGCTTTCTACAGAGGCAATGTGGTCATTGTCTTCTTCAGTCATATGCTTCTTCCTGTGGCTAGCACCTACCTTGTCTGTACACATGAAAAGAAAGAAAAAAAACAGAACCCTGGAGTTCACCATGCTTTGGCCATAGAATTCTTTTGCTAATTTTGGATTATTAGGTACCTTGGGTTTTGTAGGAGCTTATCGTTGAGGAATCACTGGCATGTCTAGCCCTTGTCTGTCCATCAGGCGACAGGAAACCCAACGAGAAAAACATCCGAGGTTGTGACCTCATATAATGGATAATAGAGCAAAGTGATAGAGATAAAATAGGGGAAGCAAGGAGAAAATTCGGCAGTTGCTTGAATTGAAAGTATGTCAAGAACCCTACTCCCCTGCATTCCAAAGAAAAGAAAGGACATGAACATGACAGCGATATGATATCACGAGCCTTGCAGAATTTAGTCTCGAGGAAATCATGATTGACGGAGGTCATTGAAAATGTTTGCTAAAGTTTTTAAGTAGTACATACCAATATCGACCTTGAATATAATTGTACAACAATGGTATTTTGGCTTTGCACCACGGCCTCATTTCATCCAGGGGAAGTCCAAGACACAGATTGAGATAGCCATATGCTTGAAAGGCGATAAAGGGTGCAAATGTGCAGAAACAGCGTAGCACTCCAACTACAATAACTTGCACTGCAGACTACAATTTTGACAAGAAGTTAACAATGTATCATTATGTTTTCAAACATGCAATAGGAAGAAAGAAGACTCACACAAGTACGTTTTTGCAGGAATACAACATCATAAACTCGATGCATAGTCTGAATACAGAAATAACCGGCATTAAGCACTCCATTAGATCTCGCACAAGCAGAGAGTGCAAACCAAAGAACAGAGATATTAGTGGCACCAGATATCAAATGGTACAACCCTCCGAGTGATGACAGGGAGTACAAGCTCTCAGTGTATCTGCAATAAACAAGAAAATCATCAGTTTGATATAATCGGGAGCCTCATTATTAGATTAAATGAATAAACTAATGCCCAGAGAGGTATTTACATTGATGAATAAAAAATAGATGCCGGGTTGAAACAAAATAAAACTGAAGCTGTTAGTGCCACTTGAGTGTTGTCCAGAATCAGAACTGAAAGCCTGACAAGGAAAAATGGGGGAAAACACTCAGCATTTATGTCAAGTAATGAAGAATATAGCTGAGCAGTGATCAAATAAATCATGATATCATACCGGTACAGATAAACGGCTGCAAAAACAAAAGCAACATTGTTCACAGCATATCCAGCAAGTGACAGAACAGCCCTAAAACCGATAAGTGGAACCAAGGGTGCAAAAACTGCACAAGAAAACCAAACTTGTGAGTAAGAGAATACGTGAATCTAGCAAAACCAGAGACAAAGGCTTCAACTGTCATTACTAACTTGTACGGGATAAAATGGACATTAGAACAGGAAGGAGAGGCAAGAAGGCGTAGGACTGCTCATACTCATAGCCACATTGTGCAATTCGAACGAAATAGACGCCATCCCACACAACACTATCCTCGACTGCAGAACCGAGACGGGGCAGTAGAACATTCCCTTCTTGATGAGACTCAGAGTTTGAGGATAGACACTCAGGGTTGAGAGGTGAAGAGGTGTCATAAGAAGATACAAGATTGCGCCATAGGAGAATCAGGACCAAGAGGAGAATCCTGGAGGCTATTGCACATCTGACTACAAAAGATTGGTGAGGGTAGGAGCGCCTAATCATTGTGTTTCCTGATGACCCTCTTCTCATGATTAACTGAAGTGAAGGTAAAGCAGCATACAGAAGAGAACCAACAACTTTGAAGAGATAGACTTCAGCATGCCTCAAGAAATCAAACCAGCTGGAACATCAAAGTCACACTGAAACATCAGTTGACCCAATTTCAAGATCAGTAAAAACAGGATTAAAGAAGCAGGTCATCCAAGGCAACATATAAAAACTATACTCTGCCCTGTGGGTAGATGATAATAATAATGGGCTGGCAGCATCATTACGCCCAAACATTCCAAAAGGAATGAATCAGCCAAGGTATTAAGCATCCGTTTAACAGATGATACCCGTAATCCAATAAACCAGTAATGCATTGAAAAGAAAAAAAAACTGAATTTCGCACGATCAATCTTTACTGCAGACGCATATGAAATACTCTACGAAAATGCAAGCTTCAGTTGCAGAACTCATTTAAAAGAAAAATCTGGACTTCACTCGTGCTGCGACCATCCCAGAAATAGTTATTCAAATTAACGAACTAATGAACAGACACAGTTAAGAGGAAATGTGGTAGAATAGAAAAATCTGGACTTCAATCGTGCTTCGACAGTTCAAGATATCAATTTTTACAAGAACTACTCATCTTCTAAAGTGAATCGAATAAGCCAAAACCGACGAGTGAAGGAAATGGATAACTTACCAGATCGACGTTTCAAAGCCTCCTTCCTCCGGGGACCAACTCGTCGGAGAGAGACCGGTTGGAACTTAGAGTTAGGGGTTTGCTCCTCCGGCAGTCTCTCGAACTCGAAGACGTCTATAGAGTATAGACTTAGGTCACACGATTCGTGTGATAGGACCCGGCGTTGATCAGGATGATCTTGAACTGGAGGAGGATATTGGTCGGCGGCCGTTGAACGAAGTCGCAATTCAATCACAGGATGAGTTACATAAGTTTTTGGGGAATTATCAATGAATCTTGTTAAAGTTCCAAAAGAAGAGAAGGCGGTATGGAGAAGAGGAGGAATTTGTCGACGAGGAAGGAAAGGGGTGTTGATCGTAGGGATTGGAGCTTGGATATTCGGCGAGGGAAGTTCAGAGAGGGGATCGAGAAGCTTTTTGATTTGGGGAAGAAGGTAGCAAGCAATGTTGGGCCCTGGCCCACTGGCATCTCGACAAAACTGATCAAAGCCCTCTCAAGTTGAGCCCAAAGAGCCCATTGGCCATCGTCGAGATTGCTAAAGCGTCTTCGCCTTCATTCCCAAAATACCTAGCTATCAAAGCTGCCAGAAGCATCAACTTCCCAGACAATCGTCATCAAAATCAATTCCCCCAAAGACTCTGGCTAACGGTCTTCATATTGAAGAAGAGAGAGAAAGAGATCGCGAATGCTTGCTGAAGATCTTTATAAATATCACGAGGTTGAAGAAAGGAGGCAACGGTTTCCACTCTCATGAAGAACTGATTAGTTCTTGGGATAGTTGGATTGGGTTCGTAGGTTTTGTGTCTGGATTCGTAGAGTTGGGGCTTTAGCCAGGAACTCTACGCAATCTGGGCGTAGCTCATTGCTTGGTTGTCTGCTTCACTTTTCTTTTATTTAGTTTTCATCCTTGTTGAACTCGTGGTGTTTGTGAATCATCTAGACTAGTTGAACAAGTTCATCTGCTTCTTCTTTCGGATTATTTTTATCGTCCCCAGTTTAAGGAATGGGATAAGACAGTGGTATTTAACAATTGGTATCAGAGCCCCCTTTTCGTGGAACTCTAAGTTGCAGAGAAGGAGATCCTGTGCCTTACCATGTCTTCTAACTCATTTCCTACAAGTTCAAACCCTCCTTGGTTTTCTGGTTCTAACTATTCTGTATGGAAGAAAAGAATGAGACTGTACCTCCGAGGAATCGACTGTGAATTATGGGCAATTGTCCGCAATGGACCAATTGACATGAAAGAAGATGATGAGGAGGATTGGTCAAATGAACAAAAGAAAAGTGCTCAATTAGACTCTAGGGCTATGCACATCTTATTGTCTGCAATATCAGATGATGAAGGTGAAAGAGTTAACAAATGTGAAACAGCCAAAGAAATTTGGCAAATCCTAGAAACAACTCATGAAGGCACTTCGGAAGTGAAAGAAACTAGAATTGATCTTCTTCTTAAAGAATATGAAACCTTTGAAATGCTATCAGGAGAATCAATATATGAAATGGATAAAAGATTCTCCACCTTAGTTAATCGTCTCAAAGGACTTGGAAAAACCTTCTCTAGCAAAGAACTTGTTAGAAAAGTCCTCAGATCTCTTACTCTTGAATGGATGGCTAAAAGAACAGCCATAGAGGAAGCTAAAGATCTGAACACTCTGTCTTTAGAAAACTTGATTGGATCCCTTCTTAGTTATGAGGAAGTTTTAAAACAAATGAACTCTCTTCATGACAAAAAGAACAAAACTATAGCATTCACTTCTGTGTGTAGTTATGAAGGGGAGAAACTGGATGAGGAGTTCGAAAATGAACTTGCTCTTACCAGCAAGAAACTCCAAAGAATGATGAAATACAAACATGAACATAATGTAAAAAGAGGAAGTCAAAACAATGGCTACTCCTTTAGACCTTCTGCAAACATGACTAACCATTCCTCTAGAACCTATGGACATCATTCTGTGAATTCAAATGACAAAAAATCATTTGGATCAAACAGACATGATAACAGTCCTAAAGAAATGAAAAGCTCTGCTGAATACAAAACTGACTCTACCATTTGCTTTAAATGTGGTAAGACAAGTCACATAAGAGCCAACTGTCCCCTAAGCAGAAAGAAAGAAAAGGCTATGGTGGCTTCCTGGAGTGACTACAGCTCGGAAGAGGAAAATGAGAACATAGCACTCTTGGGACTGAACTCGATCAATGAAGATGACAACACCAATGACCAGGTTTGGTCTGAGTCTTCCTCTGAATTTACCTCTGAAACTCATAATGAAGATTTTTTTCTTCATGCACTATCTAATCTGCAAGATGAATGCAACAGATTAAGAAGTAAATACTACCTTACTGTAACACAGTTGAATGACAAAGATACTGAAATAAAAAACTAAAAAGTCTCATAGATATCCAACAAGCTGCTCAGATTACTCAGGACACTTAAATTGCCAATCTAACTGATGAGAACAAAACTCTCAAAAGACAATTAGGAAAATGCAAAAGAACTATGCCTATGACCACTTGGATTCCTTCCACCTCTTATCATTCTGTTTGGAGTGATCACCAAACCTATTCTCATAGACATAGAAAGACATCTAGCATCAGGAACCTTCCTCGACTTTGATCATTGCTTTTCCAGAAGACAGAAACCCAAACTTGTTTGGGTAGTTAAAACTTCTAATTAAAATTACTTTTTCTTTCAGAATAATAATGGTGCAAACATCTGGTATTTAGATTCTGGATGCTCTCACCACATGACGGGTAATAAAGCTCTTTTTTCTTTTCTTAATCCTAAAAGGGGAGGTAAGGTTTACTATGGCAACAATAATTGTGCATCAGTAGTTGGTAAAGGTACAATCTGCAGCAATACTTCTCTAGTCATTGAAGATGTACTTTATGTAGATGGGTTAAAACATAATCTGCTCTCAATAAGTCAAATTTGTGGGTCGACTTATCGAGTTATCTTTGATCCTTTTTGCTGCATCATAGAAAGAATCTCAGACAATGCTGTGATATTCAAAGGAAAGAAAATAAACAACGTGTATACTATAGATTTGTCATCTCTTGATCTATCTGAAGAAATTTGTCTAAGTACTATGACTCAGTCAGCTGTCATGTGGCACAGAAAGCTGGGTCACATGAGTTTTTCTCGTCTAAATAAACTGTCTAAACTCAATCTCGTGAGAGGCTTGCCTAAGATTAATATTCCAGATAATTTTTCTTGTGAAGCCTGCATCCTTGGAAAACATTGTAAAAAGTCATTTAAAAGTAAACAGGACGTGACCACTTCTGCTGTGTTTGATCTAATGCATATGGATTTGTTTGGACCTACAAATGTCCAAAGTCTAGGTGGAAAATCATATGCACTGGTTATTGTTGATGACTTCTCCAGATTTACCTGGGTTTACTTCCTTTCCTCCAAAGATGAAGCTTTCTCTAAGTTTAAATCCTTTGTTCTCCTTATGAAAAATCAATTTGACTGCACCATTAAAGGCATTAGAAGTGACAATGGTGGTGAATTCATAAATGATAATTTTTGTTCTTTATGTGGATGGTATACCAAGTTGTTTTCTTGGTTAGTTACAAGCTAGTATTAATTTGTTGGACAATACAGGTTTTGATGAACATGGCATGCTTGGTACGGACCATACAAAATCAAATTGCACTGCACATGTGTGGTCTAGTTCATGGTCTCTATTCTACCCACTTGGTGGCCACCCATCAAACTTTGATGGCCAAACATCAAGGGTAGAGACTATACCTTTATTTTCACAAACCATGAAAGCGAATTAACAAACAAACAACCCTCTTCAGATATGTTATTAACCCTAAGAAAAATCCAAATCTTCTTATTGTTGGAAACATTGAGATGTGCACTCGGATCTAGCTATAGTTAGTAATGGCAATGAGGTGAGGCGAGTATCTCAATAGTCAATACGCATATCCATCACTTATCAAACACGGATCAGTCAGGTAATGCTTGCGGTACAAATCATAACATGTCGAGCCATTTCACTATGTTATTTGAAGCATATAAATACAAAATTTTAACTTTTATGATAAAACAAAGTAAAAACACTTGATGGATAAAAATAGGGATAACAAAATGATTAATTGAGTGTAATTAGTGGAACAATCAAGTCTTGCACCTATTCAAAGTTTCATTGGGTGAAGATATGATTGAAAAAAAATCAAAATATAATAAGTATAAATAGATATTAAAGTAAAACAATATCGGTTGGATCAAAACGTAGATTAAGTCAGATGATTAAGTCAAAAATAGTGCATATGTTTGGCCCGCCTTTTAGAAGTGTTTTTCGTCTTCAAAAGTTGAAGTAGGGCCAAACATCTCTAAAAGCTCGACTTTGGAAAAACTGAAAAGCGCTTTTGTATAACATAAAAGCAGAAGCTCCGATTTGGAGCTTCTGCAAAAAGTTATTTTGAAAATACAAGATTATCTTACCATATTTTAATTTTATTTCATAAATATAATTTTATTTCATTTAGAAAATAAAAAAATATAAAATTATATTATTTAACATTAAAAAAAATCTAAGAAGATCCATTTTGACTACTTTTTATTGTTTAGAATTTTTATTCATAGTTTATATTATAAGTCATTTATAGTCATTTTAAACAACTTCTCATATTAAAAAGCACATATAATAGTTTTTCAGCCAAACACTCAACTGCTTTTTTTTTAAAGTAATTCTCTAAAAGCTCCGACAAGAAACTGCTTCTGCAAAAATTACAACTTAGCCAAACTAGCCTAGTATCCATATCCCACCCCACACTACTGTAAATTGAATCACGGTAACCAATAAGCAGTGGAGGCCCAAGAATTTTATATAGGGGTGTCCTCTTAAAAAAAATATAAATAATTATTAAAAAAAATACCTAACTCTTAGAAGTTAAAAAAGTCCATGATGTATTTTCATATTATGAAGAAATTATAAAATACATTTGGTGTTTACACTGCTCAACAAATTTGTCTAAGTATATCCTACTAGACAAGCATTGACGAACTACGCATATTCGACTTCTAAATTTGTTCTTGATGTAACTCAAGGCTGAAAAAATACTTTCAACACTTGTCGTACAACCAAAAAATCAATACGAATTAAGGATAGCTTGTAATTAGATTAATTGTTAGGTTTTGAAAATAATTAAAGTTAGAGAATAGAATTTTGCCATTTCACAATGCTTAGAATAGAACAACAAAAAAGTTTAGCTTAATGGAAATTATATTTATTAATAATAGTAGTGTCCCGGATTTAAATTGCCCAAACTACTACTTATATTCTAATATGCAAACTACAAACGAGAGTATGATAATCGTTTTTTTCAAATTTCGGGGTGACTCGAACTATTAATTATAATTTTTTTGTCCATACGTAAATTATCACCGGGGCTTTTTCAAAATTTAGGGGTGTCCCGGGACACCCCTAAAGGGCCCTGGGTCCGCCTTGCCAATAGGTGTCCTAATATGCAATATAATTACGAATTCCACCCTATAAATTACACCCAACCAATCCTCTTCACCGTGTAATCACCATATTTCATTTTTAATTTCCTCCAGACCTCCACTGTGTTGGGACTTTTAGGAAAGAGGGTATACGTACGATAGCTCGAGATCGGGTGACTAGGATTATGATAGACTTTACGAAAAGAATATTTCCACCCTCTATAAAAGCCTTGGGTTACAGAAAATTTCTCCTGATGATAAAACTATCCCCACTTTAGGTTCTAGACTCAAGAACTCTAAAGCCTACTTAGACATTTTTGGAAGAAAGAAGAAGAATCTGTTTGATGGTATTTCGCACCATCCACCCCACACATATATTTATAGGGGGCCGAATCCATGCTTTGTTTCAAGAACAGTTGTCTTTATCCATACGAAAGGTTGCATTTATCCATATGAAAGGTTAACTCTATCCATAAGGTTGTCCTTATCCATAAGACCATCATTATCCATAAAATAATGCAACCGCCACTAGGCTAAAGGGATGTGTCCCTTCATGAAATTAGAATATTGGTTCGATCGGTCTAATCCCAAACCGGTTGGTCGGTCCAACCCAAAAACTGATTTGATTTGGTTAGTCCGGTTCAACCAAATTTCCAACATTCCTCCCCCATTTTAGTGTATTCAAAGAATTCACTAAAATCACAACATTCTTCCAACAAAACTTAAGCATAAATGAAAATGTCGTGCCGATTGAATTTCCATCTTAGTATATTACACTTGACAAATACTCGAATACAAAGGGTGTCGTTAACGATTGAACCCAATGACTCATATGAATATTCGAAGATAATATACACTTAAGTTTTCAAACTTCTAAGTGCCTTGACACTATTACCCGCCATGTGTCCAATCCTTCTCATAAGCGTACACGAAACCAAAGTCCGGGTTTCTTGAAGCGGCTACACTTCATGCTTACGTAGGTTGAATCTCTTATTCGTGTACCCGCATAATACACTTTGTCAAAGATTCAATTAAGAAGTTTTGAAATTCATCCTATTCTCTCATGCAGGATAACAAGCACATACCTCGGGATGACAAATTGTGTGCTTCAATTTCTAAGAATGAGCTTTCCACATTGAATTCAGCCTCTAACGTTGTATTAGAGGGGAATTGGGTATCCCATTATCAGAAATTATATGGACTTTAAACCCATCCCTTTCACAGACTTTATCACCAAGTCACTAGTTAACCATTTCGTCAAATGATCAACCCAATTATCTCGAGTCTGGTCATATTGTCTAGACACAACTCTATGAATGATCAGTTCACATATTTTACCGTGCCTTACTCCCATATGACCGTACTTGTCATTTTCACTTGGTTAAAGTAGCATTACTATCACTAAGAATAGTAATAGGGGAGATTGGTTTTGCCATAAATTAATGTCATAAACCAAGCATCTCAGCAATAATATATTTTCTGTAAGTGAAATCAAGGTCACAAACTTTGACTCCATAGTGAAACTTAGTGATGCAAGTATACTTTTAAGAGGCCCAAGATATGGCTCCTCCCCCAAGTAAGAGGACCCATCTCGATGTTGAAATATCACCTTTAACATGAGAAATCCAACTAATAACATCAACAAATCCTTCCAAAATTGATGGAAAGCCAGTATTAGTCAATACAATGTGTCTTTGACATATCCTAGTACACACCTCATTTCATTTCAAATTATGAGCACTATGATTCATCATGTACCGACTTAATTGTTTTATCGCATATGTGATATCTAGCATCATGCAAGTCATGCATACATCAAACCCATTTAACATGGAATACTCCAGTTGAAAAACTGGTTGGCCAGTATTAACCATAAGTTCCATACTTGTGGATCCATTGTCGTATCTAACCCTCGACAATTTCCACTAAGGAATTTTCTTTACGAGTACCTTCTCAATGTAGAAAAACTGAGAGAATGAATATTCTTTGTTGTACCGCTTGATTCAATAGACAAAATCACATTTACCTCCCCCGTGTCCCACATGGAGAATTTAAATAAAAACTTTTTATCAAAAGTTCACTTATCTTATTAGTCCCAAAGATAAGCATGTCATATACATACAAATGTACGATGATTCCATTACCAGAATCATCATAAATTTTATATACATTTTGTCTCCTTGGTTTAAATAACATAAACCCCTAGACAAAATCACACCACCAAACCTGCAAACCACTAGGCAAATCCAAATTTGTCTAGAACTTCAAAAACGTCAAATAGAGAATTAGACAAATAAACCATTGAGTATGTGACCTACACAAAGGCAATTGTCATTCTTCTATTTCTCCATTTTACGAAGTCTTCTCCTTCTTCCTCATCTTTGAATCATCCCTCTTCCAAGTTACCTTCCGAATATGGAATAGCCTATGAGACTAGTATGAAGAAAACCCATCTTCTACTATCATCGATGAAAAACTCATCATCGAACATTCTCATAATTCCATAGACCGGAACCGGTTTCTTGCAAAGAGCGGTTAGGGCCATCATACCGGAAGAATATTCTTTTCGATTGTTGGGACTTTTAGGGACGAGGGTATACGTACGATAGTCCGAGACCGGGTGACCAGGATTATGATAGAGTCGCGAACTACGTTCACTTTCCGAAAAGAATATTTTCACCCTCTATAAAAGTCTTGGGTTACAGGAAATTTCTCCCGAGGATAAAACTATCATCACTTTAGGTTCTAGGCTCAAGAACTCTAAAGCTTACTTAGAAATTTTTTGAAGAAAGAAGAAGAATATGTTTGGTGGTATTTCGCACCATCCACCCCACACATATATTTATAGGGGCCGAATCCATGTTTTGTTTCAAGAATGGTTGTCTTTATCCATAGTCCATACGAAAGGTTGCATTTATCCATATGAAAGGTATCCTTATCCATATGAAAGGTTATCCTTATCCATATGAAGGGTTGACTCTATCCATAAGGTTGTCCTTATCCATAAAATAATGTAATAGCCACTAGGCCAAAGGAATGTGTCCCTTCATGAAATTAAAATATTGATTCGATCGGTCTAATTCCAAACCGGTTGGTCAGTCCAACCCAAAAATTAGTTTGATTTGGTTAGTCTGGTTCAATCAAATTTCCAACACACTGTTTTCACCTAAGGTAAGGATTACTGTTCGCAAAAGTCAAAGCGATTATTAGCAAGTTTACTGTCAGACAGTCATTGATGCTGCCTGCCTTCCACGCCTAGCAAACATAGATGTGAAGCAAACGATTGCCCACTCCACCCGCTTCTGCACCCATTTTCGCAGACACAACACTATGCAGAACCACTTGGCAACTAATATAATTCCTACCAGAATGGACACAGATACTTTTGAGAACAAACAAACAGCCCTGAAATATATTTAGCTGAGGAATTTTACAATGCTATATAGTATTGGTGCTATAGGTTTTTTCTTTTATGGTACAACTTGAAATTGTACTTTTAACATTATGGTGCAACTTTAGATTATACCTATACTGCTTGTACAAATTCTTTTATGGTACAACTTGATCTTGTACGTGATGATACAACTTCAAGTTGTAAAGTTGTATCATGACATAATGATACAAATTCTTTTATGGTACAATATAAACTTATACATTCCATGTTATGGTACAACTTTAAGTTGTACATTAAAGCACCAATACTATATAGCATAGTAGAAATGCTCATATTTAGCTGCTTTTAAAAAAATTCTTTTATGGTCCACATTTCACAATGTTTGTTATATTTTAAAATACAATGAAATGAAAATTTGTGAACTATATCATCAGACTTGTCTTGCAAAATATTAATTTCCATGGTATAGAAGTTAAATTGAATCATTGTATGTTTAAAAGAACTAAAGTTATAATTATCCGTTTCAAAAGAGTCATTAAAAAAAAACAAATTTTCATGTAGTGAGAGTTCAATGGACACACTAGAAGTTTAAGAACTAAAACAATCAAAACATTGAAGTGAGGGTTACAATACACCTTATATAAATGAAATTATAAAATTCTCGGGAACTCGAGGTCCCCGACTTTTCACATCATTCTGTCCCTATATTGTAAGCTCTGTGATGTATTTACACAATAAAAAAAAGTCAAATGAGAAAATTTGAACTCCAATTACTTTTTTTCCATTCAGAGTGAAAGTAGGAAGGACATTTTGGTCTTCACAATTACTTTTTTTTTATTCATTAAAAAGACACTTACTAGGATTCGAACCATAACCACTTTAAAGAAAAACAAAGATCATAACCAATCACACTAAGTACATTTGTTGTATCTTTTTAAATGAAAAACATATAATCGCAGAGAGGAGAAAACACTTCCCCCATTTCAAATTCCCTGCTCTAGGAGCGTTTGTAAGAAGGGTAGAATAGGGAGTGACAATTTTTTTATTTTTCCTCTGTGGAACTTCACAATTACTTTTTTTTTATTCATTAAAAAGACACTTACTAGGATTCGAACCATAACCACTTTAAAGAAAAACAAAGATCATAACCAATCACACTAAGTACATTTGTTGTATCTTTTTAAATGAAAAACATATAATCGCAGAGAGGAGAAAACACTTCCCCCATTTCAAATTCCCTGCTCTAGGAGCGTTTGTAAGAAGGGTAGAATAGGGAGTGACAATTTTTTTATTTTTCCTCTGTGGAACGGGCCAACTTACCGTACACATGCGGATTTAAACGGGTCCAGGAGTGCCAATTTTTTTCTTTAAGTCCTTTTATTTCTCCATGGTGGTAAAATATATATGAAAAGGCAAAAGAATACTCATTTTTATTGCTAAAAAGAAAAAAATTTAACAATAAACTAATGCATGGATTCTAATGGGCTAACCGCTAATCATAAAATAAAAGAGTTGAATGGGCCTAACCTACACGGGATTTGCCCATCAAGTAAAACAAATGAACATCATGGGTTTGCCTTTCTAAAATAAGCTATTTTCTCTAGCATAATATATATTATGCTATTATTTTATATCTTAGTGGCTAAAATATAATGTATTTTAAAGTAATTCAATGGTTCAACCTCGACCAACCCAATTAGTCCAATTTTTATCATTTCAAATATATATTATGTAATTATTTGATATCATAATGATTAAATTATAGTGTATATTATAGGGAATCGTTTGGTATTTGTTTGTAAAAAAAACTAAACAGAAAGATCTATTTGATTATTTTTAACATTAAAACGATCCTAAATATTTTCGGTTTCCTTTTGAAATTCTATAGTTTTACTCCCGAATCATTGATGTGCAAATGGCGAATTACCGTCATCTCTTTTCTTTAATTATTTTTATTTTCAAATAGAAAGTTTAAAAGTAAAGAATGATTAGAGTTTGGCATGGGTCGGTCAAACAGGCTGAATTTCAAGTTTTGACCCGTTTTGATCAAGTCTAATTTATAATCACATGGTTCCCTGATACCTGATAAAAATCTCAATCCAAACCTGTTTGGCAGGTGAGTCCGTGTTTACCACCATTTTCTAGGGATACAGGAACGGTGGTTCCTATCCCAAATCGTGTTGTTCATTCTTGGTTTCTTTAGATTTTATCATGGCTTGGCAAAAAACCAGAAAGCACAATGATGACAAGATGAAAGTTTTATAAAGCAAATTAATCGGCCAACGGCCCGAGTAAAAGCTAGCAACGATTGTGAGATGTTCATTTCCCGAAAACAGGCGGGATAGGCGATTTTTTATTCGATTTTCTGAAATTCGGTTTCTATAAAACTTACTCCACCTCATCATATTACTAGAAACAATATTGTTTCACAAGGTAACATGTACTTGATTTTGGTTCATTAGGCTGATTTTTGATTCGTTGCATCATTCATGTCTCTTTCCTACTAAAATTCACTATTTTTATCACACGTTTCTCAAAAAAAAACTATACAACAATAAGCTATACACCCTATTACATTATCAAATTTCATACCTCACATTCATCCGGCCAAATGGCCGGGGCACGCTAGTAGGGATTAAGATTGAGGGATCTGTGCCAGGGAGAGGGCAAACGGGTTTGGCACTTATGTTGTTTGTAGCAAAGTTTGGCGTTCACCCGAAGCTCGGCCAATGGGCCAAATCGACGGGTTTCTCCAATTTTGACTTGGGGGGTTTGGAGTTTTTGACCGAATCCAGGTTAATGGACAACTGAGCTACTCTCTCTGTATAAACAGTCACAGGATTTTTTGATGGTCAAGTACTTTTCGAAATCATAAATCACGACGTTTCTGGAGCCCGATAAGGAGTTTGGGTTTGAGGCTTTGAGCTCAACCGGTCTGACTTTCGGGGTCAAAACCAGGTTGACAACCATGGTATAAACAGAAAGTTAGAAATTAAGAAGAAAGGAAACTGTGGCTTTTTGGTGAATGAAAGCACGTGGGAGAGGGTGCATAAAAGTTAGTAGAGATCCACATGAAAAAAAGGTTCTTTTTTCTTTCTACTAAATTTAGTTATAACAAAATTCCTTAATACTTTCTTTGATCTCTCTAAACTCTATTAGTGGAGTTGGACGAAGGCTAACAGAGAATGACTAAATGTGACATGTTTCAATAATTCGAGTGACATTCATAAGAAAAAAAGTTATTCGAGTGATTGGAGTTGGACGGAGACTAACGGGAGAGTGACTAAATGTAACCAGTTATAGTAATTCTAGTGACCAAAATTGATATTAATTTTTTATAGTTACTAAACATAACACGATTTAGTAATCCCAGTGACCAAATATGGCCCTTACCCATTTTAAATACACTTATAATAATTTTTCGGCCAAAACTCAACTGCATTTTTTGAAAAGTACTTCTCTAAAATCTCTAGTCAGAAGCTACTTATGCAAAAGATATAGTAGGGCCAAACTAACCACCAATTGACAATAATAAATCTACACATAATATAATACACCGAAGGGAAAAACGGGAGCCCCATTTCAAATTTCCTGCAACGAGAGTGAAAGTAGGAAGGACATTTTGGTCTTCACAATTACTTTTTTTATTCATTAAAAAGACACGTACTGGGATTCGAACCATGATCATTTTAAAGAAAAGCAAGGATCATAACCAATCACACTAAGTACATTTGTTGTATCTTTTTAAATTAAAAACATATAATAGCAGGGAGGAAAAAACCCTTCCCCCATTTCAAATTCCCTGCTCCAGGAGCGTTTGTAGGAAGGGTAGAATAGGGAGTGTCGAATTTTTTTCTCTTTCCTCTGTGGAACGGGCCAACTTACCGTACACATGCGGATTTAAACGGGTCCAGGAGTGTCAATTTTTTTCTTTACACCCTTTTATTTCTCCCTGGGGATAAAATATATATGAAAAGGCAAAAACAATACTCATTTTTATTGCTAAAAATAAAAAATTTAACAATAAACTAATGCATGATATCTAATGGGCTAACCGCTAACCATAAAATAAAAGAGTTGAATGGGTCTGACCTACACGAGATTTGGCCATCAAGTAAAACAAATGAACATCATTGGTTTGTCATTCTAAAACAAGCTATTTTCTTTGGCATAATATATATTATGCTATTATTTTATATCTTAGTGACTAAAATATAATGTATTTTAAAGTTATTCAATGGTTCAACCTCGACCAACCCAATTAGTCCAATTTTTATCATTTCAAATAGGAATGGCAATGGGGCATGTCCGGGGCGGGTATCTCAATACCCATACCCGCCCCATGGCAGGTCGGGTAATTTATCACGGGGCGCGGGTAGGGGCAGGTCGACCCGTTGGGTATGTAATTATGCGAAAAACATTAGAAACATTCGTTATTTTCATTAAAAGACCAAGAAAGAAACCATAATATGATAAAATGTAGTTAAATTATTGAAGAAATTGAGGTTTTCACTTATTTACAACTTTATTATAGCTAAAATATAATGTAATAAGAGAAAAATCCTAAGTAATTTGACTAAGATTATATGTAATATAGGCAAGAACGGGTCGAGAATGGGGCGGGTCAGGGTAGGTCGGGTCGATGAGAGGTACCCATGCCCGCCCCGCCCCGCCCCGCCCCGCCCCGCCTACGGGGCGGGTTTGACCTGCTCCAAAACAAGTCGGGTAAATCGGGTCAGGTCGAAATTGCCATCCCTAATTTCAAATATATATTATATAATTATTTGATATCATAATGATCAAATTATAGTGTATTTTATAGGGAATCGTTTGGTATTTGTTAGTAAAAAACTAAACTGAACGATCTATTTGGTTATTTTAAACATTAAAACGATCCTAAACATTTTCATTTCCTTTTGAATTTTTATGGTTTTATTCTCGAATAAGTGATGTGCAAATGGTGAATTGCAGTCATCTCTTTTCTTTCACTATTTTTTATTTTCAAATAGAAAGTTTAAAAGTAAAGAATAATTAGAATTTGGCATGGGTCGGTCAAACATGCTGAATTTCAAGTTTTGGCCCATTTTGATCAAGTCTAATTTATAATCACATGGTTCCCTGATACCCGATAAAAATCTCAATCCAAACCAGTTTGGCAGGTGAGTCCGTGTTTACCACCATTTTCTAGGATACGACAACGGCGGTTCCTATCCCAAATTGTGTCATTCGTTCTTGATTTCCTTAGATTTTATCATGGCCTAACAAAAACCAGAAAGCACAATGACGACAAGATGAAAGTTTTATAAAGCAAATTAATCAACCAACGGGCCGAGTAAAAGCTAGCAACGATTGTGAGATGCTCATTTCCCGAAAACCGACGGGATGGGCGATTTTTTATTTGATTTTCTAGAATTCTGTTTCTATAAAACTTACTCCACCTCATCTTATTACCAGAAACAATATTGTTTCACAAGGTAACATGTACTTGATTTTGCTTCATAAGGCCGATTTTTGATTCATTGCATAATTGATGTCTCTTTCCTGCTAAATTCACTATTTTTATCACGAATTTCCCAAAAAAAACTATACAACAATAAGCTATACACCCTATTATATTATCAAATTTCATACCTCACATTTCTCCGGCCAACTGGCGGGGCCACACTAGTAAATAAATAAAAAGTGAGAATATAAAGAAATGGTAAAAAGGGAAAAGGAAGAGATCCCTGTTGTAGCGGTGGTAGCAGCTTAGCTATTGACGTGTGGAGTGGAGTATATAAATTGTTGGTTCGGTTGCGTTGCATTGGATCCTTCGCCCCTACAATCCATCCCCTTCTTTAACGTCTTCTTGCCAGCCAGTATTCTCTCTCTCTCTCTCACCTGGACTGGATCGATCTGCAGCTGCTGGAATTGAATTCCCCAAAACCGATCTAACTTTTGGCAGCTTCTGCAAACCGATCGCTTCCCTCATCGTCTCCGATCGACACCTCTCTCTCTCTCCTCTGGGTTCTGTTCTGATGAACAGAAGCTGGGTCGCCTAAATTGGGTTCTTTTTCTCGCCATCTCGGCTGAGTAGTATTGAGATCGGATTAATTGTTGTGGTCAAATTTTGGGGAATTTCCGGTTTCTTGTAATTTTCCCCCTTAGTTTGATCCATCATGATGATGAAGGCATCAGAATTGAAGCCGTTATCAGTGCTGGCCCAGGTACCGAATCCCGAGGAGGAGGAGGAGAAAGAAAAAGAGGAGAAGGCTGTTCTTCTTCCCAAAAAAGATCTTCTCCTTCTCGATGCTCCCGCCCTAATCCTCCGCCGTCCCAACTCCTCCTCGGCGACGGTTGTGGAATCCGATAGCAGCCAGGATCCGCCCGAGTCCGAGATCCTCATCGCGCCTCCTATTAACCCACAAGAGTACTCTTCTCCGTCATCATCGGCATCGAGCAACAGCGACAACGACCGAAATCGTCGCCCCAACGAAGACGGAACGCCGGTGCAACCGCTACAAGATCGGCGTCGGCAAGGGGGAATAGTACCCAGAAGCATTTTGGTTACGGCTCCTAAACTGAAGGTGAAATTGGCGTTTTCCGGAGGAGAAATCGATGCTGATCAAGAAGAAGATGGGATGAAGACTCCCACTTCTCCGGCAAGCAAAATCTCGCCCATCCTTTCCTGCCCGCCGGCTCCCCGGAAGCCGGGGTCTCGTCCGATCCACACCAAGCGCAAATTGGCCGCCCGGAGAGTGCTGTTTCAGGATTACTCCGACGAGATTGAGTCCCTGTTTTCTCCGAATATCGCATCGGATCTGCCAGCTTCCGCCGGCGGCAAGATCAAGAAAGTACGACTACCTCGACCCTAGTTTGTTGGCTCTTTAGCTACCGGCGGCTGGGCGGATCTAAATCTCTAACCCACAAATGAAACCTCCCCAGCAGCTGCTCTAATAGAGTAATTAATACTCCTCGATGGTTGATTAGCCCTCCAACCCGTGATTTGTATGTGTTACATGATCTCCTTCTGTTTTCTATGGGGAAAAAACGCCGGAGGTGATCATCAAGTATATTAGTAAATCGGTGAATTGATTTGATATATAGGGGCAGCACATTTAGCTTAATTGTAACTTTAGTAATGTCGTCTCGTGTTAATTAATTTTGCTTCTGTTTCTTCTTTTACTGTTTCCTTTCTTCTTAACTTTACATATGTGTGCAAGTATATATGCATAGAGAGTACTGTTTCCATCTCGATCTGTCATTGATGGAATGAAACGTGCACTGCTGCAAGTTCCTTTTATCTGAAGCATGCCTGCCGGCCTGCCGGGGGGATTAAAAGGATTGGTTTTCCGGTGTGTGAAAGTTGGGAGCTGAATATAATTAAGGGGTTGGAGTACACTACCATTAACGGTACAGATTTAGAGATGCTTGATTTAGAATCTAATTAAGCAATACTTAATTTGCTGCAACAGATGGAGCTAGAAAAAAGCAAAAGGTTAGGTTGGGTTGGGTTGGGTGAGAGTGATGATGGCTTGCAAGTTACGAGAGAGTGAGGGAAAGAGAGAGAGAGAGTGAGCGTCATTATGGTTGATGATGGAGAATTGATAAGCAAGCCATGCCATCGCCATAGGATCCTTTTTGGAGCTCGCTAGGTGGGTGGTTGATTAATTAGTTGGATGGATGGATCCACACTCCGGACCACACAACACCAGACCCATAAGAGAGAGAGAGAGCAGCAGCAGCAGCAGCAGCAGCATGGAGTGGGAATTATGGTATGGGTGGACTTTAGATCAGTTTGTTCATCATAATGCTTAATGCCTCTCCTTCCCTCCCTCGCCTCCATAATTCAGCCCACAAGGATTATCATCATTATAGTTATAGATCTCATCCATCCATCCCTCTTTCTATAATATTATATGTAAAAGCACATTTATGCTGCTTCTTTTTTTCTGAGCCAAATCTCTTGTCGTTTTCTTCTCTCTTTTGTCAGTCAGACATGTTATTCAGTATTTCAGTTGACTTTTGTCGTCGCTCGTCAAGGGATCCAATGGAGCAGTAGTGAGCCTGTGACTGAGTGGTGCAGTAGTCTACTCCTAGGTTGGTTGGTTAGTTGGTTTTTACGTGTTTGCTTCTGCCATTTGACTTCTCCCTCTCTCTCTCTCTCTCTCTCTCTCTGCATCTTTCTCCTTCTTATTCTTGTAGAAAAAGGATAAAAAGAAGGTGGTAGTTACTAGGAGTGGTGGGCGGGTGAGCAAACCCAGGCAGGCAAGCAGGTTTAATCTTTCTTGGCAGCAGCAAGCACAGGATTCAAGTACTGGAATAATAGGAATTTTGGGAAGGCGTGGATATTCCCCCTTTTCTGCTGCATGCATGTGTCATTGTGTCTTCATCAACAATATATATATTATTATCGCCATAACCTGTAAAAAATCAAAGTACAAAAAAAACTAAACATGTCCTCTCTTTTTCCCTCCTTTTTCCACAATTCCAACGCCAAAGTCACAAACCCGATGCAGCCATTAGCTTGCCTTCCCCAACATCAGATATGTACACTTATTCTCCTACAGATTTCAGGATTCGCACGTCAAAATTATATGATATATTAACATTTATGCGCTTCAATATAAATGCTTGTTTACCAATGTAATAGGAGAGAACATATTTCGTTATCATTACTAGGGACGAATTATCCACTGGAACCCAAATTACCATGGCTTAGTTGATGTAAACAGCTTGCAAACGGCACTAAACAATGGAAGTGAGATCGCTGGAGGTGCATCCGATCGATGGATTTAACAAGTGTGTACTGGTATATATGATTGACGGAACTTTTCCTTGTAGAATTTGTATCATCAAGACATCAACTATAACTTGTAAGAGACACATGATCGATCTTTGATTTTCCAGCATCCAAGGGAAACAACGCTCATAATTGCAATGTGGGGAACACTCCAAAAGTTGACTATTGAATGTGATAGCTAGGTGTACGTAATTATAAACATACCTTAATGGTCAAATTACCATCGGACGATTGCGATGTTTGCGGTATGCAAATGCAGCATCAACATAACCACCTTTTGCTTGGATGTTGTCGCTTACGCCACAACCCTTCAGTAAAAAATCGGATGTTCAATGAGCGAGACATATGAATTAACCCGTTTTGTAGAACAACCAATTATTTTATTAAGAGAAACTAAGAGGAACAACTTTTTCTGAGAAATTATGTTGTCTGGTCCATACCTGGTCATATATACGGTTTATTCTGGATGGAGGCAACTCGTTATTTGGAATTCTTAAATTGTTTGTGTTGTAGGATGTATACTATCGAAGTGAGCTCATGCTTCTTTGTTTTGTCAATTATACATATTTAAAATTTCATTAGGCGAAAATATGATTGAAGAAAAGTTAAAATATGAAAAATATAAATATAAATCGAGGAAAATTAAAATAGGATGGGTCAAGAATGGAGTGGGGTGAGATGAGTCGGGTCAAAAATAATAATTCATGTCCCGTCCTATGCTACTGTGGGTCGGGTAGTACCCGCTCCAACATGAGTCAGATCGGCCCATACCATTGTAATAAGAACCGAATCGGATCACCAGCTGGACTAGTAAAACCACCAATTCAGCTAGAATAGCGGTTCGACCATTTACTTGGATGGTAAGGATGAACCGAATGATTTAATATGAAACCAGACAAAACACATTCATTTACTAGTCCACTAGCTAGTTCGTTATTTTACCCGACGATGCGGGTTTAAATTATTATCTCTAATCCGCTCTATTTTTTCCGGCTTTCGATTTTTTCTATAAGGAAATTTTATTCCTGATGAGACTGGCCGTTAAGGTAAAAACGGTTCTGGCGTCATAACTCATAAAATATCCGAACGCTATTACAACAAATCTTCCATGCATGAAACATTTCCTGATTAAATCTCAAGTATAAATGTGTCACCCGAATGAGATTCCCAAACAGGCATTTTCATAATTGCACTTTGGTAGCGTTGCACACGGAACTGCAATGGGAAGAAGCTGGCCTGGCAGGAACTACTACAATTAAGAATAGATCTCTCTGTTGGCTGACAAAATGCATTACAATAAATAATAATAACACACCAAATTCCCAACAACTGAGATTTTGCATATAATGGTGGGTTTTGATTTGAAGACAAGAGAAAGAGGCGTTACGGATTTGGTGCGTTTCAGCGCGTTTTATTTAATCGTATGAATGGTTAATGCACAGCAGCACAGTGAGTAACAAGTGGGCTTTTACTAATCCAATGAATCGTAAGAGCAAGACAACTGTAGTGGTTGGGGCGGTTCGAAATAGGAACATACATAAATGATCAGTCTGGAGGACGAGGACGTAAGCATTTGTTCACCTAATCCTTGCCTCAGAGTTGATAATGCTAATCGTGTATAAAAACAAAGAAGAAAGTCGCGATTTGACTCGATAAAACCGTATGGGAATTACTTTCAACCACGAAATAATTAGTATTTCTCCTTTTGGTTAAGGGTGGTTATATGGTCCGATCCGGTTAAATTGGTTCAAATTGATCTGGTCTCAGTCCGGTCTTTTTGAAAATATAAGGATCAAAGATTGGATTGGATACACTCCGGTCTTCACCAGGTCTTGTCCCTATTCAGCCTTGATTTTAGATTGAGCTTGTGGGGATTTGAGTGGTCTGAGGCCTCAAAAGCTGAAGACTTGGTTAAGTTTTGGGTATTGCGCTTTGTTATCCGGTCTTTATATGGTTTTCGGTCCGGTCCTAAACGGGTCTTTTTTTACCTCTAACGTAAATCCGAATATGAGAATGGGGATTTGAGTGGTCTGAGGCCTCAAAAGCTGAAGACTTGGTTAAGTTTTGGGTATTGCGCTTTGTTATCCGGTCTTTATATGGTTTTCGGTCCGGTCCTAAACGGGTCTTTTTTTACCTCTAACGTAAATCCGAATATGAGAATGAATTGTTTGCTATTCGATTTATACGGTTCGATTTCGAATAAAATCAACAAGCTCGGATCAAATAGGTCACCCCTACTTTTGGTTGCGGCCGGCTCGTTAATGACAGCCATGGGAGTCTGGTGACTTTGGAAGACTGAAAGAAAACTTTGGATTCCATGAGCCGAGGAGGGGAGATCGAGGAGATGGAGTGTTGGGAAATTGGGAATTTGATGGGTCCTTTTTGTATTTGTTTCTTCTATTTTTATTGACTTTTGTCTCTTCATCATCAACGCCCCTCCTCAGTCGACGGCTATATGATAGGAAAATCTGACTCTTTTAGGCACTCTCTAGTCTCTCCACCACTTTGACAATTGACAATCATCAATTTCTTGAGCCTTACTGCACTTTCTACTTTCTAGGTCAACTTTTTTTTTTTTTTTGATAATGGCGAAATAATATTAATTTTTTAAAAGAAGATTACAGCAGACGACAACAACACGCCTAGCAGCAAACTGAAAAAAGGAATCAGCCCAAACAGACCAAGCACCAAGCTGATCCCGTTTATGACATTATCACTTTCACTAAAAACAAAATTGTAACTCTACCAGACTACCACTAACTGGTTATGGTGGATACTTCGTGTTAGTAACCACGATGGTTACTAGGGATAAGAAGGGTATTTTGCTTCTATCCTAATTCAAACTACCATTTTAATTACACAATTAATTAGGAAGAGATAATTACGGTAATTAATTATTAGGTAGTTTAATCAGCGTAGGGCTTTTCGAATGCCACGTTTTTTGGCCGGCCCTATTTCTGCCGCCGTGTACACTTCGAAGTCCACCTTTTTTTGCCGGCGTTGCATCATCGCCGACGTTGCATCAATGGCGACCGCCGAGTTCCATGCACAACTCCACCGCCACCGCCACCGCCTCCTCCACCATCGAAGCCCGGATGTGAGCTCCCGCCGCCAGCACCAACAATGTCGCCGCCGCCAACACCCAGCTACCACTCGCCGCAATCCCCTCCGCCGCCGCCTCCACATCACCAAAGTCCTCCTCCGCCCCATTCCATGCAGTGGTAGTCCTTTGATGCAGTGGTAGTTTTCTGTATACATGTTTCAGATTGGTATTGTTACGTACTTGTTTAGGAATAATGGTAGTCCTTACATTGGTATAGGTTGGATTGTTATTGGTAGTTCGTATCGCATTGGTATTCGTTTGATTGGATTGGTATTGGTTCTGACTTTTGTATTAGCTACTACAATGGTAGTTATTTTTTGGCATATTTGTAAAAAATGGTAGTGCTTTGTTAGTTGTAGTATGAGTTATTGGAATGGTAGTGATTAATTGTTGTTTTACAAATTGCAGATCAGGTGTATAAAGTTGTCCCGGCCGACAAATCGACATGGCAGCATTTGAGATTTGAAAATAGGGAAGCATTTGTCAAGTTCTACAAAGACTTCGCACACTGGAGGGGTTTTGGAGTAAGACGTATTGTAGAACAGACTCGAAAACCCAAATATCTTAAGGAACGGAAGGTGTTTTACTTTGGAGCACGGTGCAACAAAGAAGGGTTCAAAACAGGGAGCACGCTGGATCCAAAGAATGTCGGTGTTGTGGTAGACACAGAACCTAATAAGAAGAGGAAGAGGGGCGAGACTCGGTTTGGGTGTAAACAAAATCCAATCTGAGCTTCTTTATTAGTTCTATCCTTGCATTTGTTATACCATTCTCGACAATTGATATAATCGATGCGGGGCTGCACTTCTTCCCAGGTGGTTTAGATTTACCCATATCCTTCTGCGGCACAGCTTCATCAAGGGCAGAGGTTTGCCCACTTCCAACTTGAACCTGACGACTGCTGTAGGTAACAGGTTCCTTGTGTTTTGAGCCCCTACGACTTGGTTTCTTGGTTCTTGCCATTCCTAAAATTGGTAAAATGGGAGGTAAGTCGTTTAACATTAATCAAGCATCACAACCGTTGCATGGGAAAAAACTACCAATCCAAATGAAGACTACAAATCCACATCAAACACCAGATTCACATGTATGGAGAAAACTACCAATGCATGAAAGGAAACCACCATTCAAAAAAACTAAAAAACTACCATTCGAACGGAACAGTACCAATCCACATCAAAAAGCACGGTTTCACATGTATGCAGAAAACTACCAATGCATGAATGAAAACAGTAAAAAACTACCAATCCAAATGAAGACTACCAATCCAACATGACACAACAATTCAAAACAGTAATAAAACTACCAATCCAAATGAAGACTACCAATCCACATCAAACTACCAGATTCACATGTATGGAGAAAACTACCAATGCATGAAAGGAAACTACCATTCAAAAAAACTAAAAAACTACCATTCGAACAGAACAATACCAATCACATCAAAAAGCACGGTTTCACATGTATGCAGAAAACTACCAATGCATGAAAGAAAACAGCAAAAAAGAATACCATTCCAACATAACACTACAATTCAAAACAGCAAAAAAACTACCATTCCAAACATAACACTACCATTCCAGAACCGGCGGCAGCCGGAGCTATGAATGCCGTCTGCGGAGAAGATGGAGTTTCAAGCTTGAAGCTGGGTTTTGGCCTTTGGGTGGAAGTCTGCGGAGAAGAGAAAGGAAGCAGATTTGATGGCGTGGCGGATTAGGGTGGAAGCTGGGTTTTGGCCTTTGGGTGGAAGTTTGCGGATTAGGGAGAAGAGAAAGGAAGCAGATTTGATGGCGTGGCGGATTAGGGTGGAAGCTGGGTTTTGGCCTTTGGGTGGAAGTCTGCGGAGTAGGGTTTCTCGATTCTCGAATGAAGGATGCGGTGGCGGATTTGATGGCGTCGCAGAGTCAATACCAAGTTGATCGGAGAGGGGAAGGGGTGGAGGCGATGGCGGATTTGATGGCGTCGGAGAGGCGGAGGTTGATCGATAGCGGGAGCGATAGGGAGAGGAGGGAGGAGACGACGGCTAGGTATTAGGGTTTGAGTAAAATATATACAGTAATCAGGTGTGGTATGTTTTTCATTTCATAAATTACCCTTAGCTAATCTTAATCATTAATTTAAAATTATAATAAAATAAAGATAATGAATGGTATAGATGTTGGTAGCCACCGTGATTACTCAAAATTGAGTAACCACCCTAACCTATCCCCTTTTTTTTGTGTTACGTAAATGGAAGTGGGAAATATGTACTGTTACGTTGATTTAACAAATGGTATGGTTCGACTTGTGATATAATCGATTTTTATTGGTTCATGCTTTGACGATGTTAATGTTCGGTACATATAGAGATAACAGAATTGTGTTGTTGATTTCTTACCAAACTGGGGTCACGAGAATTTAATGGGATGCTCCGTGATTGATCTTGAGGAGCGTGATTTGTATAACTAATTATTTCGTGACGTTATCAAGGTATCTGAACCTCGTATGATTAATAATAAGGGTTATTGTGCCCTTCTCCACCCGTCTTTTCACAAAATAAAATTATGAATAAGATGAATAATCATTAACATCAAATGAATTTAAGCACATATAAAATATATTTGAATAAAATTTACTTACAACTAATATTCATATTTAAATAAAATACAACATTTCAAACAAATTAACAAATATTTAACCTCAACACTCAAACTTTTATACTTGAATACAACAAATCAAATAACATCAACATTTAAATTTTAAATTCATGAAATAAATCAAAAATTAATTATTATTTTAATTTAATTAACTAAGGCGACGTCATTTTGTTTATAAGTCGAAAATCGATCGTGTCGTTCATATCAGTGGTATTCACGTCGGTTTCATGACCGGTATCGATTAGACCAGGTTCAACCTGCCGCCATTCCATAGGCATGACAACCATGGGAAATATCATGGTCTACCATAGGGTGCATAATTTGAAGAATTTGATGAGGCGGAATTGAAATAACACAAAAGACACGAGATTTTTACGTGGTATCCTCGATCGATTGATCGAGACTAATCCACGGTGAGCTCTGAAGAGCTCACGGCTGATCTCTTATTAGGTTTACATTTTGACGGCTTACTATCACACAAGTCGGTAGCTATGCTTATATAGATAAACTTAGGGTTAAAACCCTAATCCAACGAATCAGACGAGGCTCAACAAGGCCCAATACTAACACGGTTTAAGTAACCGCAACACTCCCCCTCAAGCGAAGACATGAATGACAAGAATGTCGAGCTTGAAGAAGTAAACGTGAAGAACAAGCATGATGGCTTGAACCACAAAACTCGAGATGGATAACATCTCCGACTAGGTTGATTGGAGACGACTGACTCTCTCTGAAAAACCTGATGATAGAGACGATTGACTCAGTCTCTTGAACTGGAACACACTTGGTACATCGCGGTCGACCTGATGACTGAATTAGTCGACCGTTGTATGTTCACCTCCTATTCTCCCCCACAAGCTGGAGCATGAACAACGTGAATGCCCGGCTTGAAAAGCGATGAATGGTTGATATGTGCCCAATAATGAACCGGAAGAGGGGACGACCATTTCTTGGATCGTTAATGCCAACTGGACGATGAAGGGACGATGACTTCTCTGATCGTACTACCTTTTGAGCGCCAGAGGACAACCATTTTATGAATCGTGAATGCCTCGACCGATACTTGACTATCATTGCTTGCGGAAGTTCTCTATCACTCAAACAATGACAAGTGAAGGGTCAACCAAGCTTTGGATTGAAAAAACTTCACTGCTTCAATGTTTAAGGAAGTGCTTGCCTGCAAACAAAAAACATAAATGGCCAACCCGGCCATTGACGTTGCAAAAACAACAATAAAGCCCAAAATTTGATTGGTGGCCCATTTAAGCTCTTCCCAAACAAACCTATTGAGCCCATTAGGGCCATTTCGGCAACCTTCTGCCTCTCCCGAATGCCCCACCTTCTCACCCGCAACACTCTTGTCTAGCAAAGCAAATGGCGGCGGTATGGAGCTGCAAACGATGGAGAGAGCAGAGGCCGGCCAGGGACTCGGAGCGAATCTCGATCCTTGATTAGGGTTTGAGCTTCCATCCTTCCGCTTCCATGGTTTCTCGATTTGGATGAGCAGTCTAGCTCTCATACGTCAAGTTGACCTAGGCGAAGTCCAGTCCGCCCGTTCAATCATCCCTGCATCGTGACCATCATTTTCGGCACCATCGTTGGCCACAATCAAGGTCTCGAGAGTCACTACATCAACCAAGCTCACGTCGGGCATCCAGTTCTGTCCTGAATCGCCGCACAGTCAAAGTCTCCTCGCCGCTGTGTCGGGAAGCCTCTCAGAGCTTCCTTTCGAGTAGGGATGACAATTTTGCCCATACCCATGGGTATTTTACTATCCAACTCAATTGGGTTGGGTATGAAATCCAAATATATGGATATGGGTAAAGTTTGATGGGTTTGTACCCATACCCATTTACTTTGGGTTGGGTTGGGTTTATAACAAATGGATTTGGGTTTGTACCCATGCCCAAATACAAATTACAGTTTGGTACCTAAACTTAATAGATATGCATATTTAGTACCTAAATTTAATTTTTTTTTCATATAAGTCCTCAAAATATCGATTGAAAATTACGTTTTGGTACCTAAATTTTTTTGGTCTTACATTTTGGTACCTAAATTTTTCAAGTTTTACAAATAAGTCCAATTTTTGCATGTGTAGTTAAAACACCCTCAAGTAAATGGATATCCATATCCAACCCATACCCATTTAGATAATATCCATATCTAACCCAAACCCATATACAAACCCCAAACCCATACACACATCACCCAAACCCTACCCATAATAAATGGGTCTACTTGGGTTTGGGCAAAATTACCCATGGGTGGGTAAATTGCCATCCCTACTTTCGAGGTTGACTCGCTTAGCATAACACGCCAGTCCGCCATCATCCAGGCCACTAAGATTTGGCGAGTTTCATCTTAAAAAAAAATAATTATGAAAGAAGCTGGTCATCATGGTTTGTTGCAGCTCGTGGAAAGTCAATGTCATTCGTCACCAGCTGCCGTCATCATCAGCCGCCGGTTCCGTGATTCATCGTCGTCATCGGCAAGATGGGATCCTTAGATCCGCCGTCAACGTCCCGGCCATGATAGTCCTTCGCGCCATCGTCGTCACCAGATCACGGCGCCACTATCGTCACCACCTCCGGCGCCATCAGACCCGGTGAATGACGGGTTGAATCGGCTTGGATTGTTGTCAGCGTCCCGCCACCGTTGAATCATCATCGTTGTTGGCATTAGGAGATACTGCTCAAATCCAGATCGCCAAACCATCGCCCTAGTCAATCGTAGTCCGTGCCATCGTCGCCATCAGACACGGCCGCGGTTGCCTAGGTGTAGCCTCTACCTCTGTCTCCCGTCAGTCGTCGTCGGTCCACCGTCGCGTCCCGCCGTTCCGCCACCTCTAGTGAAAGCTCCACCGTAGGGCCTCCTCTTCTCCTCGTCGATTCCCTAGACAGAGTCATCCTCTGTGTTCCGTTGTCGGGTGGTTTCTTCAATTTGGAGGAAGAAGACTGGAAAGTGAAATTGGAAAGGAGGAGGAGATGAGATGGACAAAGGAGTGGTGGCGCTGGAATTGCTAACCCATTTTAGGGTTTCCCCAAAGTACATTGGGCCAGCAAAAAGCTTAGCCAAAAAGGCCCTTATGGGCTCCCGCATCTAATTTGGTAAGGGTTTTAATGGACTCTTCAATTAGATTTTGGAATAGTTGTTTTTATTTGCATGTGAGAAGCAAATCTCTAAACATTGAAACAGTGAGCATGTTTCGATCCAAAGATTGGTTGACCTTCACTTGTCAATGTTGGGGTGATATAGAGCTTCTGCAAACAAAGTTAGTCAAGTATCGATCGAGGCATTCACGATCCATTAAATGATCGTCCCCTGGCGTTCAAAAGGTAGTACGATCATAGAAGTCATCGTCCCTTCATCGTCCAGCTGGCATTCACGATCTAAGAAATGGTCGTCCCCTCTTTCGGTTCAGTATTGGGCACATATCAACCATTCATCGCTTTTCAAGCTGGAGCATGAACAGTCGACTAACTCAGTCATCAGGTCGACCGCGATGTACCAGGTGTGTTCAAGTTCAAGAGACGCAATCAATCGTCTCCATCATCAGGTTGTTCAGAGAGAGTCAGTCGTCTCCAATCAACCTCGTCCGAGATGTTATTCATCTCGAGTTTTGTGGTTCAAGCTATCATGTTTGTTCTTCACATTTACTTCTTCAAGCTCGACATTCTTGTCATTCATGTCTTCGCTTGAGGGGGAGTGTTGCGGTTACTAAAACCGTGTTAGTATTGGGCCTTGTTGGGTCTCGTCTGATTCTTTGGATTAGGGTTTTAACCCTAAGTTTATCTATATAAGCTTAGCTATCGACTTGTGTGATAGCAAGCCGTCAAGATGTAATCCTAATAAGAGATCAGCCATGAGCTCTTATGAGCTCACCGTGGATTAGTCTCGATCGATCAATCGATCGAGGATACCACGTAAAATCCCGTGTCTCGTGTGTTCGTTTCAATCCCGCTTCATCAAATTCTACATAATAGAAGGTCAACATACAACGGTCGACTAACTGAATCTACAGCTCTGATACCATGAAGAATTTGATGAGGCGGAATTGAAATAACACAAAAGACACGAGATTTTTACGTGGTATCCTCGATCGATTGATCGAGACTAATCCACGGTGAGCTCTGAAGAGCTCACGGCTGATCTCTTATTAGGTTTACATTTTGACGGCTTACTATCACACAAGTCGATAGCTAAGCTTATATAGATAAACTTAGGGTTAAAACCCTAATCCAACGAATCAGACGAGGCTCAACAAGGCCCAATACTAACACTGTTTAAGTAACCGCAACATAATTAGATATGACAAATTGGTTTTGAGGAGGGCTTGGGAAAACGTACTGTACTGGCAGTTTGATTGAAAATCCTCTATTTGGAGTCTAAACCGGTAGGCAATTGTTAGAGGTATTAAACGGTTGAACCACGATTTCAACATAAAATACTCTATCACTAACTTTTCATGTACAACTCGTAGTACGATTTTACAATCTTTGGTTTTGAGTGGAATAAGATAAACAGGGTGAGACTAAAATATTTTTGGTTATTTTCCTAAGTTTTTAATTGAATTGTATTTTCATTGTTTTAATCTGAATTTTAAAGAAGTTGCACATATGAAATGAGTTAAATTCATTGCGACCTACAAAATTATATTCATTTTTTTTTTATCTATTTCAAGAAATATTTCGTACCACCTTTACACCACTTTGTACCATCTTCATTTTTTACTCAAACTTTAAAAAAATATTGCAGAGAAAGAAAGGTTTCATCGTGATCTATTGTAACCTACACATTTTTATAAAAATAATTCAGGATCAAATATTATCATATACCACCTTGTTCGACAATGGTAACCGATGGTAAAAAGTGATCAATGCAGTAAGTGTGATTTTATGTAAATACCATGTCGATTTTTTGAAGAGAAACAATCTACTTTCCTTATAAAAACCTAAACTATACATATCAATATATACTAGACTTTAAACGCGCTTTGCTACGTGTCTGCATTTTACTACCTTGGCCCATTTTTAATAGGTAAGAGATGGAAGCTGCTTGCCCATTTTCAGTAGGTAAGCGGTGAAAAAAAATAATTAACAGATATTAATATATAATAATTGTAATCTAGATAATAAATAAAAGCCGAATGATGAAAACTGTTGCTCCATTTCAAATTTCCTGCAACGAGAGTGATTATAGGAAGGACATTTTGGTCTTCACAATTGCTTATTTTCTTATTTATTTATTCATAAAAAAGGCATGCACTGGGATTTGAACCTTGGTCTCTTTAAAGGCAAGCAAGTATCATAACCAATCACACTAAGTATATTTGTTGTATCTATTTAAATTCAAACATACACGAACCTAAATTATGAAAATCATATGACTTTTTTAACGATTAGTTGGCCACTGAATCTCCCGTAAGTACTTATTTGGTGTTTTAATACTTTGATTATTTAGTTGTAGTTTAATACTTAATTTAAATTTCTATCTATTTTATAAATATACAATAACCCTAAAATTGCAGCCCAAATATCACTGGTTCGAATATTGCATATCGAACTGCAATATTAAACATGTAGAAGCAATATCGACTTCTTAAATTAATATTATTTTTCAGAATTACTATGGAGAAATTATATCTTTGTGCAAACTATATGAGACTGGTTCTTTTAATGTTTTAGTCGGGATAACCGCTACATTTTAAACTTCTTCATAATCTGGCATGATTGGATCCAATGATCATTATACAAGATTGTGTTTAATAGGGTGGCTCATTTCACCACTTTTTGGCGTATTAATGAATTTGTAGGACAATGACAGGTCTACATCTACACTCATCACAATCTACACATCATATAAATGTGAAATGTGAAATGTGAAATGTGAAATGAGAAAAGAGGGATTCCATTTCAAATTTGATGCGTACAGAGCAATTTTTTAGGGGTAAATTTAGAAGATGCCAGTGCGGTCGGTCTGTCGAGCACGAAAGTAAAAATATGTTTTCATTTAAACGGGCCCAAACTGTTATTTGGCCCACTAATCGTGCACCCATCGCCAATGTAGTCAAATTCGGGATTTTGATCGTAAAATCGTAGGATTTTAGGATTTTACTTAGGGATTCCGATTTTGATTTTACTATAAAATCGGTGGACCTTAAAATCGTTTAAAATCGGGACTAAAATCGTTAAAATCGTAAAATAGTACCGAAATCGGGATTTTGATCGTAAGAGAACAAAATAGGTGGTTTGAGCCAATTTAAAATAAGTATAACTGTTTCAGCGGAAAGGACAATGGAATCTTCTCAGATATTTTTTATTAGAAAAATATTATAAAAATAACCAAATTAGGGTTCGGTTAATCTCTTTCCCTTCACCCCATTTAACTTATTGGTAAAACACATGTCCTAATATTGGAAGTATGTAAGAACTAACATCATTATTAACTAATTAATTTATTAATGAATATATTTGTACCAAGCCACTAACATTACTTATTTTATTGGACTTCAATTATTTTTAGTTTTAAATCATACTTAGTAGACGATGTCGAAATATTACTTTGAGTTAAACAACCTACACATAACATGAAAATAAGAGCCAAACCCATGAACTATATCCCTTCATCATGAATTATTTTGAGTTACACATTAAATAACAATTAAAATAGTGATTTTGGAACATTAATCTTGAGAATTATCTTATGGAAAAAAAATCTTATGAATTATCATTTTAAATGCTATGTGTCTTTGTGATATTAATAATTTACCTTATTAATATTCTTATATGCTATGTTCTATATGGTACTTAAAATCCTACGATTTTACGATTCGATTATACGATTTTAATTTTACCCCAGTTTTCGATTTTAGGTAAAATCTCGATTGTAACTGCTTTGCCCATCGCAGCCTCTCCAAATCTTCCTATTCTACTCGCCGGGTCATCTCCTCCACTACAAAATATCTCCTCATGTACTCAAAGTTCTCACTGAAACCTAATATCTACAACTTAGGCGCAGAGGGAGCAACCGATGGATTGTAGCGACCCCCACTATTTTGATAGCTAATCAAGAAGAGCGCGTTTGTTTAGTTGTATGGTGATTCACTTAATTAACAATTTTTATTCCGTTGACAGCCTCCTCTCCGCAATTGTATTGTGTTCACGAAGATCTGAAGGCGCAAGTGCAACAGGTCCAGGGGTAAACAATATGTATAAAGCGTTGGCCAAATTGAATTGAGTCATTCTACTTGGAATATGAAGATTTTTGCTTAATTGCTTTGGTTCGTGATGCAACCATGTTATGTTTGAAGGTAGACCAACGCAAACAACAGCACAGCTCCAGGGCTATTCTGCACATTAGGTAGTTGGGGCATTAATTGATAATTATTTGGGATTATTCCTACAAGTACATAATTTGGAACGTGCCTTTATATTGCATTGATTAATAGTTGTTTGAGATTTTTCAAATGAGTGATTTGACATGTTAAACTCTCTTATTTTTGAAAATGGAGTCTTCGAAGTGGAATATGAAGATTTTGGATTAAACTTGGTTTCGTAACGCCCTTATGGGTGTTTATTCTCTAAAATGCAGCTGTCTTTCAAAGTGCCCGTTGCAAATGGCAAGTCAGGATACAACGATGATACCGGTACACGTTTATATCATTAGTAGGTAGCAGATTGTGTCCATTCTACTATATCATTTAGCTAAATACTTAGTTGTTCTTTTCAACTAAAAATTATGCTTAAATGCTGTGATTGGCCTCAGAAATGTATGTCTTTGCATTAACTGTTAATGATTGTGAGTTTTGGTTTAATGGTGAAAAGTCCATTTATTTAGAAGTCTAAATTGGGCAAACCTATTGGACAATAGGAATGCCATACATTAGTGTCGTGGGAGGTTTGTTTGATGTCTCAGGGTGTTAGATTTTTAAGAAGGTTGTTTGTTGTGGCAGAGAGTCCCTAAAGCTAGCGAGGTATTCCTATGTGGGCTTTTTCTTTGTTTGACTTTTTCTCGCCTTTTTTCTTATCTCTTTTTCTATTTTTGGTTTTTGTGTGCTACCTTCAGTTGCTACGTCTTCATTTGTGAGCCATCTATACTTTTCTTATTCAGTGCCTAAAAATCATATATACTCAATTGCATAGTAGTTACTAATAGATACATTTATACCAATAGAGAGATTTTAAGTTCTATCAGTTGTTAGCTTTAATATTTACTTACATTGGTTGTTTATGTAGTTTTCTTTGTAATATTTCTCATTATACAACTAATTACTATGGCTATGTAGTTGTATAAGTGGGGGTTGGACATGATAGTTCTTAGAAGCATCAATACTTGAAGGTTATTATAATGACCAAATTCTAAAGTTATGGTTTGCCTTCAACTTGCTTGGAGCATTTCAATTATGCATCAATTGTTCTCTCTGTGTAGTTAATTCTCAGACAAATCGAAAATCTTGCTGATATGTGCTTGATTGTAGTTAAATTTAGGGTTCTACTGCATTGTTGCTTTACTCTTTTTTCGTGGTTGAGTCTGCTTCAAAAAATTTAGTTTGATTTTAGAAAATTTTGCTTCTGCAGTCCTGTCTTGCCACCAACGCGTTCAATAGATGGAGACGGGAGAGGCGAAGGCTATTTTTGTGTTGTTGTTGCTGGTTTAGGGATCGGTTTGTGAAGAAGAGGGAGAAGAGAGGGGGAAAGGGAAATGCAGGAGAGGGGGATAACTCTTTTCTCCGACAAAAATGGAGTGAAGAAAGGAATTATGGGCAGTAAGAATATGGTTATCTTACATAACGGTCTCTATTCTGTTTGAATTGAGCTTGAGAGGCAGTGATAAGGACGAGCTGCAACCAATTCATAGTGAGAAGAGAGCTATGAACTGTGATCATGTCTTATTTCCAGTTAGAAGGTAGTTTCAGTATAAGGATTATTTAATTTGACAAGTTGTTTCGTCCATGATTCTTGGTAGTTTCAGTGCCATTCTAGCCAATGTTTAGTCTGTAATTTTTGAGAATTGATGTGCGAGTAATGACTTTCACTTAGCTTCAACTATTATGTGTGTATTTATTGGCATGTGATAGAATTCTCTTTTCCTTTTCATTGAATTCATTTTCATACACTAATTGTATTATTTGTACATAGGCAAATCATGCTCGAGATGGCAACTCGCTGATATGGCTGGTGCAAGGAATGAAGCCATCATTAGAATTCAGACCGAAAACGCGGAGGGATGCCCAGGACTAATTCAATGATGATTGATGATGGTATAATAAACACTGCAGTCTGCATCAGCACCAATTTCTAGGCCTCAGTAAAGGTATTCAACCCAGAACTCTGCTTAGCGCTAAAAATTGCCCTCACCCAACCTTGATCCTGTTTGACCCACTTCTGAAGAGTCAAGATATATGACTAATCCTCCCCATTCGTATTTTCTTATTGACTCTTTCTGACCCTGTAGGTTGGGGCGGGTCGGGAAGAATTGGATTAGTGGGTCGGTCCTAATCAAGTGGAATCCCAATCCCTTCACTCTCACTTGCTTTCTCTCCCATTCCACAAGTGGGTAACATACAGTAATCCGGCCAACGGGCCGGGTTCTAAGCTAGTTGTAATTCTATACATGTTTCTCTCCGTCATTCATCTCCTCACCTCATTCCTCAAGAGTAAAGACTTATCTTCTCCAAAATAAAGACTCATCTTCTGTATCTTTGGTTTCCTACCTCTTCTCTTCCGTCGGCGAGATGATGGACAGCAACCGTGGAGAAGAAGATTCTCCACCATGATTGGATATGGAAAACTAAGGGGTTGTTTGGATGTTGTGATTTACACAATTGATGTATTCTATCAATTATTGCATTGTAAATAGATGTATTATATCAATTGGTGTATTTGTTAAATCCTTTGTTTGGTTGTATATATTGTACTTTTCACATAACTTAAAAAGTGGAGCACTTTTCAGATTAAAGGACATTATTGCCCTTCACCAACTCCTCCTTCCTTTATATCCATTTCATTTTGGCGGGGAAGGCTCTTAGGTCGCGGGTAAAGCAGTATCGAGAGGAAGGGAAGTTTTGGTTAGAAGGCAAAATTACGAAGCCTGGCTCTGTCGTGATGGTTAGAAGGCAACGATTCCAATGGGATGCAAGGATTAACGTGGATGGAGAGGTGTCGAGGATTTCAAGGATTGGTGCCTTGAAATTTTGGCGCGGGTCGTTTGGAATTTCGGCGCGGGTCGTGTAGGGAGGAGCAGGGAAGTTTTTCCCTTTTTTCTGGGCTCTGCAGAATGTCGATGGAAGGAGAGAGGGTTAGTGGAGGATGAGGTTAGTTTTGGAATAAAGAAAAGAAAGCAAGGACAAAAATGGAATAGAAAAGTAGGCCACAATCATTTGTTTTGAATCTCTACTTAAAGGAGGGATTGTAAATAATGCAATTTGAGGGATTGTGAGTGTACCCCATAAAGGTAATACATGTATTTCAATCAAAATTAAGCCAAAAAAACAACTTAATCTACTCAATACATTTATTGACTAAATCCTTCATCCCAAATCACACTTTCCAAACAAGGCCTAAAATCTCCAACGCCGATGCCTCCTAAGCCATGCTTCCCCTTCCTTTGTTCTACTGCCTCCTCATCGGTCACTATAGTGGCCTCCAGCTAGGGGTGTCGGTTCGGGTCGGGTTTGGTTACCCAAACCGGAACCCGAAAAAACTCGAAAACACGAAACCGAAAATCATTAAAACCGAACCCGAACCCGATAAAGACTTGCGAGTTTCGGTTACCCGAAACCCGAAAATTCCTTATTGGGTTCGGGTTCGGTTAAAGCAAAACCGAAACCCGAAAACCCAAAACTTTAAAAATACGGTTGAGTTCTATTCATTGGAGGTTTTTAGCCGGAACCCGAAAAACCGATAAGCAAAACCAAACCCGAAACCGAAAAAACCAAAACCCGAAACGAACCCGAACCCGAAAAACCGAAAATGTACATAATCGGGTCGGTTTCGGGTAAACCCGAAAAACCGAACCCAAATGGACACCCCTACCTCCAGCCATCAGTCCGTCACTCTGACACTCCCTTTCTCATCTTCTTATCAATTAAAAAGGAACTTAACTTGTTTCGAAAAAACTTGGATCTTTAGTAGCTGCCAGTTGATGCTGCTTGCTACAGTTGCATTTCATTTTCAAATTCTTTCATTGCATCAATGGGTAGCATAGTTGGTTTGAAAAACCCCTCTTACTGTTGTGAATTTCTATTTTATTTCAATTTTATCTGTTTAGATCATATTCAATTGAATCGAGCATCTTAGTATTCGCTGTTGATCGTTACGTAGAGTAAATCAAGTAGAACTTAGAACGAAAAGACACGGGATTTACGTGGTTTCCTTGTTCGATAGAGATCGAACAAGACTAGTCCACGGGAGGGTCGTAGCTTTCTTATTTCACTTGTTCACCAACGTTTCCTGTACATTGCATATATATACACTCGGCATCTCCATTAACCCTAGCCGATCCTACTCTTACCTAATGGGCCAAGCCCTTTGATATAACAAGGCTTTTGGCCTTTAGGCCGTATCATATTACTCAACACCCTCCCCCAAATTGATGGGGAGTTCTCATCATCAATTTGCTCGCCAAGAATGAATGACGAGTAACCGTAAAGGCCTTGGTAAATAGATCTGCAAGTTGGTCTTCGGAAGCAATGTAGAAGATACGAAGAGTACCATCACGAACTAGATCACGGACGTAGTGGATGTGTACCTCTATATGCTTCGTGCGATCGTGAAGAACTGGATTAGTAGCAATTCGTATGGCACTGGTGTTGTCAACGTAGAGTTCCATCGGGGTAGTACACTTAACACCAAGATCGCCCAATAAACGATGCAACCACTCGAGCTCTGATGTCACATCAGACATGGCGCGATACTCGGCTTCGGTGGAAGATTTAGAGACTCTGTCCTGCTTCTTACACCGCCAAGAAATAACCGAAGACCCAAGACGAATACACCACCCAGTAGTGGATCGCCGCGTATCAACGCAGCCAGCATAATCAGAGTCGGAGAATGCCTGCAGAACTAGTGATCCCTGTGACGGAAGATGAAGACCCACATCTCTGGTACCCTGTAAATATCGCAATATCCTGTGAACTGCCGCGAGGTGGTTCGTACGTGGTGCAGACATGAACTGACTAACAATCTGTACGGCGTAGGCAATGTCTGGGCGAGTAGAAGCAAGATAGATGAGGCTGCCTACTATGCTGCGATACTGTTTCCCACCGTCCGGCAAAAGATCACCAGAGTCCCTCCCCAGCTTCAGGTTAAGCTCAATGGGCGTAGCAACTGGAGTACAGTGACCATGCCGAGTAGCTTCTAATAGATCATCAATGTATTTTCTTTGACTAAGCAGAATGCCAGATGCAGACCGAGTTACCTCAAGACCCAGGTAGTACGAGAGCGAGCCAAGTTCCTTGAGGTTAAATGATTTATGTAGTCCCTCCGTGAGTGCAGTGATGCCCTCGGAATCATCAGCTGTAACGATCATATCATCTACATACAACAGCAGTACCACCAAGCCACGAGCTGTCTGACGAGTGAAGAGAGAGTGATCGTTGGAACTCTGAACGAACCCCAAACTCAGAATAGTAGACTGGAACTTGTCAAACCAGGCGCGGGGAGCCTACTTCAACCCATAGAGAGACCGTTGAAGCAGAAATACCGAATCAGGCGGACCTACGTCATAGCCCAGGGGACGTTCCATATAAACAGTCTCCTTGAGCTCCCCGTGCAAAAAGGCGTTCTTAACGTCGAGCTGAAACAGCGGCCATCCACGAAGAGCCGCGACCGCAAGAAGAGTGCGAACTGTCACCATCTTTGCCACTGAGGCAAAGGTTTCCTCAAAGTCCACCCCGTACTCCTGTGTAAAGCCCTGTGCGACAACCCGAGCCTTAAACCGCTCGATAGTCCCATCCGGATGAACTTTAATCGCGTACACCCACTTTCTGCCAATAACCAGGATCTCAGGTGGAGGACGAGGAACAACGACCGAAGTGTTTTGTGCATGAAGTGCCGAGATCTCCTCTGTCATTGCCCCGTCCCAATGAGGGTCGCCCTTGGCCTGCGAGTAGCGAGTAGGAACCTGGACCGGGGCAACCTGAAATGATACATAGTCCAGAAAACGAGCAGGAGGTTGCCCCAGAGTTGTGCGCGTGGAACGGCGGGGAGAAGCGGGAGTAGGAGCAGCCGGTGATGAGGAGGAAGTGTCGGATGATGCTGGGGACGAGGGGGCGGGAGAAGAGGCATCCGAGTGGGGGCTTGGCGGTGGGTCCATGTCGTAGAAGTGATCACCATCATCATCGTCGTCTGGGAAGGACGGAAGGGCCAGGGAAGTGTCAAAGAGAGAAGTAGACTCAGACGGGGTGGAATAGAACATGAGGTTCTCGAAAAACACGACATTACACGCTATACGAAGACGACGAAGGGAAGGGTCATAACATAGATAGCCCTCATGAATGTCGCTGTAACCTAGGAATGCACATTTCGCAGTCTTAGATGTGAGCTTAGTGCATTCAGATTTAGGAAGGAGGACAAAGCACAGGCAACCAAAGACACGGAGACGAGAGTACGGAGGATGTTTAGAAAACAGCTTGAAGTACGGACTTTCTTGACCTAAGACCGGGTTAATCTGATAATTGATGAGGCGAACAGCAGTAGAGACTGTTTTAGGCCAGAAAGAGGAGGGTACACGAGAGGCCAAGAGAAGAGCTCGAGTAACCTCCATCACGTGACGATTTTTCCGTTCCACAAGGCCGTTTTGCTGCGAGACTCCAGGACAAGACTTTTGGGAGAGAATTCCTAGGGATCGATACAACTCGAGAAGGGGAGTAGAGCTGAATTCTCCTCCAGGATCAGACCGGACTACAGGAACAGTTCTATCGAATTGGGTTTGAATCATTTTAAGAAACTCAGTAGCTATGGCTCGAAGATCAGATTTTTGACGCAAACAATAGACCCACGTATATCTGGTAGCATGATCAACAAAGAGGGCAAAATACTTATAGCCATGACGAGAGGTAACATGACTGGGACCCCACAAGTCTTTGTGAATTAAATGAAAGGGTTCACTAATGATGGTTTGACTCGAAGGAAAAGAAATGCGAGTAGTTTTCGCCTCCACACAGCTCGTGCAAGAAAAATCGGACAAATGTGGCACATTATTCCCAAATAACTGTTTCTTGAACATAGTACCTAACTGAGAAGAATTTGGATGTCCCAACCGGGCATGCCATAACTGAAAATTACGATCACCGAGACTCGAAAAAACAGACCTAGACACCGAAGGGTTTGAAAGACACGAGACTACAGACGATGACGATGATGATGGAAGCTTGCCGAGTTGCTCCAAGTAGTAGATCCGCCCACTCTTGCTACCCTTGCCTATCTCCCGCCCCGTCTTCAGATCCTGAACAGAGCACCCAGACGGTGCAAAAACAACACGGCAACCACTCTCAGTTAGTTGTCCAACAGAGATCAAACTTGGCACAAGTTTCGGAACATAATACGTGTGAGGTAACTCCAAATTTTGTTCTTTAATTGTCCCCATTCCCGCAACAGGTATACGTGATCCATTTGCTACTTGTAATGAAACATCATTAACTGGAGAAATATGTGAAAGGCTAGATATGCGATTCGTCATGTGATTAAACCATGCCGAATCAAGGTTCCAGCGAGGAGACTTACCGGAGACTTGCATACTAGCAAATGCTGAGGTGATGGCCTTATTGACGAGCTGCTCGAGATGTGCTGAAGTCACCATAATTCCTTCAGCTCCCGGAGCAGCCTCCGTGGCATATGCAGGTCGAGAATCATGGCCAGCTGCTGCTGTTGGAGGACGCCACTGGCCTGCATTGCGAGGAGCGCCCTGCAACGAGCTGCTGCCGCCGTTACCGCTGCCGTGAGCTGGACGCGGGGGTGCGACTGGGCATTCAGGTACGATGTGGCCTGTTTGCTTATAGTAGACGCAGAAGTTCCAACGTCTACAATACTTCTTGGTATGCCCTTTGGCATGATAGTGGAAACACTCCACTTCACGGCGCGCCGTCGACGGGGACCTGTAGGCAGCAAAAGCAGAATCCCCAGCTTCAGAATTCGCGCCGCCCTTCCCAGCTGCAAAAACCGAGGGTTCGCCATTATCGGGTTGCGCATCAATCCCGGCTTGAGTACGAAGTCGGGTTTCTTCTCGGATGAGGGCACCGAGGACTTGTTCCAATTGAAGACCCTCGCGATTAAGCAAGGTTGATCGTACAGCCTCATATTCTGGCTTCAACCGTGCCAAGAATTGAAGGGTGCGAGTTTTTGTTTTCTCCGCCCTTACCTCGGCTGACGCAGCGCCGGAGAGCAGTGCCGCCGAGAGGAGATCCTGCTCTGTCCATAGGAGTTTAGCAGCATTATAATATGTAGCGATATCTTTATCTCCCTGATACAGGTTGCCCAGCTCCACCTCAATTTCAAACTGGCGAGCAACGCTCGTCGTAGCATACGTATCCCGTAACGCCGCCCACATCGCAGCTGATGTGGGGAGAAGACGCAGTCCCAAAACGATGGATGGATCCACCGATTTCAGAATCCATGATCTAACCCTTGCATCCGATTGCATCCACTTGGTTACCTCTTGTTCGGTGGAAGGAGGAACGAGTGGTTTCGTTGTAGTGCCTTCCAGAAATCCGAAGAACCCTTGTCCTTCGATGAACGTCCGAAATTGAAACTCCCATAAAGCGTAGTTCTTCGAGTTGAGACGTGCATTGATGCTTTCCGAGTCCATAGGCTCTGATACCATGTTGATCGTTACGTAGAGTTAATCAAATAGAACTTAGAACGAGAAGACACGGGATTTACGTGGTTTCCTTGTTCGATAGAGATCGAACAAGACTAGTCCACGGGAGGGTCGTAGCTTTCTTATTTCACTTGTCCTTGAACGTTTCCTGTACATTGCATATATATACACTCGGCATCTCCATTAACCCTAGCCGATACTACTCTGACCTAATGGGCCAAGCCCTTTGATATAACAAGGCTTTAGGCCTTTAGGCCGTATCATATTACTCAACATTCGCAACATTGCTTAGATTATATCTGTTTGTAGAAATAAAAATCCACGGGGTCACACTTCATTTCGTATTCGCGGGAAAAGTTCGGATAATATTAATGAGTTTAAGTTAGTGGTTAATATTGAGAATTGTCCGAGTTTGAATGTAAAGCGTCACAAACGAAGTTCCTAGTGTGATGTTGACAAACGATTCGTATGAATGGTCGGCGTTGTCTTAGGAGCTTACAGTTTATAGGTGGGGGCATGATCATGATGCCTTCTTGCTTCATACCTGATGAAGATTTGCCCTGAAATGGTCCAGTCCCAAATGGATCTGATCCAACAGGAAGTAAAGAGGTTTTGGGGTCCAGCCCATTTAACAAGTGGTATTCGGATCAATTTATGTAGAGCTAAGCTAACAACAGAGAATAAGGCTAGACCCAATTAGGTTACTTACTTGATAGAGTAGGATAATGCAAGTTTTTTATTTTATTTTACATAATTTGTAGTCTGTTTTCTATTTGCAAGTTTTTCTTTTAATTCATTCTCGTCACATCAAAGACTATAATGTAGTTTCTTTATGATAATGGGCATCAAATATATCATATGATAGGTGTTGCTATGACTTGAAGACAGATTATTTGTTGGTGACTGAAATTTATGGGTGTAGGGGATTATACACATTTGTTTTACTGTTTTTGGTCTGATCTGTAATTTTTTCTTTTTCAAGTTGGATTAGGTTAGCTTGTTAGAAGAAGGTGTTATGTATATATTCTCAATCTCTGTAATTGGTATTTTCAAAAGTATAGTGAAACTGCTCTCTCTCTCTCTCTCTTTTTTTTTTGACAAAAGATAATTCTCATTAATCGAAACAAAAGATAGTTACATCCTGGAGCAAAGCCAGGCCTGAAAATCAAAGAAACGACTAGAAGTCGGGTACAAAGAAAGGGCCTTACGAGCCACCAAGTGGGCTACCCTATTACTACGCCGACCTACAAATCGAACACTAAACCCTGAGCGGTCCGCCAAATGTTGAATAATCTCAGCAAGAATAGCGCCAATACGACTATTGCTAGCATCCGCCTGGTTGATTTTATCAATCATGATCTTCGCATCATCCTCAAAGCACACCTCCATAATACCCCGATCCAAACACCAAAGGATAGCTTCCCGAAGCCCCAACGCCTCTATGACCATGGGATCATCAATGCTCGGGAACTGAAACCCAGCAGCCATGAGGACCGCTCTATCCGGAGTCATCAGGACAATCCCCCCCCCCCCCCCCCCCCCCCCCCCCCCCCCGCGGAATGAGAACCCCTCCTAGTAGCCCCATCCCACATACAAACCAGCCTATCATCCATCACCAGCACCGGCAGAGGAGGGGGGGAATTCCGATCCACAGGCAGCCCCACCCATTCCTCATACTGCTGGTTGTACTGACGCATCAGAGCAAGGATCCCAAACTGCTTGCCCTCGAGGACAACCTAGTTACGAGAACACCAAATTCTCCAAAGGACAGCAACAACCGCCATAAGGATAGATGGCTGAGTTATAAGGGACAGTAACCGCTTAAGAAACAGAGGGAAGGTGTGTTGAGGCAACCCTTCCCCCAGAGTATCCAACCCCGAATAATCCCAGACCGCCCGAGCCACCGGACAATAGAGGAACAAATGTTCCAAGGTTTCATAATCCCCCCAGCAAACCGGACATCGAGGTAAAACCGGAATTCCTCTGGCAATGAGGGCTTCCGTCGTAGGAAGTATACGATTCAAAACCTGCCAAACAAACACCTTCAACTTAGGGGACATGTTAGCCTCCCATACCCTGATCCAACTCGCCTTATCCATTCAACTAACCTCTGACCTCCACCGGCCCTTCCTCCTATCAAGGGTGACAGCTAAATGATAAGCCGACTTCACAGTGAAGATGCCCTCTGGAGTGTTATGCCAAATCAGCTTATCCTCCACCGGTAATCGCGGGAGGGGGATACTTTTAATGGCCTCACAAGTAGGAGGGTCAAACCACTGGCGCAATTTCTGATCACACCACCGACCCCCTTCCGGGCTGATTACCTCAGCAACTACTGGGCCTCCTTCGACTGGCAAGACCTGGGGGTTATACCTAGGGGGATCCAGCTGAAGGTCTGGAATCCAGTTGGAGTGAAACTGCTCTCTCCAACCCATTAATGTAATTAACACACATTCAGTTAGTAAAACATGTAAGTCTGTGTCTGTGTGTACTTTACTTTTTTGCATTGCAAATTTTACGATTCGTTCTAACAGTTGAAATTGATAAATGAAAAAAAGTAATTTGTCATCCAAGCTAATTCTATCCATTCAGCCAAATGAGGTGCATGATAGTTTTCACTCTAGCCAAGTTGAAATTGATGGTAACAACTAACAAGTAACATCAAAGTCCAAGCTTACTCTCGATATAAGGTTTTTTTTCTCCATAGAACTCTCAATATAAGTTGCAGGAAGATGTTTCTACACGTAGACGATTTTCAACCATATAATTAAAAACAACTCAACTGAATAACACGCGGCATTCGACCATTAGTCATGCAACTTACCCACAATGTTATCTGCTCGGTCTGTCATGTTTGATACCTGAGGCCGACCCGGTTCTGAAGTGTGTGATACCTTAGACAGGTACAATTTTCATGTATTGTATATCCATGTGTCGATCTACTTTGGAGTTAAATAATTAATATCATCTTTGTATTGTTTTGGTTGATATGACTCTGTTTCGTTCTTATCTTGTAAATTGCCTCTTCACGTTGGGAAGGCAATGGAACGGGTAGCTATCTCAATTCCCAAGACGTTTGCAGAAATGTTTACCTCGCACACATAGTAAAGGTTGGGGATTTTTCAAGAAATAGCACTGTTTAATTTTTTTTTTTCAAAAATAGCACCCAACTCCCAAAAATAGCACCCTTTTTGCAAAACCGCCACCCGTACCAGCGGTTTAGGTGAAAACCGCCACCCGGGGGCGCGTTTTTCGATGAAAACCGCACTAGTAGGGGGCGGTTTTGCAGACCGCATCCCCACCATGCGGTTTGTTTGCAGACCGCACCGCCACCATTCGGTCAGTTTTTTTTTTTTTTTTGAAAAATCCTAATTTAGGTGGAAACTTCAAACGAACGTATCTTTATGTTCGGGTATCCGATTGTCGCGAATTTTTTTTGATTCCGCATAACTTTTTGAGATCTTGCAATCCAAAGACTGCCAAAGGTGGTTTGGTCCCGCCTTCATCCCAAAAAATGTCGTTTGCTACCCCGAAAGAACTTTTTTCCGATTTCGTCAAACTTTGGACAACCATAACTTTGTGCTCCAAAATCCAAACGGTATGAATTTTTTTATTTCGCATAACTTCTTAAGGACTACAATTTTTATCATAGACATAATTTCAAAATGTACGTGGATTGCTGAGAAGAGCTTTTTTTCGATTTCGTCAAACTTTGGACAACCATAACTTTGTGCTCCAAAATCCAAACGGTATAAATTTTTTTTTATTTCGCATAACTTTTTAAGGACTACAATTTTTACTCGGAATGAATTTTCAAAACAGGATTTATTTTTGGATATACAGGATTTTGGGAATATCTTATCTTCCCTTCTCAGCAATCCACGTACATTTTGAAATTATGTCTATGATAAAAATTGTTTTCCTTAAAAATTTATGCGAAATAAAAAAAAATTCATGCCGTTTGGATTTTGGAGCACAAAGTTATGGTTGTCCAAAGTTTGACGAAATCGGAAAAAAGTTCGTTCGGGGTAGCAAACGACATTTTTTGGGACGAAGGTTGGACCAAACCACCTTTGGCAGTCTACGGCTTGCAAGATCTCAAAAAGTTATGCGGAATCAAAAAAAAATCGCGACGATCGGATACCCGAACATAAAGATACGTTCGTTTGAAGTTTCCACCTAGGTTAGGATTTTTCAAAAAAAAAAAAAAAAACAGACCGCTTGGTGGGGGTGCGTTCTGCAACCAAACCGCATGGTGGGGGCGCGGTCTGCAAAACCGCCCCCTACCAGTGCAGTTTTCATCGAAAAACGCGCCTCGGGTGGCGGTTTTACAAAAAGGGTGCTATTTTTGGAATTTTTCGGAGTTGGGTGCTATTTTTGGAAAAAAAAATTAAACAGTGCTATTTCTGGAAAAATCTCTAAAGGTTGGAGCCAGGCGACAAATCTGGATATTTTTATATGAAAGCTTATTTGGGAAATGAAGATTCCTATCAATATTCAATAGTATTTCATTTGAGAGGTCAAAATAGTGGTATGGGTGGATGTTGGTGTCGAGAACCGGTAGATTTCAATAACTCGAGTTATTGAAGGAGATATAGTAATGGATCTTATACCAAATACTAACACACCCCTCAAACGAAAGACACTCATAGAAACTTGAAGTTTGCATAGGTACGATACGGATACCATGTGCTAAACAAATGAGGGTCGTGGAGATTCGAGCACAATACCTCTCGATTACAGAAAACTCGGATACGTTGTCAACAACCCGCGTTGATTCCAATAACTCGAGTTATTGGGTAACGTTCCGTAATGGATCTTATATCACATACTAAAAATACGAGACTAGTTCATATTAGTAAGGGAACATGAAGATTACATCATCTTGTTATTTTTTCGTTTTGGGAAGAAACTCAAAAAATGATCGTGACGAATGGATATCAATTACCAGCAAAGGTAAGGATGGTCGTTAATGAATGGGTCTTCGGTCGAGATCCCTCGTACTAGACCCAACCAGGTCAATTTATAGCATAAAGATTTCTTGACAAGTCTGCCGATAAATAGAAACATTGATTTCCGGCTCATCCCATTTAGATCTGGATGAAGAATTTGCCACAGGCATGAACCATGAGATAGTCAACCTTCTATCTTTTACCTAATAAAAATTTGCTCTATCATTTTGATTGGAAGCTCTCAAAACAAACTGTAAGTCGGTATAAATTGGTTCATTGAGTTGTTTAAATAATAACATGAGTCAATCTTATAACAAACCTACGATCCATATCATTATGTACCGAATAAATCGAGAAAGATCATCAAGTGACACGAATTAGATCGAAATTGTCATTTTGGGTTGTGGCTTTGGAGGTGGGTGGAGTGAAGGGGGTGGTTCTCCCTCTATATATATATATATATATGCATACACGCAGAGGCAAACACATAGGCAGTGAGACAGAGAAACAGAGTGGGAGAAGTTAGACGTGGGAAAGGAAATGGAAGACGAAGTTGGCCATGATCATGGGATAATTATCATACCTTCAAGCACAATTAACCCACCAATCCTCATCCTAATCCTCCTCTTAACCCTACTACTAATCCTCACATCCCATCTTCTCAAAACAAAGAAGAAGAACAAAACCACCCAATATCCCCTGCCTCCAGGACCATGGAAGCTCCCCATCATCGGCAACATCCACCAGCTCGCCACCTCCGCCGCCCTAATCCACCGCCGGCTCGCCGAACTAGCAAAGCAACACGGCCCCCTGATGCACCTCCAGCTAGGCGAGACCTCGAACGTCGTCGTCTCTTCCCCTGAACTGGCCAGGGAGTTCCTCAAAACCCACGACCAGAACTTCGCCGTCAGGTCTCCCATGCCGTCGGGCAACATCATCTTCTACGACGCCAGGGACATCCTGTTCTCGCCGTCCGACGGGGCGCACTGGCGGCGGATGCGGAAGATCTGCGCCAGCCGCCATGGAGCTGCTTGGGGAACGGCGGGTGAAGTCGCTCCGGCCCATTCGAGAAGAAGAGGTCGGGAAGTTATTGAAGTTTATCCGCAATCAGTCACGCGACACAAGTAAGTTTTGGTAATATATATATATATATATTGATACGACTCGTATGCTCCAGACACATAGTACGCTCCATGCTTTTCCACCATTGATCTAATCTAATGACTATTATTATTTATAATTAACTAATTTCTTTTTAATAATTACAATTACTAACTACACCTGTAAATTATTATACGTCCATTACAATCCCCCAACAATGAATAATCATCTTGTATTGTATCATTGAGTAAATAAAATCGAAGCTGATGTTTGATACACCGTCATCGTAGTCGACTAGTCATCGTCCCTATATACAAAAGATTGGAAGGCGGCGGAGGATCAGGAAATCACCGGGAATTCTCATCTCCGATCCAAAACAACATCTACACCTCTACAGCGGCAGGCGCACTTATTGTGGGGAGATTATTTATTTTTTCGGTTCACCATGCTGCTCTCCCCTCTGTTATTTGTCCATTATCAGGTTGGGGGATTCGTTTGGCCATCTTATGTGGAATAATTTTTTGTGAATTGATATGGGAATAGTGGTTTGGTAGCTTTATTCCAATTTTGATTGAACTATTCCTAGAGATCCAGATTTCCAATTTTGATTAAACTATACCTAGGGTTCTAGATGGAATCAGACTGTGGAATCGCCTCATGTAACTGAATGTCTTTCTCTCGGACACGAAGGGGGCATAGGGGAAGGAGACGCAGCAGCCGCAGCGGGATCCGTATCTTGAGTTTCTATAGAGGGAGAACTTCTGACGGAGATAGTTGAGAGTAATGTGGTGGCGGTAACGGAGAGATGAACTGGAAATTATCCGAAGAGAGGGATATATATATAGGATGTGTAAAATTTCAGTGATCGACGATATGAGACGGCTAGGAATAGATTTGATGATCGTCAAGGGGGAGGAGAAGGTTCACCCACCAAGATGAAGAGGAAACGTGAAAGGATTTGGAGTTGGCCTTGACAGTATGAGAAGAAACAAAATACAAATGTAGAGAATGCCAAAATTGGGGATTAAATTATGGTTGGAAAAAGATTAGGTATTATAAAATTGATATGTCAAAATATGTATAGGAACTAACATCACGTATTAACCATTTAATTATCTTTAAATAGTAAATTACATGTAATTTAATTAGCATTAATAAATATTGTTAGATGAGATCAACGGTGTAGAGAATCTGGAGCATGCTATGCGTCTGGAGCATACGAGTCTGACCCATATATATATACTAGCCATCAATCGCTCTTTGCCGCGGATGATAAAAAGTATTTTGGAAATTTTCTTTTGTGTATAATTGGGGTTAGCAAATTAACCAAATACACAATATTTTTAAGTTTGATATGGGATAGTATAGGTTTATTCATTTATATTCATTACACTCACGCCTTCAAATCCCATAGTGGAAAATGACGACTTTCTAATAAGTAATAAACATATTTATTTATTTTTAATTAGACTTGACATTGAGCTGAAAAAATTAGTGGTTCATGGTTCAATTATTAATTCTCTAGACTGTTGGCCGGTCGTGTATGGACCCGTTCATACTTATGATTAGAATACATAAAAATAGTATACTAATTAGGGTTAGACGAAGATGGCAAAGAAATAAATAAAGAAAGGGTTATTGAAGGCAAGTGAAAATGAAACGAAAAGGAAGTAGATGATGGAAAGATTTTGACCAATTCTTTTAGTTGGTCGTCAATACAACAATCAATCCTTTTCACCGTAGCAATTTATTGACACTTGCTTTTGTAGATGTCGCATATTCTGTTACATGTAGTTAGTAGACGTTTGTTTAGTACCCTGCAAATGTACTAAATGAATTTACAAATTTGCTCTTGCAATATTTTAGAGTCATCTCTCTTTTATCATTTATTTAATGTTTCACATAATGAGAAAATATAAAATGGTCGAATCTTCTCCTGTAGTTGAGTGATACAACATATGGTATGGTACAAACTAAATTTATACTTTTATGTTATGGTGGATTGGATTCATAGATTGGTTCAAAAGGACTGGTGGATTGGATTCATCGATTCAACTGAAATTTAAATATTGGACCAATATGTAAATTTAAAAAATTATAAGTACGAAAATCTCATCAAATTTAGATACCAAAACATAATTGTTTAATCATTTTACATTAAAATTAAATTTGGGTATCAAAATGTAAAATGTACATTATAGTGACTAATTTGTAATTTGTTAGGCAGTGACTAATATGTAATTTGTTTGGTAACATTAACCAAACTTCAGGTTTATATATATTAAATTTGGGGTATCAAAATATAAAATGTGCATTATAGTGACTAATTTGTAATTTGTTAGGCAGTGACTAATATGTAATTTGTTTGGTAACAGTAACCAAATTTTAGGTTTATATATATTAATAATATAATATATAATAAATTGCTATGTATGTATATACCATAAGGATACTTTATCGCTAACTCAAACCTCAATTATTGACATTTTGTTACACTATAAATGAAATCTCCGTTTGTAACAATTTATTTATATATTAAAAAGAAGCATCTAATTTCAACTCCTGACTTCGTCACTCTTCGTATTAGCGGTCGTGGCAACAAAGCACGGAGGAGGGATGGTGAACCTGAGCGAACTCTTGATTACGGTAGCCAGCACGATAGTCTCGTGGGTGGCGTTCGGAAAGATCCGGGAGCTGGAGGGATCTTTCCTGTCGCTGGCGCATCGGGTCGTCCAGGCAATCGGAGGGTTCAGCGTTGGGGACATCTTTTCTTCCCGCCGGTTGTTGCAGCTGATCACCAGAACAGAGAGAAAACTGAGGAAGCTTCACAAAGAAGGAGATATGATCCTCCAAGAGATAATCGACGAGCACTTATGCAGGCGATCGACGGGAACAAGGAGAGAAACATATGATGAAGGAGAAGATCTGGTCGATGTCCTCTTGAATTGCACCGATGACCACGTTGAGGTTAAAGCTGTCATTTTGGTAAGTATTAATATTTTCGATCAGGGCTAAAGAATATTTTCGATTTCACCAAATTCACATTTTGTTCTGACTCAGCCTCATAGAGGCTCAAACACATGCTATAAATGTGCATATTTTGAGTAGTTTTGCCTGGGTAAATAGGTTACTATCATCCGCAAAGAGTAAATGAGATATCGTGGATGCCCCTCTGTTGACCTACATACCACTAATCTTTGTATCCCTTTCACACTTTGTAATCAAACCTGATAATCCCTCTACCACTATAAGAAACACGTAGGGTGACATGTGATCACTTTGTCTGAGTCACCTTCTTAGGTAGAAGCTTACTTTCCATTTGACGACCATTAACCAAAATAGAAAAGGAGGCTGATGTAACACAATGTATGATTATCTTGATTCATCTATCTGCAAGCCCAAGTATCCCCATGATTGCCTCCAGAAAACCTAATTCAACTCGATCATATGCATTTGCAATGTCCAACTTGACTTCCAAAGAACCTTGCCTTTTTGCACTCATAGTCATTGAGTGGGAACACTCTAAAGCCATCAGTATATCACTATATTGTCTATAATCTATCTCCCAAAAACAAAAAAAGTGCTATGATTTTCTAGTATAATCTCAAAATTTAAATACGAGATAATTTAATCAAATTATTTAGTTAGGATTCTGATACTGAGTAAACAATCACTTATTTCTGATCACTACACTCATACATTAGGTATGTGTATCCTTTCACGTAATTATTGATTAATATTTTGATATACACGGATGATGCAGGACATGTTCCTAGCTGGGGGTGACTCTTCTCCCGGTGTTGTGGAATGGGCCATGTCAGAGTTGATGAAAAACCCAAAAGAGATGGAAAAAGTGCAAAGAGAAATGAGGCGTGTGTTCGACAAAAAAGGGAAAGTCGTGGATGAAGCTTGTTTTGGTGAATTACATTATCTCAAATTGGTCGTCAAAGAAACTCTCAGATTACATCCTCCTGTTCCTTTGTCGATTCCAAGAGAGGGTAGAGAAAAGGTTGTGATTGATGGATACCAAGTTCCAACAAAAACAAGGGTCATCATCAATATGTGGGCCATCAACCGAGATCCCTCGCATTGGACCCAACCAGATCAATTTTTGCCAGAAAGATTCCTCGACACTTCCATAGACTATAAGGGTAAGGATTTCCACTTCATACCATTTGGAGCCGGACGAAGAATATGCCCAGGAATGAACTATGGGACTATTGTTGTTTATGTTTTACTCGCAAATCTGCTCTACCATTTCGATTGGAAGCTCCCAAATCAAATCAAACCCCAAGACTTTGACATGTCTGAAGAATTCGGAGCTACAACGGTAAGAAAGAATAAGATGTATCTCATTCCCATCCCTTACCATGCACAGTGAGCAGGAAGTACCGTAAGAAAAAAGAGGGTCAAATATACCATGTTTTGTTGTATTTGATTCCCAATAATACATTTGGTTGCAAAAAAAAAGTAGTATTTGGCATGTGACATTTGTGAGAATGCCACAAACATACTATTGTTGGAAAATGTACGAAGAGAAGTGAGATGTGTTCGATGAAAAAGGAAAGTCGTGGATGAAGTTATGACTTATACAATCTTAAGTTTATCTTTTTTTTTTTATTGGCAAATTTGTGATACCATATATTTTGATTGGAAATCTCTGAAATAATACACAAATAATGAACTCTTTCAAATTTATATTACAACAAATCACATAAATAGAAAGATTTTCAAAAGTGAAAAACCTATCATTTTCCACTATAAGATGTTTTCCCATTATAAGACAAGAAACCTAACAATTTGCTCTTCAACTTGTTGTTAATTATTGATTAGTGGCTGGGGTCAATTTCTTCAATAGTTGTTGTGACTATCGTTGGAAAATGTACAAAAAGAAGTGAGACGTGTTTGATGGAAAAGGAAAGTCGTAGATAAAGCTATGATTTACACAATCTTAAGTTTACCTTTTATTGGCAAATTTGTGCTACCATATATTTTAATGGGAAATCTCTCAAATAATACACAAATAATGCACTCTTTAAATTTATATTACAACAAATCACATAGATAGAAAGATTTTCGAAAGTGAAATACCCATCATTTTCCACTATAAGATGTTTTTCCACCATAAGACAAGAAACCTAACAATTTGCTCTTCAACTTGTTGTTAATTATTGATTAGTGGTTGGGGTCAATTTCTTCAATAGCTGCTGTGACTGTCACTTACCTATCTTGTAAAATACATAGGCTTCCACCCAAAGTTTGGGGGTCCGCCGACGCTAGGAGAGCAGGCCCGAAGAAGTATCATCTTGCAAATCCCCTGCTATATTATGCAAAACAGAGTCTCAGAAACAGAGGGTGAACTCAAACGATCATGAGATGATGATAATCTCTTTGATCACCAGTAACCCACTCATCCTCCTCCTCATCCTCCTCTTCCTAACCCTTCTTCTAATCCTCAAATCCCATCTCAAGCCGAACAATTCAACCTTTCCCCTGCCTCCAGGGCCATGGAAGCTCCCCATCATCGGAAACATCCACCAGCTCGCCTTCTCCTCCAACTCCGCCCTCATCCACCACCGCTTCGCAGAATTAGCGAAGCAGTACGGCCCCGTGATGCACCTCCAGCTCGGGGAGACCTCGAACGTGCTGCTGTCGTCCCCTGAAGCAACCAGAGAGTATCTCAAAACCCACGACCACAACTTCTCGTACAAGTCTTACACGCCGTCGGCCAGCATCATCTTCTACGGCGGCAGGGACATCGCTTTCTCGCCGGAGGGGGAGTACTGGCGGCGGATGCGGCGGATCTGCACATCGGAGCTGCTGACGGAGAAGCGGGTCCGGTCGTTGCGGCCGATTCGCGAGGCAGAGGTCGGGAAGCTGATGAGGTCGATTCGTGGTCGGGGCGAGAAGTTGAGATAAGGTGTGTCCCCTCTCAAAATTAATTTATAAATAGCTCAATCAAACCTGTGTTTTGGGACAGAGCCCAAAACTTACATATGTGTCTTGTTACAGAGCCCAACAGTACTTCTGGCTCCGCCGCGGATAGCGTCGGCGGCGGGCGAGCGATGAACTTGAGCCAACTACTGATCTCGATGTCCAGAGCCATGACATCGAGGACGGCGTTTGGGAGGATCCGGGAGCTGGAGGAAGGTTTCCTGCCGCTGATGCGTCGGATCACCGAGCAGCTTGGAGGGCTCAGCACGGGAGACATCTTCCCTTCCCACAGATGGTCGCATCGGATCACTGGAACAGAGAGACAGCTGAAGAAGCTCCACAAAGAAGCAGATTCCATGCTTCAAGGTATAATTGACGAGCATTTAGCAAAAATATCAGGAGGAACGGAGGGAGAGGATCTAGTTGATGTGCTGTTGAGGTGCACAGAAGACCACATTGAGGTTAAAGCGGTCATCTTGGTATGTAAAATTTACATAACATTTGCTCATAGTAACTTCCAACTTGATTCAAAGTCAATTAGTTAAGATTATGATACCAAGTTAGTAAACATCGATGAATCGGCTAGTTTTCCCACATTTATTATTGGGAGTTGTTAAAGGTTGCCCTTAAAATTGCTAAATGTCGCCCTAAAAAACATCAAAGTTACAAATTTAACCTTTTAGCTTCTTTACTTTTCCTTTAGCAAACAAACACCACTTATTCAAAAGAGAGAATCCATCATCGTCATTCTGGAGTTGGAAACGTCGATATGATGTCTGGATCATGACTAGCGACTCTAAATCGATAAAGTTCACTCCAAAAATTGAAAAAAAACAAAAAAAGGGAATCGTAGCTCATTTGCAGTTGCACCATGGGCCAACCGCAGCTCACTTGCGGTTGCACCATGGGCCAACCGCAGCTCACTTGCGGTTGGTCCATGGTGCAACCGCAAATGAGCTGCGATTGGTCCATGGTGCAACCACAGCTCACTTGCGGTTCCACCATGGGCCAACCGCAGCTCACTTGCGGTTGCACCATGGACCAACCGCAAGTGAGTTGCGGTTGCACCATGGACCAACCGTAACTTGCCTTAGGTTGAGCGTTTTTTTTGGAAATTTAGTTAGAGAACGTGCGACGACGACGACGGCGAGAAAGACGCCGACGGACTGGTGCGTCGAGAGGGATTCGCAAATAAGGCAGATGAGGTGTTCAGTTTGAGGGGTTAGGGATTGTTTGGTTTGTTTAAATTTTGAAATTTTATTGGGGGTATAAAAGTCATTTATCATTAGAGTTAGGGCGACATTTAGCGATTCAGTTATTATTTGTATGATTATATACATTGATGTACATGTGCAATGTAGGACATATTCCTAGCTGGGGGTGACCCTTCCCCTACTATCATTGAATGGATCATGGTCGAGTTGATGAAGAACCTAAAGAGATGGAAAAGGTGCAAATAGAAGTGCGAGGTGTGTTTGATGGAAAGGGGGGAGTAGTAGATGAAGATTACTTCGATGAACTACACTATTTCAAAGTCGTCGTCAACGAAACTTTCAGGTTACATTATCCTGCCGCTTTGTCGCTGCCAAGGGAGAGTCCGAAAATGGTTGTGATAGGTGGATACCAGATACCAACTAAAACAAGAGTCATTGTCAATATGTGGGCTCTCGGTCGAGATCCCTCGCATTGGACCCAACCGGACCAATTTATGCCGGAGAGGTTCCTCAACACGTCTCTCGATTATAAGAGGAATGATTTTAAATTCATCCCATTTGGAGCTGGACGAAGAAGCTGCCCGGGCATGAACTACGCGATTGCTACCGTGTATTTTATACTCGCCAATTTGCTCTATCATTTTGATTGGAAGCTCCCGAATCAAATCCAACCCCAAGAGTTTGACATGGCTGAAGAATTTGGAGCTACGGTTGCAAGAAAAAATAATTTGTATCTCATTCCCACCCTTTACAATGCACCCTAGGTAGCAAGTAATGAGGTGATGAATTAAGTCAAAGTGGTGTGTGATTCCATTTGTTTTAGGAGAAAAATGTGTGGTTTGGGGTTTCCGTCTAGCCAGAGTCTCTTTTTGTAATGCGTTTTCATTTCAAAATGTAAGAAGTAATAAAATCTCTCGTCTTTCTTCTGTCAAATTTGATAATCAAACTAGGGTTAGACCAAAGTGGTCCAAATGGTTACTACTATTTTAAGAGAGGAAGGAGGTTTTAGAAAACTCACACCAACATAGTCAATTAGTCTAAAATTCACGCCAATTTAAGGTATTAACCATTTACATTTCAAACAAAACTAATGTTATATAATCCCTCAAACCTTGTGAGCTATTTTGTACTATAATATTAAAATATTTTTTTGGATTCTAAGATGGTTATCAGTTTTCCTAAAAGTTATTCAGTGTTGTTCTAAAAATATTATAATTACATTTTTACTCTTCTATACATTTAAACTTTCCTTCACCCTACAAACAATCCATTAAAAAAAACAAATATCCTTAAGCACCCTTAAATCGTTAATATTTAATTCACTCAACCATAATGAAAATTTCAAATTTATACAAAAATTGGTTGAAGGGTCTAATGCCAGCTTATGATGCATCGGATAACCCAGAAGCATTAGGGTTCAGCCGAGGAGATATCCGTTTCGATCTCAGATTTTCCTTATTCTTCTAGATTTCTTTTACTTGTTGTACTAAGTCTTGTAATTTATATAAATCCTTTTCATGGTTAGATTTAGTAAAGAAGATGTCTCATCATGATTTGCCATAAGGAGCGCCCGACGAAAAAGTACAAGGCTACCGATGGCTATTACGGCGACGGTGAAAGAGAGGTGAAAGACATGGATTTCACGAAATTGGAGCTGAAGCCTGACCATACGAATCGCCCACTCTGTGTTGATGTGACTTGAATCGGACTATCAGCCGCTACGACTGGTAATCGGGGGTCTCGCTGTTATTTGGGTTCGGGTTCTGGGCTTGGTCTGTAACCGTTTCCTTTGTCAGATTGGATTAGGTTTAGACCCACATGGAGAAGTACTATAAATACTTCTCATTCTCCTCTGTAATCTGTAATCTCCTCGATATAGTGAAACTGGCTCTCTCTCGCCCGTGGACTAGCTAACACACATCGTGTTAGTGAACCACGTAAATCGTGTGTCTGTGTTTTTCGATTCTCGTTTTCGTATTCTTGCTTTGTCGATTCCGACGATTTCCCGATCCGTAGCAGCGCGTTTATAACACTCTGGACTTGTGGCGATGTTCGGATATTTCTTGAGACGTTGCTCTCCACTACACCAACAAGCATCCGACTTCCTCATCGCCATTGCAGAGCCGGTTTGCAGGCCAGAGTCGATGCACGAGTACAATTTGACTCGACATTCACTCTACGCCGCCACGGGTTCCGCGACTCTGGAGGCTGCCACCATAATCGCTGTTCTGAACAAGTTGTCCAAGACCAAACTGCCCAACGAGATGATCGATTTCATACACGAATCCACTGCGAATTGCGGCAAAGTGAAGCTCGTTCCCAAGAAGAACAGATACTTCATCGAGTCTCCGTATCCAGAGGTGCTCGAGAAGTTGTTAGAAGATGAAGTCATAAGTCGAGCCAGGATTGATCAGTCTGACAATGAACATGGAGAAATTGGCGGCAATCATAATTGGTTGTTGAATGAAGATGAAGAAACTCACTGCTACCCAAATGTTCCGCAGAGTCATCAGCTTGACCAAGTCTCACTGCAAATTGGGGCTTACTGCAACACTCGTGAGAGAGGACGAAAGGATCGCAGATCTCAACTTCCTCATTGGTCCCAAACTGTACGAAGCCAACTGGTTGGACCTTGTTATTGGATAGTAGTGGTTCGGCCCATACTTGCCAGCATTCGGGCATTGGAAGAAGAGCCCACTCAACCCAAGCATACGTGGATTCCTTAGTAGTCCATAATGAAACCCCAGTTACTTATGACAAACAGGGTTATATATGTATGTGTAATCATCGGCTACGACCAATTAACTAAGTGGAATAAGAGCTGCAGCCGGAGAGCTTTGCCTCTCCCGTGGATTAGTCTTGGTCGATCTATGATCAAGGATGTTACACCCTGCTCTTCCCAAAAGTCAAAATGACTATTATGCCCTTGGTCCAAATTTGTCAATTTCCAACATAATATCGGTGAGGACTAAAAATGTGAATGATCGGTTCAAACGGTGTCTAGCCTTGACCTAAAACGAGAAAGTTACGGACGGTAACTGAGTTTCGAATTAAACTCACCCGTAATAGTGAAATTCCCAAAATACCCTTGAAACCCTTAACCTAAACCAACCGGCTTCCACAAATGTCCACCGCGCATTATACATATTTATCACTTAAAAGACAAGAAACCTAAAAGTCTCGTTGCTAGTGGTGGGTATGTATAAATACAAAAGGAAGGGGAAAACCTTTCAGCCGCTCCTCTTTTCCCCCTCACATCACCGCCCCAGCAGTTCCCCCACTTGCATCCGTTATCAGCAGATGTCCCTCCCTTCTCCGACGGTGATCGATTTCCGGAGAAAAGGGTCACGGCCCGAATTGATCCCTCTCTCTCTCTCGGGAACAGTTGTCCATTCAGCAGCGGCAAGATGTTTTAGGTGATGGGGACGTGAGACTCATCGCGACCGACAGGATCATGCCAACGGAATCACGTCCAAGAAGAAGAAGGGTCATGCATATGGTAAATGCCTTGCCCTTTATAATTGCTTCTCATTGGCGGTCTGAATTAGTCAAACAATTGGTATAAGGGGTTGACGAGTGTTGCAAGAAATTGTGTGATGGAATTATATGATTGGAGTGAAAGTGGAGGAATCGTACGTAGGCAAATACTATGAAAAAAGTTAATGGTGGTTGGGTTAGTAGGTAGGATATGATGTAGTTGGGTTCTGTGTCCATGTTGATAATTATTAACTAACGGAGTCCACGTCTAGATCGGCGAGGATGGTATACGAGAAGCGAGGATGGAATCTGATCCATGGATGGTAGTATTTTCAAGCAAATCGATTTTGAGTAATAAGGTGAGTGTAAAGGGGGTAAATTCTACGCCTTACGGTTTTTCAAGTATTTGCTTTGAGTATTTTTTTAAGTATTAATTTACGTGATGTGCGTGCAGTATTTGATTCATGTTTGATATTGCATGATTATGTTTGATGATATGTTCGATGGTTGAGCTATGATTTGAAGTGAATTGTGGATGAGTTTATTTCTTACTTGAAGCTTGATGTCAATGAGTTAGTGTTAAAGTTTAAGAACAAGTACTTTTTAAGAAGTACTTCACCTTCAAGAAGGTGAAGTCTTTTTAAGTGCTTTTAGTCACTAGCGCCAGTCCGTTGCCTTTTGAGACATTTTGAGATGGAGCAGCAGTTATGCTCTTGAGACTTTTAAGATGAGCAGCAGTTGTGCTCTTGAGAATCGTTGTGAAGAGCCACCACGATAAGTTTAAGATGTTAGGGGGAGGAATCGTTACGACTTCCCTAACTAAGTTTAAGATTAAGGAAAGCCTGGATGGCTTCTCATACGTATGAGTTGGCAACCGGACTAGCTAGTGAGGGATCCCAGTGTCAGTCAAATATTTAAGTTAAGATTTGAGCTTTAAGAGCACAGTTTGAAGAGTTAAGATTTTTAATAGTGGAAGTACCAAACAACTTCCACTCAGTTAAGTAAAGTGATCAGGTATTAGTAAGATGTTAAACGTAAGGGCGTAGACTGACCCCAACTCACTCACCAGTTTGAAGAGGAAGAAGCTAGAGGAGCAGTTAGAGAACAGCGGGATCGGGAGAAACAGTTCGAGTGAAGCTAGCTAGAGGAGGACGGTACGTGCGTCACAGAGGATGTCTAGTCAGAGTTTTTCACACAAGCAACAACACTTGAGACTAGTTAGTTATTATGTTTTATGATTATGAGTATAGACTGGAGATCAAGTTGAGTTTTTAAAGTTCGAGTTTAATTTGCCCACATGTTAGGGCTTTGCTTTGAACTACAAGTGTGTGTTTTCAGTACTTTATTTAGAAAAAAAAATTCCCAGTTGCAAAGGATACCCGGTCGGGTTAGGGTTTTACAAAGGATACCGCGTTAATATCGTGTTTGTCTTTCAATTTCGCTACTATTTCTCTTGGTATCACAGCAATAAGATCCTTCTTCTGTTTCAATCATGGTTGCCGGCGACGAGTCTACCATCGCGAGTTCCACTCGTCCTAGTGGGGATAAGACTGCTGGTGGTGGTGACGGCGATGGTCTCCTTCCCGTTTATCAGTTACCTCTGTCGGATATTCCCGGACAGATGTTGGTGGGGGATGTTTTGACCTCCTCCAATTATGGCGAATGGGCGCTGGATATGAAGGATGCCCTCCTGCCTAAAAACAAGTTTGCTTTTGTTGATGGCAGTCTTCCGAAGCCCAGCTGCGGGTCACAGCAGGACGCTTGGTTTCGCTGTGATGCGATGGTGAAAGGATGGATGAAGATGGCGATGGACAAAGAAATCCCGAGTAGTGTCTGTTTTGCGGAAACTGCTCGTGAAATCTGGCTCGACCTTCACAATCGTTGTGGGTAAGGTAGTGCGTCCCGCGCTTATGGGTTACGGCGGCTGATCAGCTTGCTCCAACAAGAGAAGCACTCTGTCTCAGCCTTCTATACCAAATTGCGGTCTTTTTGGGAAGATTCTAATGCGATTTCTCCTCCTCCGCATTGCACTGCGGCCTCTGTGTTTGCAACGTTTCTCATCGTGTGCGGGCGCAGCAAGACAATTCTCGCTTATTTGATTTCTTAATGAGATTGGATGATACTTTTTTTAGGCGTGCGCACACAGGTGCTTGCCATGAGGCCCACGTCGAGTCTTGCTGAGGTATTTAATATCGCTCTCAATGAGGAACAGCAGCGTCTTATTTCTCAGATTCGGAAACCTTCCAGTGAGGCAGCAGTGTTCGCTGCACGCAGTAATGGCGAGCAAGGGCATCGTCCTTCCAGTGATCGAGGGGGAAATGCTGTACTTATTGCCAAAAGCCTAGCCACCTGCGTGTGAGCTGCTATCAACTCATCGGGTACCTGCCGCGTGATCGCGGTGACTCGCGTGGTGATAAGGATTCACAACAGCGTCGGCGTGATCATGCTCTTGGTGATCGCGATCGTGACGGGCCTTGGCATGATCGAGATAGTGATGGGCAGCGGCGTGATCGAGCCCCCAAGGCCGCTCAAGTCGAGCGTGAAAAGGGTACCAATCCTGTCGCTGGGTTTTCTTTGGCACAGCTTGAACAGCTCAAGCTATTTTTTGGTCATCCTGTGAAAGGTGCGGATGATCTGATGGCTCATTCGCCAGGTATGATTTCTCTTGATACTGAGTGGTTACTAGACTCTGGATGCAATGAACATATCACCATGAATGACAGTCTATTTCGTGATAAAGAGTTAGTTGTTGATAGTCCACTAGTTCGTATTTCCAATGGTGCTAGTGTTCGTTCGTCACATTGGTAGCATTGACTTATCCGATGCATTAGTCTTAAAAGTGTGCTACACGTTCCTGAATTTCGGTGCAACCTGGTTTTTGTCAGTCTCTTCACTCAAGACAATAATGCAGCATTAATTTTTCTTGATGGTTTCTGCGTTATTCATGACTTGTTCTCCAAGAAACTGATTGGGAAGGGTGAGTTGCGCGACGGTCTCTATTTCCTTCGGCTTTTTGGGGCTAGTCATACTCAGGCATGAGCAGATACTGGAAGTCAGCGGGTTTCAGAGACACTCTGACATGCGCGTTTGGGTCACCCCTCCCCTGCCAAGCTGGAGCGACTTTGTTCTTTGCTATCTGTTACTTTTGATTCGAATAAGGAACCCTGTCATTCCTGTTTTAGGGCCAAGCAAACTCGTACTCCTTTCCCTTCTAGCACTATTCAGACTACTGCCTGTTTTGATTTGATACATGTTGATATTTGGGGTGGCTATAAGACTGCATCTCTTAGTGGTGCACATTATTTTCTCACCGTCGTGAATACAGCAGAGGCACATGGGTTTATCTTCTTCGTTATAAGTCAGGGGTTGGTCTTTACTTAATGATGTTTGATCAACAGGTTCGTACTCAGTTTGGTCGTCGTTTGAGGCGCATTCAAACTGACAATGGGGTTTTCGATACTCATGTTTTACAGGCCTACTACATTGCGAAGGGATTGTCCTCCAGACGTCCTGCACAGACACTCCACAACAAAATGGAGTTGAGTGCAAGCTTCGACATCTCCTAGATGTTGCTCGTGCTCTCCGTTTTCAGGCTAATCTTCCTCTTCGGTTTTGGGGAGAGTGTGTGTTGACCGCTGCCTACCTTCTTAACCGGTTGCCGACAGTCGCCACAGGTCACACTCTTTTTGCACGTCTCTTCGGGAAACCTGCCCCTTACTCTCATCTTCGTGTTTTTGGTTGTCTGGTTTAGTCTAAGGATACTCATGTTGGTCTCGATAAGTTTGCAGAACGAGGCCGCGCTTGCGTCTTTCTTGGGTATGCTTCTAACCAAAAAGGTATCGTGTTTATGAACTCAGCACCCAAAAACTTTTTACTTCCCGTGATGTCATTTTTCATGAGGATGTGTTTCATTTCCATGCCGACCAAGTTCATATGCTGCCCTGGCTTCCTCGCTCTACTCTGGAGGCTCGAGATGACTCTGATGACATTTTATCATGATTTGGTTGACCATCCTCATGAATCTCCTCCTGATCCCACTTCTATTGGGATTTCTTCAGCTTCGCCTACTCCATCACCGGTCACTCCAGGTCGTGACTTTGGGAATTCCGGTTCCGAGATGCACACAACTCTAGCCTACACACTCAACCAGCCCGACCCCGGCTCACCCTCACCTGTTCCTGCGCCTCCGCCTCTCCGTCGCAGTGACCGTGTGAAGGCTCCCCCTTGCCATTTGGATATCTATGATGTCCCCTCTCTCTCGGGTCAGCCTCTTTGTGACAAGACCGCCTCGACAGTTAAGTTTCCCATTTCTGCCTTTGTTGCTTATAATGGTGTTGGTTCTGCTTATCACTCATTTCTTGTTTCTCTTGCTTCGCATATGGAGCCTCTCACTTTTCAACAAGCCATGCAAGACCCTCGCTGGCGTGCGGCCATGGAAAAAGAGGTTCGCGCCCTCGAGTTGAATGGCACCTGGACGTTGGTCGAGCTGCCCCCAGGGAAGCGTGTGATTGCTCCTAAGTGGGTATATAAGATTAAGTTCAAGCCTGATGGTACAGTTGAACGGTTTAAAGCTCGCCTCGTTTCAAAGGGATACACCCAAATTGAGGGTATCGACTACCACGATACTCTGGTTGCCAAATTGGTTACCATTCGTTGCCTTCTGGCAGTGGCAGTCAATCGTGGGTGGTATCTTCATCAGCTTGACGTCAACAATGCTTTTCTGCATGGTGACCTTGAGGAGGATATTTACATGAAGATTCCCCAAGGTTTTGACAAACCTGGTGACACTTAGGTTTTTCGCTTGCATAAGTCTTTATACGGGCTGCGTCAAGCTTCCCGGAACTGGTATCATAAGTTCACTACTGCTCTCAGCATTCTTGGCTTTCATGCATCGCCTGCCGACCACTCCTTGTTTATCTTTCGCCGGGGGAGCAGTTTCGTAGCAGCATTGATTTATGTTGATGATGTCTTGCTCATAGGGAATGATCTTCCCTTCATCACTCACGTGAAGCAGTCCCTTGATGCACAGTTTGGTATCAAGGATCTCGGCGAGTTACGTTACTTCTTGGGCATGGAGTTCGCCTGTACCACTGATGGTGTTGCTCTTTGCTAGCGAAAGTATGCCCTCGACAATCTCACTGATGCAGGGGTTATTGCCACTCGCCCTAGCTCCTTCCCGATGAGCAGAATCACCATCTCACCCACGCCACTACTGATGCTGATGTCCTCACTGACCCTGCTGCTTATTGCTGGCTTGTTGGCCGACTCGCCAGGAGCATATGGATGTTGAGGTTCAGATTCTTCGTTATTTGAAGACTACTCCTGCTCAAGGTTTGTTTTTTCCCACTTGCAGTGACCTGACTCTCACGGCCTACTGGTTACTCAGCGAGCTTGGTGTATCTCAGTCGCAGCCTACTCCTCTTTATTGTGACAACCAGGCGGCTCTGCATATTGTTGCCAACTCTGTCTTCCATGAACGTATTAAGCACGTGGAAATGGATTGCTACTTTGTCAGAGAACGCATCCAGTTAGGTGACATTCGTCCTCTCAAAGTTAGTTCTCGGCTCTAGTTAGCTGACATTTTCACCAAGGGTCTGGGTGCAGATCATTTTCACTTTTTACTGTCCAAGCTGAACGTGCGTAACCTCCACGCTCCAGCTTGCGGGGGAGTATTGGATAGTAGTGGTTCGGCCCATACTTGCCAGCATGCGGGCATTGGAAGAAGAGCCCACTCAACCCATGCATACCTGGATTCCTTAGTAGCCCATAATGAAACCCTAGCTACTTATGACAAACAGGGTTATATATGTATGTTGACTCGCTAAAACACAACACCAAACTGAGACCAAGTGTAATCGTAGTCCGGAAATGCAGAATAGTGGCAAGTTCTAATTATCAACCCGGGGTCTAGATCTACTGCCTACTTCATGACTATCTATTATCTAGCAAACTAAGTCGAGTGATTGTGAGATTAAGCAAAAACAGTAAGAAAGCAGGAAATGTTTCGAAGTTCTTTAGCAAGGGAAGAGTCATTCGGGAATGAGTCCCCCTAGCTCCTTAGTTAGGTCACAGTTGTAATTACCTTTGGTTGCTTTACTGTTGATTATACTGCAGAAGATCCGACAGTAGTTTGGAATCTCTTAAGCTGACCAAGCCCTCTTAGTCAAACTACCCGGCAGACGACTAGTCTTCACCGGGATAGAAAGCTGAGGCTATAAACACAAAGCTCCACAACTGGAACTGGATTCACTTTGGGGTCCCAGCCGATGTCATCCAGTTGAGGTACTTCCCATTCACTTTGGAGGGGCAGACCAAGGAGTGGCTGGACACTAGGCCCCCCGGATCGATCACCACGTTCGCCAACCTGGCGGACAAGTTCCTCACCCGTTATCATCCTCTGTCAAATACGGCGGACCAGCAGAAGCAAATCACCCACTTTGCCCAGGATGAAGATGAGACCATTCAGGATGCTTGGGAAAGATACACCAGTCTTTTCCTCAAGTGTCCCAACCATGGTTTTATTGACGCCTTCAAGGTGCTCACCAAGACACCACCGCATCTGAATCAACTTTTTGAAGAGATGGCAGAGCAAGGATATGATTGGGGAACTGCGAGGAGATCAAGACGAGCACCAGGACGGGGTGTGCATGCTGTAGCCACCCAGTCGTCTGATTTGGTACAGGTGGTATATAAGCTGGTCTCAACTATTGATCGCTCTGGATTGGTTTCAGGGACAGGACAGCAGCAGGCAATGCATTTCCAGTGGTGCGAAAGCTCCCATCACACTGTGGAGGACTGTCAGGCGATAAGGCAGTAGAATACACCCCAGGAGAAGGTGAACTTCATCAACAATGCTAGGCGCAATGACCCCTACAGCAACACGTATAACGAGGGGTGGCGCCAGCATCCCAACTTCTCCTGGAGTGGAAATAATCCTAAGTCTCCAGTCTCCCAGGGACCTCCAGGTTTCCAGAGACCGCCATATCAGCCCAGGTAGGGGCAATTCCAGCAACAGTAGCAATCTCTCTACCAGCCCATGCAGGGGCACGCTGCTCAACCACAGTCGCGACCTTTCCAGCAGCCAGATGCAGCCCCTGCAACCCCAGTGCAGAATGATCTGATAGCTGAACTGCGGGACTTGGTGGGTTTTCTTGCCAGTTCCAGTGCTCATAAATTCAACACTATCGAGCAGTTCATGGAAAAGGCCTCGAGTAAATTCCTGGCTCTTGAAGATGGCCAGAGGAACACACAGGCTGTTTTGCAGGATATCCAAACCCAGCTGGGGAGTGTGGCTCAAGCAGTGGCACAGAGGGCCCCGGGTACCCTTCCGGGTCATATCATTCCTAATCCGAAGGACCGGAATGCCCATTGTAATGCTATCACTACAAGGAGTGGCAAAGTGATTGCAGACCCACCTGACCTGGCTAGGCAAGCGGGAGAGAGACCTGCCTCGACATTTCCAGCTGTTGAAGAAGAAGCGGATAAGGGCGTTGAGGTGCCTGCTCCTAAGCCGCAACCAGTGGTGAAGGAGTATGTCCCTCAACTCCCCTTCCCTACTTGGTTGCACAAAGACAGGCTAGAGGCAGAGTTCGGGAACTTCACGGCCGTGTAGAAATCTCAGCTGCCCGGGTGGCTTTCCAGAACGCCGCGTTTCACTTAAGTGGTTTCATGCACGTCACACGGCCAGAACCACACGGCCGTGTGAAATCTCGGCCTGCCCGTGTGACAACTCTGTGATTTCCACACGGCCACAAGGGACCCGGTACACAGCCAGTGTGGTTTGCCCGCGCAAAGGGATTCCACACGGCCGTGTGGCTGTCAGGTCTGGCCGTGTGGTTTCCTCAGCTTCTCGCCCGACGTCTCAACTTCGTCCAATTGACCCCGAACTCGTGCCCAAACCTTCATTCACGTACTAGGACCTGAAATATCACAAACAAGAATAACCTAGCGTAAAATCGGCCTAAAACACGAGAAATAATACTCAAATGGTATAAGAATGGTGGACAAAAACACGTGTATATATCAAGTCATCATATGTGTAATCATCGGCTACAGCCAATTAACTAAGTGAAATAAGGGCTGCAGCTGGAGAGCTTTGTCTCTCCCGTGGATTAGTCTTGGTCGATCTACGATCAAGGATACCACGTTAATATCGTGTTTGTCTTTCGATATCGCTACTATTTCTCACTTGTGAGAGGTGGGTTCATTGCCAATGTCCAGTGTGCTGAAGTATGGTGCCCGATGACGAAGGAATTCTTTTGCGGAGTATCTGAGCAGGGAGAATTCGTCCCAGGGGAAATTGTGTGTGATGAACCCTATCAAGTTCAGAGCGTGTGAGTTTCTGATACGGTTTCACGAACAGCAGCGCCGCGGCGATAAGATCATCGTGTTTGCTGACAACATTTTTGCTCTAACTGAGTATGCAACGAAGCTAGGGAAACCTATGATCCATGGTGGTACAGGACATACTGAGAGAACATACATTCTCCAGGCCTTCAAGACCAGCAAAGATGTAAACACCATCTTTCTGTCAAAAGTTGGTGATAGTTCTATCAATGTTCCTGAGGCCAATGTGATCATTCAGATCTCCTCGCATGCCGGTTCCAGACGACAAGAAGCTCAACGGTTGGGTCAGATTCTTAGGGCAAAAGGGAAACCTGAAGACAAGATGGCAGGAGGGAAAGAAGAGTACAATGCGTTTTTTTACTCTCTTGTATCTATGGATACACAGGAGATGTATTACTCAACCAATCGGCAGCAGTTCCTGATCGATCAGGGTTACAATTTCAAGGTTATAACGAGCTTGCCTCCACCTGATTCAGGAGCAGAGTTGAGCTACCACAGCCAGGATGAGCAATTGGCACTTATGCGAAAGATTTTGACCGCTAAAGATGACGTGGTATCGAAACTAGTTTGTTCTTGAGATCAAGTGTTCAAATTCTCACGACTTTCAATATTAATCGTTGTATTTAAAGCACATTGGTATGGAGAGACATGTGCAAATTTCTAGTCCATGAGTTAGATTTCATTTGAATGGAGGCGTGTTAGGAAGTGATTAAGTACCATACATGGATCTTAGATATCAAGTAATGTCATAAACCAGTTGGCCCCAATAACTCAAGTTGTTGAGAGAAAGTTATGTTGGATCTTATATCACTCTCTAACAAGCCCCCCTCAAACAAAAGCCAACCCATGGGCTTGAAGTTTGCACAGGCCCACCATACCTTGTGCATTTAATCAACTGTTAATATTAGGGTCGTGGAGATTCGAACACACGACCACTTGGCACTTCTGCGAAAGGTTTTGACCACTAAAGATGACGTGGTATCGGAACTAGTTTGTTCTTGAGATCAAGTGTTCAAATTCTCACGACTTTCAAGATTAATTGTTGTATTAATTGAGAGAAGGTTATGTTGGATCTTATATCACTCTCTAACACTAAGGTGGTAAATTAAGTCAAAGTGGTGTGTGATTGCGTTTTAAGTTTCCAAAGGCAAGATGAGGATTTTAAAAAACTCGGACCAATATAGTCAATTAGTGTGAAGTTTAGACACATTAACCCTTTACATTTCAAACAAAACTAATGTGATATAAATCCCTCAAAACATGTGAGCTATTTTGTACCATAATACTAAAAATATTTTTTTGAATCCTAAAAATAATGGCTATTCGTTATCCTAAAAATCAAGTGTCGTCCTAAAAATATTAAAGTTACATTTGTACTCTTCTTTACATTTAAACTTCCTTTCACTCTACAAACACTATAATAAAAATCAAATATCCATAAGCACCCTTAAATCCTAAATATTGAATACATTTAATCATAGTCTAGAAAATTTCAAAATTTCAAATTAATAAAATAATTGGTTGGACCCGAAAATAATTTTCGATTGAACGATGACCAAACAGAAGACTGCCCGCATGGTTCGACCATAGGCCAAAAGAAAATAACTTTACATTCGGTAACGGTCAACCTTCGTTTCGATCATGGTTCGAACAAAAATTCCGGTTGAAGTTAGACTGCACTTTGACCGTTGATTTAAGTGAAAACCGGTTTCTAATTTGACCTCACCGAATCCCTTTTTGACCCGACCATAATCAATCTCTTTACCTTCTTCTCCATTAACAACGTTTATAGATAAGCAGCTTTCTTCCATCAAGTTACGATTTACGGATTAGCCGGTTTGGGTCATCATCATCCGGTTAAATAAGTTGGATCAAGTCGGATCGGATCGCTTTGGTACTATTTATACACCCACACAAGCAAGCACTCAATGAACAAAGAAAGAACCTTCAAAAAATAGGAAAATGGTAGAAGTTACAAGTGACACGCTGCTCCTCCTCCTCCTCCTACTCCCCATCTCCATCATCATCCTCTTCTCAACCCTATCCATCTTCACCAAAAACAACAAAGCCTTCCCCCTTCCTCCAGGGCCATGGAAGCTCCCCATCATCGGCAACATCCACCAACTCGCCACCTTCCCTCTGGTCCACCGCCGCCTAGCCGACCTAGCCCGACGACACGGCCCCGTGATGCACCTCCGGCTCGGCGAGACCTCGAACGTCGTCGTATCGTCCCCTGAATCCGCCAAGGAGTTCCTCAAGACCAACGACCACAACTTCGCCTCCCGACCTTACATGCCCTCGGCCCACACCATCTTCTACGAGTCCCGAGACATAGCGTTCGCCCCCGAGGGAGACTACTGGCGCAGGATGAGAAAGATCTGCACCGTCGAGCTGCTGAGCGAGAGGAGGGTCCGGTCCCTCCGCCCCAGCAGGGAGGAAGAGGTGGCGAAGTTGGTAAGATTCATTCGGGAAACTACCAAAGAAGAAGAAGGAGGTATGGTGAACCTGAGCAAACTGGTGATCTCCGCGGGGAACGCCATGACCTCGAGGGCTGCGTTCGGCAGGATCCGGAAGCTGGAGGAATCCTTCATACCGGTGCTGCACCGGATCCTGAAGGCGCTGGGAGGGTTCAGCGTGGGCGATGTTTTCCCGTCGCACAAGTGGCTGCGGGTGGCCATTGGGACGGAGAGGCACCTGAGGCAGCTTCACGAGGAGGCGGATGCCATCTTGCAGGAGATCATTGATGAGCATGTTTCCAGAGGAAGGAGAGAAGATGAAGATGAAGAGGATGATGATCCAGATCTGGTGGATGTGCTCTTGGGTTGCACTGACAACCACCTCGAGATCAAAGCTGTCATCTTGGTATGTATGCATCTTTTTGTTCTTCTTTCCCAAAAAGCTCACTCTGTATACCAAGACAAGAAAGGATAAAAACAAAAGAGTCACATGGCTAGAAGAAGCCAAACATCCAAACCCTACTAATTAAATTAATTAGGTTATAAAAAAGTGTTTAATTTTCTGTCTTTCACTCTTTTGATATATAGGGCTTCATTTGGATTTTAGAGGTAATCTATATCTATGAATCCAATAATGCATTCACTAAAATATTGAACTGATCAAATTCATTTTTTCCAAATCTAATTGGACGGGTGAATTTATGGATTGATCCATGAATTCAAATGGTAAATTTCAGTTTAGTACATGTATTTTTTTATATTTTACATTTTGGTACTTAAAATTTACCAAAAATATCATTGAAAATTATGATTTGTTACCTAAAAATTTTCATCATGACATTTTAGTACCTAAACTTTTCAAAATTTTCATATTGGTCCAAGGCTTCAATGTCATTTGTATCAATGGATCGATCCACCAATCCAGTTGATCTATAATCCACCAATCCAATACACCAATCGTTGGATCCAATTCATTTGTCAGCTCTATTTGAGTTGACTTAATTTATGTTATCTAGTGGATTTATTGGTTGTGTATTTGTCTTAGTATTTACCACAATAAATGGTTAATTGATAGAAAAAATTTAGGTTTGTATGAATTGGGTTATCCGGATTTAAAAATACGAGAGTTTAGATTGTTGTAAATTGAGTGCTACATATGTTTAACACTAGGGCATACCTACAGTCCGTCTTGTTAATGAATACATTATGTAATCCACACATTTAATTTTTTTAGTCTCATTGATATGTATATATATATATATATATACACACGTATTGCAGGATGTATTTTTGGCTGGAGCTGACACTTCCCCTTATACCATCGAATGGGCCATGTCTGAACTGATGAGGAATCCAGACAAGATGGCAGAAGCACAAAAAGAGGTGAGGGATATGTATGACAAAAGAGGGAAAGTCGTGGATGCAACAAGTCTCGACGAGCTCCAGTATCTCACGTTAATCATCAAAGAAACTTTAAGGTTGCACACTCCTACTCCTTTGTTGATTCCAAGAGAAGCCCGAGAAACGGTCGTGATCAGCGGATATCAGGTACCAGCGAAAACGAGGGTCATCGTCAACTCATGGGCCATCAGTCGAAACCCTGAGCACTGGACCCAACCGGACCAATTCATACCGGAAAGATTCCTCCACACTTCCGTCGACTACAAAGGTTATGACTTCCAGTACATCCCGTTCGGAGCAGGACGAAGAATGTGCCCAGGATTGCATTACGGGATCGCCACGGTTCGTATCTTGCTCGCCAATTTGTTGTATCATTTCGACTGGAAGCTCCCAAATAAAATGAAACCCGAGGACCTCGACATGGATGAAGAATCTGGGGGTACGGTTGCAAGGAAAAATAATCTGCATCTCATTCCCATCCCTTACCATGCACCCTAAAGTAGTAATAAATCAAGCGATGAATTGGATTCAGGCATTGTGTCGTTCAGTTATCTTTAAAAAAAATGTGTGGCTGAGATTTTCATCTAGAGGCCTCTTTTGTAATTTTGTGTTTTCAGTTCAAGTGTTAAGGAATAATGTACTCTCTATTGTACTCCTCTTATAGCCATATTGTCTTCTTGTTGAGCTTATAACCTTTCTTAATCCATAGTAAGGAAGATAAAAGTCACTCTGACCTATTTGTATACTTATGTGGAAGATGTTTTTTTAAGTAATGTGAAAGATGTCCTCAATCGCTTTTTTCTCAAAGAAACAGTTGTTAGATGTATGTGCTATAGGACGTGTTTTTGGCGGGGTAACACACAGGGACGTAGTTAGGATTTTGGTTAAGGTGGGTTCAAAATGGAAATATATAATAATTTTGTTAATAATTTCAATAATCCATGACAATTTTTCAGAAAAGTTTGTAAAATACATTCATTATCCAACTTATCTAAGACATCACTCTCAACATATTCTATTAAATTACCATTCGACTCTTCATTACTTATTCGACTCCATAGTAAGTTCATCACATAGTTAATTGCGAAAAATACTCTTTCAACAAAAAAGTGAACATAGTATTAAGTCTCAACTCTTGACCGTAATTCTAATTCAATTTGCAATTATTCTTATGAATTTCATGGCACTTAGTAAGAATGAACTCACTTGTGTTGTGGTTTAGGTTATAACAACCTCTCTTTTGTAAGAATGAACTCACTTGTTTCTTCTCTCCACCCTTACTCCATGTTCTCGTGTAAGTTAAACTCTTCTTTAGTTCATTCGAGGACATTCGATAAAATCGAAACTATCATTTATCAATTTTACTGTCTTTCTCTAATGATATCATATTTCAAAATTATCTTATAATATTTAACTGTCTCATTTTTACGTGTATCATATTGTGTGCTTGAATCAAGTATTAATATCGGGGTTGAGAGAATTCAAACCCAATACCTCTCTATCAAAGGCTCTAATTCAATGCTGAGAACATTTTAATTCCAATAACTCAAATTACTGGAAAGTTTATTTGAAGCACGTCTTATACCATTCCTCTACAACAAGAGTCATGGACTTTTTCATCAAATTTGGACACTTTACTGATCCGGTCGGTTCGAACTCTGATGTTCAGTACTAATTGTTGGGATTTTTAGTACTGTGAATGGAAATAAAAGGAGAAAGTTTCAAGAGAGTCTCTTGAAGTACCATGTTGGTAAGATGTAGGAAGGCACGGCCTCGAATTCGATCGTTTTGATGTAATATGTGGTTAATCGATTGAATTGGTTTGTGTACCAAACAGACCAAACCAAACCGAGTTGAACCAATTCGAACCGATGTGGTGGTTGGAATAACCAAACCGGTCCAACTACCATGGGCCGAACCGATGCAATGGTTCATTATTTCAAACATGAACCAATGTGTTGGTTGGGGTGTAACCACCCATATGAAGAGTCGCCTCCCTTCGTACGCACCCCTTCATTTTCTATAAATAGCACCTAACCCCCTCTGGTTTTACACCGGTTTTTCCCCGGTACCAAAATTCTGTCAAAATCCAAAACTAGTTTTTCTGCATTCTTTTCAAAGAGAAAATAGAATCAAGTGTGGTTCTCGCCGGTTCGCTGAGTTCGATGGTTTCCGGGGTTTGAGGTACCGCTACGCCGAAAAAGGTACGTCCTTTCTATCCTGGGAAGAATCAGTCCATAACCTTGGGGACTTGTGAGTCAAGTCTATATAAGCCGGAATGGTTGCAAACATAATGTTCATAGTATGTTGGACATAGTACGAAAGAGTATATATACCTCCTATGCGTTGGAGATGGAATTTGGTTAATGCATGTCTAAAATATTACGAGTAAGCCACAAGCGATAAGGAATCCTAATTCCTAAGATGCTTGTGAAGACATGATAATTTGTTTATTATGTAAGTGGTTTAGGACTTGATGTTTCCTATGGCATGAGGGCAAGTAAAATGAAGCTATGATTGATCCTTATACGGATTGAATAAGCTTGCCAAATGATAGTGGTCATCAAGATAAGCATTATGTCAGACTTGTTTATGGTATAAGTACACTATACCATTGGAAAACAATTTGACTATGATTATCAACGTGGAGCTAATTGCCAGAATTTTTTATGGTATATATAGATGTATATAATTGGAAAACAATTTGGAATGAGAGCTCAATTGAGATGATCTGATTGAACTTAAAGACTGGATTACTTGTGGTATATTTACGAAGTTTATACCATTGGAAAGTAATTAGACAATTGAATTAGAAATTCGTTTGAATTACTTGTGGTATATCATGTTACATAGATGAAATGTCATTGGAAAGTAATTAGATGGGATTTCCATTACTGGAATGCATCTGAATTACTTATGACGTCTCAAGTTGCCTTGATCAATACCATTGATAAGTAATTGGATGATTTTTCTAATAAAATCTGAATTGTTTGTGGTATGTTAATCGAGTGAGATCATACCATTGGTAAACAATTAGATACATATAGTGGTTGGCAAGTTCAATAAGTAAAACCATGGAAAATAAATGGGATTATTCCATGATGTTTGGCAAAGGGTAAAATTGTGAGGGAGAATAGCTAGCCATTGTTTTGGCTACTATCTCAAGACCCTACAATGGGACATGTTTGTGCCACGTAACCTCCCTGTCAACGCGCTCCCCCTCCTGCACACAAAGACGCCCAGCGAACCCCCAACTGAGGGCTCGTTAGCACTCCGACGCCCAAGTCAGAACCACTTTCTAGAGAGAGAAGTTGTATATTAGTTTAGAGAGAAGTTGGAACCTGAGTAAATGAGCTCCACCCACTTCACTATTTATACCCGAGGGTGGGTCGACCAATCCCCTCCGAATCCGCCCTACGTCATCACCTCATTAAATGCACTGTACTTTGCTTCTCCAGGGCGCCCCGACATCCTGACACCAACCTACCGCGTCGAGGCGCCCGACCCCACACCTTGTCCCCTCCGTACGTTTCTGGCCGTTATCCTTCTTTGTCGCTATGCGCCCTTCTCCAGGCTTGGCCCCACCGCTCGGGCCTCAGCCCTTGGTCTCCCCTTTTTGGGCCTGGCCTCATCTTCGGCCCAAGATGGCCCCCTGGCTCTCTACTTGGGCCCTTCCTTCTCTGCTCCCCAACAATTGCCCCCCAGTTAGGCGCCTACCGCCTGGTGGGGGCCTAACTACCAATGCGCCTCTGGTAGCGCCTCTGTCATGGTGCGCTCTTCTTGGTTTCTCGCTCCCTTCGAAGAGAGCGCTCCGCCATCGCTCTTCCTCTGGGATACGCCTTCAGCTTTCTCCCTTCCCATTTACCGGGGCGCCTTCCTCTTCCTCGCCCTATTAATAAAAAATTATTTATTGTAGGCCGACTGTTGCACTTCCGCCTTAATTACGAGCGGACTGTTGGGTTCCCGCTTTAATCACTGGACCGTTCCCCTCCCCCTAGGCTGAAGCGATTTCAAATTTCAAATTTTGAATTCGGTTCAGCTTAGGTGACCTTCCGTCTCCCCGATCCCTGCCTATAAATTGCCCCCCTCAACTCTTTCTTCCTCACTTCCCCCAAACCGCTCTCTCTCTACTTCCTCTCTCTAGATTTCGCTCTGCTCTGCCCCCCAGTGCCTTGCACCCCTCTCGGCCAACCCTCTCGGCCAACCCTCTCGTCCATCTGACCCAGGCGCCCTATTACACCCCCGACTCTCTCCTTTTTGCTTACATCGAAATGGCCTCCTCCAACCAGCCCGGGTCTCCCAAGGCGACGCCCACCGAGGCGGCTCCTCCTAGCCCCGTTCCCCCCACTACAGCGCCTCAAGGCGCGGCGCCTGCCTCCGCAGGGCCTTCCAACACCGCGCCTCAAGCCAACGCGCCTTCAGCTGCTCCTGCCGCCGCTCCAGGTAACCATGCGCTTCCTCTCCTCGATTTATGCTCCGTTTAATCTTTGCGTGTTACGTCTCGCGGCGGTTGCCCACGAATAGATAACTCACCCCCTTGCGCCTCTTGACCCCTTGCGCCTCACGTGCCATGAGCACTCCTTTCCTCTTTACCTGATTCCACATGCGCCCTCTTCTTGACCTCATCCTTTTCTGACTACCTAGGCACCAGTGCGCCCCGCGAGTTCGTGATAAGTCAGTGGGGCAACATGTGGCCGCCTGGGTATGTACCCACGGACATCGAACAAACGTCCGAGGCGGACGCCGGGCCTCCTTACGCCTCGAAGATTCTCTACTCCCGCTTCACCTCCTTGATCCGAGCGGCCCAGATGCCTGCTGACTGGCGCTACGCGCACCCCTCGCCTGAGGCGCGCGTGGGTGTCTGTGGAGATGGCTGGGTTGGTGTGTATCAAGAGTATTTCCGCTTCGGGCTTCGGTTTCCCATCGACCCGATTCTAGAGGGCGTCCTCCATCTGTGCCACTGCTCCATCGGGCGCCTTTCCCCGGTGATTATTCTTTATACCGTCCTCTTCCGCCTCAAATGCCGTCAACACAATATTCTACCCTCCCTCAAACTATTCCAACACTTCTTCACCATCATTAGAAGTCCCAATTGCTTCAGCCTACAAAGGCGCTCCGATTTAGGGTATCATTTTATAAGTAAGGGCAAGAAAATGGGGCGCTCTTGGTTTGAATCCTTTTTCTTCGTGCGCCCTCGGGACACGCCCTTCTTCGAGAGCGGGGCCGCCGCCCGGACGCGGTGGGCTTTTGGGGATGAAGGAGAATTTAACAAGCGCCCCGTCTTGAACGAGGCAGAGGAAAACATGGCCCGGCGCCTTTCGTCCACGCCGATAAGTCTGAAGAAGGACGACGCGTACGCCCAATACTTGGCGGAATTCTATAACGACGGTATATATAGCATTTACGTACGCCTTGGTGTCTTCTTTCTTGCGCCTTGACTGATCAACTTCTTTATCTTCCCTTTTTTGCAGGCACTGTGTTCACCAACATATCGGATCTTATCCGATCGAAGCTCCACCTTATCCCTCCGAAGGCGCCCCGGAAACGCGGTCGAGCGGGGAAGACCATCAAGATGCCCGCTGGGGCGCCCCCATCCGCGCCGAAGAGGCCAGTGCGGGTGAGGATCATCAACAACAACAGGCCTGCGCCTGAAGAGGGCGCAGGCATTCCTGCTGCGGAAGAGGTGCCCCAATCGTCGTACAACTCTCCTCTCCTTGTGGATGAGGAGGTGGGCGCCTCCCCTGCCCATCACAGTCGCAGCGCCTCCCGATCACCTGACAACCAGGGCGCTTCACGTTCGCCGCGCAGCCAAGGCGCCACTTCTCAAACACCTACCCACGTCTCACATTCCCAGGCGCCCGAAAAAAGGCCTGCCGAGCCCTTACTCTCCGCGGCGAAGAAAGCAAAGCTGGACCGCGTGATTGCCTCAGGCGTGCCGGCAAGCCTGGTTATGCCCAGTGTTGGGGAGCACACGGGAAGGGTCCTACCTCCATACCTGCGACCTCCATCCCGTCCCCTGGAAAAGGTTGCCGTGGGCGTCCCCGTTAGGGCGGCCAAGGACCCGGGCGCCTCGATGCAGATGATGCTATCTCATGCTGCGGTGATCGAGCGCCCTGATCACCTTAACTCCAACCGCCCCCTCCGTACCATGGCCAACCTCAACGTGCAGGTAAGGCGTTCGTTCCCCTTGCCTACCCCCTTGCTTGTTTCGATATCTCTTGCTGTGCCTAACCTAAGTATGCCTTGTATGTGTTAGATGATGATGCTGATCGAATCCACCGCGCGCGAGTTCGATCGCCTGGCCAAGGAGGGCTCGGCCTCGGAAAACGCCGCGGAGCGCCTACAGAACGAGCTGCAACGTGCCCGGGAGGCGCAAGAGACCCTGAGCAAAGAGCGGGACGAGGCGCAGAAGGAGGCCCAAGATTGGGCTGCCAAGCTATCCACCGGGCTCGAAGCTGAGCGTTCGAAGATCAAGGCCTCCGTCGAGGAGGCGTGCCAAAAGCGCTTCGACGCGCAAACTGCCACCGCCCGTGCTGAGGCGGCCGAAGTAGAGAGGGCGCTCCGGGAGGAGAAGGCGGCGCTTCAAGCTGATCGGGATAAGTACTACGCGGAGGCGCGTAGCTTTTCCGAGGAGCTGAAGAGGGCCACCAAGGCCAAGGAGCAGGGCCAGAAGGAGCTGAAGGCGGCCAATGCCGAGGTGGAACGCCTCAGGAAGGAGCTCGCTGATTTTCCCAAGTCAGCGGCCGGGAAGAGCCTCCAAGCGGACACCGTCATCGATACGGTGAAGGTCCTTCGCGACAAGTTCAGCAAGGACGTCCCGGATGTGGAGTTCGACCCAATGGCGATGATCATGCACATCCTCAAATTCCTCGACAGCGGCCGCAAGACCAGTGAGCTGGCGCCCATAGTGGGTTTGGACGTCCCCCCTCCGAATGTGGAGGAGGAAGACGCCGAGAGCGGTGAAGATGAGGAGGAGGAAGAAGGAGGCGCAGGAGCTGGAGAGAGGCGTTCTCCTAGCCAGCAGGGGACGCCCGAGGGTGCGGTGCACAGTGAGGAGGAGTGATAGGGCGCTTGTGCCCTTTTTCGTTCCTTGCACTAGTTTTATTCCCTTGTATTTTATTTCTTTCCTGTGTCCGAACTGGTGTCAAGTTGCTCGTCTTTTTAATGAATGCCTCGCCGAGGCGCCTATCTTATCCTTTTATTCGTCTGTCCGGAAGGCGCTTGCAAACTGTATTGCTCCACCGGAGCCAAGTGAGAATTGCAGACTAAACCCTTACGCCCCGTCACAGGGGATCGATCTGTCGGGCGCATAGTTTTGGGCGCTTCAAACAACCATTCGTGTGGGCGCATAAGTTAGGGGCGCTTTAATTAACCTGCTTCGCGGGCGCATGAATTAGGGCGCTTTACGTAGCCGACTTTGCCATGGGCTATTCTTTAAGGCGCGAAAGTAGGGCGCATTTCAGTAATCATAAGTACGATATTCTTAAGGCGCGAAAGTAGGGCGCTTTGCAGTAGACATATTACTATCCAAGGCGCAAAAGGAGGGCGCTTTACAATAATTTCCTTTGGTGTGTGGGGTGGCACACCTTGCAGTAATAATAACCCCCTTTCACAATTCCTCTAACTTACCCTCATTCTCGGGTCAAAATGTTGAGCCTTCCTCCTCTTGCTGTCGACGCCCTACTCAGAAGCGCCCCCAATTTCCTTCTCGTGGTACACCTTGAGGTTCTGCGCATTCCATGTCCGCTTGACAGCCTTGCCCCCCAGGCGTTCCAATTTAAACGTGGCTGGACCCACTACCTCCCGAACGCGGTACGGGCCTTTCCACTTGGGAGCCAACTTTCCTTCGGACGCGTTTGGGCGAAAGTCTCGCCGTAACACCAAGCCTCCAAGGCGTATCTGGTGAGGTTGCATCTTGCGGTTGTAGTACTTGGCCACCTGTTGCTTCATGGCCTCGAGCCTTACGGAGGCAATGTCCCTGCGTTCCTCCAGCATGTCCAGGTCATGTACACGCTCCTCCCCATTTGCCGATCCTTCAAATTCTGCGACTCGATATGTCGAAAACCGCATTTCGACTGGGAGGACAGCTTCACTGCCATAAGTCAACGCGAACGGAGTCTCCCCGGTTGCCACCTTGTGCGTGGTTCTATGCGCCCACAGCACTCCCGGGAGCTCCTCTACCCATCTCCCCTTAGCTTCTAGCAGTCGCGTGTGCAGCCCATGTAGGATGCTTTTGTTAGCCGCCTCGGCCTGCCCGTTGGCTTGGGGGTAGGCCACTGAGGAGAAGCGGAGTACGACCCCCTGTTCGTCGCAAAATTCGATGAACTGTCGACAATCGAACTGCTTGCCATGGTCGGCCACGATGGACTCGGGTAATCCAAACCGTGAGAAGATATTCCTGGTTGTGAACTTTCTGACTTGGGCCTGGGTGATGGTGGCCAATGGTTCAGCCTCCACCCACTTCGAGAAGTAGTCGACAGCCACGATGAGGTACTTCATCTGCCCGGGTGCCTTGGGGAAGGGCCCTAGCAGATCCATTCCCCATTGCGAGAACGGCCATGCGCCAACGTTGCCCCTCATGGGCGCCTGGGGGAGGTGTACGTCGTGAGAATGAATTTGGCATTGATGGCAGCTTTCCACGTGCTTCTTGGCGTCCTTCCTAATGGTGGGCCAATAATAACCTTGCCGCAACAACAATTTCTCGAGGCTTCTTGCGCCTGCATGCATGCCGCAAGCACCCTGATGAACCTCGGCTATCGCCTTTTCCCCCTCCGCCTCCGTGAGGCACCTTAGATACGCCCCTGAGTGCGAGCGTTTGTACATCTGCCCCTCCAAGATCGCACAGCGCGCCGCCTTTCTCCGAACTTGCCAAGCCTGCCTGGCGTCTTCCGGGACCATGCCATGGAGTAGGTACGCCCTGATAGGAGCCATCCACCCTTCTTCTTCACTGCCCTGCTCTCCGATCACCCCCACCATGGGCTCCCCTGTGGGGTGTTCTTTTGAGACGATCACGTGCCTTTCGGTCTCGAAGTCGGTGGCCGTTGCGAGCTTCGACAACGCGTCCGCGTGGGCATTCTCTTCCCTTGGGACATGCGTGAAGTCTACCTGCTCGAACCAGGAGCGCATCCCCTCAATCCTTTTAAGGTGTGCGCTCAACGCCTCCTCCTTGACTTCGAATATGCCATTCAGTTGGTTCACCACCAAAGCCGAGTCGGAACGCACCTGGATCCGCCGCGCCCCCAGCTCACGCGCCGTGTTCAGTCCCGCTATTACCGCCTCATATTCCGCCGCATTGTTGGTCTTTAGAGATGAGAATCGGAGCGCCACCTCATGCATAACACCCATGGGGTTGATGACTACTATTCCTGCTCCTGCTCCTACCCGACTAGCCGCCCCATCGACGTAGACCTGCCAACTTTCATTCACCCCTTCCTCCTTGCTCACCACACCCTCCGCCGCGAAATCGGCCAGTACCTGCGCCTTGACCGCCGGGCGGGGCGCATACTTGATGTCGTATTCGCTTAGTTGTACCGCCCATTTTACCATGCGCCCCGCGACATCTATAGATCCCAGCGTGCTCCTTAACGGCAAGTTGGTGAGCACCACCACAGTGTGCGCTTGGAAGTACGGGCGCAACTTCTCGGCCGCTGCGACTACAGCCAAGGCCGCCTTTTCTATTGGCGCGTAACGCGTCTCGGGACCCGTCATCACCCTGCTCACGTAATATACTGGCCGCTCGTCTCCATCAGCCGTGGCCCTTGATACGAGCACCGCGCTCACTGCCGTCCGCGAAACCGCGATATATAGGTACAGCACCTCTCCGTCTCGAGGCGCCGTCATCACCGTGGGAGAAACCAACAGGCTCTTCAACTCCTCAAAGGCGTCGTCACATTCCTCTGTCCATTTGAAACGCGCCGCCCTCTTCAACACCCTAAAGAAGGGCGCGCCCTTGTCGGCTGACCGTGGGATAAACCGTCCCAGAGCCGCCAGGCGCCCGTTCAGACTCTGCACTTCCCGTGGCGTCCTTGGAGGTTCGAGGCGCCTGATTGCCTCAACCTGCTTAGGGTTGGCTTCAATCCCCCTCTTGGTTATCATGAATCCCAGGAACTTGCCTGCCTCCGCGCCGAAGACGCATTTGAGGGGGTTCAGGCGAAGTGAGTGAGAACGCATGGTCTCGAAAGTTTCCCTTAGGTCTCTCAGGTGGTCCTCTCTCTTCTTACTCTTGACCACCAGGTCATCCACGTACGCCTCCACGTTCCTCCCGAGCTGCCTCTGAAAAACGGTGTTTACCATGCGTTGGTACGTCGCTCCCGCGTTCTTCAGCCCGAAGGACATGACCTTGTAGCGAAAGTTTCCGAATGATGTCATGAACGCCGTCTTCTCCCTGTCTTCTTCGCACATGAGGATTTGGTGGTACCCGGAAAACATGTCTAAAAAGCTCAGCGCCTCGTGGTAGGCGGTGGCGTCCACCAATTGGTCGATGCGTGGCATGGGATACGTGTCCGAGGGGCACACTCGGTTTAGACTCGTGTAGTCAACACACATCCTCCAGTCGCCCAGTGCCTTTGGGACCAGCACTACATTCGACAGCCAAGTGGTATACTTGGCCTCCTCCACGAACCCTGCGTCCAGCAATTTCCCCACTTCTCTTCGCAGCGCCTCCTCTTTTTCCTCCGAAAGCGGCCTCCTTTTCTGTTGCACAGGGCGCACGCCCTTCTCCACCGAGAGGCGGTGCACCGCCACCTCTGGGCTCACTCCAGGCATTTCACGGGCGCTCCACGCGAACAGATCCGCAAACTCCCTCAACAGCTCGACCAGCGACTCAACCGTCTCACCACTGGTATGGGCAGAGATGCGCACGCACCTCTCCGGACGACTCTCATCTAAAGGAACCTGTATTTCGGCGTCCGCAGCTTCCGCCCGCGGTAGGTCTTCTGGTCGCACGTCAATGTTGTATAACCGCATCCTTTTTATGTGACGCGCCTCCCTGGACGCCTCGCCCCTCGACACCCCCACTCCTTTCGGTGTGACAAACTTCAAGACCTGGTGGCACGTCGAGGCCACCCCGTTGAAGAGCGCCAGGAGCGGGCGCCCCAATATGGCGTTATAGTTGGATGGGCAATCCACTATGCCAAAGTCGACAGTATGCGTTACTCTGTGCTCCTCCTCCCCCAACGTCACGGGCAGGCTCACACGCCCCACGACCCGCGCTGGCACTCCCGAAAATCCGACCAAGACCGTATCGGCCGGGCGCACCATGCTAGGTGACAACTGCATCCTTTCGAAGGTTGACTGGAACAGCACGTCCATCGAGCTTCCCGTGTCCACCAGCATCCTCTTTACCTCACACCCAGCCACTACGCCCCTTATTTCCAACGCCTCCACGGACGGGACGCGGCACGCCTCCTCCGGGATTTCGTTGAACCGAATTTGCACCGCGGCTCGAGCACTTGCCGTGGCTGATTTGAGGCGCCTTCCCTCCTCCAATTTCTGCCTTAGGTCGACCGTCCCTGTAATGGCCTCAATGGTCAGCCTTACTCGGCCAGGGTTGGCCTCGGGTTCCACCTCAAATGGGGGGGGCGGCAACTCCCCGCCTTCCTCCGGCGCCTCACTCGGGGGGCGGTCCTCCCGACACTCCTGGCTGTCCTCGCGCGGTGGAGCCGCCTTCTCTTCCTGCGCCACAAAGGTGCGCTGCGCCTTCTCCTCCACTTTCCTTACAAACTCGTTCAGCATTCCCCTGTCCACGAGTCCTTGTATTTCTGACTTGAGCTGGTAGCAGTCGGCCGTGTGGTGCCCCCTCTCGCGGTGAAACTCGCAGTACCTATCCAAATTCTGCTCGTTCGGGCGCCCCCTCATGGGTCCCGGCCACCGGAGGTGGTACCCCTTGTCCCTTGCATACTGCAGGACATTCTTCAAAGAGTCGTTGAGCTCAGTGAAGTTCGAAGCACTCCGGGGCGGGAAGCGCGGCGGCTCTGGACGTCGGGCGCCTTGATTGTAGGTCTGGGCGCCTTGGTTATAAGTCTGATTCACGGGCGGGGCGTGCGGTTGTCGGTGATTTCGCGACGCTTCCTCCTCTCCGAGGCGCATCTCCCTTCGTTCCAACCTTCTCGCGGCCAGCGTCTCCTCGAGCATAATGACCTTCTGCACCCGTCGATCCAAGTCTTCTGTCGACACGACATCACGCTTCGAAAGGGCCCGACACAGCTCCTCGCTGTTAGTGCACTCATCCAAGCAGCACCCCAGGACCGGCGGCTTAACGTCCTTGACCGCCATCGCGACCGACATCCATCTTTCATAGAAGTCCCGCAGCGGCTCCCCCTTGCGCTGCCGAATCTTGAAAAGTGCGCTTACTGTGAGGCTCCTGCGCTTCCGGCTAGCGAACTTTGAGAGGAACATGGCCGCGAATTGCTCAAAGCTATCGATCCTTCCCTCCTCGATCTGGTGGTACCAATCCAGAACCACGCCCACAAAGGTCGACGGGAAAGCGCGGCACAGCGTAGCGTCCGAGCTATTGTACAGCTGCATTTTGGTGAAGTAGTTGTTCAGGTGATCCTCCGGATCCGACGTGCCGTCGTAGCTGGGAAGCGCCGGGATGACCGAGTTAGCTTGCTCCGCCAAGATGCTTCGTGCGAGTGGCTGCCTCACGCCCCACGGGCGCCCCATTCGCCTGGGCGCCCACCCGGCAGGCTCTTCCTGATCAGGCGCTCCAAGGCGCGCCCACTGTCCGACCTCCTCCGTGCGCCTCATTGCGCTTGACACCCCTTCTTCCTCCTCGTCTCTTTCCCTCTTTTTCCCGCTGATGGGAGGCGCGGCGTCCCCGCCTCTCTTGAGCGCCTCCACCTCCTTCCTCAACGCCTCTAGCGCCTGGGCTTGCTCCTCTATGATGCTGATCAAATGCTCCTTGGTCAGTGTGTCACCCTCAGACTGGCCCGTCTCCTGCGCCTCTCCACCGATTCCTTGCGCCTCATCGGACACCCGGGGCGCTCCTTCCGAGGGCGCCTCGTTGGGGCCGCGACCCCCTTCTCCCCCAGCTTCAGCCGCCTCTTCCATGAGCCCTTCCCTTTGCTTTCTCTCTCTCTTTTTTTTTCTTTTCTTTTCGGTTATATCCCCCTATCTGGCGCGCCAATTGTTTGTGCCACGTAACCTCCCTGTCAACGCGCTCCCCCTCCTGCACACAAAGACGCCCAGCGAACCCCCAACTGAGGGCTCGTTAGCACTCCGACGCCCAAGTCAGAACCACTTTCTAGAGAGAGAAGTTGTATATTAGTTTAGAGAGAAGTTGGAACCTGAGTAAATGAGCTTCACCCACTTCACTATTTATACCCGAGGGTGGGTCGACCAATCCCCTCCGAATCCGCCCTACGTCATCACCTCATTAAATGCACTGTACTTTGCTTCTCCAGGGCGCCCCGACATCCTGACACCAACCTACCGCGTCGAGGCCCCCGACCCCACACCTTGTCCCCTCCGTACGTTTCTGGCCGTTATCCTTCTTTGTCGCTATGCGCCCTTCTCCAGGCTTGGCCCCACCGCTCGGGCCTCAGCCCTTGGTCTCCCCTTTTTGGGCCTGGCCTCATCTTCGGCCCAAGATGGCCCCCTGGCTCTCTACTTGGGCCCTTCCTTCTCTGCTCCCCAACAGGACACAAACCTATCCATAAGACAAAAGTGAAAAGGTAAACGAAGTCATACTTGAAAGTATGAAGGTATCAAATGAGAAAGTGAGAGTCCTTAAACCTTGTGGAGTTAACCCAGTCCAAGAGTATAACTTATGAGTAAGTCTAGCATATATTGACGTTATGTCAGAGAGCTAGAATATTTATTGATGTTGATCCACTCTTCCCAAAGAGATGATTTTGACCATGTACATTGAACAACATTCTCCTAACCGGAAATGTTGTTTTCAACAACTATGGCGAAATAGTTGAAATGTGGGGGATAAAATGGGGAGAAGTGATGTGGAATTTCGCTTGGGTGATTCCAAAGTGAAGTGATGTGAATACTTAGGAGTTTTACGTAAATTCTAAGTTAAGTCATAGATGTCACTACATTTGAAGAGATACTTGTGAAAATCAAGTACTCTAAGGTTTATGAAGTAGAGAGACTTCAACACCGTTGGCATGTGTTAAGATTATTGCAAGGCAATAAAATCAAGGCAAACAGACATGATGTGTAGTGAATCGAAAAGAGACGAGTCTTTGATGAATTTTACACAAAGGAACTCACTAGGTGAACCAAAAGCCATAGTCCATTAATGTATAGGCATTTATGGTTAACGAGGAGCAGTATCTTGGAAAACGTCTAAGTTAAACTCTAAGACCGGTGAAGTTGAGTAGTTTGGCCCGCAAAGACTGGCGTTAATAAAAAAACGCATTTGTGCACAAAATAGTTATTGCAAGGGCTAGAAGTGCTATGTGAAAATCTCATCGTAGAAACATAACATTATTGATTGGTTAATTTCTAGCGAAGTTATCGGAGATGATCAGTTTAGATCAAGTGATAACAAACGTGGGGCCCATCTAGAAATTAATTTAAGCATCGAAGGAAATGGACTCGTGGCCTAGGACAAATCATCATGGCGGTAACTCTACCTAAGTAGGATTGGCAGACCCAACCTCTAGGTTCAAGGAGAAAACAAAGTTGTGAATGATGGTCTGACATTATCAAATTATTCAAAGTCCATTCTCATGATGAGACAATGTCCAACTATAAGGGTAAACCTAAATATGGAAGGTTTTTAATGGTTTCTAAGTTTGACACGTGGTGTGATCAAATAGTGTATTTTCGGAATACACGTTTAGAAATCACCTATGTGAGTGGGAAGTGGAGCCGCTTCAAGGAGAATAAAAGAAGGCCAGTTCTCTAAGCACTCATGAGACCAAGCGGTGTTCATGGCTAAAACGAACACAACAATGAGAACCAGTGAACGGATAAGATTTAGTTGTGTGACATATGTTGTCTTAGTATACAAGAAAACTTTGGTTCAAAGATATCATATATACCGATTGGTGAGTATATTCGATATATGTTCACTATAGAAGGTTCAAAGGGAAACCCACCTATCCAGATGCAACTAATTCTTAGTTGAGAGTCACACTATTTTTACATAGTTTTCAAAACTTGCATTCTCCATTCATGTGGCGGATTGTTGGGATTTTAGCGGTGTGAATGGAAATAAAAGGGGAAAGTTTCAAGAGAGTCTCTTGAAGTACCATGTTGGTAAGATGTGGGAAGGCATGACCTCGAATTCGATCGATTTGATGTAATATGTGGTTAATTGGTTAAATTGGTTTGTGTAACCAAATGGACCAAACCAAACAGAATTGAACCAAATCGAACCGAACCGATGTGGCGGTTGGAATAACCAAAACGGTCCAACTATCATAGGCCGAACCGATGCAATGGTTCATTATTTTAAAACGAAACAATGTATTGGTTGGGGTGTAACCACCCATACGAAGAGTTGCCTCCCTTCGTAAGCACCCCGTCATACTCTATAAATAGCACCTACCCCCCCCCCCCCTCTGGTTTTGAGAATAAGAAATATAGATTTTTCTGATACGAAAATTCTGCCAAAATCCAAAACTAGTTTTCTGCATTCTTTTCAAAGAGAAAATAGAGTCAAGTGTGGTTCTCGCCGGTTTGCTGCGTTCGATGGTTTCCGGGGTTTGAGGTACTGCTACGCCGGAAAAGGTACGTCCTTTCTATCCTGGGAGGAATCATTCCATAACCTTGGGTACTTGAGGGGAATAAGATTCTTTAAGGAGAGATAGTGAATTCTATCGGCTAGGACGCTTGCATGTGTCTTTGCATGTTTTCTTAATCTTATGTGTTTGCTTGTGTTGCAAGAAAATAGTATACGTGAACAATTTCCCCAACACTAATGGTAAGAAAACAATAAAAGTTGTATATTTATGTATTTCTCAAGAACTTGAGTCGTTAAGATAAACTGATTACCAATATAATACTAAAACCGCTTTACTGAGAAATCTCGTGTACGAACCCTAACAACATGAGTTTTGTCTCTTTATCCTCTTGGAAGCATATCATCCAATAATGTGCTGCATGCCAATCATGTTCCCACTACTTGACCCTGTAGACACCACATTTTGTCCGGAATAATTATTTTACTGAAATAATTTTTGTAACATCGAACTACGATTATATTGAAAAAAGGAAGCTGAAGATAGTTTGGTTGAGACTAGCAGTTGCAAGTCAATATGAACCAACAACTACCAAATTTGCTCCTAGTCGATTCTAGGGCATAAATTAGTTAATTAGTTAAGGTAGGATCGGTTTAAGTTAAGATTAGCAGTGGCAAATCTTAAATTATAAATTCTCAGTTGGATGAAAGAGTGACTATAGTGCAAATTTTGTCTCTCAAGAGTTTGGAATTGGATTTTGAAATGGGGCAAATTGAATAGTGGAATGAGCACTATTACCAAATATTCAAAGTTGATACATTGTACAACTTGGGTAATGACACAAAATTTGTGCCACGCAATTTGATTTGTACAAACACAATTACAAAGAGAGAAATATTTGTGCCTTGAGGCATGAATCTGGTCCACTAGCCCAGCTTTCTTAGTCAACCAAGCCCAGTTACCTGAAAAAATGAGAAGAGACCAATTAGTCCAATTCCAGATTTTTAAGCCCAAAATTGGCTGTCACTCGAGCCCAGTTCTAACCCAAAACCAGAGACCCAATCGGCCAGCAGATAAAGCAATTCGGGGCCAACTCGGCCTAAAGCCAACAGGCCCAACTCGGCCAGTTCGGTCCGAATACCAACCATAAACCAGCCTTATCCATCGGCCCAACTAGCACTGAATTGTGTGCCAACCCTCTGACCAGTCAGAAGCCAGAAGTCAGAACCGGCCAAGCAAGGTGGAGGTCACACGATCGGCCTCAAAACTCCACCAATCATAAAGAAGCACGCTAGTTTCAGCCACAGCAACGACAAGTGATCAAGCGACACGTGGCAGATACTTTTTCTATTAAATGAGCTCTCTCGGCTCTTGTTTAGGGGGGAACCAATTGGAGGGAATTCACAGAAATAGACAAACAGAAACAATTTTCTTCCTGTCCACTTTTCTTGGATACGAAGTTCAGTATAGAGATTGGCATTGAGGGGGATCGATGAAGGCAGACAGATAGAAGCCACAGCGATTAGACTACAGAAATCAGGTTGGTCTTACTTCCTTTTATTCTCTTTACCATCTCAATCAAGTGAAGCTTTCATAAACATCCATACATCGGCATAAGCTTTCTCAAATAATCCACTAAAAGTAGAGCGTATTTTAATGATCTTTGCTTGCTTATGGTATGTGCTTGATGGCTACAGATTTGTGAATGTGCACCACATATGTTTGTTGTCTTTATAGAACTCTCTCCATCTTATACATGAATAGAACACAACAAATTTGATTTGCCTACTATTTTCGATCTTACTTGTGTGAGCCAACTTATCCACATCTATTAAAGCATACATGTTATCAAATCTAATCTCTCAGTTCTCTCTAGTAAGGGTTGAATTGTTATTTGATTTAGTACCTTAGCTATGTAAACAAGTAAGAAGATCAAACCCATGGAGGTATTTTGAAATACCTCTTTTTGTTTAAGTTACTCTTTTTAGATCCTTTTAGATCTAAACTCGGATTCGGAAAAATACCAAACATATTAATCCTACTAAAACTTTAGACCACAAGGGTTGCTGGGTATTAATCTAGTTTTGTTTTTCAACCCAATCCAACAAAAGCCCCAACACTATTGCAAATTTAAGATTTAACCAACTATCACCTTTTAAAAATCAACCCGTTTTTATCAAAACCCAAATCCACATTCGAAGCTTCCCATCAATTCGATGGTCATGAGCAGTGGCTATGGCCCAAATTCGTATAGAAGCTTCCCATCAAGCTGATGGTCATGAGCAGTAGCTATGTCCAACAAAGCAATTAATGTTCAAGGCATCCCAATAAAACTATTCTTTTAGCTAAATAATTAAATCATAGGTTCTTAGCAGCCGATCGAGCAAAAAAGATCTAGATTTAGAGGGATATCACCTAGTTTCTTCAATCCTAGAGAATCTGCAAGAGAATAAAATAAGATCAGAACCAAAATACAAATCAAATAAATCACATAAACCTAAAAACAAAAATTAGAACCGAGCCTACCATCGATCTCCCCTCGGCCTGGTCGAAGCTGATGGTCTCCTTCATCCTCCTGTCGACCCCGTTGCTTCCTTCTCCTCCTCGTCCAAATCCGAAACCCAAAAACAAACAAAACTAAATCAAAAACCAAAACAAGTTAAATCCCGATCTTATTCATTAAATCGAATGAAAATGATCATGCATGTAGAAAAGAGCTTACCAGAGGGTAAGATCTCCTCGTCGTCGCCTCTATTCCGACTAGAAGGGGGTAGATCGAGATTATTAGAAGGTAAATCAAGAGTCCCTCCTCGGTTTTAGATCGATCTCCGAAAGAAAAACAAGAAAAGGGTTAGAATCTCGCTCAAAAACCCAGAAATAAAAAAACAAACTTGCACGCAATGATCTTACCTAGATCGAAGGTCTCCCGCTCGATTTTTTTTAGCAACCTTCGTCATATCGAGGGCCGAGAGAAGAGAGCGGCGGCGGTTTTGAGCGAGGCTAGGGTTTGTTTTCTCTGAACGAGAGAGAGAGAGAGAGAGAGAGAGAGAGAGAGAGAGAGACGAGGGACGAGAGGAGAGAGAGGCGGCGGTTTTGGATCGGGGTTAGGGTTTGTTGGTCTCTGGCCGAGAGAGAGTGAGAGAGTTTGAGCGGCGGCCGCTAGGTCAAATAGTATAGGGTCTGATTTTGTGTTGTAAGAGACTATATATACCTCAAGTTTCGAAATGACCAAAATGCCTCTAGGGTTTCCGTTTATTTACGCGTCCCTGCCACCGCGTTTTCGTGAAAGTACTAGGATGCCCTTCCCCCTTCTCTACATCAAAACGAGAAATAAAAAATTCCTCCACCAGCGCGTTTCGAACCCACGACCTAGGGGTCAATCGCGAGCCTGGTCTGACGTTTAGCCAGTTGGGCTACCGGCCCATGATGCATTAATGTAGTCATCCCATTTGAGTTTTATTTGTTTTAAAATCCTTAATACGAAATATGAAATGCGGATTAAGTTTGTCTCATTTCTTTTTCTAATACACCAAGATACACCCTAATAATTAAAATTCTAATAATAATCAATCTAAATTTTAACAATAAAATTCTATTACGAGAATTACGTTCAGTGGAACGTGGTAAAGCTACAATTAAATTATCAAATTCCTAACGAACTACGTGGACTTTGATCCCGTCTAACGGGTACGTAGGCAACCGATAAGGTTCGAGTCCAACTAACCAATTAACTTTATCTTTAAATTGTACGTCAGTGGACGTATAATTAAATCACAACTAATACGATAAAATCATTTAATGGTCTAGTGGGATCCCAAAAATACATATTTTCTAAAATGCACCCAACTCATAGAAACTTATCAGACTTAAGTAGTACCGATTTAGGGCGTTGTGGGGGTGTTGCTTAACTTCCCCACACGTAACCGTACTCCCGAACCCAGAACTTTATTTTCGCAGACCATATCTCGGTTCTGACCCTAAGGTCGGAGCCGATTCGAAGAGTGTTCGATCCACTCCAAGTAAGATCGATGGCGACTCCCAAAATGCCGACGCGACGACATTCGGACCCCCGGAGGGACGGTTGCGACAGTTGGCGACTCCGCTGGGGACCTCGAGAGTCGAGCTACACAATTAAGTTCGGTAAGTTTTCTATTTTCCTATTACGTGTTGGGTGTTTACTTTCTTATTTGCGCAATTATATTTTCGCAATTAAATTCTGCATTCATGCATGAAAGCTCTATACCCGAGCTATCCTATTAGAAACGGAAAAGGAGTACCGTGACTTTCACAGTAGTGGAAACCACGCAAAACTTTCCAACCAAGTTGAACTCAGATCCGAGGTTGATCTTGAGGTATCCAGCCAGTTCGTAAGGGCTATGGCAGGATACAACTTGGGAGCCAAATCCCTAGGAATTCCTCTGCCAGCATATAGTAAGCATAGAGGCCTTCCTAAACCGTCCAAAATAATCCCGAAACAACCCTAAAACCACGTCATTATGCCCTCCGAAAGCCCTAGGTTTTCCCAAATAGGGTTATGTTTTTATTATCTATATGTATGTTTTCTACTAACGTGATAACATGTGGTTGTTCTCCCAATCGCAATATATTTATTTATGAGAACAATGTGAATTTTCTTTTCTTCTTTGAAAAAAAAATCATAAGCATCATTCTCTCCTTGTTTTTTGCTTATGCATTCAAAATAAATCATGAAAACATTTTTAAAGTGCACATGCATCCATTGAATCATCAGTGCATCTATGCATCACACATACACCATCATTAAAAAAAAGGGAAATAATTTGACAATATTGAGACAGTCCAGATTTCCTCAAAATTGCTCTTCCTCAAGGAAAATTCAAATCCTTAAACGTCGGCAGGATCCAAAGTTATGCTCATTTCGGAGTCATTATAGAGGGAATTATACTTCATCAAAAGAAGGTTAGTGACACTTGAAGAATGAAAGGACATGTGAGCATTTTCCGTAAGGCTTCATAAAAAAAATTTGAAGAAAACTTACGACTCACTGCTGGAGAGCAACCACAACTTGTAGCCCAATCAAGAAAATCGTTAGGCAAGTCACAAGTTAAACCTCAATGCATGGATGATGTTGATTATCATCAACCAATCGAGACATTGTACCTTGTTAAAAGTCGTATTACTTTTGCTTCCATCGTCGTGAATAAAAGATCTCAATTTTCGACCTCTTTGGAGCATTGTGTGAATAGTATCAATCTTGAATTAAGAGTTCGCATCAATTTTTTTTTTTTTTTTTTTTTCAAAATAACGAATGCCACTTCGGATTCATTTCTTTTAAAACGGATTTATCTTCTACGAACATGAAAGCCATCAAAATCCAATTTTATTTTCAAGCTAAGCCATGAGATTGTCATGCTAAGAAAATGTGAACACCCCACTGGTGTCGAGCGATTATAAACACAATACTACTATCAATATTTTGAGCACCCACTGGTGTTATGAGTGTACGTGTTTTGCTAAAATCGAGAGGTAAACACCCTACTGGTGTCCATGAATTATGTGAGCTAATAGTCAAAGGGTGTAATGAGTATACGACATCATGCTACTTGTAGAATCTTGTCACCACTATAGTCGACTTTCGCCAACAAATTGAGGCTCAGTTTACGTGAAGTCAAATAGCCAAACCCCGATGCACAGGGAGCCAAACATTTCTATAATAGCAAGAAAACCCTCTCAGAGTCTCACGAGTGAAGCACTCCTCTATACAAACAAGCACATTGCGTCAGAATCCTCGCTTGTACGGAAAAAAGAATAGTCTATTCAACATAGCCAACGAAAAGAGGCACCCACATTATCAATCATAAAGACAAACTCTCCACTTTTCGATACTACTCCTACCAAAGACAAATGTTAGATCAAGGAAGAAAGAAGCATAGATGGGGGCATGACAAAGTCAAGTAAGTCCCACACGCAAAAAAAAAAAAAAAAAGACAAAAGACAAAAGAAAAACAAACTAAATATCGTGGGACTTACAATCTGGGTGCCCCCGGTTTAGCATTTGAAGTACCAACTATCCGTACCAAGCCAAGATCTTTGCCGATCAACCTCAAGATACGACAATGAGGACCTTCAAGCAAGAAACTTCCACGATAAGAAAATCATCATAGCCAAAACCACATCATTCAAGGTACTCATCATTTTGAGAGGAAGCCAGATGCTGAAAATCCACGACGCTCAACATTTAGAGGCCGAACAAGTATCTCGACAAGTCCTAAGCCAGATTGCACTCACTAATGAAAAATACTGGGGGGCAAACCCAGTTGAAGGTACATTCCCAGCAAAATTCACCAATATTTTCGAACAAGACTTTGTCGGCCAAAAGATCCAGATAATAAGTCAATCCCATACTTTGGGGGCAAAGCCAAAATCCCTCTACAAGAAGCTTTATACAGATATTGTCGATAAATTATACTTCAAGAACAAGGAGGCTCGTATCCTCAAAGTCATGTCGAACAAAATCCCTTTTCATTGGAAGTTGAAGACCGTCTACGACAACGCCATGCGGAAGTCTCCTAAATCAATTACATCAAGGTATCCCATATCGAATAAATCTTCACAAGGAACACTGTTGGCCATCAACATAAAAGGCGACGTCTCAAGGTGACCAGAATCTTAATGATAGCTGAAGTGTCGTACACTCAAATCACCTATAGGATTGAGTGATGAGAGAAATACAAAGCGGGAATGAAAGCGAGCAAAATCAAAAGCAAGAGTGAGAGCGAGGGCTTACTGATATTCTCATGGCTTGGCTTACACTTCTCTTATTAAAAAGAAAACCAAATTTGGCAACATGACAACTACCACACAAAAACGGTTTTCTCCAGTTTGCACACACTTCTCGAAACCAAAGTCTTGACATGGCTTTCAATTTTAATTCTCTAATAAGCGTTTTTCAAACATTTTTGCTTTCGTCTTAAGTCAAGATTGATATAGTCACTCTTTGTTCCGGAGAATAGAAAGTGAGTAACGGATCTTCAGGAGCAAAAATGGCGCAGCATGGAAGAAGGGGAAGTCTGAATACCCAAGAATCGAAAATCAACTTTTCACTCATGAGTTGATGGAGAAATCTCAAGGAGTTAGAGAGCATCCAATCTCATTAAACCAACCAGCAAACCTACTATCCTTCAACTTCATGGCCCGAAGGAGGAGGAACCAACATACCGCACATATCGAGAAATATACAACTCTAAAACATGTGGGCCCAATCCTAACCGACGGGAAGGCTGAAGCAGTACACATGCTCAGCTCACCTCACAAAGTATATCTTCGCCCAACTACTACCAAGAAGATATATCTCAAGACAACAAGTTCAAAGTCGCTTCAGCATAAGCATGAACTATGGATCGAGTTGATCAAAAGGGATTGACAATCTTGGAAGATGAGCAATTTAAAGGAGTCCCAGACCAAAAAAAATAATAAATAAAAATTGCATAGAGATTATCAAATGCATCACATCCTTTTTTGCACTCAAACATTCACGAATTCATCAGCATAATTCGTCACGCAATCAATTTCGAAAATCATTTTGATACTCCTTAAAGAACATCATCATATGTTAAAATGAATCATGCATTAATTGCCAACAATCTCCAAAACAACTCATACATCTAGTTGGATTTTCAATGTCTGTTAAAAGATATCATTGCAAGTTAAAACACTGCATTCGCGTGAATTCTTCAAGTCTCACGTTTAGTCTTCAAATGCATTTATGACGAGTCATAACATCGGTTTAGGTTTGTCCTAAACGAATACAATGAACACACGATATCGGTGTTGGCGAAGAATCACAAGTCTTCCAATAAAGTTGTCCCGTCGACTATCACGGACATTACGAAAACTACCTAGTCAATTTGTTTCGTCGACTATCACGAGCAAATTAGACCATCTTTTTAACTTGTTCCATCGACTATCACGGGCAAGTAAAATTACCTAGTTAATTTGTTTCGTCGACTACCACGAGCAAATTAGACCATCTTTTTAAATTTGTTCCGTCGACTATCATGGACAATTCAAAAATTACCTAGTCAATTTGTTTCGTCGACTATCACGAACAAATTGGATCCCCTGCTAAACTTGTTCCGTCGACTATCACGGGCAAACTAGAGATCCTAGACAATTTGTTTCGTCGACTACCACGAGCAAATTAGACCATCTTTTTAAATTTGTTCCGTCGACTATCACGGACAATTCAAAAATTACCTAGTCAATTTGTTTCGTCGACTATCACGAACAAATTGGATCCCCTGCTAAGTTTGTTCCGTCGACTATCACGGGCAAACTAGAGATCCTAGACAATTTGTTTCGTCGACTATCACGAGCAAATTAGACCATCTTCTTAACTTGTTCCGTCGACTATCACGAGCAACTAAAACTTACCTAGTCAATTTGCTTCGTCGACTATCACGAGCAAATTAAAACCCTCATGCTAAACTTGTTTCGTCGATTATCACGGGCAATTTAGAAAACCTAGTCAATTTGCTTCGTCGACTATCACAAGCAAATTAAAACCCTCATGCTAAACTTGTTTCGTCGATTATCACGGACAATTTAGAGAACCTAGTCAATTTTCTTCGTCGACTATCATGAGCGAATTACACCCTCTGCTAAACATGTTCCGTCGACTATCACGGGCAGTTTAGATAACCAAGTAAATTTGCTTCGTCGGCTTTCACGAGCAAATGAGATCCCTCCTTCTAAAACTTGTTCCGTCGACTATCACGGACAATGTAGAAAACCTAACCCCACTCCGCATACCGCGAGGGGGCAACCAAATTCCCGAGTCTGCTTACAGCAACCGAAAAAAAAAAAAATTTCTTTCCTCTGCATACCGCAAGGGGGCAACCAAATTCCAAAGTCTTCCCTACAGCTACGGGAACAAGTCAACAACGCAGTGGAGCTGAAGAGCGCCCCAACCAATCAATACCTCACAGGAGCTGGCGAGCCCCTCTACCAATCAACAATGCATGGGAGCTGAGGAGCACCCCTACCAATCAATACCTCACAGGAGCTGGCGAGCCCCTCTACCAATCAACAACGCACGGGAGCTGAGGAGCGCCCCTACCATTCAATACCTCACAGGAGCTGGCGAGCCCCTCTACCAATCAACAACGCACGGGAGCTGAGGAGCGCCCCTACCATTCAATACCTCATAGGAGCTGGCGAGCCCCTCTACCAATCAACAACGCACGGGAGCGTCATGATCTGCATTCATGATGCAAATAACTACAAGCCGTACTAACAACACTCAAGTATCACTCTCAGGATATATGACAAAAAACGACGAGTTTACAAAATGTGGTGTCTTTATAAGAACTTTGTATAACTCTTTATACAAAGAGATATACAAAGGGGGGCAACTGTAGACACCACATTTTGTCCGGAATAATTATTTTACTGAAATAATTTTTGTAACATCGAACTACGATTATATTGAAAAAAGGAAGCTGAAGATAGTTTGGTTGAGACTAGCAGTTGCAAGTCAATATGAACCAACAACTACCAAATTTGCTCCTAGTCGATTCTAGGGCATAAATTAGTTAATTAGTTAAGGTAGGATCGGTTTAAGTTAAGATTAGCAGTGGCAAATCTTAAATTATAAATTCTCAGTTGGATGAAAGAGTGACTATAGTGCAAATTTTGTCTCTCAAGAGTTTGGAATTGGATTTTGAAATGGGGCAAATTGAATAGTGGAATGAGCACTATTACCAAATATTCAAAGTTGATACATTGTACAACTTGGGTAATGACACAAAATTTGTGCCACGCAATTTGATTTGTACAAACACAATTACAAAGAGAGAAATATTTGTGCCTTGAGGCATGAATCTGGTCCACTAGCCCAGCTTTCTTAGTCAACCAAGCCCAGTTACCTGAAAAAATGAGAAGAGACCAATTAGTCCAATTCCAGATTTTTAAGCCCAAAATTGGCTGTCACTCGAGCCCAGTTCTAACCCAAAACCAGAGACCCAATCGGCCAGCAGATAAAGCAATTCGGGGCCAACTCGGCCTAAAGCCAACAGGCCCAACTCGGCCAGTTCGGTCCGAATACCAACCATAAACCAGCCTTATCCATCGGCCCAACTAGCACTGAATTGTGTGCCAACCCTCTGACCAGTCAGAAGCCAGAAGTCAGAACCGGCCAAGCAAGGTGGAGGTCACACGATCGGCCTCAAAACTCCACCAATCATAAAGAAGCACGCTAGTTTCAGCCACAGCAACGACAAGTGATCAAGCGACACGTGGCAGATACTTTTTCTATTAAATGAGCTCTCTCGGCTCTTGTTTAGGGGGGAACCAATTGGAGGGAATTCACAGAAATAGACAAACAGAAACAATTTTCTTCCTGTCCACTTTTCTTGGATACGAAGTTCAGTATAGAGATTGGCATTGAGGGGGATCGATGAAGGCAGACAGATAGAAGCCACAGCGATTAGACTACAGAAATCAGGTTGGTCTTACTTCCTTTTATTCTCTTTACCATCTCAATCAAGTGAAGCTTTCATAAACATCCATACATCGGCATAAGCTTTCTCAAATAATCCACTAAAAGTAGAGCGTATTTTAATGATCTTTGCTTGCTTATGGTATGTGCTTGATGGCTACAGATTTGTGAATGTGCACCACATATGTTTGTTGTCTTTATAGAACTCTCTCCATCTTATACATGAATAGAACACAACAAATTTGATTTGCCTACTATTTTCGATCTTACTTGTGTGAGCCAACTTATCCACATCTATTAAAGCATACATGTTATCAAATCTAATCTCTCAGTTCTCTCTAGTAAGGGTTGAATTGTTATTTGATTTAGTACCTTAGCTATGTAAACAAGTAAGAAGATCAAACCCATGGAGGTATTTTGAAATACCTCTTTTTGTTTAAGTTACTCTTTTTAGATCCTTTTAGATCTAAACTCGGATTCGGAAAAATACCAAACATATTAATCCTACTAAAACTTTAGACCACAAGGGTTGCTGGGTATTAATCTAGTTTTGTTTTTCAACCCAATCCAACAAAAGCCCCAACACTATTGCAAATTTAAGATTTAACCAACTATCACCTTTTAAAAATCAACCCGTTTTTATCAAAACCCAAATCCACATTCGAAGCTTCCCATCAATTCGATGGTCATGAGCAGTGGCTATGGCCCAAATTCGTATAGAAGCTTCCCATCAAGCTGATGGTCATGAGCAGTAGCTATGTCCAACAAAGCAATTAATGTTCAAGGCATCCCAATAAAACTATTCTTTTAGCTAAATAATTAAATCATAGGTTCTTAGCAGCCGATCGAGCAAAAAAGATCTAGATTTAGAGGGATATCACCTAGTTTCTTCAATCCTAGAGAATCTGCAAGAGAATAAAATAAGATCAGAACCAAAATACAAATCAAATAAATCACATAAACCTAAAAACAAAAATTAGAACCGAGCCTACCATCGATCTCCCCTCGGCCTGGTCGAAGCTGATGGTCTCCTTCATCCTCCTGTCGACCCCGTTGCTTCCTTCTCCTCCTCGTCCAAATCCGAAACCCAAAAACAAACAAAACTAAATCAAAAACCAAAACAAGTTAAATCCCGATCTTATTCATTAAATCGAATGAAAATGATCATGCATGTAGAAAAGAGCTTACCAGAGGGTAAGATCTCCTCGTCGTCGCCTCTATTCCGACTAGAAGGGGGTAGATCGAGATTATTAGAAGGTAAATCAAGAGTCCCTCCTCGGTTTTAGATCGATCTCCGAAAGAAAAACAAGAAAAGGGTTAGAATCTCGCTCAAAAACCCAGAAATAAAAAAACAAACTTGCACGCAATGATCTTACCTAGATCGAAGGTCTCCCGCTCGATTTTTTTTAGCAACCTTCGTCATATCGAGGGCCGAGAGAAGAGAGCGGCGGCGGTTTTGAGCGAGGCTAGGGTTTGTTTTCTCTGAACGAGAGAGAGAGAGAGAGAGAGAGAGAGAGAGAGAGAGACGAGGGACGAGAGGAGAGAGAGGCGGCGGTTTTGGATCGGGGTTAGGGTTTGTTGGTCTCTGGCCGAGAGAGAGTGAGAGAGTTTGAGCGGCGGCCGCTAGGTCAAATAGTATAGGGTCTGATTTTGTGTTGTAAGAGACTATATATACCTCAAGTTTCGAAATGACCAAAATGCCTCTAGGGTTTCCGTTTATTTACGCGTCCCTGCCACCGCGTTTTCGTGAAAGTACTAGGATGCCCTTCCCCCTTCTCTACATCAAAACGAGAAATAAAAAATTCCTCCACCAGCGCGTTTCGAACCCACGACCTAGGGGTCAATCGCGAGCCTGGTCTGACGTTTAGCCAGTTGGGCTACCGGCCCATGATGCATTAATGTAGTCATCCCATTTGAGTTTTATTTGTTTTAAAATCCTTAATACGAAATATGAAATGCGGATTAAGTTTGTCTCATTTCTTTTTCTAATACACCAAGATACACCCTAATAATTAAAATTCTAATAATAATCAATCTAAATTTTAACAATAAAATTCTATTACGAGAATTACGTTCAGTGGAACGTGGTAAAGCTACAATTAAATTATCAAATTCCTAACGAACTACGTGGACTTTGATCCCGTCTAACGGGTACGTAGGCAACCGATAAGGTTCGAGTCCAACTAACCAATTAACTTTATCTTTAAATTGTACGTCAGTGGACGTATAATTAAATCACAACTAATACGATAAAATCATTTAATGGTCTAGTGGGATCCCAAAAATACATATTTTCTAAAATGCACCCAACTCATAGAAACTTATCAGACTTAAGTAGTACCGATTTAGGGCGTTGTGGGGGTGTTGCTTAACTTCCCCACACGTAACCGTACTCCCGAACCCAGAACTTTATTTTCGCAGACCATATCTCGGTTCTGACCCTAAGGTCGGAGCCGATTCGAAGAGTGTTCGATCCACTCCAAGTAAGATCGATGGCGACTCCCAAAATGCCGACGCGACGACATTCGGACCCCCGGAGGGACGGTTGCGACAGACCCTTTTGATAGTTGCATTGCACAATGCACATTCTGGAGGGCATATGAGACCCACTCCAAGGGAAGCACATTCCTAATTAGGGGTGGGCATTGGTGCGGTCCAAACCGCTCCGCCCGCTCCAAATCGCTTACGCGGTCAATCCAAACCGCACCATTAAGATTGCGGTTTAATTTGCGGTCTAATCCTAAGCGGTTTGCGGTTTTGTGGTACGGGTCGACCGAAACTGCGCGGTTGCGGTTCAAAACCGCAAACCACTAAATCCCTACCCAGCTCAGCGAGGGATTCACTTCCTATTATACAGGCAAACCGCAAACCACTAAATCCCTTGCGGCGGCGCCATTGACTACCTACCCGACGATTCCTCCCTCTCGAATTCCTCCATCCCGACGATTCCTCCATCCCGACTACCTACCCGACGACGTCGATCTATCCGTGCCTCTCGACGACGTCGCGCACCATTAAGAGGCGATAGCTCCAGCGTCGACGCCGACGATTCCTCCATCCCGACTCCCGATCTGTTCTTGCGAGGGTACTCCCGACATCCCGACTCCAGCGCCGACGATTCCTCTGGTACTCTCTTTCTCCCTCCTCTTTTCCTTAATAGGTCTCACACTCTCACTGACGGACCCGCCGAACCCTTTGCCCCTTCGTGGGTTTCCTACTAGGCTTCGTGGGTTTCCATCTATGGAGGCCATTTTCATTCAAACAGAGAGATGGTCTCCCATTCAAAACCGACATTAAATAAATCTTGAATGAGTCAGGTTCAGGATTCATGGTGGGATCTGCTCTGCTCTGCTTCATGGACTTAAATGGTTGATACTGTACACTCTGCATTCATGGCTGCTTGATGACATGATTAATCCACGTATATTATCTCCAGGGTACTTAGTTCTGATTAGAGTCGTAAAACATCAAAAACCAGTTAAACCCAGATGATAATCTGCAGAGCTATTTCCTTCATTAGTACTCTGATGCAGTATTGGTACTTCCAGCAACTTGTTAATGCAGAAAATATGTTATTAGATGCATTTGGGAACCTGGAGGTTTCAAATTTTGGTTTAAGTGCACTGTCACAGCGAGGGTAATTAAAAGATCCATGTTTCTAACTGTTTTCTTTCAAATTCGATATCAAGCAGTTGGGAAAAAGAAGATATTATCTGCAAAATGAAATCAAAAAGCTCGCAGGGAAAACGAGCTCAAGCATCGGTATATAGTGAGGTGAGTTTCTTGACTATGGTTACATTCTTAAGCGGGATTTGATGTGTGTGTGTGTGTTTACTTATGTGGTCCGTTGCCACCTGGTTTGCTTGCTTTGGTTTGCTTGCTTTGTTAGCTGTCCTGGTTTATGCTGGTTTTGTGAATTGACTAGTTGCAGTAGCAGCTTGGATGACCTGCCAAAGAGAAAACATTGATCACATCATAATGATACGCTTAACACGAATCACTTATTATTATGTGTCTGTATTGTGGTAACGTTCTTGTGAGGAAACTTAATTACATAGGTCTGTTGGTTTTGGCAGTCTTGGTAAAGTGTGATGAAGTCTCCTGATTGCAGTCCATGTGCATTAACAAAGCCCCCTGGTCATATAAGGCAATTGATTTTGAAGGTCAGGATATTATCAATCAGTTACCAATTGGAGCATAGGCAAAGAGGGTATGGTGGTTTAATTTGTTGACCTGTCTTCTCCAAGACATAAATTCTGTTGTTGTTGTTAGGCCAATACCTGAAGTAGACAATTAATAATACAGATGAGCTCTGTCATACAATTAATAATACACGTTCTTGCTGTGAAAGTGGAACTGTGGGCTGCTCTGTGAACTCTACCCAACACCAGTACTACAGCTACTTTTGGCTTTTAAAATTGGTGCTGCTATTCTATGATAATAAGAGGAAGCCTTCACTTTTCTTCAATCCTTTTCAAGAGATGATGCATCGATGATGCAGAGAAAACCCCAACTACAACCCACATCGATCTTTGTGCTTTCTACACTTCAAATTTTAAGTTTGAATGTCTTTGGATCACTCGAATTACTAAAATAAATTGATTTGAGTCATGATGATAATTAAGTCTTATAAATTGTGTTAAGGTTTCATGTAAATGACATGCCAAGAGAGGACAATAGAGGGTAAGAAATTATCGATTGATCGAATATAATTTTGTATTGACCTAACATACTTCTATATTTTGATAGCATCCTGTTTTGCTCGCTAGTCTTATATCAACTTGACTAACTAATTGTTTCTAGTATTAGTATACAATGTCGTTTCCCTCAACAAATAGAGATTATTGTGTTTGAGCTCTGTCATATATTAATCTGAAGTAGCAGCCAGCGACAGAGGATGAGCTGCTGTTGTATATTAATCTGACTTCTTTCCTCTTTGTTTAATGGTAAAGTGGGGGGAGGTGTAGAAGGTGGATTAGGGAAGTGCGGTTAGGTAGAGTTGTATGATTGGTTTGGGTTTTGGTGTTGGGAGTGGGAGTGGGTTTCATTATTTGGATGGTTGTCTTTGAAATCAATTCATATGCACGCTCTGTTTGTTTTCAATACTTGCTACTAAGAGTTTTGTGACTACAAATGTTGATGATATTTGTTGTTTCATTATTAGGTTGAATATGATGATGTTGCAATGGAGTCTTTAAGTGGGGAAGATATGGAAGTCGAAGTGGATGCAAGTACAAGTAGTGTGGGTGCTGCTGATATTGGTTCAACTGCAACTCAAATTAAGTCACCGAAGGCAAAAGGCAGGAAGCTTACATCAAAAGTATGGGTTCAATTCAAGAGGCATGTGACAAAGGAAAGATTCAAGGCATCATGTATCAAATGCGGGAAGACTTATGAATCTAAATCGCGTAGAAATGGAACAAGTGCGCTTCTCAGACATATGGAAAAACCATGCGGTGATAAAAAAGGTACTGCTCAACAACTGTTGAATACAATTAGAGTTGGATTAGGAGAGAGTGATGAAGTAGTGTTAGGGAGCTGGAAGTTTGACCAAGCCGCTATAAGGAAAGGATTGGCTTATATGATTATTGTGGATGAATTACCTTTTAGGTTTGTTGAATACTTGGGTTTCAAGTATTTTATGTCACTTACTTGTCCTAGATTCTGCATACCTTCTAGAAGGACTGTGACTAGGGATTGTTGGGAATTTTATCTTGAGTTGAAGCAAAAGTTAAAGAATGTCTTTAGCAACTGTGAAGGTAGAGTTTGCTTGACTACAGATTCATGGACTTCCAACAAGCAATTGAATTTCATGTGTGTGACAGCCCATTTTATTGACAGAAACTGGATATTAAGAAAAAGGATAATTGGTTTTCGCCAAATATTCAGTCATAAGGGGGTGGATATTGCAAGTGCAGTTATGTCTTGTTTGGATGAATGGGGGATAGATAAGATTTTCACAATCACGGTTGACAATGCTAGCTCGAATGACACTGCAATAGAAGAATTGAAAAGTATTTTTGATGATAGAAAGATTAGCATGTGTGATGGCAAATTTCTTCACGTCAGATGTGTTGCCCATATAATGAACCTTGTTGTGATGGATGGATTGTCTGAGATATCTGTCTCTATCAAGAGAATCAGGGAGGCTGTGAGATTTATTAGGCAATCACCTGCTAGAATTCAAAAATTCAATAATTTTGTTGCTCTTGATAATACAAGCAAAAGTGGCTTGTGTCTTGATGTTCCAACGAGGTGGAACTCGACCTTTTTTATGTTGCAATCTGCTGTGAAGTATGAGCATGCTTTTGATCTTTATCGATTGTCAGATAAGCAGTTTAAAAATGATCTTGAAGCTAAGAGTGGAGTACCTGATATACATGATTGGGAGAGTGCTAGAAGAATGATGAAATTCTTGGAGCAGTTTTATCACTTTACTTAAAAGTTTCTGGTTCACAATACATAACCTCCAACTTGTTTCTTCCTGAAGTTGGGAATTTGTACAATATGTTGAAGAGTTGGATGGTTGTAAACAATGAGGATTACCAATTAAGCTTCATGGCAACGAAGATGAAACAGAAATATGAGAAGTATTGGGGAGATGTTGACAAGATGAACAAGTTGTTTTACATAGCTGCCGTTTTAGATCCACGGCGAAAGTTGCGCTTTATTGGTTTCGCTCTCAAGTGGATGTATGATGATGAGAAATCGGCTAGTGATTTGACAAGTGATGTTGAGGACGCTACTTATGAGTTGTATGCTCATTATGAGAATCAAGTAGGTGAAGCTTCATCCTCCTCTCAAACAGAACTAGATGAAGATGGTGGAAACGTGGATCTAATTGTGGAGTATATGAAGCAATTGCAAAAATAAAGAGGTGTAGTCAACAAAACTGAGTTGGATAGGTATTTGAACGAGGAAGTCGAAAGATCAATGGATCCCAAATTTGATGTGCTAGGCTGGTGGAAAGTAAACAGCCACAGGTTTCCAACTTTGTCTCGGATGGCAAGGGATGTATTGGCTATCCCTATTTCTACAGTTTCGTCTGAAGCGGCTTTTAGCACTGGAGGGAGAGTACTGAATGATTTTAGGAGTTCTTTGACTCCTAAGATTGTGGAGGCCCTTATTTGTACTCAGGATTGGCTCCGCGCAGACTCTAGTCCATGTGTAGTTGAAGAAGATTCAGAGGAGATCGACAATATTGATGAAGGTAAGCTTTCTTAGAATAAAAATGCTATTAGTTTTGTTTAATGCTCAAGTTGATGGTGACATTTTATGAATTTCAGAGTTGAGCATGGTGTTGAAGGCTATTAACATCTCTGATGTTCCACTTCCTTTTACCAATACCCCTCGTACGAGTCCTATTATACAGGCAAACGCAAACACGTCAGGTAATTGATCTAATAATCTTATTCATTCTCTTTTTTGTGGGTTGTTTTGCTAAGAAGAAGCACAGCTACTTAGTTAAAGTTCTTTTGACTATGTTGATGAGCCAGACTATGTTGATAAGCCTTCATATTATTAACAGTTAGTTATACAATGCATATATATATTATTAACAGGTCTTGTATGCTTACATCTTCTTCCAATTCTCAGAGATCCATCAACATTAGCTGCTGCTATCTGGAAGCGAGGCTTGGAGGGGAACACGAAAACAGTAGATGCAGCGACCGAGGGCTGAAATGCAGCTGAGTATCTAACTGAATTCACAGTGACCCAAAGCAGTTGTCGTCTTCCTGAAGTTATGGTTTTTAATTATAGTTTGTAGTTTTGCTGGAGGATTCGGCCTTGTTTTAGCTACCATTTAGAGCTCAAGTTTATGGTGTTGGAACTTTGGAATGGTAATGGACCTGTTATCAGATCTACTTTAGTGGGTCTGCAAAAAAAAAATTATGCTCTGTTTTTGGAATGCTCTGTTTTCTGTTTTGAGAATAAGATGGACCCAAAGCAGTTGTCGTCTGTGTTCTGCAGCCTTATGCTTGAAGTTAGAGGATTTATACAGGCTTTAATTAGTGTAATTTGAGAACCAAGTGTCTTCATGCCAGTTACTTTTTATGAGATTGTACCAGTTCATATTTTTCCATTCCTCTATTTGTAGTGTACTTTCCATCAATATGTTTCTAGAATCTGCCCTTGTTTGTCTACGACGGTTGCAATAACGGCGACCCAATTCTCAATTTCCCCAACACGAACAGCAACACCACCGCCAGCAACAGCATCAACGCCGCCGCTGCAGCCGCCCGGAATATGCTGTACGTCAAGGTCATGACCGACGACCAGCTCCAAACCCTCCACAAGCAGATCGCCGTCTACGCCACCATCTGCGAGCAGCTCGTCGATATGCACAAAACCCTCTCCGCCCATCAAGATCTCGCCGCAGGTCGCCTCCCCCTTCTTTACTCTTTTTCTAGTAGCTTTGCAGAATGTGAGAATTTGAATTGATGTTCCAATGTTATAGCTCTTTTCCTCTGCTGAAAAGTTTTGGTTTCTTTTGGAGGCAGGAGGGAGGCTGGGGAGCTTGTACTGCGACCCATTAATGGGCGGAGTGGGAGGCCACAAGATGAGCGCCCGCCAGCGCTGGACGCCAACGCCGATTGAAAACTTCCCCCGCGTAGATCCAAGTCACCGGCCCAACTCCAAAAGTGAACGACGACATGATCCCGGCTCTGTTTTTGGAATGCTCTGTTTTCTGTTTTCTATTTGTTTCATTATGAATTGCGGTCAAATATGCGGTGCGGGCTAAACCGTACCAAACCGCTAACCTATGCTGTTTGGTTTGATCGCACCGATTATATTGCGGTCCAACATACGGTGCGGTCCAATTAATATGCGGTGCGGTGCGGTTTGTATCAAAGCGGTGCGGTGCGGTGCGAACCGCACCAATGCCCACCCCTATTCCTAATCCTCCTGCCCCACAATAGGACACAAATCCACCGTTGTCCTATAACCAAATGAATCTCCACCGTTCACTTTACGCGGCAACGTCTCCCATGTGTCGCACATCCACCCGCCGGCAACTCCACCGGCCAACCGCTGCCGCTTTCCAGGGGTTCGGTCGTTTTTATTGGAAAAATGAAAAAAACTGGGTCACACTTCATTTCGTACCAACTATGCTACCCACAGTAAGAGGGGTTTTTCAATGTCGATTCAATTCATTTTTATTTTATTTCTGTTGTGAATATCTTATTTCGGAAACTCAGGTAATCAAAATTCTAATCCCATTCAGCTAGAACTGGCAATTTACAATCCGACCCGTTGACCCGACCCGCCCGAAAAGTAGAAATTTTTATCACCTGAAATCCGAATGACTCGAACCCGATAACCCGTGATTTTTTGGGTCAGGTTGGGTGGGTTTAGCGGATCGACCCGTTAGACCCTTTCCATTTTATATATCACTCCCAAAATGATAAAATCACTCACAAATTGGTGAGATGCTTAAAAAAACACAAGGATTTAAATGACATGTTTGGAGTTTAAGTATAATAAAATATTATGTCTTTCTTCTAATAGTATTATTCTTGTGATTGTTTTTTGACGATTTGTGCAATTTGTATTTCATTAGCATGAGAGGATTTGAGAATATGTTAATTGACATGTGCTGGTAAACTATTGTCATGCATATGTGAAAACTTGTGTTCTTTGAGAAAATATGAAGCATGTTTGATATTGTTTCTGAGAGCACTCATAATCCGAAATGACTTGTAACCCGACCCGAAACCGAATGGGTTGGATCAATATTTGACCCGAAATAAGCCAACCAAACATGACCCGACCCGTAACCGAAGTCCCCAACCTGAAATTAGCCAATCTGACCCGATTGCCAGGTCTATATTCAGCATTGATTGTGGAGAAAACATAAAACGATTCCAATAAACGATCGATCTTTCTTCCTCGATTGAACACCAATCAGACTTCTTGTGTTTATTTGATAACAAAAACCCAGCCCTAACCCTTCAAAAAAACCCCAGCTCTAATTTTGCAGATTCGGAGAAGAAGATATAGCTGCATTGCGGGCAGGGCACCTAGGTTTCTGAACAAAAATTGGACAAATAGATTGGACGAAAAATTGGAGCAGAATATTTAAGCCCTATCCATTAGAAGCCCAAAGTTCATGAGTTGAAACCCAATCGGAAAAACGTGAGTATTTAAGCCCTATCCATTAGAAGCCCAAAGCTCATGGGCTGAAACCCAATCCGAAAAATGTGAGTGTTGCCCACGCGCGCTCACGAAAAAAATTAGGAACGGACACATTAATTAATTGTTTTTAGGCAACACTAAACCTGCTTTTGGTTTATATTTATATATATATATATATATATATAATAACACATGTCAATGACAGCCCATTACAGAAAGTATTCAAATAAAAAACCATTATAATTTAGTACCTAAACTGTCTAGTCATCAATCTTTAGTTCTTCAACGACTCTTCACATGTTTGAGCGTGAATGTCCATACGATTCAGCTTGGAAATCAAACCTGAAAACACAAAACTTGATAAAGAATGTGAAAACATCGCTAGTGATATCTGGCCGGTGACCTTGATGGGCCAAAAGGGTAGTCCACTAGTCCTATAAAGGGTACAGTCTAATGAGTCTATAGACCACAATTCGTTATTTCAGATTCCGAATCAGGCTGTGAATTGGACTGCTCTTTAACTCACCAATTCCGAAGTTGGGCCAGACCACGGATCTAGACAACAACACCATTTGATCCATGCCAGTCTTTTTTTTTCCCCCCCATTATTTATCCATGTCAGTCACGGTCACAGTCACAGAAAGCGACTTTCCAGTTTCCCGTTAGGCGGCCATCATCGTCTCTGTTCCCTTCCTAATCCAATCTTGTTCTTGTGCCTTCCACGATACCAGCAGCCAAACCCCCCATTAATAATATCACTGGCGCCGCTTACCCCAAATTCACATGCCCCTGGCCCCTTCTTTTCTGGTGAGGAGACGCATTGCGAATGACAATAATGGCCGTCGGCAGAGGTTTTGGCTTTAATGATTTGATTCCATTCTACTAAGAGAAACCCATCCTTACCCAACAACCAAATCCAGCATCATTTGCTTCTTCTTACCGAAAAAATCAAACCCAGTTAAACTGTGTGGGAGGAAGCAGAGAGTGTTATTGGGTTGTTTCCTTTCCTGCAGCTGAGCCTGGAAGTACTACTGCTCAATGGCCAAGGCACTAACTAGCCTTTACGAAAAACGACCTAAAGTTGGTCACTTTTTTAGTTTTTCCTAGTCAACTAATTTCTTAAGTATAGGTCGCTTAGGTAAAGCATCCTACTTTAGAGAACACAATGACCATTGAAGCCCATACTAGCCAAATTCATAAAACAAGCAAATAGTGTGTTTGTGATCACCAAAATAATAACAAATCACTTGTTCTTATGCAGTGGCGTAGCCAGACTTTCAGTTCACTGGGATCCTCAAAAATTTACTAATGCTAAAACATATGTATCTAATGAACTTTGAATTGATTGGGGTCCTTAGATAACTAACATCAACGAGAGTATGAGGTACTAAACATGAAGAATCATACTAAACCCTATGATTTTAAAAGATTTTATTGTCCAATTATTTACCAAGTGGGGTCCTAGGACCTCACTCCTCACCATCTCCCTTCGCCACGGTTTCTGATGGCCAACGCGATGGTTTTATCGCACCCGATGGGAAGGGGCTATCCTGTAAGATGTTTTGGTACTTCGATCATCAGTTTAGCGTGCTACGTTTCCTTTCCCGCCTCGTAAGTATAACATGTATGTACATTCCATTGCAATAAAGGCCTTTATATCGTTGGATCGTACACTTGTGGACCAATTTTTTCCCCCTTCCTACAATGTTCTTTGTATATTTTCCTATCTGCGTTGTTTCACCGCAGGATACCTATGGGGAAAAAAACAACAAATGACTTCCAGAACTCGAATCCAAGACTATCTGCACCTGCATCTTTATCATTTTCACCACCCTTTAATGACCCTTTGTCCAACTTCCTCATTCCTATCTCGCCCATTTCTCGAATTGATCACCCACAACCACAAGGCCACAATGCTCTTCTGGGTCAACTCTACTCATGATCAATATGCTTGATGGAATGATGGACATCAGTAGAAATGACCTCATTTACCTGCCTTTTCCCCTTGTTACCATAATCAATTAATCCCACCAAAAGGAAATAAAAGAGGGGGTAAATTGGAAAACCTCCACCTCTCTCTCTCGGCTACCTGCATTCCATGGCTCAACCGCAGGTTGTACGACTCCTCTGTCTTCCATTTCTATCTTGGGTCTAAATCAGTCATTTCTCCAGCATTTGTTCTTTTCTCATTGTTTGATTTCCCACCTCTGAATCACTGCACAGTGTACTACTCTTCCTTCAATTTCCCGTTCTTTTTTCGCAACATTAGTTTCTGATTTTTGCGTTCATCATAGGAAGAAGAAGGGTGGCCACTGCGGTCACAGTTGCAGCCCCTGAATGCGAGAGTCGTCACAGGGTCGGTCTCCTTCAACACATTTCTCACTGCTTCCCCCACCTGCTCTGAATCAGATTCCTCTTCTGGTCTTGACACCGAGGTCAGTGAACAACACACAGTGCCCTTCGAAAATCATCTATACCTCCTTTTAACCTTGCGCAGTAAACAAAAAAGGAGGACACTTTCCTTTAGTTATGGTGCTGCTGCCATCGGTCCTGTGTGTTTTCAGTTTCCACTTCAGTCTACATTTTGAGGATGTTGGAGTCATGTGATTTGGTACTCAGGAGATTATACTTGCCCCACCTTTGGTTATTGTTTGTCTCTTTGTTTTCTTCCCCCCATTTAGTGAAGTTGAACTCTGCCCAAAATGTTTGTTTCTTAAACACGGCCAAATTAGGGACTAATTGGGAACAGATGGGTGCCCCAACCCTGGAAAGCTGTCATTTAGCTTGAAAGGGATGCATTTAGCAGCACGTGCTAACATAGTTGGATTGTCATGTTCTTGCTTGTGTGCGTTTTTAGTTGTCAGATTAATGCGATAAAATCATTCATAAATAAGTCTAGCCCAAATGACCCGACACATGAGAATGTACGGCAGTACGAGGCAATCCAACAATGTCAATATGCGCCTTCTTAGAGGGTATCATGGAATTTGGGATTATCTTTTTCTTGAAATTGGTAGAATTTGGTACTGGACTAAAGAGTTGGTCAAGAGTTGGAGGACAGTAATAGTGTCAATTCAAGGGAGGCAGCCCACAAGTGAGCAGGCTGCAACCTGTGGCCACAGTGAGTGGAGGGACTGATGATGTGTTGCTGAGGATGTCACCGTCGTTTGTTTGGGAACTTGTCAGATGTTTGGTTTTTGCTGATGTGATCTTAATTTTCTGGTGTTGATTGAATAAATAGTGGCATGGCATCCATCCCAAGTAGCAGACGTGTCCCTGCAGTTAGCCCATGTGGGTTTTGGACAGCTAAACAGCCATCTCCATCAATATCCTTTCATACATATTTCTTCAGATATTTCTTCTGAGACCAATCAATAATGCATCGCTACAGTACTCTCAAACAATTTGAGTACTAGTAGAAAGAACTGATGAGTTTCAACCTCAATCAGATTAGAAACAGAAGTAGTTACTGAGTTGTTGGAGCTGTCTCGTTAAAGAATGTTATCTTTCATTATAATAACTTAACATTTGTGGAGCTGGACAGTTTGACTTGGAAATCTAATCTGTAATAGCAAAACCAATGTGTGTTTTGTGTCCCCCAGTCCACAGGGTCTTTCTTCCATGATAAGAGCATCACATTGGGTAGCCTCATTGGGGCTTCCAGCATCTTAGAACTGTCCAGGAAATCGACGAGGGGAAAGAAGAAGATCAAGGAACCAGTGAAGGAGAAGAAGGGTTGCGGATCGAAACCATGGTTATTCTCCTTGTGTGCAAAAGACCCCGTTCGACGCTTGAACAACAATGCAGGCAGTGGTCCATCTCTGGGCCACTTTCTTGCAGTGGAGAGAAGATCTCACTGGACGCAGCAGAAATTAAAGCCCGAGAATGCTCTACCATAGTATCTGTTTATGCGCCCCTAATGAGCTAGTTCTTTGTGTGTCATCACTTAGTTCTGAAAGTGCCAAATTCAGCCATTTTAAATGGCTTTCTTGTGTGTGTCATCAAACCCTCTTAGCTCCTTCCAACTAGCTCATTGGATTTTCCTGCTGTTATTTCCTGTCTGGTGTGCTTTCTTCCCAGTTCACTGTCAATGTATTTTGTGCATGAATTATGCAGTAATTGGCTTCTTAGTAGATATATAATATAGGACCATCAGTTTTGAGGCAAATGTGAGCAGGCTAGTAGGTGAGTGGAAGGACAAACTGGTGAGATCAGCAGTAGAAGACTCCAGTACTAGCACACTGACTGTCACATGGCTCTGATGCAAAATGTATAGTTTTAGGGGTAAAGGAGGAAGCGGCCTGGTTGACTAGTGGCTCCAACAGCCCACAAAAATGGGTTCTTTTCAGATGCTACAAATATTATCGATTAAGTATCGCATTATTAGTTAGTTGTTAAGGATATTGTTTTATAACAGAATGGATGAACTGTTGCCGAGAACTCTCTCGGCTGGATTTAAGAATTCTGATTTTGAGACTTTGAAAACCCATCGATATACATATTTTTATCATCTTTTGTGATCGTAGTCCTACACAAACCAAAATTGGATTTAAGCTGTTGTGGCTAGTAAGGTTCTAATGAAATTGGTTAAGAAATTGAATTCATTTGAGACTCGCTCTAATGAAAGTATCATTTAATTTTAGGGTGTATTTGGTTCAATATGTTTGTACACTGATGTTATTTGTCTCAATTGAATTCTGTGATAGACACGTAGTTATTTGTTTATTGTGATTCGGATTTGATTGTTAAAAAAAAACATCATTTGGTTAATATATCAAAAGATAAAAAAACATTCTATTTATCAAATTGCATATATATTTGCAATTTCTTTTTGTTAGAACATTTAATACATTGAAAGATCATGTTAATATATCAAAAGATCAACAACAAAAAAACATTCAATTTATCAAATTGCATATATATTTGCAATTTCTTTTTGTTAGAACATTTAAATACATTGAAAGATCAACAACAAAAATTGTATTTATGAAAATATTACGTAATGCGCATCCGGGGAATCGAACCCCGGTCAGTACCGTGGGAGGGTACTATGATACCACTACACTAGATGCGCCTTTGGTTCATATTTGAGAATTTGATCTTCCAATTTGCAAACATTCAAATAAAGCTGAGAACTCGACATCAGACCGGTCATTCACGAGTTAGCACGACAATGTACGAGCAAAAATACTTCATGAGTCGTGCCGACCATAAGCTTCATGTGCACTGGCACGAGGAAGGATGCGAACAAGGAAATAGTGGGTCTGGCGGAGCTAATATTTTTAAAACCCTATTTAGGCACGACAAAGTATGAAAATATACTTATATATATATATATATATATGGTGACGTCTTCGGTGCACTCACTTTTTTGGGTGCATTTAGTGCACTCACTTCCTAACCGTCATTTTAAACATGCGATTTATGTCAAAATGATGTCATTCATCACTTATGATGTGATGAACAATAACGCACATGAATTTGCACAAAAACCATTGAAGATTTACTTTAATTTGAAGGATTTAGAGTTTAGAGATTTAGGGTTAGGGTTAGGGTTTACAATTTGGGGTTTAGGGATAGAACTCAAAATTGGAGGTTAAGGGCTTAGGGTAATCCACTAATTAGTTGTTATCATATGTCATATCATCATATTACACTAATTCTACAAATTAAAATTCAAAATCCGACACCTTAAGACTAGTTTTTGAGTTGGGTGCATTGAGCGCACTCATTTTTGTGAGTGCACCGAAGTAGTCACCTATATATATATATAATTACGAGTACAAAAAATATAACTACACAAATAATGAATTATTGCTTTTAGAACTAATCATAAAAATATTAATTGTAATAACCACTCTAAATCAAAACATTCGAAAATAATTCAAAAAGCATTGTTAAATCAATTCCGCTATTTCAATTTTTCTTCTTCCCTTGATTTGTTACTTTTCTAAAACCTACCTAATTAATACTTTCATTTCCACTAATTTTTTTCTTCTTTTTCATTTCCGTTTTATTTTATTTCTTTTCATTATGAATGACAATGGGGCAAGTCACGGAGAGTATCTCGAGGGTCTTGTGGCCTCGGTCCAAGCCGGGTATTTTACTTTTGAGATGCTAGTTGAGGCAGGTTGACCTATACGTGTATGTATTTGAAAAGATAAACTATTTTGATATTAAAAATTTTATTAAAATTTTGAGAAACAAACTATTTTTGAGAAATGAAGATTTTCTTCTAATTACAAATTTATTATAGCTAATATGATGTACTAAACATAAATTACCAAGTAATTTGAGTAAAAGTATATAGATAAAGTGGATCGATAGTGGGACAGGTGAGTGCAGGTCATGTTGAAGCTATTACCCATGCTCGCCTGCCCCACATATAAGGGCGGTATTACTTGCCCTAAAACAGACCCCCTAAAACTGACCTTACAGGTCGAGTCGAACATTGTCATTCCTACTTTTCATTAATCACGAATGTAACTGCGACGCAAATAGACGCAGTACGATTCAAACCATGTCCTGTCAAGAACCTGATCGAGCAAATTTGAAAAATAAACTTACACGTCCCTTTGGGGGAATCACCAACTGCCATAATATACTCCACACACTTGGCAAAAGTGTCCATAATGAAGAACTCATACCCCCTTAACCTTGCCAAAACAAGCATGAAAATTGACGAATCATTACCAAATATGACACGAAATAAACGAGTTTGAGACATGCATGTAATGTGCCGGCCTAACACGACACAGTAGCCAGATACATATACAACCCACATAGTCTGAGGTAGACATGGATGGTGTGTAGGAGTGTGTCGGGGCACCCTTAAAATTTGGAGAAAAAAATTAACAAAACCCTAGTGGTAGTTTGAGTAAGCGAAAATGGAAATCAAATAACGTTATTAGTACACATATTTTTCATTTTACTACACTCCATTTATTGTTGTGATTTTAACATCAATGTAACTATAAACGCGTAGCCCTTACCCTCAACTTTTCTAAAATATAAAATTAAAACACGGGCTACCTCTTATCCCCATCACATTCTAAACCGTGATATTATCCTAAAAAGTTTGATAATGTTTCTTATTATTTTCTTTTTTAGGATCTTAAGAATTATTATTATGTTAAGAATGATCGGTTATTTTATGTGAATTAAAAGAATTTTTGTTGGACTTGTATTAGTAGGATATTTTTTAATTATTATTTTAATTTAATTTGTGAAGCATAAATCCTATATAAAATTTCTCGATCCGCCATTTCATACGGTGGTATCATAGGCATTTCCTCCATGGTCTTGTCGAATTTCTGAAGTAGGCAGTTGTTAATACGGGTGAGCTGCTGCTGGGTCGGGTTCTTAGAGGAGCCATGGACTGTATTCATCTCCGTGCTTAGGGAAGAAAGACAAATCACGTGAACTCCTTAACTGCTCTCTGCCTCCATTGGCAATTAGATTGACAAATTGTATATTTCCCGCTTCTTCTCTCTTATTCTGTTTTTTTCTTTTTGTCTGTTTTTGGTCGACATAACTCTACCTTTCAAACTAGGACGGATGACTGGATTGTGCTGTGAAAGTGACATCATACGCATTCACTAGTTAATTTTTGTTTCTTTGACCCCTAATAATATATCAAGGATATTTATGAACGGGGTAGGTTTCCTCGGACCAAACCAAAACGGATTGACGCGAGTTCTGTTCATCTTGCGAACGGTGTTAACGTACAGATTTTACGTTAACACTAAGTATATGTTAAATAGATCCAAATCGTATTAACAATCCGCTCCGGTCACAAGCAGCAGAAACAAAAACATTCTACAATTTCTATCTACGTATCTACCTTAAGTATGTTTCTCCGTACATGTAGAAAAGGGAAAAGTGAAACAACTGTTCAACATCTCTCTCATAAAATAAAATAGTGCACGTTTCCAACTTGCCAGAATTTTCAGCAGTTAGGATTAAAATAAATCCAGCAATTCAACCTTAAGAACTAGAGAAGGATGGCTGCTCCTGTCGGCTGCTACTACACTCAACTAACTGATCTCCAGAAATGAAAGGCGACCAAGTCAGATCACTGGAAAACCCCTATTATGCCTTTGACTTCTTTCCTACTCTGCTTTTTGAGTTTTCCTAACAATGGCGGTCCACTATGTACTGCTTCTAACTCGTCTAGCACGCCAGCAAATTTTCCCATTTACCAAATCAAAAGCGTCATTTATTATTACTATAAGGGTCCATAAATCACCTCTCTTTCTTGACTGCAATAACTATGGATATTCGCTCACTCGGGATTAAATTGTGATAGGGATTTTCCAATTACATTTCATTCAACTTGATAATCAATGATTCATTTATCTATCGGATCGATTTCCACTCTCCGCTAGCATACGTGCATCCCGGAACAATGTCTGCATCAAGTAATCTTGCTCCAAGCTTTTTGGTTACCTTTATTTATTTCACAAAATCTACACAAGAATTGCATTCATTCTTTTGCCCCATACCAAATCAGGTAAACCAAATCCAACAACAAAGAGCAGCAAATGCTGCTGCTTCAATCTCAAGTAAACCAATAGATTACAACAAATAAAGGAACCCACAGAGACACACTTCAACTCTATCTTCACCAAACTCACCAACCAGCCCCCATCTCCTTTTCCCATACCCAAATTTCTCATCAACTTTGCTTATTCCCCAATTTTACAATTTCTTAACCAAATTGGACCCTCCCCCACTCCTTCACTTCCCCCTATCTATTTTATATTTTTATGTATACAACAAATGGGTCCTTCACCGACAACCCCCTCCACTTCCCAATGAGATTTCTTCAACAGTTATTAAGGGAATTACTTCATTGCAAGTGGCTGGCCACAAGTAACAAAAAGGAGAAAGCTTTGATTGCCAATATAGGGAATCTTTGATTACCAGATTGTGCTGTGGTTCTTCTTTCTCCCAATCATCCATGGCTTCTTTACCTTTCTTATTACTGGCATGGTTTGTCCATCCACTCATTCTCTGCTGCAATCCTTCCCGAGCCACGGCCTCCCATTTTCCCAAATGACCCCAAGTTTGCCGACAGCCCCTTGAAGCTGCTGCTTCCTTCGCTCAAGTTTCGCGACTTCCATGACTTTCTCAGCTTTGGGGAGCCAAACCCTCCAAGGCTTTCATCAGCAGCATCTTCACTGATCTTGACTCTTGCAACCACGAGACGGGCAATGGTGCTTCGACAGAAAGGGCACACAGGAGGTGTCACCGATGCAGTTGTCGGGTTAGGCTTGTTGTGGCAGCAGAGGGCCAGCGTGCAATGTGCACACATTTGGTGACCGCAGTCTTGGACTTCGATCGTGCACACCTGCTCAAAGCAGATGCAGCATAGTTCCGTATCGCTTACCTGCATTCCCATTATTCCAAATCAGCTTACAGTTCAATTGCTTAAGGTGTATTTGGAGAGAAACATTGCAATAGTATGCAATTGACACAAATGGCATCGGCAACATAAACTGAACAGAACACACCCTCAGGGTATTTCAAATGGAGGGAGGTTAGGATTTATACCTCTGATGCATTGTCATCTACCTCAGCATCAGCAATCTGTGGAGAATGATCTGAACAGGTAGATGATCCTTTGAAGATGCTCTTTTCCCTTTCCCGGTTCGCCTTCATCAAGGCGCGTTCTAACAAACCTTTTGCCTCTTGATTAAGCTCACTGATGAACTTCAAAGGCGATGGCCATACTAGAGGCTCTGCGGATGAAGGGTTTAACAGTGCTGCACAGTTTGGATGTTTGTGCCTCAAGGCAACCCCATAAGGGATCCTCCTGTAAATGGGAGAAAATCATCAGAGAGGCCAAACTTTAAGATTGAAACAAGAACTAAACCAAATGACGGGGAAACTATATAGGCGTGTATACACACCCAGATGCATCTCTTTGAAGACGATCGGCCCCCCAAGCCAGCAACTCACGGATGCAATCAAGTGACCCACCCCTGGCCGCCAGATGAAGAGGAGTGCTTCCTGGACAGCTGGTTGCAGCAGAGAGAAAAAGAACCCACATAAATCAATACATGAGGAGCAGGAGAAGAGATGGAAAGGTTACTACATCAACTTGATTGAGAGGAAGAAAATAAGCTTACCCATATCCACCGGTTGAAGCACAAACAAGAGCACCGTTGTCCAACAATATATGAACACATTCAGGACGTTTCTGACGGGCAGCTAAATGCAGAGGTGTGGCTCCTCGGCCATCTCTAATATTCACAAATCTCGCATAACCCCTAAAAATGGAAACTTTTACCAATCAGTTCGGTGGGAGGATAGCAAATCAAGGGTAGATTGTATTGATTCGAATCCAGGGAAGGGGGAATTTTACCAGGATGCAGCAACTGGGCTGGACTGGGCAGTGGAAAGAATGACTTGAAGGCAATCGGAATGGCCATAGTAGGCAGCATAGTGCAAGCAAGTCCGTCCATTGAGGGAATCGAACTTCAATATCTGGTCATCACATCCGGATTTACCCTTCCATAAGTTATCTCAAACGATTGGTGCAAAAAAAAGCAAGGATAAGAAAATTGTAAAATTTGTCTCGCTTACATTTGCCCCAGCCTCAACCAGCATCTTCAAGCAGGAGATCTTCCCATGCATTGCGGCCAACATAAGTGGAGTCTGTAATGCCAAGATTCGGCGATCAAGAGAAGGGGGGAAAAAAACCAAAATTAGAAATTGGCTTCAAGTAAACGCCACAGAAAACAAGAGCTCATATCATCGAACAGTTGGCAGGCATTGGAAGGGGCGCATTTCATTTCCCACTTGTGAATCTCATGAACCAAAAAGCTTTTTTTCCTTTTACCTGCTTGTGACGATTCACAATATCTGGATCCACGGATCGCTCCAATAGCATCGACAAAATCTGCAGCATCGGAAACCCAACAACAACAAAAAAAAAAAAATTAAACACCTCGAAATTGTTACCCAATGCCATTTTTACCCAATCCAATCAGAAAAGACAGCAAAACAGAGAAGCCCAGCCCGCCACTCTTGACCCATCGGAATGAAGCAACAGCAGAATCCGGCGAGAACCCACCTCGATCTGGCCATTGGCAGCGGCGATATGAAGGGGAGACTGGCGATCGTAGACAGTGGTTTGGTGAAGCAGAGACGGATCTCTGTCCAGCATAATCTTCACGATTTCCAACTCACCAAACTGCACCGCCGTGAAGAGCTCCCCGTGCTCCTGACTCGCGACGCAGCTCAGTTGCTGACCCATGTCGAACTCCTGCTCCGCCGCCGCAGTTCAGCCACCGGAGGAGAAAGGGGCGAGGCCAGTACTAATTGCCGCACTTCTCCGAATGGGAAGTGGTCGCTGGCTGAGGGCTCTCTCTCTCTCTCTCCGGTTTAGGCTCTTAAAGGAGAGGAGGTAAGGCAGAAAAAGTTAGCGTCTTTATATATAAGTAGGACTGTCTTTACTGCGAGCGAGCGAGAGGATGAATGGGAAGCAAAGTCGATTGGTTTCCTATTTTATTTTTATTATCTCATTTTTTTCCGGGGAGCTGCCCGAAACGGGTGACCTTGACAGTGAGTGAGTGGGGAGTACGGGCAGGCGCCTGTGTGTCAGATATTTGTTCGGGCAGTAAAGATTCCCCGCAAAACAGTACGTTTATAATTTTGATGTATTGGGCCGGAAACTGGGCCCCGCGGTTGAAGAGTCTTCTCTTGGGGGCCTGCTTGCTTGTCGTGAATGTCCCCGTTCATCAAAACTCCGTTGGAATTGTAACGGCCGTTAGATTGGGAATTTTGGCTGACGGTTCAGTTTAGATATTTGTTAATCAGGTCGACAAGTGGGTAATCTAATCGGTTTGTAGTTGGGCAATCAAGTTGATTGTCGTTTTGACGGATTGGCCCTCCTGCTTTTAACCGGTCCGGTGTCTCTTTCTTCTTGACCCAGGCAAAAACGGAAACGGGAAAACAGGGGAAGGCAAATAATAAAGAATGGGATGATTTGACCGAAAGAAAATGTGCACCGTTTTTGGCTTTTATCACAGAAATGAGAAGCGGCTTCTTTGGTGAATGGAGGAGTTATGAATTAGTAGTAAACTTGCAATTAGTTGTACGAAATTTGGATCTAGCAGCATGGGTATAAAAGAGTTTGAATATATCCCACATATGAGTTACTTTTCATTTTGTTTGCTTCCCACCACGTAAAGAGTATGAAGAGTGAGTGATTTTATGTGAATTTGGATAAGTTTGGATTCACCCACTACGTGGTGGATTAAGAAAAACATAATACATATATTCATCTAAGATGTACATGTCGATGGGTTTGGTGTTTGCTGATGGTAGACGGTTTGCGCGGGATCGACGGGTTCAATGGGTTTACAACATACATTTCATAAGATAACATAATTTATATTCTCTTAAACTTAAAATGAAAGAAATTTCAAACTAAATAACTTGAATGCAGTGAATATGTGATAAATATTTTTCAGTCATGGAAACAAATTAGATTTTTCAAATATCCTCAATAATTATAATTACGAAAATATATATCCATTCAAAATTGGGCAGGAATGATAATCAGAGATTTCAACAAATCTTTTGCTCGAAATTAGGAGGAACAAAAACAAAAAGCTTATGTGAGGATTACTAGTGCATAAATAGCATATGCATGGATGGGTGGGAGGAATAACTCCAACTAAATTTCAAATTCGGAGAGTAAGGTGTAGGTAGCTCTCCTTTGAGTTTAGGCCTTTAGAAAAAGTTTGATGAAGGGATGAATGAGTTTGAATAACTACTATATATCAACCGGGGAAAGGGACATACCCCGGCAATTAAGCTACGAAAAGGTATCAACTTGGTCGAATTTAGACCATGATTGTGACCGAAAGCAAGCCCCTCGCCTGAATAAAATAGAACAAAGCTATGCAAGTTAAAGTTGGTAATGGTACATATTTTACGTTGAAAGAAAGCCAAAAGAAGCTAGGTTTGCCGATTTTGTCAAAATATAAAGCTCCCATCCCAGCTGGAAAAAAAAAAAAAAAGCAATTATCAGATCCCAATGTCTTACTGTTACACGCCTTGCCAAATTTTCCGATCGATCGACCAACCACTCTCCCATCAGGAATCAGGAATCAGAAACCATCGTCAGCCTTTTCCCCTTCTTCTTCATATGGGTTTTGTTCTGCTGTGATGTGCAAGCTCAAGCAAAGTATAGAGTAACACTCAATAATCCTTTCCTTTTCATCCTTTCTTATTATAATTAGTTTACTACCACTTCTTGTAATTAGTTTCTCTGGAAATAACATTCTCCTTATCTGGATTTTGTTCGTACTACTGTGATTACTTGCAAGCCGAAGCTAAGAATCGAGTCTAGGAAACAAGTAATCCTTTGCTCAAAACTTTAATGTACCCGTCACTATCTTAACCGTAGATCACTTCCTATTGAAAGAGAACTATAGAGATAGATAGAACCAATGAGGGTTTAGGGCTCCCTATACAAGAGCATTAGCTGATTTCTAATTGGTTTGAATCAAGAGCAATAACGGTTTTATTATGTGACAATTGTTTTCGATGTACTTAGTTTTCTCACGATGCACATAATTATCAACCGACTTTATAGCAAACAAATTATACAGAATCAGGGGCAGGGAAGTAAATTAAGTGCTAAGGTAGTGACGGAGAATGCAATTATTGTTTTTCACAAGTCGGATTAGTCATTTCCAAGTACTTATATTAATTAGTCTCATTAGATGACCTAGAAACATTGGTCTATTTCTTTGATTTTCAGAAGGCATAATAGAATATTGGCTACTAGCCGAGAAAGAAACAAATTATGACGAGGAACAAGAAGGGAAAGATCAAACCTTGTACCTTGACCTAAATGGTCAAATTAATTATAATGCATCGCAAGACTCTATTGGCGCGGTTTATCAAAAATTACTCCATCCATAGAAACGGAATAGTAACCCATCCTAAAAAAAAACATATATGGATGAAAGTAGTACTAAAATAAGTTACCTCCTAAGAAAACATTATTAGGTGATGTCATGTTATATTATAGAACTAGTTAGTATATGTGTAATAGTTCTAGGTACCAATGTGTACATTTTCCTTTTATCCGTTAGGTTGTTATCTCTTTTCTCATTGACTCGCTCTCTATATAAAAGTTGTTCAACAATGATAGATCAGAATCCTTATTTTACAACAATCAATTACTAATCGTTAAAGATGATTTCGTGTTTATAATATTTCTCGTGTTGCACCTCTTTGAACAAAATTAAGAAGAAGAAAAAACAATTGTCTAAACTCCAAACTTCTTTTAGGCCACCAATAATTAAGGAATTTAGTATTTAATAAATAATAATAGGTTTATGTTTAATAAAAAATTTTATTAAGCAAGAGATTCATAATAGCGAATTCCTTCTCGAATAGGTTTCGCTACAAAAGCAAAAGCCAACCAATATAATCAAACAACTCTATCAATATAAAACTAACTAGCAACTCAAAACTGACTTCCAAGTTATTCACACATTCCAGGAGGACCATTGCACCAGATGTAAATTAAAGCAGCAGAGCTCATAATTAAGCCTTCCAACTAGCTGCTTGGGAATCAAGAAATCAGAATTACTCTAAATTATACTTGTCTTATGTCCAGATTAATTCCTTGGGGGGGGAAAAATTAATGTACTTGTGCATGAAAGAATGCGAAGGAAGACCTTAAATTGACGCCTAATTGATGCGTTTTCTTGCTTTGGGTTTCTTTTCATTTTGGTTTCTTTGAGGTATTGGATGGTTCAGATGTTGCAGGGCTGGGTTATTTTATGAAACATGAACAAGTCCCCAGGAGAGGAACTGTCTGGCTTCTGCGACAAGAAACGTGGTAGTAATACTAGAAATGGGCACATGCATGGTAGCTAATAGACAAAAAGGAGTTGTTGGTAAAAAGAGGTAGCCTAGAAATTGGTGGTGAAATGGAATACACTGTTGCCAATTCCACCTTCCCTGATCTTAATTAAGCGTAATCAATTAATCAACCACTTAATTGGAGGGTCGATCGAAAAAGTTAACCTATGATCAGATCGTGCGATCACGAACTAATTGATGATGTGCAATAGAAATCGTCAGTGTTGTCTTTGCAACGGTGCTGCCACTTTGCATCGTTAGGATACTGGTACTTGTAAAAAAAGCCTAGGCTGGCCTTTTCAATGTTGCAGAGTAGGGCTGGCCGTTCGGTTTCCAGTTAGCGGTTAATCGGTCGGATAATCAATAACCGGCCGGTTAACAACTAATCGAAAATCGATGGTTACTTTCGTCACTCGATGGTTGGTAGCCTTCAGGTCATTATCGGTTAACCGACTAACCGCCAATCGGTTATCCGGTTAACTGAACATAACCGACAACCTTTAATTTTAGACAATTTTAGCGGTTTTTCATGCATGGAGGCGGTTTCGGTTCGGTTACCCGGTTAAAATATGAACCAAATACATTGTATCGGTTATCTTGGTTAACCAAACAACTAACCGGTAACCGACCGGTCATTGTCGGTTAACCGAGGTATTATGTCGATCGGTTGTCGGTAATGGGGGCCGGCAGTTCGGTCAACCGATAACCGACCGGTCGTTTACCGGTTATAACCTAAACTAACCGACGGCCAACCCTATTACAGAGTACAGTCTTCTTCATTACATGGAATCCAAACTTATCTATAGTGATCTCTGATTGTCCAAGGAACTCATGGATAAGGATGTTGCTCGTTGGTGTCATTGCCTGGTAGCTCAATTTGTTACCTCTGAAGTGTAATTCTACATGCTGAATCTTCGATTTCCAGATTATAGGATATGTTGGTCGACGCTCTCAAGTAGAGGATCTTCTTAATGACGAGAACTACCCAAAATATTATGAAAATTTACTAATTGAATGAGAAAGCAAGAAACATAAATTGGGTTTCAATCTTCTTATAATTATTATTAATAGAGAAAGCCTCTAGTTACACAACCAAATCACTTTCTTTTTTATCCTAGGCTTTAGCTAGCCTCTCTCCTTATCATGTTCTCACTAAAATTCATTTTCTTTCCTTACAAGAATATCTCTAAGCCAACGAAGGTGTTAAAGTGATAACAGCGGTTTTCTCTCGTTTAGCGAGGGTTTGGTGAGCGGCGGGAAACCTAAAGTTTTCCGAGAAACCTAAAGTTTTCCAAGAAGAATAGGGTAACTGCGAGGCTTCTCATTGAAAAGCTATAGTGCTCTGACCCTTTGTGAGCTAGAAGTTTAGAGATCTACTGAAGAGTTTCAATACAGTTCTTTTGTCAATCATAGAGCTTTGCTCGACAGAGAGGGTGGGCGAACGACGTGCTCTCCACGGCTCCTGGTTGGCGACGGTAACCCAAAATCGAATGGCGACTTCTGTTGGTAGTGACGAGATACCAATGATGGAGGAATCCACGAAGGATAATATCGATCCCACTGGCGTGATCGAGGAGCAGCTAACAAAGAACACACTGGACGAAGAAGAAGAAGAGAAACCCCTGGAGGTTGAAGACTCTGACGTTGATGTGGTACGTATGGAAGCGGTGAGGCACCTAGGGCTGATTGGCCGCCTGGTGTCAGCAAGAAACCAAACATAAAATCAATGCAGATTGCCCTGTCAAAAGCGTGGGGTCTGAAGAAGACTTACCAGATAACAGATCTACAGAATAACCTTTTTGCCTTTCAGTTTCTGGATTTTGATGACCGAAACAAGGTTTGCTACGGAGGGCCGTGGCACTATGAGAGCAGTATTTTGATTTTCAAAGCTAGTTGGATGATAAAAAGACCAACGCCTGAGGACCTGCACGAGATTGATATTTGGATACAGGTTAAAGATTTCCCGGCATAGCTGAGAACTCAATCTATGGCGGAGAAACTAGCAAAACGTTTTGGGGAGCTAGTCTATTTTGAGGATAGTGCAGATAAAATGTGGGAGGATTACATGAGATTAAGGGTGCATCTATCTATAAATAACCCTCTCAAGAAGAAGGTGAAGCTGAACATTGGTGGTAGACTAGTTGACTATCTAGTAAAGTACGAGAAATTACCACTCTTCTGCCATTCTTGTGGGCGGATTGGTCACGTGAAGATCAAATGCCCTCAACCGACACAACTGGCAGTAGACCCTTTTGGATTCGATCTCAGAGCAGCCCCACCAGCTCCGAGTAACTGGCTTTCTTCAGGGGCAAGGAAGGCGGATGGGGATATTTGGACGCAATTGAGACAAAAATTCGAAATTGAGAGCACGGGGTCGAACAAACAGGGAAGTCAACTACAAAATGCGGGAGATGTAAATATGGAGACCGAACCTACTACACAAGCTACTGAGCAAAGAGCTTCTAAAGCCAACATGGGTCGACTGGACAAGGACCATAACTGCACAGAGGTTATCCAACAAGCAATAGAAGACCCTGGCCAGCACAGGACTACAGATCCAATGGCTGCAACACTGCAAAAGGAACACCTAGTGGAAGCACATAAAACAGCAAAGTCAGGGATACAGAGACATGGAGCAAATGTGGGAGCTGTAGAGAGGCTAGTCATGGAAAATCAAGATGAAGCTGATGCCAGGAAATTAAGAGTAAGAAGCTGGAGGAGACAGGGGCAAACAAAACACAGAAGTGGGGAGAGCTCCCAAGTCACTCCTCAGAAGCGAATTCTAGAAGAACATAGTGAAGGCCTTCCCCCAAAGGACGAGGAACTAATGATGCAAAAGAAGGCTAGAACCCTAGTATTCCCTACTGAAACAGCAATGATGATTGATGGTAAACAAACACAAATGGATGGCGGAATGGCGGACTCTGCTCTGGAGCAGGGCCGCCGAGCTCAATGAGTCTATTGAGCTACAACTGTCGGGGACTCGGGAATACCCCAACAGTTGAGAAGCTAAAGACGCTTTTGCGTCAAACCAATCCCGAGGTAGTGTTTTTAATGGAGATAAGATTGTATGAAGAAGAATGGAAGAAGAAGATCAAAGAATTTGGCTACTATAGTGGTAGAGGTGTGGCAGCTGGGGAGAACAGAGCAGGGGGTCTGCTGATGTGGAGAGAAGAAGTAGAACTAGAAGTAAAAGATTGTGACCTGCACTTTATAGATGCACATATCAAAATGCCCAACTGCCCAGAGGCTTGGAGGCTAACTGGAATCTATGGTTGGGCACAATCACAGAACAAACACAAAACTTGCGAGTTGATCAACAAATTATGTAGGCAAGTGGAGATGCCTTGGCTGATTAGGGGTGGGAAATGGTTTGATCCGGTTAAACCGGACCGGATTAACCCGGGTTTTTTTGAAGCCATATTGACCAAAGCTGCAACTGGAAATTGGATTGGATGGAGACTCAGTTTCAACCGTGACCGAACTGGGTTGGATCCGGTCCGGTTTGAACCAAAAAACTGGATATTTTCTTTACGCAAAAAATGCCACCGTTTAATCCCTCTTCTCTCCCAAAACCAAAAAAGCAAGCATCCCCACAATGGCCAAATCTCTCTCTCCCTCCCTCTGTCTCTGTTTCTCTCCCCTCTCACATTGAATGATTGAAGAGTGACGCCGATAGAGAGTTCTCTCCCCTCTCACCCACCGACGCAACCAACGCCACCATCCCCGCGTCTTCCTCGTCATTGCAGTCGCAATCATCGCCATCCCCGAATCATCGTCGCCATCGCCTCGTCTTCCCTCTCTGTTTCTCTCCCCTTTCACTTGTTCTTGCTTCGTTGTTGTTGTTGCATGTTTCGATCTGGGCAAGATCGAGACTGAGGGTGCAGATCGAAGGCGGTCTCAAATCGGATGGTGAGACTGAGAAGAGAGAGGGACCAGATCAGGTGCGATTGAAATGTCGCCGCCAGTTTTAAAGCCGTTTTGAGATGTCGCCGTCGCCATCGTTTAACCAGGTTGCATGTGGGGAGAGACGCTCCTCAAGGGCTGGGTTGAGATGTCGTCGCCTCCGACTGAGTCTTCATCGGCCAGAGACTGATGTGGCCGGAGGGAGAGCAGAGCGAACGAGGATTGGAGAAGAGAGAACGAGAAGAAGAGAGTAAGCGGCGCTGTGGCAAAATGGAGGTGATAGATTTGTTAGGGTTTTGCGGGCTCTAGGCCCTGGGGGTGTTTTGCGGGCTGAGGGATCTGGGCCCTGGTGATGTTTTGTGGGCTGTGAGTTGCGGGCTCTGGGCTATTAGACAGTTACCCGGTTTCCGGTTAAAACCGGACCAAATTGGACCGAGACCGGGTCGGTTTTTTACTCATAAGCTCCGACCGCAAACTGGATTGGGTAAGCTGCTATTCGGTTTCCGGTTAAAACCGGGCCGGTTTAAATTAGACGGTTTCCGGTTTGACCGGAAAACCGGGACCGGATTTCCAGCCCTATGGCTGATGATAGGAGACTTTAACCTGTTAGCTGACCCATTAGAGAAAAACGACAGGCATGATCCGAACGAAAGAGAGATGGAAATGTTTAGGGATTGCCTGGAGAACTGTAGGCTCGAAGACTGTGGCTACTATGGCAGAACGTTCACTTGGGAGAATAACAAGGAAGAAGAGAATTACATGGAGGAGCGGCTGGATAGAGCAGTAGAAAATGCAGCTTGTATGCATTTATACCCAAATATGAGGGTATACCATTTAGAACGATGTGGTTTTGATCATCTACCCATACAACTAAAATTGGACCTTGAGGAGGAAGAAATCATATGGGGGTGGAGCTTTCGTTACGAACCCTATTGGGAACGTCATGAGGATTGTGGAAAAGTGGTGGAGGAAGGCTGGATGGGAGCCGGACAAGGAAACCTTATGGATCGGATTCAGAATGTAGAAACTAAGCTGCGTTCCTGGACAATGGCATCTTTTGGTTCGCTCAAGGAACGAAGGGTGAAGGCGGAAAAGGCCCTACGAATTCTAGAGAAAAAGAAGCGAACGAAAGTTGTCTTGCTGCAAAGAAAAGTCATTGAACAGGAACTCAACGAGATTCTACTATTGCAAGAAATAAAATGGAAGCAGAGGTCTCGAGCAGACTGGTTGAAGGAGGGGGACCAAAACACGGGGTATTTCCACCGTAAAGCTTCAGAGCGAAGAAGAAGGAATACTATAAAAAGGCTAAAGGATGAACGAGGGCAGATATACAAGGGACAACAGGGGGTCACCACCTGCCTACTTGAGTACATGAAAAGATTGTTCAAGGCGGGAAGTGTCCCTGCTGTGAGTAGAATAATGCAGGTAGTCCAAACAAAAGTAACAGAGGAAATGAATCAGGAGCTACTGAAGCCCTTCTCAGATGAGGAAATTTGGTATGCCCAGAAGCATATGGGTCCAAATAAGGTACCTGGGGCTGATGGAATGCCATCACGTTTTTTCCAAAAACACTGGAATGTGGTGGGGCAGACAGTAAAGGAAGAATTGAGGAGCTACCTGGAATTGGGGGAGTTCCCACAGCAGCTCAACCATACTATAATTGCGTTAATCCCAAAGACAAAGAAGCCATAACAGAGTACTTTATATAAAATTATGTCCAAGGTTCTAGCAAACAGACTTAACAGAGTACTTGATCAGATTATTGGAGAACAGCAGAGTGCGTTTGTGCCAGGGTGATTCATAACAGATAATGTTCTGGTTGGGTTTGAAGGCTTTCATGCCATGAAGCAAAAGAAGAAGACAAAGACAGGGGTAATGGCGGCCAAGTTAGATATCTCTAAAGCGTATGACAGAGTAGAGTGGGGTTTCTTAGAGGCCATGATGAGAAAGTTGGGATTTGCATACAGGTGGATTAAGATAATAATGCACTGCATAACTACGGTGACTTATTCTATACTGGTAAATGGCCACCAGTCTGAATCGTTTACACCAAAAAGAGGGTTGAGACAGGGGGGCCCAATATCCCCATATTTGTTTCTGCTATATGTGGAGGGTCTTTCTGCACTAACTTTACAGGCAGTTGAAGAAGGAAGACTCCATGGTATGAAGGCCTCAGTTCGTGGACCCAAGATTTCTCGCCTACTCTTTGCTGATGACAGCATTTTCTTTTTGAGAGCTACTCCGCAGGAATGTCAACATTTAAGAGAAATAATGCGAGTGTATGAAGCTGAATCAGGGCAGATGGTCAATATGCAGAAATCAGAGCTAATCTTTAGTCCTAGTGTGGGATTGAATAAACGAACGGAGCTGGCAGGCATTTTACAAATGAGAACTGTGGAGACTTATACAAAATACCTAGGCCTCCCCACAGTGATTGGGCAAGAGAAAAGGGCGGCTTTCGATGTTCTGATTAACAAAGTCCGAAAGAAGATTAAACACTGGAAGGGATTGACTCTATCTATAGTAGCTAAGGAGATTTTGATAAAGGTTGTGGCACAATCCCAATCCACATATATGATGTCGGTGTTTCTGATCCCTGGTGGAGTGTTGAACGAAATTAGGAAGGCTATCTCGAGTTTTTGGTGGGGACAGCAGAAGGAGGAGCGCAGAATTCCATGGAAGGCGTGGAAGGAGGTGTGCAAGCCGAAATAAAGGGGGGGGATGGGCTTCCGTGACTTACACACTTTCAATATAGCGTTACTGGGGAAACAAATCTGGAATCTTCTTATCAATCCAGAGTCTCTTGTAGCGCGAGTCTTGAAAGCTAAATACTACCCTAATACTAATGTTTTACAGGCAAAGCTAGGGTATAATCCAAGCTATACCTGGAGAAGCATACTTGCTGCACAGGAGCTAGTAAATAGTGGTCTAAGGTGGAGGATTGGGAGTGGAGCTAGTGTGAAAATATGGGGATACCAGAGGCGGAAGAGGATGGTTTCAAGGTGACAACACCTGAGGTAGATACAGATGAGATTAAGGTTGTGGCGGACCTCATAGACCATGAGGATCGAACATGGAGATACAATCTACTGCAACAGTATTTCAACCCTACTGATAGGGCACGCATTACAGGAATTCCAATTCCAAGACAAGTAGTGGGGGATGATCGAGTTTGGAGCTATGAAAGAACAGGGAACTACTCGGTAAAAAAAACCTATAAGCTTGCTGAGATGCAACGACGAAACCTCTCATCAAGTACGCATGAACAGGGCAGTGGAGGAGAAGAGGAGGAAGATCCAGAGGTGGAAATCTATGACCCTATGAATTGGAAAAGACTCAGGCAGTTTAAGATACCGGCCAAAATCAATATTTTTGCCCGGCGTTTGATTCATGATATTCTTCCAACAGGAAAGAACATTGAAAAGAGGAAAGAGGAAGCGGCAGTGGAGTGCCCCTTCTGTCATTTGGAAGAAACCCAAAACCATATATTCCGGGAATGTCAGTGGGCGATTAGGGTTTGGAGTCAATCGGATTTTAGGCATTTGTTCGAGCTGGAACCAGAGGTGTCATCGTGCGGCTGGATGTGCGAGATAATGGAACGGGTAGATGATGAAATGCTAGAAGAATTTGTGGTGGTGCTATGGATGATGTGGAATGAGAGGAACAATCAATTGTTCAACCGGAAGAAGGCAGAAGAATGAGAAATTGTGGGGAAGGCCTTAGCCTACTGGGAGGAGTATGCACCATACCACAGGCAGGAGGAACATGTGAGAGCGACCGAGTTAATTACCTGGGAGCGGCCGCCGAGTGGATGGGTGAAGGTCAACGTTGATGCGGCAGTGATAGCGGGACAGGGGACCAGATTTGGAATGGTTCTGCGCGACGAGCATGGTGGATTCCTTAGGGCGGCGGTGCGGCGAGAGCGACGATGTTGGCCACCAGAACTTGCGGAAATGAAAGCCGTGGAATTTGGTCTGAGGCAGCTGGAAATGAGTGGTTTTCGTCGGGCGGTGGTGGAGACGGACTGCCAGTAGGTGGTGATCGCGATTCAGAAGACGGAGCGCTCGAGGCTGGAGGCGGGTCTGGTGATTAAGGATTTGCAGGCCGAGGCCCAAAGAATTGGGTTGATTAGTTGGTCATTTGTCAAACGGGCTGGGAATGAACCGGCCCATATTATGGCCCACTCACTCTGTAACTGGGAGACCCAAGAAATTTGGGACTCTAGATCTCCTATTTTCCTCCTAGATATTTTGGCTAAGGAGATGGTAAGTCATTAATAAAATTCCAGGATCTGATTATAAAAAAAAAATCACTAAGCCAACTAATTCTTAGCCTTGTACGACTAATCAACTAGGGTCATGTGCGAACTCGCAATAGGTGGAGGTGTATCTCCGTCCAAATTTCACCTCCACTCAATATATTCTGATAAAAATACACATTTCATCAATATAAAAATTCAAATTAAGAACTCTGAAACAACTCTAAAAACTGTAACGGGCAGAATTCTCAAATCCTCCACAAACTAGGGCCTCCACCAACATATTACATACAAGTTAACTACACTAACAATTTAATCAACCATGTACCAAAATCAAGGGCTTGATCTTACTTTCCGTTAACTCCTAACCTATCTGCCTGGTTCATATCTGAACCAATAACCTAACTACTCTATCTAATCGGAAATGTCACTGTTTCCCTCAACAAACATTATTTTGAGGTTTCACTCGTAGTGTCGGTCGATGAGAGGTCGTGGAATCCAGCATTGTCTGATCAGCTGGGAATCAATCAGCTAGAGACAGGGAACCAAAACAATTGAGAGGACGACAAAGAGAGAGACCTCTGTAACCGTGGCGGTGAGAAGCATGCTGGAACTTCTCTTCACATATTAAAAAAAAAACACTTACATGTCGTGATTCCAGAATCCAGATGCCTCATATAAAAAATACAAATAACAAACACCAAATTGTTCCATCGATGATCTGTGTCTCCATGTACTATTTACGCGTTATTCATTCTTTTCTTATTATTAATTATCTCCTTAATATTTAGTGTGGGAATTGTTTGAAATGAAGATCGACGACATTCGAAAGTAGAATATGGCCGTGTAGAAATGAGATAGCTGGGAATATTAAGAACGAGTAGGGATGGCAATGGGTCGGGTCGGGGGCGGATAGTGCATATCCGTTATCCTACTCAATATGGTTCGGGTTTTACCCATACCCGTACCCACACGAGAAATGGGTAGAAAATCAAAACCATGCCCATACCCGTTCGGGTTTCGGGTATCCACGGTTATCCATGGGTAATAATTTCTCCTTATAATTCCAACCAATATGTTAACATTCACACGTATACTCACATTACGTAAGAGGAAAAGTACGACAATAATTCACTAGAATGACGAAAATTAATTAAAACAACATAATTTAATAAAATATTATATTTATATGCTAAATATAAAATATTCTAGAGAAAAATAATGATTATTTCTAAACAAAATACATATGCATGTGTATAATCGGGCGGGTTCGGGTTGGATAGTGAGATAACCATGCCCACCCATTACCCGCAATATTCGGATTCGGGTTTTACCCGTACCCACAAAAAATGTTTCGGGTTCGGGTTTTACCCTACCCAATTAGGACGGATTCGGGTGGATATCCACGATTTCGGATATTTTTGCCATCCCTAAGAACGAGAGAGAGAGAGAGATTAATTGTCCTGTTTTCACACAACCATCCTATAACACGCGTGAATTATTGTTGATTATGACACAAATATTTAATTAATATATACTAAATATCTTGCATTATCATATGAAACAATATTCGACAGATACAACCACTCCCCAACATTCCACAACAAATAAAAGCAACTACAAACACTGCTTGATTTGATCTGACGAGTTTTCCACTTTTTATTTACACTAGATAATTTGTTCGTGTTTCGCGACGGGTTATCTAAAATTGTATATTAATTAGAAGTGAAGAGCACTCTCTTATTTAAATTAGGTGGTTAGAAATAAACTTTTCAACAATCTTTAACGTTTTGAATATGAAACAGCTTTCATTTGAATAACTTTTTCTTACTTGTGTACACACATTACAAAATCAACAATAAAGAAATCAAATAATGTTGGTTGTCAATTCTCTATTCAATCAAAACTAATGATAGTTAACATGCCGTTGAATGCCAAGTCATTGTGCGTGTATACCCTTTTATATGTAATAACCATTAAACTTGTACAACAAACATATCATGATAGATTTAGCCAGAACAAAAAAAAAAAGCCTACTAATAAAGTAGAACATGAAGTTCTCGCTGTGAGGTTGTATGTTTTGTGACCCGACTAATTGAGTTACTTTAATTTATTAGTAGTGAATGCTACTTGGGCAATCACATTGATTAGGGATAAATGGAAGTTATCGGACATAGTATACCTCCTTTAAGAATAACACATTGTTATTCCATATAGTCATGTCTAGCTAGGTGTATATTAGTTTGAGGGTAATGTCTATTTTTTATCCAAATCTTTTTTAGATTTTTTTATATTATCCAAACCTATCGAAATACTAAGAATCAACCTACTTTTCCGAACATCCTCGTCCAAGGCACTCAAGACGAATAACAACATGGTATATCTCATTCTTGAGCGAGAAACCTTAATTAGTTAATGGAGCTTCGCAATTATGCAATTGCATGATCTATTTAGTTGTTTGTGATAGAAGGAGAAGAAACATGGTGAAGCTCTCCACAGGCTATCAAACCATTATCGTGGGTTGTACCCTTGAGGAGGAGGATGAGAAGGGTTTTGAGTTTTGGCTAATTTTAGGATTAGTGGCAAACTTGGTTAGTCGCCAAAAGATCGATGGAGGGAAAAAGCGGGGATGACGGAGGCAAAACGAAAACGGAAAAGGGAACGGGTGTATATTTATGGAAGGAAGTCCACATAAACCTATTATGGACCTTAGAACATCTAACCAATCCCTAATGCTAACTCACGCTTTATATATAGGGATGAGCAATGGGCGGATTGGGTGGGTTTTGGTCTCAAATTGACCCACCCGCTTACTAGCGAGTTGGAATAATTGTGACCCGCAATCCACCCACATACTTATGCGGATTGGATTGGATGGGTAGCGGATGGGTGCGGTTGGGTTGTGGGTCAACCCGCAAAAGCAATTCCCCAACTAGTCATTAAGAGAGTTGACTAAAATTTACAATAAGTTCATTGTAAATTAGTAAGATTGTATCAATAATTTGTGATTTTGATACAATTAATAATTTATACTTTGCATACCAATATTTAATGGATATTAACAATAATTTGCATACCAATATCTAATGGATATTGCACAGCACAATAACCATAATAGTAGTCAAAAGTCAAAACTATTATTTTTTCTCCGCCTTTTGAAGTATATGATCAGACTATAGTGCAGTTTGAAAATATGATGAATATTCGATACTATAAGTAACAATATTTTTTCATGTACAAAATCACCCCACATCAATCACCCACTGCATGCGGGTCGGGTTATTTGCGGGTGGATCGATATCAATCCGCGGATTAACCACCCACGTGCCCACCCCTATTTATATATACTAAAATAATGGAATACCATTTTGGTTCACAGAAGGGCAAAATATAATCAATAATATGGTCCAAGATAGGGTCAGTAACCACACGGGAGCCGTAGATCTGGGGATGGAGCAATCGTGTGGCTGGGCCGAATGCGGGGTGGGGAGGGGCGTTTTTGTCCGTTTTTAATTTTTAATTTTTTTTATTTATTCCGCATTTCAATGGCTGACTTTTCAATGAAAGAGAGAGAATTGCATTTTCTCTGCAACTCAACTTTCTTCCTTCTTTCTTCCTTTTTTCAATCTCTTTCCATATCCTTTCTCTTTCTCTATTCCTTCTCTCTTACTTTTTCTCTCACAATCTCCTTTTCAAATCTAGATCTGCTCTCTTCCTTCTTCATTTTTTTTCTCTAGCAATGGACGATTAAAAATTGTAGCCACTCTCTTTCATTGCATTTCTTCTCTTCATCAACTCGTTGGCCTCAATTCCGATCTTTCTCATTTTTTTGGCCTTTTGGTGTTCTTGATTGAGGAAGAGGAAATGAGAAGCATCAGAAGACGATTTTTTCTCTCCCTCCTTCTGTTTTTTTCCTTTTAGATAATATATATTGATATTATGACTCTATACCATATGGTATTGGGTGGTAACGAAATATATATTGATATTACCACACTATACCCTATGGTAATGTATGGTATTGCGTGGTAACGAAATATATATTGATATTACCATTTTATACCATATGGTATTGTGTGATATTACCACACTATATCATATGGTATTGGGTGGTAACGAAATATATATTGATATTACCACACTATACCCTATGGTAATGTATGGTATTACGTGGTAATGAAATATATATTGATATTACCACTCTATACCATATGGTATTGTGTGATATTACCACACGATACCATATGGTATTGGGTGGTAACGAAATATATATTGATATTACCACACTATACCATATGGTATTGGGTGGTAACGAAATATATATTGATATTACCATACCATGTGGTATGGTCTTATTTAATACTAGTAAATACCATATGGTATAGACTGGTAATAACTGGAAATTTTTTTTATGTCCAAAAAATATCAAAGTGCATATCATTTTGAAGAGCACAATTAATCTGATCTAACTGTACAAAAAAAATTAAATTCTGACTTAAAACGAGTGAGAAATCGTCCGTTAAAGATTAAGAGAAGAAAAATTAAAGATTTTTCGAGGAGAGAGAAGGAGGCGCTGATGTGGTCCGGTCAAAAGTCAGCGTCAGCAATAAATAGGAGTAAGTGTAATTTTACCTTCCTGTCCTTCCGCATTTAATTTAAATAAAAAAAGGGGTCTGACACGTCGAGATCAGAGAAGGAGTTACTGATGGGTTACTGACCCATCAGTTACTGACATGATCTGCTCCCCAATAATATGGCTTCGGTTGCATTATAAAATTCTTATTATATGTAGACATAGTACAATAAAATAATATCTAATAGTTATAACTAGGGCTGGAGGTTTGGTACCAATATTTGGGATATACCGAATATCGTTCTGAATATATCACTATTTGGTACTATCTACCGACTTATTTTCTAGGGATTGGTATTGGGATTCATTTTGGAGTGCTATTCGGTATTCGGGATTATTGGATTGGGATCAGTATATACCGAAATACCGAGAAATACCAAAAAGTAAAAATTCAAGAAATATAATACACAACCTTTGGTCATTCCCCACTCTTTCACAACTTAAAAGCCCTCATCCAACTCAATTTTGTGTTCGGACTTTGGTGACGAGGGTACACGTACGATAGCCCGAGACCGGGTGACTAGGATGGTGATAGAGTCGTGAACAATGTTCACTTTCCGAAAAGAATATTTTCACCCTCTACAAAGCCTTGGGTTACAGGAAATTTCTCCCGAGGATAAAACTATCACCACTTTAGGTTCCAGGCTCAAGAACACTAAAGCATACTTAGAAATTTTTGGAAGAAAGAAGAAGAATATGTTTGATGGTATATGGCATCATCCACCCCACACATATTTATAGGGGCTGAATCCATGCATTGTTTCATGAAATGTTGCCTTTATCCATACAAAAGGTTGCCTTTATCCATATGAAAGGTTGTTCTTATCCATATAAAGGATTGCCTTTATACATAAGGTTATCTTTATCCATAAAATAATGCAACCACCACTAGGCCAAAGGGATATGTCCCTTCATGAAATTAGGATATTGGTTCGGTCGGTCTAATCTCAAATCGGTTGGTCGGCCCAACCCAAAACCAGTTTGACTTGGTTAGTTAGGTTCAACCAAATTTCTAACATTCCTCCCCCATTTTACTGTATTAATAGAATTCACTAAAATCACAACATTCTTCCAACAAAACTTAAGTGTAAATGAAAATGTCGTGACGATTGAATTTTCATCTTAGTATATTACACTTGACAAATACTCGAATACAAAGGGTGTCGTTAACGACTGAACCCATTGACTCATATGAATATTCGAAGATAATATACACTTAAGCTTTCAAACTTCTAAGTGCCTTGACACTATTAACCGCCATGTGTCTAATCCTTCTTATAAGCGCACACGAAACCAAAGTCCGGGTTTCTTGAAGCTGCTACACTTCATGCTTACGTAGGTTGAATCTCTTATTTATGTACCCACATAATACACTTTTCAAAGATTCAATTAAGAAGTTTTAAACTTCATCCTCCTCTCATACAGGGTAACAAGCACATACCTCGGGATGACAAATTGTGTGCTTCAATTTCTGACAATGAGCTTTCCACATTGAATTCAGCCTCTAACGTTGTATTAGAGGCGAATTGGGTATCCCATGATCAGAAATTATATGGACTTTAAACCGTCCCTTTCACATACTTGATCACCAAGTCATTAGTTAACCATTTCGTCAAATGATCAACCAAATTTTATCTCAAGTATGATCATATTGTCTAGACACAACTCTATGAATGATCAGTTTCACAGATTTTACCGTGCCTTACTCCCACATGACCGTTCTTGTCATTTTCACTTGACTATATGCCTTAGCCAAATTATCATTACTATCACAAAAAATAGCAATAGGCGAGATTGGTTTAGACCATAAATTAATGTCATAAACCAAGCATCTCAGCAATAATGTCTTTTCTCTAAGAGAAATCAAGCCCACAAACTTTGACTCCATAGTGGAACTAGTGATGCAAGTTTGCTTTCTAGAGGCTCAAAATATGGCACCTCCCCCAAGCAAGAGGACTCATCTCAATGTTGAAGTATCACCTTTAACATGAGAAATCCAACTAACATCAACAAATCCTTCCAAAAATGGATGGAAAGCCACTACTTCATTTCAAATGATGAGCACTATGATTCATCATGTACCGACTTAATTGTTCTATCGCATATGAGATATCTAGCATAATGCAAGTCATGCATACATCAAACCCATTTAACATGGAATACTCCAGTTGTAAAACTGGTTGGCCAATGGCCAGTATTAACCATAAGTTCCATACTTTTGGATCCATTGTCGTATCTAACCCACGACAATTTCCACTAAGGAATTTTCTTTAGAAGTACCTTTTCAATAGACAGAATCACATTTACATCCCCATGTCCCACATGGAGAATTTAAATAACAACTTTTTATCAAAAATTCACTTATCTTTTATTAGTCCCAAAGATAAGCATGTCATCTACATACAAATGTACGATGACTCCATTACCAGAATCATCATAAATTTTTTATACATTTTGTCTTCTTGGTTTAAATAACATAAACCCCTAGACAAAATCACCCCACCAAACCACTAGACAAATCCAAATTTGTCTAGAACTTCAAAAAAGTCAAATAGAGAATTAGACAAATTAACCATTGAGTATGTGACCTACACAAAGGCAATTGTCATTCTTCTATTTCTCCATTTTACGAAGCCTTCTCCTTCTTCCTCATCTTCGAATCATCCCTCTTCCAAGTTACCTTCCGAATATGGAATACACCATGTGACTAGTATGAAGAAAACCCATCTTCTACTATCATCGATGAAAAACTCATCATCGAACACTCCTGAGGATAAAACTCAGGGGCGGACCCAGGGAGGTTTAGGGGTGTCTCCGGACACCCCTAAATTTTGGGAAAACGATTGTCCAATCCCCGGTGGTAATTTACGTATGAACAAAAAAATATAATTAATAGTGAGGGACACCCCTTAAATTTGAAAAAATGATTATCCTACTGTCATTTGTGTATAGGAATATAAATGGTAGGTTAGATAATTCAAATCTAGAACACTATTATTATTAATAAACTTAATTTATGTTGAGCTAAACTCATTTGTTGTTCAATTTTGAACAATGTGTAATAGTAAAATGGCATTCCCTATCTCTAATTATTTTAAAAACCTAACAATTAAACTAATTTCAAACTATCCTTAATTTGTATTGATTTTATGATTGTACGGCAAGTATTGAAAGAGTCTTTCAGCTTTTGGTTACATCAAGAACAAGTTTACAAATCGAATATGCGATAAGTTCGTGAATGATTGTCTAGCTAGCAGTGTATATAGAGACAATTTTTTTTAACACTATAGATACCAAGTGTATTATACAATTATTTCCGAATATGAAAACATATCATGGACTTTTTTTAACCTATACGAGTAAGGTATTTTCATATTTACAATTTTATTTTTATCAATTATTTTTATTTAATTTATTTTTTAAAAGAGGACACCCCTATGATAAATTTCTGGGTCCGCCACTGATTAAACTATCACCACTTTAGGTTCCAAGCTCAAGAACACTAAAACATAGTTAGACATTTTTGGAAGAAAGAAGAAGAATATGTTTGATGGTATATGGCATCATCCACCCCACACATATTTATAGGGGCCGAATCCATGCATTGTTTCATGAAAGGTTGCATTTATCCATACGAAAGGTTGCCTTTATCAATATGAAAGGTTGCCTCTTTCCATATGAAAAGTTGTCCTTATCCATATGAAGGGTTGCCTTTATCCATAAGGTTATCCTTATCCATAAAATAATGCAACCACACTAGGCCAAGGGGACGTGTCCCTTCATGAAATTAGAATATTGGTTCGGTCGGTCTAATCCCAAACTGGTTGGTCGCCCAACCCAAAACATGTTTGACTTGGTTAGTCCGGTTCAACCAAATTTCTAACATTTTGATTTTCTAGTTTAAGACACTCTCGTGTCTTACCTAATCTCTTGTTATTTTCATAACACCAAAAAGCAAACACTAGTATTAGTCGTCTCTCAGCCTCCAATTTGTCAGATTAAATATTAACAATGACAAGAATTTGAGATGTCACCTCTCCCCCATTCTCCTTATCCATATCCTAGCTCTAGGCAAACTCAAAACTTTTTGCTTAGTCTCTTTGTCCTAAATTAAACAATCAAATCTAATTTATACATTTGATTATTAATTATAAAGTTAATTAATTTTGTGTTTGATAATACCAATTGGGATACCGAAGTACCAATTGGGATACCGAAATATATAGGGATTGGGATACCGAAATTATATAGGGATTGAGATTGATTTTAGGGTGTAATTCGGTATTTAGTATTGTGAAACCGATATCGTACCGATTTCCACCCCTAGTTATAACGAGAAAAACATATTTAATGATTCATATCAATATATGGTAAGGAGTGAAATAAGGAATTTTAGAGACAGGTGATTGGAATGTTTTGGCAGCTGACCGAATTTTTAGAGGTTGATGTGGGTTTTCAGTTGTTAAAGCACTTTTTTAAATTTGATATAAATCTTCAAAAAATAATATCCCATTCGTTCTGCATCGGATTTAAAACAATTTCGTTTAGAAAATCAGAATTTTTGTGCTCTACAAAATTATATAAACTTTGATATATTTTGGGGGGAAAGATTTCACGTCATCTTATCACTATGGTAATATCATAAGATTACAGTGGTATGATGGTATTGTCAATCTTACCATAGTGGTAAAATCATGGTATGGCAATTATTAGATGATATTATGAAGTCTTACGATAGTTGTATGATGTTGGTATGACACTGCTAAGATTATATAAAGTCTTATCTTTGAGAGGGGAAATGATGTCATCATACCACTATCATATAATGATATTATCATATTAAATCATCATATGAGATTATATGATAGTGTTGTTTGTATTACCATAGTGGTAACATCATGATGTGTTAGTGATAAGATTACAACAAACACGCATTTTGTAAACGATATTTAAGTAAAACATACCCAAAATTAAAGAATATTTACTATAAAACTAGAATCATACCACAAACATAAAAATACATGTAAGAATATAAGAGAACATAGTAGGAACACTATAATATATACAAAAAATTTATAAAATATATTAAAAACAATATAATTCATACAAAAAGAAGAAATACTAAAATATATTCTGAAAATATCCTAAAGCATACAAGAAATATATGAATGCATAGTTTCATACCATAAACTAAAATATCAATATCAAATGATGTGAGTTTTTTGTCAGAATGTATATCAAAGTGGATATAATGAGACAATTAAAAGTCGAGTTAAAATGAAGAGATATGATCATTAAAACATTATTGATGTTTATTTTCTAAAAATACAAAATATGTTTAATTAATCTAAATGGTTCTTGGGTTAGCACCATGGTGTTATGATGTTATCCTATCCGCACCTGATTCTCGTATAAAGGATAACATCCATTATGTTTTCAGCTCAAATTTTGGGCTATCAACAATAAATATTACTAAATTATTGTTATCGTTCAGTAATCGGTGTATGGTTTTATATGGGTGATATATGTTTATTTTTATAATTACTTGCTACTTAAAATATTTGAACCTGTGATCTTCAGGTTCAAGAACAGCGATAGTAGCAATGGACCAAACTTTTGTTCGTCAGTAATGAGTACATGTTGTCAAGATAAAAATGATAAAGAATAATGCAATTCATTATCCTAAATACCCCTTAAATTCATTTGAGAGTCCATTTTATTCAAATCCAATGAAATGATTAGTTAATGGATTTCTATACACTTACAATTTAGTATCCATATTTTTATTCTTCACATTTCATTACTTAAACTTGATTTTCTCGCCAAAATAGTTTTATTCATAATTGCATTTTAGTGCTTAAATGTTTTTTGTATGATACTTTAGTAACTGGATCGTAAAAGTTTGCACATCGATTCTGAAATTCAATGCAAATTAAACTTATAAATATATGCATTTCGATCCATGAATTGACAAATGATATTCACAATTTTCCTTCGTTTGTGACCTCAATGATTTTTATTAATCCGTTCAACGAAAAATATATTTTTTTTACTTATCCCTCTATATAACTTCAATTCAGTGATAAAATTTGGCTATCTCCCAACCTAATTGTTCTCCCTCTAGTTGGTATTACTTATTTCATGATTCTTAATAGGATTATAGGTATAATATGCCCATCTATTATGACGTTTTTATCAAACATGTCATTCTACTATTTTTTTTACATCAAACATGCCCCCGTACTTTGAAAAAATTATCAAACATGCCCTTCTGTTAAACTTTCCATTGAAAAATCGTCAATCATGGTTGAACCGAGATTTAGACGACCCGACATCTGCAAATGGGAGCGAAAATGTCAGTTTTGTCTCTCGTTTTATTTCTCTGCGTCTCTTCACAGTGAAATTATTTGAATTATTTGGCTATACAAAAGAACCAAAAAAATTCTAAAGTGAAATTATTAGGGATATTTTAGACATTTGTGTCACCCAAACCAAAGTTCGGCCTTTGTTAACGGGTCTTGGATGGAAATTTTAACAGAAGGGCATGTTTGATAATTTTTTCAAAATACAGAGGTTGTTTGATGTAAAAAATAGTTGATGGCATGTTTAATAAATCGTCATAATAGAGGGGCATATTTGACCTATAACCTTTCTTAATATAATCGATAAAATAGATACACATGGCTTGAAATGGCAAGCAAGTGGCAGTGAAGATGGGGCCTGGATTTTGGTACCGAGAATCTTTTCTTATTATGTTACAATCAATCAGATTCTAAAATTTGATTCTTGTACGCTTGGTGGATCTCATCTCATCTCACTAATTATTAATTAGGACACGAAAGTGGTGGGAGAGAGAGGTCAGAGGTCATCCAATCCAACCGGTCTTTGTGTCAAGTTGATTCATTTAATTACTTCATTAATTAATAATGATGGAGATTGGGCTCTCTGATCGGACCAATGGCTCAAATTCCATAATTTTGAGTTATATGCATTATTAGGGTTTTTACGTGAGCAATTTGGCTTCCTTGAAACAAGACTCAAAAACACTACTTGTCTGTTTCTTACGTGTGTACTCTGTTTCTTTGAGAGGGACTCAATTACAATTTAGATGGTTTGCTGTCCGAGATCAGGTGTCTGCCTGTTGGAAAACCCTATTTTTTATGGAGGAAAATTCGCATAAGACGCCATCATTTCTTATTCATTAATTGAATGAATAATGAAATTGTCGACACTGTTAATTGTTAAACGGCTTGCAATGACCATCATCGTCCGGTACATCAATATGATCAGTACCATGAGTACCAAGTGATAGGTGACAATTACGAACTAGACAATCAACTAAGAAATTAGTCTTTCTATTAGCATGCATGATAGTGGTGTCACAAAATCTGCAAAAGTACATATATCGCCTTTGTGTCGAGCTGAGTTCCACACGGATAATGGTACACTCTCTGAGATTATGCAAAATCATAGAGATTAACGATTCCGGATACAGTGCAGAACCCATGATTATGTACCCATCAGTAACTAAATATGAACCCTTCCTTTTAAGTGGACCCAGAAAATTCAGGTCTAAAAGTACATAATTAAAGACATTTTCCTTTTCCCCCTTGTTTTCTTAATCCGCTCATATCTTCTTCGGTTTAACTCAGATTTCAATTTTTTTGCACAGATGGAACGAGTTCGTTGTGCTCTACAAAATGAGATCCATTTTCAATATTTTTTTAGGAAAAAAATCTTCTTCGGTTTAACTCAGATTTCAATTTTTTTGCACAGATGGAACGAGTTCGTTGTGCTCTACAAAATGAGATCCATTTTCAATATTTTTTTAGGAAAAAAATTCCACGACTCTCATTACCAACTTCATACCATATGACATCATCTTCGTTTTTAAGTCGTTTATGAAAAAATTTGCACAGAAGGAACGAGTTTATCATGATCTATTGTATCTACAAATTTATGGGTGAACAAAATATAGGACCAAAAAATATCACACAATACCACCCTGGTACAGGGTGATATCTTGTGGTACACAATGTTGAAAGTCGTAGATGACACTCCTACTATCATGTATTCAACCATCCTACAGTATTGGTATGTTCATACCACCATGGTACGCTTTATACCATATGGTATGTTCTTATTTCAATACCAGTCAATACTATATGATATAGAGTGGTAAAAAAAGGATCAATTTTTTTTGTTCCAAAAATATATCAAAGTGAATATCATTCTAAAGAGCACAATTAATCTGATCAAACTGTGCAAAAAAATTAAATTCTGACTTAAAATGAGTGAGAAATCGTTCGTTAAAAATTAAGGGGGGGGGGGGAAATGAGAGGTTTTACAGGGGAGAGAATGAGTGCTGAAGTGGCGAATAGTGATTGGGTTATGCATGGTTACTGACCTATGGGTTACTCACCGGATCCGCTCCCCAGATTAACTGCATGACCATTGAGATTGCATGGAGGGAGAATTACCTTCTATGCAAATTGTGCAAAATCAGCTAGGTAATGAAGGAGTTTTGGGGGGAAAATCCCAAAATAAACTAGTTAATCCCCCCCACCCCAAATACGTAAGTTATAAAAAAAAAATTCTCAAAGTAAACATGTTTCTTTATCATTGTCGTTGTCAAAGACAGTGAATAAAATTACCGGTAAAGCATCACCGTTTTTTGTTAAACGCGGGGAAGTAGTCACCGCGTTCGTCCACAATGGGGAATACCTCACTGCTGACGTGTAACGCTATCTCGCCACAAATACACCACGAATTAATCCCGACTAGAGCTCAAGCGTAAACTCTAGCTGGGTGCAGTATAAGGCAAGTATGTTTTAATTGTCAAACCCGATCGATCCATGTACCCCTACTTCAGTCGCTTAGGTTGTTATCTAGCAAATGGATTTGGGTTTAAAACTAAGAAAACTACAAAATACACAAATAAGGAAAGTAAATTGAGGAGAAATTTTATATGAGAGGACTTCACTTGGGTATTGCTCCCCCTAGTCTTGTGCTAAGAATCAATGAACGAAACCCTGGTGTTAAGGATGTGTTTAAATACAGTGAGGTGGGTGCAACAAGCTAGGGACAAGCCCTTTTAGTCGATCAATTAAGGATTGCTACAATAAGCTACGAAACCTAGCTCTCTTAACCTTTCGGCTAAGGATTGCAACAATAAGCTAGGAGGCCTAACTCTCTTAATCGAATTAACTGAGGAAACCCTAACTCTCTTAGTCGACCAATTAAGGATTGTTGCATTAAGTTAGTAGACTAATTCTCTTAACCTTTAGGCTAAGGATGACAACAATAGGCTAGGGAATATAGCCCTCTTAACTAATCAACTAAGGATTGCAAGGCCCAACCCTCGGAAGTTACCCCAGACGGCGAAGAGCTACCAATCATGATGGGATCATGATACTACTCCGATACTTAAGGTTTTGGCCCTAGATTAACCCAAAAGGGGTTACCCAAGTGCCTAGGAGATCAAGCTCCCTATGGGCCAAAGGTGGATTTCCACATTCTAGGTTAATTTGACCCAATAATGAGATAATGCAAGCAACACACAACCATTCATGATTAATACCTCAAATATTATATAAAACACACAATCAACACAATAGAATCATATTCTTACATCCTAACACTCATCTATACTAGAATTCACAATACCCAAGTGAGTATATGGGCCATTGCATATCTAGGCAAAGGAAATCAACAAAAAGGAGGGAAAGAACAATGAAAAGATGAGTTTTTTCCTTCCTTGTTGCTTTAATCTCCCTTGAGAAGAAGAAACCTTCAATCCTCTAGGTTAGGGTAAGCCCAAATCTCCTTCCTCCTTCTTTGAATGACCCTTTCTCTCTCTAGAATAGGAAGAAGAAACGCTAAACTCTCACTAGAAATCCTCCTTTATTCGGAAAACTAAAACCCTAGAAGAGCTTCCTTTCTCCTTCAGCTCACTTCCCCTTTTATACCCAGGTCGGGCTCAAATCACGGTCTCAGTTCGCGGCCTTAAACTCAAGGCTGGGATCGTGATCTCAGGCAGATTCGCATCGTTTCACTAAGTCACTTCACAGTCTAGGGCTTGAGTTCACGGTCTTACGACCGTGAACTTACTTGAGTCTAGTGAGACCGAAAACTGCTCTGGAACCTCCGCACTTCACGGTCTCGGGGCAACTGTCACGGTCTAGACCTTCCCACACGTGTTAGGACCTAAAATGTAACAAAACAAGCACAACCTAGCATAAAATAGGTCAAGATACGATGAAATGCACAGTCAAACTATCAAGATATGAGGGGTAAAATGTGTGCATTTAGACCCAAATCACTCCCCCACACTTACACGTTTGCTTGTCCCCAAGCATACCAATTCCAAACAAGGTAATATCTCAACCTAACAAGATAACTTGGGGACATATCAAAGGGCTCAAAGTGGGTGAATCCTCAATGGCTATTGGACCTCAACACATGAATCGTTACAAGCAATACCGGCATCCACCACAAACGACATTCGAATGCATTAAGAACGTGCAAAAGAAAAGTCCTAACCTTGTTCACAAATCAATACAAGCCTTGACCGGACTACTCACTAACCACAACTAACCATGCATAGAACTCAAGTCCAAGGAACAAACGAATGGGCAACATAGGTCCTCATCAGGATAAGATATGAACATGCATAATGTGAATGAATCACTCACTCTCGACCAGTGGGGTTCGGGCCTTTTTGGTGCAAAGGATGTGCACAATCATCAACTCTCAACCCTATCATCTCTCCACCATGGCGGAAAACTCTGAATGCTAGAGTTCACAAGATGGTTGTCGTCACTAGCTTGTCCGGAGGTCTTAGACACGGGTTCAAATGACTGGCAAGGGTCTTAGACATGGGGAAAATGCCTTTTGGGTGGTGGCAAGCAAAGCATGAGGTTCTAAATCTTCAATCTAAAACCAAAGGTTCAAATGTTTCGTCTAGAACCTTTCCTACAAACAAAGGCCACTAGCATCGGCCAAAAAACCACACTTCCCTTATTCCAAACCACTATCAATCATGAACTACATTCAAGCACACTTCCTCGGTCTATTCTTGCTATCCTCAATTCCATCGTAATAGTGAAGGAGGTCATCAAACAATTTAGGTGTTTCAATGGTTTGAGTGCCAAGAAACCCTTTCTAGAGCATATAGTAGACTTTTGTGGCAACTCTCTACTTTTATTTACCACGTTTTATTACCTTTTTCGTTTCTTTTCTTTCTACTTTCCTTTTCTTTCTTTCTTTCTCTCTTCTTCTTCTTTTTTCTTTTTCTTTTCGAGGGGGGGGGGGGTACTAGAGAGTAAAATACATGCCACTTAACATTTAACGAACGATGCTCTCGATTAAGAACTTCCTCCAACACTACCTCTTCATTTCTAGCAAGAACCGTGAAAAATCTTCCTATATAGAACCTCAATGGATCTCAAGAGTGAGAGCTCCGAGACACAAGGACGACTCACGTTTTGACACGAAGAAAGGACGAGGGTCGTTCTATCAATCACCATTAAGCTGAACAAGCACGAAACTCCTAACATTAGAATGACCCCTAAAGTCACACGACTCAAAGGGGTTGACTAAGGGGTAAAATATTTTGGGACAATCAACTTTTGGGCGTGGACTACTCCTATGCCTCCATCATACTCACTAGTGACAACAGTGAATGTTATAAACCATGGCGAGAGGGATCTATCACACATGAAAAAGACGATCGACACAAAACTCACATGGATACCTAGCTACCCAATCATCTATTCCAATTCACAAAATTCAATTCATGGCAATTGTAATCAAGGAGTAATCAAGTCAAGACATCGATTCATTTCCGCACACATGAGAACTAAACATTTGCACTATCCTAATGCATATCTCAGTCATCATAATAGGGCACACTCGACCACAAGTAAACAATTCAATGTCCAAGCCAATAAACACGAAATTCTCCCACACCCCCGCCACTTTGATCATGCAATGCTTGGAGCCCTCAAATTTTTAAATTTTGGGCATACATCTAGGCTCCAAGCGCACAATCACACACACAAGCATAATAGATAGACTATCCCCCACACTTAAGCTCGACATTGCACTCAATGGCGTAAAATAAGGGGTTGAACGATGTTACCGCATAGCTTGGCGAGTGAAAGTCGGGACCGAATTGGGCCGGAGATGAAGAGGAGAGAGCTTCAAGGAGACCAAAAACAAAGACAAACACACACATGCTCGCGCAAGGCGAGGTTATTTATTACACAATTATAGTATTTAATATAAAAACACACACAAATCTATGTTGGGTTGCCTCCCAACAAGCGCTACTTTAACGTCATAAGCTAGACATTTGCTTCTTAAACTTCGGTCCATCCGAGAACCTTCTTGAAGTTGAGGTTCTCATCGGTGAGATGAAGTATCAAGCCACGAGCATTGGACGAATCCATGATTGAGAGCTCGTGAACTTGAACGGCTTTGAGGCTCCACCCACGAGACCTCTTCTTCTTCTTTCTCTTTGCCCCACACCATGTAGTCCATCATTGATTGACTTCCATCGCATCCGCCAAGAGGGATCGCAGATGGTTTGGCCTTGGCTTGGCAAAGAGCAACAAATGGGTCCTTCTCAAAAGTGCATCGATGTCGGGTGGAAAGCTTTGGTAGCTCTTGTAACTTGTGGATGCTTCATCCACAATGACCTCGTCCTTATCTTGGACCTCACTTGCTCCTTCTACTTCTACTTCTTCCTCAACCTCCCTTCCTTCTTTTTCACTTTGTTCCTCCCCTTGGGAACAATCAAGATCTTCCTCCTCTTCAATGCTCACTAACTCATCCACAACTTTCCTTCTCGCCTTTTCTCGCTCCTCCTCAAGCACACAATGGAGGGCAAGTTTCCAAGCAATTTCTTCAATATGATCCTCTTGCATCTCCTACTTTGTGCACAACTCTTCAAAGCTCGAAGTGAAAGACGATACCCTAGCTTACTTCCCACCTAGTTGTTAATTAGTTAATCGGGTTTTAAGGTTTTGAGTGGAGGATATGAGAGAACTCTAGTCTAAGAATTGATCAAAGCTAAAAGTAGGTACTTCGAGGACTAATCCTCCCCCTAGCTAAGGATCACTATGCATATATAAATATCTAGGGTCGTCAAATGTGGTGAGTGAGCTCTTTTCTATGGGCCTTTGTCGTTATCCACATGCCTCCGAGTACGCCTTCCCTAAACCCATGTTTCAGTCACCTCGATCTAGACTATCGTATGTGGGGCATTAAGTATATGGCTCATTTCAATGAAACTATCCACCGTCCACAACGAGGTTTTATCTCGAGTTTCACTTAGGAAAGCCACATATAGCAAAGGTACGGTCGCCTCAACCACTATATGCCCCCATCCACACATCTAACTTAAACTCGCCAGGTTGCACATACCTGTCTAACCCTAGAACTCCGTACCCAGACGGTAGCATAAAGCAGACTAAGAGGGAAGATTGGGAAATGTTGCCCAAGCGTCATTAGTTAGGAAAGAGTTGCATTAAAATCAACTAGGCAAACACATTCATTCATTCAACCCTAAAACATCTACTCCAAAGATCGAAGTATCCTTGCTTTCGGTCCATTTGGTCTGGTTCGGTCTGTTCCAAATCTCTGTTCGATCCATCATTTCTTCAGCAATTATAAAATTCATGTGAACCAAGTATCGAACTGCATTATACTCAGTTCAATTTGATCGATCTTAATATTAATTTGGTCCAATACAAACAGACCGGATCATTGCACACCTACCCGCTACCACCAATCAATGACACAATCCTCGGGGGATATCATAAATTAAAGGCCCAATACTCTGCATTGACCCATGTTTAGCTATTTATCTTACTGTGGGCCTCTTCTACACTGGAAGAAGAAGGCGCTTCTTGTGCCGAAAGTAATTTGGCCCATTTATTAGTTGGGCCAATTAGCTCCGTTCGGGAGAAAGAAGACGGAGATTTTCGTTTCCAGAATCCAATGTCTAGAGACTTCTTCGAGTTCGAGAGACAACCGGAGGAGCAAACCCCTAAACGCTGATTTCCAATCGATCTCTCTCCGACGAGTTGGTCCCGGAGGAAGGAGGCTTCGAATCGTCTTTCTTGTAGGTTTTCCATTTCCTTTTCTCTTCGGTTTTGGCTGATTCGATTAACTTTAGAAGTTGAGTAGTTCTTGTAAAAATCCATACCTTGAACTGTCGAAGGATTCCTTCAGTAATGAACGCGTTCTTGAGCGAGATTCTATGCTACCGCATTTTCCCTTAGTTGTTTCTGTTCATTGGTTGGGTAATATGAATAACTATTTCTGGGATTGTTGCAGCACGAGTGAAGTTCATGATTTTTTTTCCAATTGAGTTCTGGCAGCTGAAGCCTTGCAGTTTTGTAGAGTATTTGTTATGCATTTGCAGTAAAGATTGATTGTGCCAAATTCGGGTATCATCAGTTAAGGGGATGCTTAATCCCTTCACTGATTCATTCCTTTTGGAACGTTTGGGCGTTATGATGGGATACAATATCTGTGAAGTAGTCTCAAAGTATTTTGGTTGAGAGTTTAGATAGGTTTCGATGTAGTTAGTTGTCAGTTAATTACTTGATTTCCTCAATTTCCTATTTTCTAGTATTATTTAGAGTTAGAGTAGGATTAAGCTATGTTCGTCATGAGAAGGGGTTTGTAATCCCATTTCTATTGTGGGTTGTTTCGTAGTTCTAGCAACGATGTTGTTCGGGTACGTTCCATTTCCTGTACATGGGGTAAGGGTTGGGTAAAGAATGGTAAGGAAGAAATTAAACAGATGTGTGTTGTTGTTCTCACGCTGACAGAACCCTTGTGGTGGTAGTGTGGAAATAATGTAAAATAGTTGGTTTAGTCAAAACTCTGACTGAGATTTATCATGTTGCTAGCCCATTATTATCATCTGCCCACAGGGCAGAGTTTAGTTTTTATATGCTGCCTTGGATGACCTGCTGAAAAATCCTATTTTTCCTGATCTTTAAATTGGGCCAGCTGGTGTTTCACTGTGACTGTTGATGTTCAAGCTGGTCTGATTTCTTGAGGCATGCTGAAGTAACTGCACTCTTTTTTGGGTTGTTGTAGTTTGTACATTGCGGCGAAAATGGGTCGAAAAGCTGGCCAACTATACATAAACCCCAAGAAGTTTGGCTCCATGGCGAAACCATGCATGACCAACATGATATCCTTGCTTAACTGCTTGTCTATGAACCAGATGAAAGATGGCAATTGCGTCAAGGAAAAGGAGTTGCTTAGTGCTTGCTTGGATGCACAGGTGAATGTCACTTCGGTTATAATTTGTTTCTGAAATGATCTCACTATATCTGTTTATACCAATCTTTCAGAATGTTGAAAGTACAGCATGCTTCATCTTTTGCAACTTAATCTGCCAATTCACATGCTGTTCCTGACGTTTTATTCTAAACTCTATCGTGCAGAATAGCAAAAACAATTCCTGGGGAAGTATCAACTACCACCTGCAGAGGCTGAGCAAGGGAAGGAAGTGAAGTTTTGGCTTGTTCTTATAGTTCATCAGTTATGGAGAGTATTAGCGTGGGAAGGAAATTCTTCTGTCCTGGTCACGTCCCACCCAACTCTTGCTCTTATAATCGACATTTGCATTCTGTTGTACCGTAATGCCAAATTTTGAACATAAACTTCTGTTTCATGGTTATATCCCTCCCTAGCTAGGCATCATATTTATTGGAGCTGAATCTTTCCATGATTTGAGTTCCAAATAACTTCTTAGTTTTCAGGAATTGAATCGCTCACACGATCGAATGTGGTGTGCTTTTCTGTCTCTCTGTCTGTGCCAGTGACTACACTCAGAAGCCTGTCCTGATAAATGAAACAAGTTTCTTTCTTAATGGTGATTGTTGATGGGTTCTTTTCTTTGTGATTTGGGGATTTCTTGTTCCCTTTGGGAATTAGGATGGTTTTAACTTTTCGTACCATTAGAACCAGATTTCCATTCTGGGGATGCCTAATCTCATGCGTTGGCAGGAAGCAATGGCTTTGACACGAAAAAGGCATATACTTCGCAGTGAAGCATGACGATTATGATTCTGAAATTTGTCGCGATTTAGGCAAGCAGCTTTTAGTTTAGCAACCAAACTAACATCTGGCCCTTTGCGAATTGCTCTATGTACCTTTGCGATTATTAGATGTTTGGCTAGTCTATTGGCCCATGTGAAATATTATTTAGATCTTTGAATCTAGTTTGATTAAGAATACATATTTAGAGATGCTATTTGGCTTCATGTGTTTATTTAGATGCTATTTCAACTTTTGATTCTATGCTAGTGTTAGGGATGATAATGGGTCGAATAATTGGGTCGGTTTTCTTTAACCGCAAATCCTATCCAACCTGGTGCATCTATTGAAAAATTGATAAAATATTCATTGGGTTTTAGAAGAGCAAATTCAACCCAACCCAATAGGTATCCATGATTTCTCAAACATAACTATGTATTATTTCTCTGAACACCCATATTGTAATTCCATCGAAAATTTTCTTACAAATATATATGTACAAGACTAATAAGATTCATAGATTATCCATAGGGTTAATAGCATTTTCTGCCCCTGTACTATGACGATGTAACAAACATGCCCCTGTACTATTTTTTTGCACAAACGTGCCCCTGTAATATTACATCGTAACGGACCTGCCCTTCCGTTGTAATTTCTGTTTACTCGCCGTTAAAGAGGGCTGTAAATTACCCAATTACCCCTGTTTAATGCCCTCTTACCCCATTTGAAACTCTATTACGGCAAAATTAAGGGTTGCAATTCCCGTAACACAGGAAGCGAAGGAGAATTGCGAAAGCCGACCACCGTTCGTCTTCCTCCTTCGACCAGGGCGACGACCAGTCCGCGGCGTTCTTCTCGGCCGTCGCTTCTTCCCTCCGCGGCGTTCTTCCCGGCCGTCGCTTCTCTGCACTGCTCCCTTCGGCAGTCACCACCAACGCCCTCGAGCGACGTGCACCAGCGCCCACTCCACCAGGCCGACGACCACTCCACCAGGCCGGCGACGCACTCCAGCAGCGAGGACCAGCGACCGACGCACTCCAGCAGCGAGGACCAGGCCGGCGACCACTCCACCAGGCCGGCGACGCACTCCAGCAGCGAGGACCAGCGACCGACGCACTCCAGCAGCGAGGACCAGGCCGGCGACCACTCCACCAGGCCAGCGACGCACTCCAGCAGCGAGGACCAGCGACCGACGTCTAACCCCAACTTAGCAAATTGTTATTGCTCCTTCAGTAGGTAAGAGTCTCTTCTCAACATAATCCCCTTATTTAAACCGCAACTTAGATGAATACGACAAAAATAGGAATTGAATATTGCTTCTTTTCAGGACCACTTACACAAAGTAGATGGATGGTGGAATTAATAATGAAGGTTCTGCAGCGGCTGTTAACGTACACCATGCTGAACAGGTATGATTTTTATGCTTTCATTCATGGTTGGCCGGGTGTGAATGACGTATCAATGATTTCTTTGATGTGAAGTTCTTTCTTTCTTGCAATCGTCCAGGTGGGATTTGCTGGCAACATTCTGAATGAGGCAACAATTGAGGTTGATCAAGAAGAGAACGGAGACTCCGACGACGAGTTTGAGCTGAACGCAGATTGGGTCTCGGATGAAGATATTGCATATAGGGAAGAGATAATATCGAGGGTGAAAAAGGAAAAAGAGAAACTGAAGATCGGAATTCCTGTTACTTATCACCCCGATGATGAGGTTGATAGAAGACATGACCAAGTGGATGGGCAAGAGGGTTTCAGCTCTAGTGATGATGGGAGTTATGATGGAACTGATGAGGATGATGAAGTTGTTGATCATGCAATACACAGAAGAAGCCGTTTTCCACAATTTGATCCAAATTTGGAAACACCATTCTTTGAGCTTGGCATGATTTTCACTAGCATGCCTCAGGCAAAGGAGGTTGTTCGAAAGTATGCTTTGGCTGCCAGAAAAGGTGTGTTGGTGAAGAAAAGTGATCCATCGAGGCTAAGGGTGATTTGTAGGTACAAGGGATGCCCTTTTACATTGTTCGTTTCATGGTGTAAACGGGCTGAAGCATTTCGCATCAAAACACTGAAGGTGCATAGATGCGGACTTCATTTCAAGAACAAATACTGCAGCCCAGCTGTGATTGCAAAGAAGTATCATAGGAGGATAAGAGCACATCCACAGTGGAAGCTCAAGGACATGAGAGAGACGATTAAAGAAGAGATGGGATATGATGTGCATAGGATGACATGTTCACGTGCAAAGAAGATAGTGATGCACTTGACCGAAGGATGCTATAAGGACGAGTACGCACTACTTTGGACTTATGCGGAAGAACTGAAGAGAGCTAACTCGGACACAACTGTCCGTATCATGGTGAATCGAGACAATCCAGAGGGGCTGCCCAAGTTTCAGCGTATGTATATTTGTTTCGGTGCCATGAAAAAAGGTTTTAAAGCCGGATGTAGGAAGATTGTCGCTTTAGATGGTTGCTTTCTTAAGGGTTTGTGCAAAGGAGAGCTACTTGCTGCAGTTGGGAGGGATGCAAATGATCAAATGTACCCCATTGCATGGGCAGTGGTTGAAGTTGAGTCTAGAAGTTCATGGGACTGGTTTCTAAAGGAGTTGAGGGATGATTTAGACATTGATGAAGGTGCTGGTTGGTCCTCCAGTTCAGACCAAATGAAGGTATAATGATGATATTTTTATTGGTAACAGTTTGTTTTTGTTAGTAAAGTGTCCACAGATTATTAACAATAAATTGCATGTTTATAGGGACTAGTACCTGCAATAGCCGAACTCTTCCCACACGCGGAGCATCGCCTATGTGCACGACATATATACAGCAATTGGAGAAAGAAATTCAGGAACCGAGCATGGCAAAAGTTGTTCTGGGCGTGTGCCAAGGCGACAACACCAATATTCTTTGATCGAGCCTTACAGAGGCTGGCAGCAGAGAACAAGGAAGCTGCAGCTGCATTGCTATTAATTGACCCAAGACACTGGTGTCGCAGCTACTTCTCAACGGAGGTTAAGTGTGATTCGGTTGACAATAACATGTCTGAGTCTTTCAATGCCTCCATCTTAGAAGCTAGATTTAAAGCCATATACAGCATGCTGGATGAACTCCGTGTTATGGTTGTAGAGATGGTCGCGACAAAGATGTCATTGGGAGAAAAGTAGTAAAGGCAGCAGACATGAACCTATATTTTGCACTACATATGACAATATTATGGATGGATTATGTTTGTTTCATAAGCATTTTTAACAACCTGCTGTTTTCTGGCTTTTTTTGTATCCTGTGACACAATTATTGACTAAAGAAGTAGTTCATTAAGAGACAAAGATGCATTAACATAACAAGGAACCCCTTAATATCCATTTCATAGAAAGTGATTACAAAGATAGGGAAAATCCATTCTACATCAGCCACTAACTATGACTGCAATGAATAACAAGCAAATTAAAACCAACAAACTCACAATAACAATATACAACATATGCAACTTCTTCACTGAGGTCACACCATTCATTTGCCGCATAATGTCAGTGTGTTCTTCCGCTAAGATTTTGCTTCTTGTACGTAGAATGTCTCTTTCAGCTTCAACTTCTTTCAGTCTTTCTCGAAGAGAAACAATAAGTCCTTTGTAATGTGGAATGTTCAATTTAGGGTCTTGAAACCTGAAAAACTTACAGCCTCCTTCTTCCAAACTCTTCCTACAACGGTAAAACCTTCTCCCCGGATTCGTTTTAGTCCATGAATGCAACCTGATAGCTCTCACTCCACACCAGCAAAACACATCTGCATTGTCGATTCCAGTGCTACCAAATGATGATTGTTGAGAATATGCCATGACCTACAATTCAATCAATTAGGAGCAGATGCCATTACAAAAAGAACATTCTTTGCAGTGCTACTAAACTGCTACTCTCCCCTCTACCTGCTGCTACTGTTCTACTCCATTCTGCAGTGCTAGTATGGCTCGAAAGAGTCCATTGATTCAATGCTGCTGCTACTGTTCTACTTCATCGAGTCCATTGATTTAATTCAATCAGACCCTATCAGGTACTCTTAGGGTTCGAAAGAGTTTCAAAAAAATCAGTGAGCGAGAATCAAGAAAGGAAGATGTACCTCTTGGATTGTTGGACACTTCCGTTGTGATGGACTCGATGACAGAATTAGGAGCTGCAGCGATTGGAACGAGGATGCTTGGCTGGCTCGGTTGGAACGAGGATGCGATTGGAACGAGGTCTCTGCTCAGGCGGAGGGAGACGGCTGTCCAGGAGGGCGCTGGTAGACTCGATGGGTTGCTCGCCGTCGTCGGTAGGAAGGAGAAGGCTTGCTCGAGGGTTCGCTCGCCGTCGCCGGTAGGAAGGAGAAGGCTTTCCAGGGTTCGCTCGCCGTCGTCGGTAGACTCTTCGCTGGTTCCCACGCCGTCGTCGGAAGGAAGACTCGATGGGGAAGAATCGATGGGGAAGACTCTTAGCTGGCATTCGAGGGTCGGGTCGGGCAGTCTCTCTCGTCGAGAAGAGAGGTTTTCTTTCAGAAGTGGAAGAATCGATGGGGAAGGAAATGGGGAGGGCATTAAACAGGGGTAATTGGGTAATTTATAGCCCTCTTTAACGGCGAGTAAACAGAAATTACAACGGAAGGGCAGGTCCGTTACGATGTAATATTTAGGGCTGTTAATCGGTGGCCGGTTTTCCGGTTAACCTCGTAACCGAACCGAAACCGTTGGTTTTTCAGTCGACCGAAAACCGCAATGTCGGTGTCGGTTGGCGGTGTCGGTTGGCAGTCTCCGGCAAATTAGAGAGGGTTGCGGTTATCGGTGAAAACCGAAACCGTGGCGGTTAAACCGAGACAACCGCGTGCCCTTCCATCCCAGACTCTTCGGAGTCCCTGCTGCAGTCGTCGGCCCATCGTCACTCGCCACCGCCCTTCTCGGCTTCCCCACTGCCGCCTTCATCCTCCTTCTCGCAGTCCCAGACTCCCAGTAATCGTCAACATCGCCATTCCCCCATCGCTAGTCATCTCGCCATCGTCGCCCCGCAGTCCCGCCATCACCCGGCAGTCCGACGTCGCCCGACAGTTCCGTCGTCGCCCAGTAGTTCCAACCTTGCCCAGCAAAGCCGATGTCATCCAGCCATCCCGACACTGCCCAGCAAGGCCGACGTCGCCAGCAGATCCAGAAATCCGGCCAGATTCGCCCTCTGCGTCGGTCTTCTGCTAACCGCGACACCGACCCGAAACCGTGGCGACGGTTTTCGGCTAACCGACAAGGTCGTCGGCGTCGGTTGCGGTTGGCCTTTTTGGACGTTACTCGGCTGCGGTTAACCGCGTTTGCGGTTCGGTTAAAACCGAAACCGCACCGCTAACAGCCCTAGTAATAGTACAGGGGCACGTTTGTGCAAAAAAATAGTACAGGGGCACGTTTGTTACATCGTCATAGTACAGGGGCAGAAAATGCTATTAACCCTTATCCATATTATTAAGTTTATATTGACATAAGGACTAATAACGTTCATAAATTATTAATATTATTCATGTTAGATGCAAAAGGTATTGTTTTACTTTTGGGTGCAGGTTGGGCAGAAAACAGGTTGAGTTTTGCTACCAATTTCAAAATCCGCACTCACCCAAAGTCAATCTAACACCAAATTTTATCCGCTTTGACTGGGTTAGATTGAAATGGATATACCAGTGAATTCGGTTTCAATTGCCAATTCCTAGCTGGTGTACTATCTCTGCTACAACCAACTAACGATCTTTCTTCAATATATCTTCTTGTGTGTTAACCCGTACTAGGATGCCGCCAACAATTTAGTTGGGGAAGAAACTGATTCCTTTGTCTGCCAAATGAGGGGGGAAAGGAAGGAACAGTAACCTCATGGTTGGGTTGTCCCTCAGGTTGTGCATATATGCGCGCCCATTTGTGTGAGCTATAAAATGACAACAACGATTCTGTAGCTGACGATGGAACCTATAAATCTCTGTGTGTGTATTTTCTGTCAGGATTGCATGTGCATTTGGGACAATTATTATTATTAACTAAAGTTGCGAACCATCCCTGTCCTCAAGTACCCAGAAAAACTGGAGAAGAAAAGAAAAAGAAAAAATCAAACTTGCAGCTAGTAGCCTGCAGACACTCTCTGCAGCATGTATTTCAACAAGTTTTGAGTTGAGGCGACCTTGTTCGGTTTGTAATTACGACATGGTTTTACCGACCTTGTTCGGTTTTGAGGCGAGCAGGGGAAAGAAACAGCAGGGGAAAAGGCGGGTTGGTTTAAGGCTGCTGCATAGAGAGAGAGAGAGAGAGAGAGAGAGAGAGAGAGAGAGAGAGAGAGAGAGAGAGGTGGGGGCTGTAAACGAAACCTTCCACACAAACACATTGATTGAATCTGAGAGGTAGAAGGAAGGTGGGGCGGGCGGGCTGGCTTTTTGGACATCAAAATCTGCAAAAACATGCGCTACGTACAAAAGAAAAGAACATGTCAGTAGCTCAAAAGGAAGGAAGGAAATCATAAAGAAAAAAAATTTGAAGGGATGATGATAAGGAGGGAATTAGATTCCCAGCCCACTAACTCGAACTACTGATTTTTTTTTTTTTGTTGATGATATTGTGTTTTTATATAACGTCGGACCCATCATCTACCCACCAGCAGCTCTGTTGTGTTGTGTTCTGGCTACTGTTCGTGCGACTGCGGTGATAATATCTGTTTATCTTCCAGATGAGATCCCTCCATGCAAAATTATTAACTAGTCAAAAGGAATCCCCAGTTTTCAGTTTATACATACATGTGGTGGTGCTATTATATTTATATATATATACAGTACTATGTATTATACTTCACACACAAGCTAAGTATATCTCTCTCCATCGAACTTAATTTTCATTGCATGTCACGTGGAGGAATCCTGACCTGCAGAATTAGTGCTAGCTAGGCTGCTTTACATGATCGATCGAATTATTGGTCCTGAATTCGATATGGCTCCCTCTAATTAACATCACACTCTGATCACTCTCTCTTGTAAAGTAAATCTATCTAGGCTGTTTATGGTTGACTAATATTACATGAAGAGGGATTTCGATATTAGGGCGGCCACATTTAGTCTGTGTGTTTGACTAGAATTAACAATGTTGTCAAACAATAAGAGTCGCGAATTTATAATCAGTTGAAAGATTCTATTTCTGATAATTTGATCTTCGATTGATCAGCAGTCCAACTTGAGAAGTTGTACATCATATGGTCTTTCGTTGATTTTGTTTTTGACATATCTATATGTTTGTGCTAGATAGTGGGAGCGTCTAATATCACTAGCTAGTGACAATAGTTTCACATTGATGATTCAAATTACCATATGAAATAATAGAATGTAGACGAGTTTCAACTTCTTTTCTCTTTTGATGAAATGTATAACTAAGAAAACTTATGAAGTTGGACCTTCTAGTGATGGTAGTCTGCCCCAATTCTATGGTAAATTTGTCCATCAAATCGGAAACATGTGTACTCCACCCAATCATTTCCAAGCATGATCGATCTTGCTACTCATAGATTTAAAGTCGAAGATATCGTTATAGATTATCATACACTCATAAAATCGTTTTTCTATTTTGCTATTGAAACTAATACAACCTTAAGCTATCAAGAGAGTTTGTCGAGTACATGAAGCTCGACTTTCCCCTGTTTACAACAAAGAAATTCTTTTAGAGTGGCAGAGTTATTGATTCGGGATGTATTTTCCTTTTTCTATAAAACAACATCATAATACCGACATGTATTGAAAGGAGGTCTAATAGTGAAAGGTTACTCATGTTTGGTAACTAAGCGCCTAAGAAAAATGCATAGTTCAGATAAACAAATTAGAAATTGAATGTGAGGATGAAACATCCATTACACCCTGAGTAGAGATGTACTTTCCTTTTCAAGTAGTCAAACCCATACCCGACCCATATTTATGCGGAGGACGGTTTTCCAATCCCACCTCATATCTGTGAGGTTTCGAGTACGCATGGGTAATACCGACAATGTACATTAACATTACTATACCTAAAATTTAACATCTAGATTTTCAATTATAACATTAACATGCCTATTAAATCATGAAATAAACAAGGATATAACCATTCTAAATATGAATTCAATAAATTTTAATCCTAAAAACCCATAAGGCAAAGTGCAATATTATCTGAATCGTTCTTCTCCGAATCCAACACATTTATTCGAGTCATTCAACAATAGTATACCTAATATAATATTGCTAGCAAAGGGGAAGAAACTGAAAAAAATGAAGGGCAAATAGAGGGAAAGAAATTAAAGTTTTGATTTGAGTGGCTCCTCAATTACATTTTAGTTCTTTAATATTTTTAAAATTACCTATTCTATCATTGGCATATTATCATTTGATCCTTATATATATTTGTTTAAGAACAAAAATTATGATCGTACAGGTATGAGTATGAAAAGAGGACGCTAAGCCATACCCACGACATCCCCATCAAATGAGTTTTATCCATACCCAGTCAATAAGAGAATTTCCCACATTAAATGGGTTGGAGGCTTCTACCCCAAAAGAAGGGGACGTACTAAATCACGCCCTAAGTTTTTAAAAAGCTGTCGCCCTAACCAGGCAATTTGACATGAATGCCCCTGACAATTCTCAATCCCTCGCCCTAGTATTCACGCCGTCGCCGTCGTCGCCGCCTTGTCAATTTCCCCGTCGTTGTCATCATCATCCTCATCACCATCGTCGTTGTTCCAAACGGAAATCGCCCCCTTCCTTTCCCTCGATTCTCCCAACTGCTCCACCCCGTCGCCATTGAGGATGGAGCCATGGAGGCGCTCGTCGCTGTTCAGGAAGGAGAGAGAAGGCCATGGCCGGAACTGATGGCAATTTTCTCCTTCCCCTGTGTCGACGAGTTGTTGGTGGTATCAGGCCGACAACAGAGTCGGCGAGACCCAGTGCGGGAACGACCAATTTTGGGCCAGAATCGCGGTCGGGTACCGATTTGCTCTTCGACGGCCGCCTCCGTCATGCCTTCCGCTGCGTCGATCGAGAACGCAGAAGAGAGAAAAAATCTCTGTTTAAAAAAAAAAACTTAAGTCTCTGCTGGTCAGAGATGGTAGGAGGAAGAAGGAACCGGCCAGGAAAGTCGGCTGTTCGGCGGTGGCTGCTGGGCTTACTTTTCCACATCCGACCGACGGGATTTAGGGCAATGTCTCGGCGGTTCGGCGGTGGCTGCCGTTGTTTTGTTTTCTTGGGGGCTATAGATTTTGGGATTTGGGGGCGGATAGGGATAGAATTGTCAATTTAGTTATTTAGGGCGTTAAATTTTAAAAACTTAGGGCTGTGAATAGGAATCCAGACGCAGTGAGGTACCCATGCACTGTTTTACCAACTCTGATAACATTCTAATGCTAACTTAGATTAATATTATCAATAATGAAAATACTCTAAACAGCTGGATATTTCCTAATTGATAAACAGCCTTACCAATAATATATGCATTTGATCGCCAATACTCCACCAACCATTAGTGTCCAATTAATTCATGAATTGCAGTTTTATTTAACATCTGCCGCACACGAAAAGAAATCATCTTACCCTATAAGCCAAGACCCTCAAAGCTAGCTACTAGCATCGCATATTCTAGGTAAATCTTGGCACAAGAGAAAAGAAAAAGAAGATAATATCCACATGCAACGTATAGTAGTACCATTGCCTTTTGTTTTTTTTGGGAGTCAATATGTGTGGCTTCTATAGATGCGTTAATCATTAACAATTTCGAAAGACTCAAAACATTGCAGAGCAAAAAAGGGGCCATGCAATATCATATACATAGAGCCCAATAAACCGAAAAGAAAGCCATTATTATTATTATGACATACACGGATAGATAGATATATAAAGGGTGATGGAGAGACTAGAGAGGAAGATAGGATCCTCATCTTAGATAAATAATATATGATACACAAATTAAACTAATAAGAAATCAATAATAATCACGTCGTCGACTGCATCCCCACCACAACAGACAGACAATGGGTAATCTTGCTTTATTGCTTTATAGTGTTCATCTCCCTACTCTCTCATTCATACGTGAATGACCCACTCACTCCATCTCTCTATCTTCATAGCCAGAAAGAATCACGGCGACAGAAATACCCGCCTAGCCCAAACTAGGACGGCAAATGAGCCGAGCGGCTACTCGGCGTTCGAATCGGGGAGAAAACTCGTTCGACACTCAGCTCGTTAGTTAACAAATCGGCTCGTTAGTAAACGAGCCAAACTTGCGTTAGATGTTCAGCTTGATAAGCTCGTGAGCTAGCTTGATTCGGTGGCTTGTTGAACTAACCTCACGAGCTGGCTTGTTTAGAGCTTGTAGAAGGATTAAATTACTCTACTGAACATGAATATTATCTTGTTAATACATCTTTGTATGGAAGTTAGCTGTTTTTTAGTTTCTAGTGTTCTTTTGTCATTTAAATTCTTATATGTACACATTTTTCAGCAAGAATGATGTCAGATCAAGCTCATCATGAGTCGAGCTTGTACTCAGCTTGACAAATTGTTTTAACGAGCATTTACCGAACTCTACCGAGTCGAGCTGTATTATTTTAATTGAGTCGAGCTCGAGCAGGATTATCAAAATTCGAGTTCGAGCCGAGCTCAAACTTAACAAAAACTCGACTCTACTCGGCTCGTTTGCAGCCCTAGCCCAAACTGATGCAGGAGAGCTCACCCCAACAATCCATGACATTGTGACCAAAGATAAGTTTTATATAGTTTATACATGATAACTTTTATGGCCGAATGTCACTGGTTCGAATCTTTCTAATTCCTAGTATTTACGCTTGATTTAAGGATTAGGTCTAGTGATGACAATTTGAACCCGCTCCGCGGGTATTACCCGACCTGAACCGCGATGGGGCGGGTATTACCCGACCCACAGTAGCATGGGTTGGGGCATGAGTATCTACTTTCAACCCGCCATGTCCCGCCTGCCCCGTTCTTGGCCCATTCTATCTTAATTTCTTACAGTATCTATACATATTTCTTGTATTTTGATTTTTTTTTTCAACTAGTTAGAGTCGATCTTTCAATTTGTTAGACTCAATTACTCATTCTATTATCACTATTTTTCATTCCTAAAGTATTCCCTCCTTCATTGTATTGTAAAAAGTAAAATTTGCATGTGTTTTTTCCAAATGACATGTAAGAGTGGATCGACCCGCCCCGCCTCATATCCGCGCGGATTTTACCCGCTCCGAACCGAGTAGCATGGGACGGTGCATGAGTATTGAGTTACCCGGTCGCCCCGCCCCATTGTCATCACTAATAAGGTCCACAATACTTATATCAACTTGAAATTTGACAATTCGGTGTATATTTCAGACACATATAAAAAGATAACAAAAATTCTTTTTCAACCATTCAAATTATTAAGCTGCATATATTGTTGATTTATCTACCTATTTCTTAGTCACACAAGAAACTTTGAAATTGTTATTTCACCCTTCTCGAAATATTCATGATATCCAGCCTCTCACCCAAAAGTGATAATGGGTAGACTCATTAGATAGTTTAACCAAATTGTCATTATCATATGAATTTTGAGTTGAAATGAGTACTGGATTATATCAAAATGGACATATGTGCACGTTTAATAATTTTGGATTTGGGTTGGATCTGAATTGGTATCAATATAATTTTCTATTTGGGTCCAGATAATTATATACAAAGTATAGCTTTGGCGGCCAGCGGTGACACCGGAATGGGGGAGCTTTGGCATGCTCGGTTGGGTCATCCGTCACTGAAAAAGACACCTTTGTTATTTCGTTCAAGTCAAAATAAGTGCAGTAGTGCTAAACAGACACGGTTACCTTTTCCTAGACATTCGATAAAAACCAGTCGTTGTTTTGAGCTTCTTCATGTGGATATTTGGGGCAGTTTCAAGGTCCCCACTCAGAATTCAACTCGCTATTTTCTCACGATTGTTGATGATTTTAGTAGAGCCACATGGGTTTACCTCATGTCTTACAAATCGGATGTTGAGGGGTTTTTAAAGATGTTCATTAATATGGTCATGACTCAGTTTGGTCAGCAAGTGGCACGCATCCAGGCTGACAATGGGTTAGAGTTTCAGACAGGCAGTCTGCGTACTTTTTATGAGGATAAAGGCATTGTTCTGCAGACCTCTTGCACCGATACTCCTCAGCAGAATGGGGTGGTCGAGAGGAAACATCGACATTTACTTGAAACAGCTCGAGCCCTTCGATTTCGAGCAAGTTTGCCTCTGAAGTTCTGGGGTGATTGTGTCTTGACGGCGACTTATTTAATTAATCGCCTGCCCTGCAAAGTTCTGCAGGATCGTTCTCCGTACGAAGTTCTGCTTGGAAAGGCGCCTTCTTATGATCATCTTCGTGTCATGGGGTGTTTAGCATATGGCAAAGACACTCACAAAGGAATATCTAAGTTCGATGAACGCGACAAACGTTCAGTATTTATGGGGTACCCAGCTTTCCAGAAGGGTTACCGCCTATTTGATCTCACATCTCGGTCCTTTTATGTCTCTCGGGACGTTCGCTTTGTGGAGAATGAATTCCCATTTAGTGAATCCACGTCCCCACCTTTGCCACAACCTGCTCCTTTGCTGGTGCCTACTGTAGAGGATGGTGAAGATTCTTTGCACGTGGCATCACCTGAAAATGGTAATGCAAACCCCTCGTCGTCCGTTTTGCATGACCATGCAAGTGAGCAGCAGCAAGGTCGCCCATTCCCAGTAGCCGAACAACGCCCTGGCCTCACGACCACGCCCGAACCCACGCCTCTTGATCCGCCGGCCGTTGCTCCCCGTCGCAGTGATCGCATCCGCCAGGTTTCTCGGCGGTTAGATGGATATGATGTTCAGTTGCCTCCATCTAATGTGCAGTATCCTATGTCACATTATGTCAGTTATGACACCTTCTCTCCCAAGCATCAAAGCTTCTTGGCCGCGGTCTCCAGTCAGGTTGAGCCCACGAGTTTTCGCGAGGCAGTTCAGTATGAAGAGTGGCGGATTGCAATGCAAAAGGAAATTGACGTGTTGGTTGGTAATGGCACTTGGACTTTGGTCAGTTTGCCTCCTGGCAAACGTGTAGTTGCTTCGAAATGGGTCTATAAAATTAAGTTCAATTCCGATGGTTCTGTTGAGAGGTACAAAGCACGCCTTGTCGCCAAGGGATTTACTCAAACAGAGGGAATTGATTATCATGATACTTTTGCCCCGGTGGCAAAGTTGGTCAGTGTTCGTTGTTTGTTGGCGGTAGCCGCGGTTCGTGGCTGTGCAGTTCATCAACTTGACGTTGATAACGCATTCTTGCATGGGGATCTTCATGAGGAAGTGTATATGCAAATTCCACAGGGTTTTGCAACTCCTGATGATTCTCGTGTTTGTCGGCTTCACAAGTCCATCTACGGACTCAAGCAAGCCTCTCGTAATTGGTATGCTCTCTGTTCTCGTAATTGCTGCTACGCTCACTGGTCTGGGATTTACACGTTCTAGTGCCGACTACTCTCTGTTTGTACGACGCAGCCGTGGTACATACGTTGTTGCGCTCATTTATGTGGATGACGTCATCCTGGCAGGTGATGATATGGCCTTCATTCAGCTGGTCAAGGATGCTCTTCATAGTCAGTTTGGCATAAAAAATCTGGGGCCACTTAAGTACTTCTTGGGAATCGAAGTTGCTCGCTCTCGTGCAGGTATTGCACTGTGTCAACGTAAGTACACTTTGGATCTTCTCCGTGACAGTGGTTTTTCTGGTGGTCGTCCGAGTGTTTTTCCTATTGAGAAGCATCACCAACTCACTCGACATGATGAACAGGCTATGCTGGTTCCTCCGGATGATGCTGCTGCTTATCGTCGTCTTATTGGTCGGTTACAGTACCTCACAGTCATGCGACCAGACATTGTTTATGCAGTCAATATCCTCAGCCGTTACGTCCACGCGCCTACGTATGCGCATGTAGCTGGTGCTGAGCGTGTTCTCCGTTACCTCAAGAATGCACCGGGTCAGGGCATTCTTCTCCCTTCAACTGGTCCTCTTCACTTGACAGCTCATTGTGATGCCGACTGGGGCGGCTGTCAAACCACTCGTCGGTCGACTTCTGGTTACTTCATCACCCTCGGTGGTGCTCCGGTTTCTTGGCGGACCAAGAAGCAAACGGTTGTGGCGCGATCATCTGCTGAAGCTGAGTACCGCGCCATGGCCAGCACTGTTAGTGAGGTTATCTGGCTCCGCGCTCTTCTCAGGGATATGGGTGTCGCTAGCACTAGTCCCACAGTTCTTAACTGTGACAATCAGGCAGCTCTTCACATTGCTGCCAACCCCGTGTTCCACGAGCGCACGAAGCATGTTGAACTCGACTGCTACTTTGTCCGCGATCATGCCATCTCCGGTGAGATTCGTCCTCAGAAAGTCCACACTGCGGTTCAGCTTGCAGATTTGTTCACTAAAGGTCTCGCCGGGGATCGTTTTCATTCTCTCTTGTCCAAGCTGGGCATTTGTAACCTGCATGCCTCAGCTTGTGGGGGAGTGAAAGGATAGTTATACCTATCCTATTCTTAGTACGCAGCCGTGTGTTGGCTTTAGGGGTTTCATTGTCTTTTCCCCTTTTTAGCCGCAGGTTTTATGTAACCCTAGGAAACTAGTTGATTAGGGTTATATATTTATGATGTAAGTGTATCGGCCAAACACTAAGAATGAATAAGATGAGATAGCACAATTTCTCCGTGGAGTAAGCTCATTCACACCGAATGAGAAGAACCACGTAAATATCGTCTCGTGCGTTTGTTTTTTGTGTTCTACAATTATTTCATTTTGTTTGTTGTACATTCGTCAAAATGGAAAAGAAGTTGAAGTTAGTCTATATTCTATTATTTCATATGATAATTTTAGTCATCATTGTGAAACTATTGTCACTAGTGATATTAGAGACTCCCAATAGCTAACCCAACCATTTAAATATGTCAACAACAAAATCGATGAAATACCATGTACAACTTATGAAGTTGAAACAATTGACCAATTGAAAATTAGATGGTCATAAATAGAATCTTCCAACTATTCATGAAGTCGTGACTCTTATTATTTGACAATACTGTTGATTCTATTCAAACACACACTAAATGTGGTCACCCTATTATAAGAAAAATTCGAATAATGGATAGTCATAAAAAATAAATATAAAGAGAAATAGTAACTCATGTCATGGAAGAAAAATAACACCAAAGGATCAATCATGTTATATTCGATCCGGTATGGTCCGGTCCAAGTGTCAGTGCGATCCGATACGGGTCTAATTTTAACCTAAAATAAAATATTAGGCTTGAGTATGTCCAAAAATCATATTATACAAAATTAATTTGACCCTAATAAATTGGATTTGAACAATACCCAAAATTTGAAAAAAAATTACCATCCCTAAGTCCCACAAACATCTACCATCCTCTTTCATTTCACAACAATAGAAATAGGTAATGAAGTGGAAATGGAAAGAAGAAAGCTTACAGGCGAAGAAACTTGGTCCAATCACTATATATCTCATCAAAGAAACCCTAAAAGAAGGAAAAGATAAAAGGAGGGCTCAAGAAGAAAAATTATAATAAAACAAAAAGAAAGAATGAATAGCTAGAGCATATACTAATACAAAGAACCAAAAGAGAAGAAAATAAGAAAGGAGAAGAAGGAATGTAATTAGGAAATTGATTCATATTCTTCTTTAGCAAAAGCTTCCCCTCCCTCCTTCCCTCCACCACTCTCCCTCTTCCCCTTTAACACACAAACACAGAGAGTACTCTTCTTCTTTTTCTTCCCTCTTCTTTGCTTTGTGTTCCTCTTTACCTCCTCCCTTCTCTCCTCTGCCACCATTGTTTCTTTCTTTCTGTGATTCTCCTCCCACCATGTTTTTCCTTTCCCTAAAGACCCATCAAACTTTATAAAAAGAAAGGAACACCCCAAAAAAAAAAAGCAGCAAGCAGCAAAAATTAAAAGATCCAAAAAATTTAAAGAGAGCAAGAGAAGAAGGGGATCAACAAAAACAACACACAACCCACAATGGTTTTTTCCTCCATTCCAGTCTATTTAGATCCTCCCAACTGGCATCACCACCAGCAGGTAAAAACACATACACACTCATTCACCACCTTTAATCCTCCTCCAATCTTTCTTCAAAAGAAAAAAAAGAGCAACCAAGCATATTGTAAAAATAAAGATAAGGGGGATAGAATGATTCCTATTCCTTCCTTGTTCCTTTAATCTTTGTAGATATATACTTATATACTTGCATCCATAAATCATAATCTGAGTTCTTTTTCTTTGTTGTTGTGGTTGTGGTGGTATTGTTTATTTGGTTGCAGCAGCAACCTAACCAACTAGTACCACCCCAAGCAGCAGCTTCTTCTGCCTCCTATGAAGCGAATTCGACACATCAGCACCACCACCACCAGCAACAGCAACAACAACAACAACATCTGCTTCCCCCGCTTCCTCCTCCTCCACCGCAGCCAGACGGCGGTGGAGGAGGAGGAGGCGGGTTGGGGTCCATCAGGCCCGGTTCGATGGCGGATAGGGCTCGGATGGCGAAGATACCCCAGCCCGAACCGGGCCTGAAGTGCCCCCGGTGTGAGTCCACCAACACCAAGTTCTGCTACTTCAACAACTACAGCCTCACCCAGCCCCGCCACTTCTGCAAGACCTGCCGCCGCTACTGGACCCGTGGCGGCGCCCTACGCAACGTCCCCGTCGGCGGGGGCTGCCGCCGCAACAAGAAGACCTCCTCCAAGCCCCACAAGAACTCCTCCGCATCTTCCGCCGGAGGCGGCGGAGCGTCCACCAGCTCCGCGGGCGGGATCATGGGGCACTTGCCACATCATCACCACCACCAGCTGCCGCCGCCGCCGCCGTTCATGTCCTCCCACCTACACGGCCTCTCCCAGTACGCTAGCAGCAATAATAATAACAGCTTAGGGCTGAACTTCGGCAGCGGAGAAGGAGGCGGCGGTGCAATGGCAATGTTTCACATGGGAGTAAGCAGCAGCAGCAGCCAGCAGCATGATTCCGCCGCCATGGTGCAGCAGTTCCCTTTCTTCGAGGCAGCGGCGGCGGCGGGGCCACCTGGCAATCTATACGGGTCGTCGTTTCAGGAGGATGACGTGGACAGTAATAATGCTAATGGTCAGCGGCAGCAGCTTATTAGGGCGTTGACAGCTGGCTCGAGCTCTAGGGTTAATCTGAATCCATCACAGCATGATGATCATGATGAGCTGGCTCCGGTCAAACCCGAGCTCGCCATGAGCCACGGCCTTAACCTATCCCGTCCTCCTCCGCCGTTTGCGGATCCCGACGGCAGCCAGTACTGGGGCGGCGGCGGCGGCGGCGGGAATGCGGTCAGCTGGACGGATTTGACGGGTCTCAACTCCCACAATTAACCGGGTAATGGATCAATCAGCTAGCTACAAAGGTGGTGTGTGTGTGACAAATTGGTGGGGGGATTTATTTCTCTATGGCTACATTAATTCAACCTATATATTATATATGTTTTCGTTATGGGATTTTATTCTGCTGGATTGCTTTCTACTTGTTAGTTTATTGGTCTGTTTCGGTGTGTAAGAGTTGCTTGTCGTATCATTTAGCTACATTGTAATGTATGTGCGTGGGTTAGCTAGCTAGCTGCTACGTTAATTGTTATATATTTCTAACACTTACGTAAAGATCGATTTTAGTACTCTTACGTTCGTTCATGTGATCGATTTGTTAGATTTTTTTCTCCTTTCTCTCTCATTTTGCTAGTTACGTTGTATATACCTCCGTCTCTCTTCTGCGCATGCGTTACCTCGTGCGTCCATCTTAAACAACATTCTTTTGTTGAAGCGGATCAGGATATACACCCACGAATGTGTTTCTTGAATAATACTTATAATTACCACCATCATGAAATGAATTTGCGAGCTAGCCTGATGTAACGTACAACTTGTATAAAAAGAAAAACAATCTCTCTATATAGTTCTTTCTCTGTAGTACTTCTCTAATTCGCAACTTGAGCTAGTAGTTTATCGAGACATTATTGATCTTCAACTCCGTCTTACCAACATGTATGGTTTCAGAAGGAGGATGAGTTGTGTCGACAACCGACTAATTGGGTTACCCTATTGTTTGGAAGCATGCAGTTAAATTTATGTATCCATTAAACTATAATTTCCCTACTAAGTAGAACCACAAGCCAGGCTGCTAGAGAAGAGGTCCTGCTTGATATATATGCTGCATCTACGGAAAAAAGTGGTCGATGATATCAGTTAATTGCTAGCCTGTGAGAGTATGGGGGAGAGTTTTGCAGTTCCAAATTGGTGTCCATGGTATAAATAAAAGGAGTCGAATTCCTGGAGAAAAGGGTTCTTACTGTCTCCTATTTTCGGGTTGTGTCATCAGAGATCCAGCAATCTTCTCCTTCCCAAGAAGAAGAAAAGAAAGAAGGAACAAAGCAGGGAAAAGCAACACCGCTGCTGGTCTCACTCTCTTCTAGGGTATATATATCGAGCAAGTACAGGATCTCCATACTCGATGCATTTAAGGTTTGTGTGTGTGTACAATGAGGAGAAAACGCAGTAGTGGTCTGTGTGTCCATTGGGATTGGAGCATATTAAGGGGCAGGCAGGCAGGCAGCAATAAGAAGTTATGGTGATGATGGCAACATATATATATTGGTAACTGTTCTCTCTTCTCTTTATGTGAATGATTCTGTCATAATTAAATAGGGGAGTGGAGGGGGGGTTTGTACTCTTTTGCTGTGGTTCCTTACTCTCTGACTCATGATTTGTCGTGTCAAGCTTTTGAATGAATATTGAATCCTTTCGATTCTTGGCTTTGGACTAACTGGAAAGTGCAACAAATTAAAACAGATGGATTGTATTATAATATTGTAGTCTTTGTTCATCAAAAAGATCTAGTGTTTTAACCTCTTTCTTTGTTGTGTTTTTGTTGGTATGACTGTCACTGTTGTAGCTAGCTAGCTAGGATCCTCAACTTTGATCACAAAATGCGATGGAAAACATAGATAAAAAATTATTTTTAATTAATTATAATATATACAATTTTAAAATTGGTGTTACTATTCATTAGTGATTCTCAAATTTCATTGCCGCAGCCCGCAAGTGATGAATTTCCATATGTTTGTTTTTGATAAGTCACATACCCACCTTTCAAACTCCTCAAATTTGGAAGACCCTTTTTTAACTTATTATTCTCTCATTCCAGAACCACTATGTTCAGCTGCTATTGTCCTCCGAGTTTCTCATGCGGTTATTGTCCACTAGATTTTTATTTATTGTTCACTAATTTCTCAGTGGCGGGTACTATCCACTGAGTTTCATCTATTGCCTACTGATTCACCCACTAATTCGCGGCTCATCTCAAAACACTGTCGACAGTATCTTAAATTGTCCTCCTTAACCGTTTGTCACGCCCGCTTCTGAAGATCCATATTAGAGCTGCTCTGTCCAATCTTGCCTTCACCCACCAATTCACAACCATCTCGAATCACCGTTGGCGGAATTCTAAATTGTCCTCCTCCACCATTTCCCACGACCGCTACCAAATTTTTCGACATTGTTAATTCCGTCTTCCCAATATCTGAACAATCTATTGCACTTAAAAAAAATACTGTAACATTTAGAACAATTTCAATCCTCTTCCATTAAACTAATCACTATATATCATCCCAAACAACATACTACCCTTTCACTTTCCGTCAACATTCAACTTGTTACTTTTCAAAATATTATGCTTTTGCTAACATGCGAAGCGGTAACGAGCGGACATATACTAGTCTACTTTTAGTCTCACTCCATTCTGTTTATTAGAGTATTTGCTTGTTGAAGCATCTAAACAAAATCATTTCAACTGATGAACTTAAAAGCATTCGATTTTAATCACGTTGCTAAGTTTATATAGGGTATATAAGTTAACTTATAGCATAGGCCTTCCAAAAGTGGAGAAAATTATTACTGAAAAATTATTAAAAGAAATCTTTTAAACGGATTATCATGTCAATATGGTAACTTCAAGCGAATACTTACGATCTCACATCTTTCTAATCTAATTGAATTTGTAAGATTGGCGTTAGTCCATGTTTGGAAGACATAATGCAAACAAACGTACCTAATTGATAGTAGCTTGCTAGGGTTGTGTGTTTTGGTGCTTGTCTACATCGATCCATATAATATATAAACATACAATAATGAAAGACGTGCATGATGGATCATCAATCAACAGCCCATATAACAAAACGCCAAGAATCTCCCTCACTACCATGCAAATATTTTTTTTATAATAATTATTCATCATTATTCTATGTGTATATTTCTTTTCATTGTTGCAACGTTTTTCCACCCAAACCCAAAGTGAAAGTAGCCACGGAAAACACTTCTAGAATTTGTTGGAAGCAAAACAATGATCAGAAATAGAAGTAAGTTCAATTCGAAAAACATCCGAACTTTACACTTTGGCGGTCTCGGCTCGGTCAAAAGAGAAGACAAGTGAACCCCCACCTACCCTAGCCTATCGTAACCCTTTTTCCTTTGCCAAACTTTTGCCTCAATAAGCTACGATTCCTGCCCCTCCTCTTAAGAGTTTGCGGTTTAAAAGTTGTGATTGTTAAATAGATGTATTATGATTAATAAATTTATGATATAGTAGTAATAGTGCACTGCGCATTGTTGAAGAGGCAGACGCAAAGAGGAATCAATCACACATATAATGTATATGAATTATTATAGTCAATGCACATTTTTTTCTTTAATTTGCATGTCGGTCTCCTTTTTCTTTTCAAGCTTTTGCGATGACCAAGGCACTCATAATAAGTTGCTGCTTTGCCAACAACGCATAACACACTTTAATTGGGGTGAATTTACAAGGGAATGGCAATAACATCTATATTTTATATATCTTTCAATAGAGATAGGGTTAAGGTACTAATAACCCATTAGTATAGTTCTGATACTAGTTTAACAAATAAAAAAAATTCAAACTTTTTTCATATAAGATGGACCACAATTTATGTTGATTTATAAAAGGAGGGGCACCCTTGTCATTTTTGAAAATTAAGGGGCCACGCACAATGTAGTCAAAAGCGCGATTTTACGAAAAAGGGTTTTAGAAACTAGAAGCGTAAAAATATAAGGTTTATAGCACGATTTTGACTACATTGGTCACGTGCGTGTGGCACTTCTCATTTGTTTTGTGCCCCGCCTCACCACAACTATAATGAAGCATACCACAAAACACAAACCAGAAATACAACAAACTACACCAAGTAGACCAGATGCTCACCACACCAAAAAAATCATAGAACATACAAGAAAAATCAAAGCAGGCCACAAGATTCTTAACCAGATTAGGAACCTAATAAATCATATCACAAGTTCCACGAAGCATATAAGAAAGCTCATAAATCAAACCAAAATCCTCATAAAGAAAACCATAAATTTCTTAAACCATACTAGAAATCTCATAAAACATACCAAAAGTTTCTTAAAGCATACCAAAAACCTCATAAAATATTCTACAAGCTTATTAAAAAAGCTGTGAACAAGGTCTTGACTTAGTGGTAATATCACTAGTCTTGAACTTAGAGGTTTCAGGTTCAAATCCCTTCAGTAAAATCCAATTATAAAAATCAACAAATATATGGGTAAGACTGGTGTACTCCTAGAGTATACTATACTCCAGATACTTCTAATGAGATATCTCTATCTACACCATGAATAAAACCGAGATTAGGTTACGATACTATACTCTAACCTCTAATGGATGAACTCCATGCCCCAATTCTCTAAACCCAATTTCGAATTTTAATTTAATAGAAAGCAATAATTGACCGTTGAGATTGATTGGAGCTCATCGAAGTACATCTAACGACTAGATCACTTACCATATACTCTATAACTAATTATACCACTAGTTGGAATATATCACTTGTCAAACCGGCTCGACAATAACCATATAACGGTCCAACTGATGATATATCAGTATAATACGGTTTCACATAACTCAATCGTCGATCAATATAACAAGCAGGGGCGAAGAGAGTGCTGAGTTCGATACCCACGGTTGTTATGTCTTCATTTTATATTGTATTTCATTTATAACTTGCTGTTTATTGTGAATTTGATATCTCATATTTATTTATCATTCAGGTATTTATTATGTTGTTCTAAAACGCTGTATGATATCCTTTCATGATTTGTATGCTACTAAATATGCACATTTACTTTTGTAGTAGTTTTTTACATGTTTGGCCATTTAGGAGAATTTATTGCTTGTATTAATAGTGTAAGAAAATTATCCAAAACTGAAGAATTCAAGCGAGGTGAACTGATCACTACAAAAAAAGAGAGTTTTGCCGAGGGTTATGTACCAAGGGTGCATTAAACCCCTGCTAGTTTTTTCGGAACTTACTGTCTCAAGGGTTTGTTTCAGGGGTTCATAAACCCCTGCTATTAATTTAACTAATATCTCCACAAATCGGGAAACCCTCCACCGCAACAACAAACTACTCGTCACCTCTCTATCGAATAAAAGCCCCAATTTTCAGCTCCTCCGCCAAATTAAAACAAAATTCTCTCTCTCTCTCTCTCTCTCTCTCTCTCTCTCTCTCTCTCTCTCTCTCTCTCTCTCTCTCTCTCTCTCTCTCTCGCTCACTCCCGTGGAATCAGTGGCGATTCTCCGACCTCTCTCTCCCTCGATCCGGTGACGCTCGCTCACTCCCGTGGAATCAGTGGCAATTCTCCCATCGCTCTCTCTCGATCCGGCGAAAGGCGGTGGAAATTCTCTGATTCTTCGACTCTATGATACGGTTCTTTCTCACTCTCTCGCACTCTCTGTCTCTCGCTCTCTGTCTCTCTCTGTCTCGAGCGCGCGTGAGCTCTCTGCCTCTCTGTATGATGATTCATAAGTGTTGGTTTCTTCGCTTGCTACTTTGTCTCCATCGCTAGGAAGTAGGAGCGATGAAGTTGGCAAGACGGATGTTAGATTCAGCAGCTTGAATTTGAATTCCAAGTTCTTTTCTCGTTTGTTTGATGTTTTCCCTTTTAGATTCGCTTTACTTTATCTAGTTCTTGGTTCAATTGTTGTTATGCTTTTGGCTCGTTCCTAATTACTTGCTGCGGATCTAATGGTGTTAGGAGAAAATGGAGTAATTCTCCTTAATTCGTTTCTAAATTTGTATTGTTGTTGTTGGAAAGGTATGAGAGTGCTGATACTTTGTGTGACTAATGAATTGGGGTCATCAATTGATAGTGGTCTCAAATTCTTCCTAGCGGTATTGAATTTGAAATGTTGAAGTTGTTATCTGGGGAAGAGTAATTGTCCTTGTCTTCTACCTTCGTTTTATTCTTCATAACACAGCCTTTTGTCTTATATATTCATGCAGGGGTGATAGATTGACGCTTAATATCAAGTATATATGGATGAATTTTGTTGATTAGTTGTGGCTGAGAACTACTCAAATTCGGTGCTTGACTAGAACAGAACAAATACTCCAGCATTTCCCTTTTGAACCTTGGTAAGTGTTTCAGCTCTTGTATTGGGGTGATTAATTGGTTTAAGATTGCCCGTTTTCTGTTTGTTCTTAAGAGGTCATGATCAAGTTTCAGATTAAAGTTGTAAATTTAATAATTTATAAATACTTATAAGTACTTTGGTGTTGAATGGAACTGGTTTCTACAAATGGTTAAGATATGATACTTATAAATACTTATAAATACTTAAAGTAGATGCCTGGCTAATAGCTTGTCGCTAATTGCATCATTTGTGGGTAGACTTGCAAATTGCAATGGATAATGATGTTAGTTGCAAGCCTGTTGAGCAGATGGTTTATATTGGCCAACATTATAAGTCAGATGAGGTTTTGGTTTCTAGTCATCATTCATCGGCATTTCACTTCTGTTTGTTGAACTCTAAACGGTTAAGTACAGTATTCAGATTATGCATGTTGTATCGCTAATCGTTATGCAGTCTATGCTACTTGTTTGACATTTTTGAACCTTGATAATTAATCTCTTTTGTAGATTATTGATGATGTGGAGGCTATTCTTTCAATTTATCAGGTGCAAGACTTTGTGTCTTGCATCTGATTGTTTAAAATTATGTAAGTGGAACAGCTTATTAGATGCTTGCAAGCTCAGGATGGAGATGTAGTGGGAGAGGAAGTGCCTGCAAACCAAAGGCTATTTTCCAGCTCTTGAATCAGGTAATTCTTTTGACATGTGATTTATCAGATGTTGTAATCATTAGTGGAAAATTTATAGATGAACGCGTTGTTCACTCCATTTCTTCCTGGTTTCTTATTTATGTAAATTTTTTGTTATAATCAGGCAGCTAATGACTGTGAGCTCGAGCAATTGCGGTAATCAATTACTCTCTTGATCAGTTCCTTCAACTTAATTCTCTGAATTAAGAATTCATTGAGATTGGTTCCTTAATCCCCTTACCGCTGAAAATCTTTTTTTCTCTTGCAAATCAGGATTCGAAGGCTCAGGTGACTGCTATACATCTAATTGTTGGAACTCTCCAGAGGATGCTAGTATTCGGAATTGAGAACATGGATACATTAACTCACAAGGCCACCGGAGTAAGAACCATCAACGCTTTCCTTCTCAGTAACTTGTTCCCTTTATTATACTAACAAACCCCGTGAATAACTTGGCTCTTCTTTCTTTTTGCAAGTATTCTGCAAAGCTTTTGAAGAAGCCTGACCAATGCCGAGCAGTTTACGCCTGATCCCACCTCTTTTGGGTTGATGACCAGGCCTGGAATCAAGGATGGAGAGAGGTCCTTTTCAGAATCTGTATTTTCATCCGACTTAATATTCAACTGAACAACTCTAACTCTGTTTGGCTCGTAATTTGTAATCTCAAAGTCATGTTGTGCCTAAAGCGGGGCTTGAGGATCGCAAATGCAGCCTTGACCCCAGCTTTGGAGTTGACATCGTCGTTGGTCAGGCTAATCTTTCCTGTGTTGCTGCAGGTACCTCTACTTTTTCGAGAAGGGCAATCTGCAGATTACAATCAATATGATCCAGGATCTGGTTGAACTAATAACCGACGAGATGCAAAGTAACTTTGTGTTGCAGATCCAGCTTCCGATGCTTTCTTCGCCAGCACACTCCGGTACATCCGGTCCCAGAAACAGAAAGGTGGTAGTATGGGTGAGAAATTCGAACCAATTGTTGTCTGATTTATCACATAAGCAAAAGGGTATCAGTTTGGTCTCATTTTCTTGAATCGGGTTATAGAAATGTGTATTGTAGCCTGAGTGCAACATCATTCTCAAAGTTTGTATTGCAAATTATTTACATAGCCGGTTCTTTGTGCAGCTCGAGCAAGTGGAGCTTTTGAGTACATTAAGAATGCTCTCAGGTATCTGTTTTTGATGAGTAGTCTTCCTTTTATATTTCTTGGAACCAATTCAATTTCTAGTTGCAGTTTGATGTACTAAATAATACTTTAAGCTTTAAGTTGTCTCATGTTAGATGCTCCTAATGTATCTCAGGGAATGGAGGGTGTGATTATGAATTTCATAAAGAGCTCCAGGTATCAGGTGAGGAAGCGCATAGAGCTTCTGTCCAGAACTTGTAAAAGAGGGAAGATATCTCATGGGTATTTTCTTTTGGCTTTGAAGAGTAGATCATTAGGTTCTTTTACTGCTACTATGTTTCTTTGGATGATTCTTTGATATTTATGGTAATTAACATTTAGCTATGTAAACAATATTATATTGAATCATGAATCATGGTATGAATGATGTAATATATATACAAAAGTTTGCCAGCAACAAGTTTGGTTGTAAGTTTTCCTATAGTAACCAGAGTATTTGTAACCAACTTAGAATCCAGTGTTAGGGTCTTCTTAGTGACCATACTGAGTTGGTTGCAAATCAATTAGTCGCGAATAAAGCAAGGGTTTTAACCCTTGCTAGTGTTGGCAACAATTTGAATTCTTACAGGTCTCTCTTTAGTGACCATAATAAGCTCGTTGCAAAATTAATTAGTCACGAGTTAAGCAAGGGTTTGAACCCTTTTAGCAACAAATTTTCCAAGGGTTCAAACCCATGATACAGACATATTTCTATTGGGTTTTACATTTCAGTGTAGCAAGGGTTGTAACCCTTGGTATATGTAGCAGGAGTTAAAACCCCTGCTACAACCCTTGGAGGGGACTTCCACCATGGGTTGCTAAAAACCCTTGCTACGTGTAGCAAGGGCAGCATTGGTGAGGGTTCGTCCAGGGGTTGGGAAAACCCTTGCTACAACTTGTAGCAGGGGTTATAACCCTTGCTATAGGTCAAAAAAACCCTTGTCATAGCCCTGTTTTTTTGTAGTGTGATTATAGGCTTTCGTTTTGAAAAATTTTAATATTCAAATACACATTTGATAAAATATAGGGTAGACTATAAGATGTATGTCGATTTTTATTGTTGGACAAAAGACACATAAATTTTAATTCACGATTTTATATGTAACTTAATAATGGAAAACAGATTATACATGATAAAAATACAAATAAAATAATTTCCATCGTAGTATATTTTACTATAAAATCTGTTTTCTCCAACGTGCTGCTGTTGTGCATATTGTTGGCCCACATCATCATAGTATTCTTTTCCTTTCGTCGTCATCTTTTGTGGAGCGGATTGGGCTTGTGAATGTATGCGGTGTGGGGCCGTTGGTTTTGGTCAGCCCAACCAACCGATAAAAAGGAGCCGGCAAGAGGAAGCGCCTACTCCGTCATCTTCCTTGTCCGCTATATCATTTCAATTATCTGCAGACTTATCTCCAACGTATTCTTCTTTTTGTTTCTGCGCATCTTTCTAATTAAAGCTAATCATCCGTCACCTCTCAAGCAATTGACTTTCGTTTCCACGACTGATAAGTTAACCCTGTTCACTTCTATTTTCGTTTCCTGTTTTCTGTTTTCATGTCATAAATTTGGCAAACGAAACGAGAAAACATGTTTACTTTTCATTCTGTTTTCTATTCGTTTTCAACTCTGAAAACAGAAAGTGGCAACTTCCTGCTGTTTTCGAAAACGAAAAAATGTCGTTTTCACCTGTTTTCAACATATATTTTCTCAAAAGCAGGAAACAGAAATGAAAGTAAACAGGACCTAAAAGTTAATTAGCAAACGAGACCTACTTACTTCTAGTCCTCTCCATCTCATTTAATCTAGTACTGTATCTAATTTTTTATTCGAACGGCCAATATTGTACTATGTCATGAATCCACCACTCTAATCACCATTCACCTCTCCTAAGCTTCACTTGAGGGGAGCCTACAGGCAGAAACAAGGTAAGGACATTCAAAGACAAATCAGACAGTTAAACAAGGTCGCCTGAACAACTCTTTGAGCACTTGCAGCAGCAGATATACAACATCACGATGATAACTTACATTGGTCTTTCGCGGCGACGAAAAATACACCCAAAAGCAGAAACACATCTCTTCTATGAAGAAAAAAATGTTGAGAGGATGATTACATGTTACAACAATGGTGCAGCACTTCAGACACATTTTATATGTGAAACCCCGTCTCCGTATTCTCTGCCCCTTCTGTTTCCTGCCCTTGCACCGTTCTCTTAACTGTGTAGCATACCTTTTTCACCATGCAAGTTTGCAGCTGCCATCACTCGCCTTCAAAATAAATAGCGCTTATAGATGGGCGGGATCAGGTGATCTTCCACCTTTCCCTCTCAAATTAGAAGAAGTCGGCCTCTGGGTGTATCGACATATATTTATATTTATATTTAACCGGAACCACAAAATCAAAGCAAACACAGAAGCTCGAAAATTTTTGTTAGCTATCTGCAGGATTCATGACAGCGGATGATGGCCCGTTTGGTTGATGTTGAGCATCTGACTGGCCTTCGGCCTGCTTCTGCTGTTCAATGAGCCTAGTAATACGGTCAAGCAGCTGCTGAGCCTTTCGCTTTCCTCGTTCGGTCCCATTGTGCGCCAAATCTAAAAGTGGTGCCATCACTCCGAGCTCTCGTGCCTCAGCCATATATTTCTGATCTCCGGAACAAAGATGCACCAAAACAGCAGCTGAATTTTCTCTGTTCCTTGGAGATCCACTTCCAATAACTTCAACCAAAACAGGTACAGCCTCAGCAGCACCAATGGCAGCCTTACCATCAGGGTGGCTAGCCAATATCGCTAGTATTGCCAGAGCTTCATCAACCATCCCACCACCTGGCTCGGTAAGCAAACACATCAGTGTGGGGATCACCCCAGCCCTGACCGCCTTCCCCTTGTTCCCCTGATAAATACACAAGTTGAACAGTGCAGTTGCAGCATCTTTTTTCCCTCTCTGGGTGCCTTCACTCAGAAGCATCACCAGTGGGGGAATAGCTCCAGAAGCACCAATTATGACCTTATTTTCATCGATGACTGAAAGGCTGAAAAGGGTAGCAGCAGCATTCTCCCGGGCTTCCATGCTACCCTTTTTCAGCACATTTACTATACCAGGAACTGCTCCAGCCGATATGATGCTGCCTTTGTTGTCCTCGCATATGGAGAGGTTAAGCAGAGCCGTCACAGCATGTTCTTGGGTGCGAGAGTCGGGCGTTGAGAGGAGGCTAACTAGGAGAGGAATTGCACCAGCTTCAGCAATAGCAACACGGTTGTCGGCATTACGTTTGGCGAGAAGGCGGACCTCGCCTGCAGCGGAACGCTGATCCTCAGGAGTTCCAGACGTGAGCTTTTGGAGGAGTATTTCGATCTTTGTACGTTCAGCAGGGGAGAAGGAAGACGTCACTTTGCTGGTTCTAGAACTGCTTGGTCGTTTTGGTGGTTCGATTCCATTTGCTTCGCACCACTGGGCAATGAGGCTTCGTAGGACATAGTTGGGGGTGAGCGTGGTACCAGCAAGAGATTGCTGCGTCTTTGGACATGTTCCATGTGTTTCCAGCCATTTCTCAATGCAGGTTCGTTCGTAGGTCTGCATCAGAGAAATGAAACGATGATTAGAAGTGACAGAGAGGGAGATAACAAAGTTTAGTCTCTACTTTGAGCCAATTGAGAGCAAGGATCATGAGTTCCATCAACAGTTAGAAATCAGATAAAAAGGGTCCAGAAGAGACTGAGAAAGACTTTTTTATACTCTCGTTTTGATAAGGGATGCAGGTCATTGCAAGTTGCAACCACATTGCAGTGTGAAACAACATTGAACTCCTACATGATTAAAAATGGAAATTTGAAATGCCATAGAAAATAAGTTTGTAGAACTCATATACCTGCCCTGTTGATACAATGACGGGATCCTTCATCAATTCTAGAGATATAGGACAGCGGAAATCATCTGGTATCACTAGAACTTTGTGATTTTCGTCGGTTGAAGCTTGTCCACTGCCACTGGGAGGAGCACCTTTTCCCCCAGGAGCATCCATGTTGGGATTCTCAGTTTGAACAAAATCCTTGATCTTTTTAAGTAGCATCGACATCTTCTCTATTTTCTCCTCGGGGTCTCCACCTGTAGCAGAAACCATCTCATGCAAAGCAAGTGACTCTTGAGTAAGCTCATCAATCCCAGTTAGTTGTAGCTTCTCGGACAATCTCCGTAGAAGAGCAGGAACTTCTGATGCATCAAAAGTTTCTTCATGAAGCTTAACAATATCGATATAGAGGCCCGTATCAGGGAATTCGAATTTCCCTTTGGCTCTCCTGAACTGGGAAAGGACGAGCTCAACCTGAACAAAGAGACAGAACATGCAATCAAGGGGTATTTTGGCAACCAGAGATCAGAAATCCACCAACATATCAAATCATATATCATCTGATACCGATGTACAATATCGCATTAGCATTAGTGCACAATGCTAGACCTATAAGTAAGGCTGGGTGGAAAAGGATTTTCTCAAATAAACTGACCTCGGAAGAAAGCCTAATGTTAATGGTGATTATATCAACTACATAGTTTCAGTGAAATGCCACACACATGAACTAAAACATACATGCTAAGACCAAATGTGATAGTTTGTTGAATCTCCTACCTGTTCTTTAACTTCATCTGATATGTCAAGTTTTTCCAAAGCGATTCCACTTAGAGCTTCTTCCAACTGAAATGTCAACTCATGATACTTGACGACTATGTCCTCTCTCTCCAATACCTGCAAGGTAGAGTAGAAACTATCCTTTCAGATACAGTTGAATATCACAGATCAACAGAATTAAGTCAGATGACCCCAGCAGTGGATATTAGTTTACATGGTGAAGAGAAACTTAATCAAAGGAGACATTTGACATTCATGAGTCAAGACAAATTCACTTTGGTTTATTCATGTCCAGAGATAGCAGTAGAGATTGCAACATTGACCTATGACTAGATTAGCAATGGGTTGATACAGAATATGGTTAGTTCATAGACATGCCCACCAAAATGCACAAATGGTCAAGCATAACAATCTAGATATCCAATAACAAGAAGCACGAACCAACACTGCTAATGGAAAAGGGGTACTTTCAACTTTCACAGATATTAAGCAGCTAACTAAGGATAAGATCAGAACCTGTCACGTTAAAATGCCGGAAGGAAGAAAAGAAGGACAAAGGGGAGGAATATAAAAGGCTTAAGATGTCAAGCACAGCGCAAGGAACAAAAATGCATCAGAAGGACAAGGACATTGCAACCAACAACACATCAGCGATGGCAACCAACAAACAATAACAATAATGGAGACAGAAAAGAAAAAAGGGGAGAGGAGGGGATCGGCGATGATTTATAACATTGCTGGAAGGAATCTAGTTCCAAAACTTGATATATGAAAGGGACAGCCATGAAACCAAAACTAAATACATTTTGAGGCAAACAAAAAGGAAAAACAGCGAGCACAATGGAGAAAAAGCATGTTGAGTAAGTGTTACCCAATATTCGGTTCTACTTGCTTGCTAATGCTAACTGATCTGAATATGACATGGAACCAAAAGTAAATCATGGAAGCCCATATGTTAGTTGAAGAAGACGAAGAAGGGGAGAAAAGACGGAGTCAATCTTAACTGAAGGAATTCGCAGAGAAATCACAAAAGATAACCAAAGGGCGGAAATTGAGGAACCAGATGCTTATCCTAAAAAAATTGCTTCGATCGTTCTAATTCCTAAAAAGAAAAACTTTGCCACTTATATCCATCCACTTAGCTACAGGCTTTTCTCAGTATCCAAACAGATCCAAACCCCAGAGAAAAAAAAATGGCCCCAAAAGTTGAAACAGGGGAAAGCAAAGAAGCAGGATTCACAATCACAAAAGTGGGGAACTCCACAAAAGGGCAGTAGGGTACCAGATAAATCTTGCTGCCTTCGCTCCCGAATCTGAGCAATTCCTTGGCTGAACCGAGAGCAACCTGCAAAGACGCCAGAGAATCCAGAGTCTCCTCGGGGATCGCCTCTTTGCTCTCCCGAATTTCTTCGAACATTGGGGTCAAGAGCTTCAACCTCCGAGCTAGGTTGCAGTACTGCTTCTTCACCGAGCACCTGTAATCCGAGATGGAAGCTATCTCGTTCACCATATCGATCAGGCTCTGAACCAGCAGCCGGGGAGCCTCTTCCTTGCTCTTCTTCTCTTCCTCCATATCTTCCCTTTTCCCCAGATCTTTCTTTTCTCCCTGGAGCAGAGCAGCCGCGGAATTAAGATTGACCCAGTAATATCCTTGGGATGGGAGAGACAAATCTCAAAAGGGGTTGGTCTTCCCTTGACTAAACAAACTTATTAGCTTCGGCAAGAGAGAGAGACTAATGAAGAAGTCGCAGTCGAATGGCCATTGTCGCTCCCTTCCTGAGAGCGAGAGATGAAGAGAGAGAGAGAGAGAGAGTGAAAAGGTGCCTTCCCCCACCCCGTTTGTGGCGCGGCTGCTTCAATGGAGAGAAAAAGTAACGGAGCTAATTCAATGATTATGAGTGATTACCCCAGCCCAACCAAGACCCAACCCAAGTCTTCCTCTGATAATTTATGAGGATTAAAGTAAAGAAGACGCTGGGGTTTTTTCCATTTTCCATATGAGGAGAAGACGACAGAGGACAGAAGAAGAGAGGCTCTTTTTTGATTTTTCCCTTTTGGAAAAGCTAGTTGTTAGTCACCGCGTGGATGGACGGCGTGGTGCAGCTGAGATGGAGCCGAGCTGAGCTGAGCGAGGGTCTCCGTGTTTTCTTCGTTTGGTTTTTACTGTGCGGCCTCTGGAATCGTTTGATTCCGTTATTAGTTAAATTGACACTGCCCGCCGGCGCCGGAGCAGAGGTACAGAGGCGTCTTCAAAATGAATTCTGAATTTGTTCAAGCGCAAGGTAAAATCGGAGTTTTGTCGTAGCTCTTTGTCAGTAAAAACATGATTCCGCCTAATGGCGCAATACGGACAATTTCATGGAGTAAGGAGTTGGGGCGGCGGAGGTGTGAAACCACCGACTCTTACGGGTTGATGAATGAAAATTTAAGTTAGGCTAAAATTCTTAGAATTTGGACAATAAAATCAGTGGCAATGGATTTGAGTGACTGTGGATCGGGGGAAATTTTTTTCTTTCTTTGTTGGATTTTGATGTTGTAAGAAATATATGGTTTATTTGCATTTCAACTTTTATGTATTAATAAAATTGAGAGGATTAAAATCAGTAACCAAGATAATTAAAAGGTGATAAAAAAAAATTTCTTCAATGGGCTATATGGCTAGCGAAGCTATATAATATGTCACAAAATTAGCCATTCTATAAACGTGTTTTACACTAATCTATCAGCCCCTAGCCCAAAAGTCGTTGAATATGCAATGACTTAAAAAGTGTGGATGGTATAGTGTAGTAGGTTCAATCAGGTGTATGGCCATGATCAGTATTGATTGGAGAATAACTTTCCTAACCCATAGTTCTTAGGTAATCCTTTACTCCAGGCACAATTTCGACCAGTTCTGCATTAGTAATGAAACCTCATCCAAGGCTCACATAACAAGCTCTTATACAAAGGATGGTGTTCTCCTCAGTCCTCACAATGCTTCCAACTATCATGCTAGATGGAGACTGGAGAGTGAATGACTGGTCCATTTCTGTTGAGGTATTGCAACCCTACTACGTTGGTGTGTAGCATATCAATCGTCATTCTCTAACTTTGGTACTCTACTCTTCTTCTCAAAGGCTTTAAGCTGCTTGTTATGAAAGTGGACTTGTGCAAAGTGATTCAGTCTCAATTGTACACTTTTTACCCCCGATTTCCTTCATCGTTTGAGTCATTTTTTACTCTGGGAGGTTTGGTTTTATGCTGGATTTTGTCTCGATTTTGTGCATTTCAGTTTATAGCAGGTGAACCAACCCCCGGAGTCGAAAGTTGGACGAAAGGGCGAAAAATCAGGTCAAAGGGTGGAAAGAGCAGCAGCAGATCACGGTGGAAAAGCTGTGAGTTCATGATCACTAAGACCGTGAACTGGAGCCGCTAGCCGTGAACCGCCAGGCATCCTATGACATTTTTGCTTTCACTAGACTCAAGTCAATTCATCGTCATAAGACCGTGAACTCAGGCCATTGCCCGTGAACTCGATTAAGTGATGCGACGCGTTTTGACTTGAGATCACGGTCCGTGCTTTCAATTCATGGCTGTGAACTGGGACCGTGATCTGAGCCCGATCTGGGTATAAAAGGAGGCTTGAGCTGGAGGTAGGGGTGTCAGTTCGGGTCAGGGTTGGTTACCCGAACCGAAACCCAAAAAATCACTAAACCCGAACTCGATAAGGACTTGTTGGTTCCGGTTACCCGAAACCCAAAAAATTCCTTATCGAGTTCGGGTTCGGTTAAAGCAAAAATGAAACCCAAAAACTCAAACGCTTAAGAATACGGGCTGCATTCTATTCATTGGAGGTTTTCAGCCGGAACCCAAAAAACCGATAAGCAAAATCGAACCCAAAATCGAAAAACCCGAAACCTGAAATGAACCCGAACTAAAAAAACGAAAATATATATAATCGGGTCGGTTTCGGGTAAACACGAAAAAACGAACCCGAATGGACACCCCTAGCTGGAGGAGAAAAGAGAGAGACCTAGTGTGAGAAACTTCTTCTTCTTCAGATTTCTAGAGTGAGAAAGTGACGAAACAAAGAAGAGAAGAAACTAGGGTATCATCTTCAAGCAAGGATTTGGGAATTCCTTCCCCAAAGGAGGATCTCTTCAACACAAGGAGCAAGGCTAGCATCTCCATGATAGTTTTCCTTCTCTCTTGTGTTTTCCCTTCTCCTAGCATGGAGTAGTCCCTTATTTCACTTGGGTGTTTGTAAACCCTAGCTAGAATTATGTGAATGTTTGTATAGATTGAATGATTTGTGTGTGGATGTGTTTTAATGTGAATTTGGAGATATTTTCATGAAAGATTGTGTTGTGTGTTTGCCTATCAATCTATTTGTCATTCTAACCTAGGAAGAGAGAAAATCCCTTTCTTTGAAAGAGACTTGTAAAGCTGGTTTTTCTTAGGCAAATCATTGTCTCCTGTCTAGGTTAATGTAGGGCAACCCTCTTTGTTAGTATTAGCACCTACGGTTCGTTGTAATTTGGTCGTCCAAACTCCGATTCGAGGGTGAAGTCCTTGCAACCCTTAGTCAATAGGTCAAAAGAGCTACTTTGGTGGCTTTAATCAAATTCCCTTGACCTAGAGACCGAGAGAATGGCGTTTGGCAACTTGTTGCACTTCCTTACGTTTTACAACAACTTTATCACACGTGATCATTCGAACCTACAAGTCATAATTGTTAGCTAGGGGGAGCAACACCCGGGAGAAGCCTTCTCAATTAGTGTCAAATCCATTTACTTTTCCAAACATTTTAGCTATAGATCGTTGTTTTCACCAAAAATCAATCACTAGATAATGTTACAAACAATCGAAGTAGGGGTACATAAACTGACCGGGTTGACATTTAAACATACTTTCCCTATATTTTACCCAATTGAGGTTTATACTTGGGTCTTAATTGGGATTTTTATTGTGATATTCCAGACGAGTCACAAAGGACTTAATTTCACCTTGAAACACGTGATATTGATTCTTCCATAGTAGCCAATAGGTACATGCAAATATTATAATATCAATGTTATGGCTACAACCATACTTGTAAAAAAAATCCAGCGTTGTAAGTCCTGTAACACCGTGGTATTTTAGATTTGCGTTCGACCATATTTAATGAGCAGTCAATTTAACAGTTACGTACTAAGAGTTACAACCGCGGATTAAGAAGAATAATAATAACTATTATTATTATATTATTCTTATATTATAAAAAAATACATTTTGTTCGGGCCGAGCGGCCCACTCCACCAACTAATCCCCACTCCCCCAGCGTAAACCAAAAATTCCCCATCCCCAAATTATTTCCCCAGAGAAGAACTCCTCTCCTCCAGGGAGCAACACCCGCCGCCAGCACTCTCCCTAGCGCGTCCGAGAAAAAAATCGAGAAGCCCGCCACCACCTGTGTCCGACCCCGATCCCATCCTTTTCGTGTTTCTAGCGATAACGTTTGAGGGTTCGATCATCGATCAACGAGGAGATCATCTGATCAACGTCCCAGGCCATCCAGTCGAGTTCTAGGCATGTTTTAGAGGTTTCCCCAAGATAATCTGGCTAAGGAGGGAGTTTCGTCGAAGAAGGAATTGAGGAGTCATCTTTTCGAGGTGAGTGTAAAGGGGGTAAAATCTCTGTCGTAGGTCTCTTAGTTTATGCTTTTCGTTCAAGTTATTAATTAGTTAATTTTTGAGTAATGAATGATATATGTGTGAGGCATCCCACCGCCTGTAAGAGCGGAGGCACGCGTTGTGCTATGTATGAATGTATGGATGTATGATTATAATAGTTGGTTGATGGTAAGATGAACCCCCGGGCGGTTGGGTCACTATTGGACGGCGAGACGTAACGCAATAGTTGATGGGCATGGACTAGACGGCGAGACGTAACGCAGTGCCATTGCCGAGTTTGGGTATGCAACCGGACGGCGAGACGTAACGCGGTTGGCATACTAGGGTAGTGCACCGGACGGCGAGACGTAACGCGGTGGTCCTAGTGGTTTGTGGTTTGAGTTATGGTTTAGTTTTCAAAAAGGATCGGGTCGTTTCATTTTGGTATCAGAGCCGACATTCCTCTGTTTCTTGGTCTCCAAGGAATACGGAGTGACGATCCGGGTTTTCAAAAGTTTAGTTTTAAAGGGAAAAAAGGGAACTTTCAAGAAAAATGGTTGGCCAACGATTACGAAAAAATAAATTCCTAAAAAACAATAGAAAATTAAGATTTTTTTTTTGGGACTTTTTTGGGGCACTTAGGGCGATAATGACCATATTTCCCACATTTCGAAATTTTCTTACGCTTTTGCCCGATGCACTTCGTGCTGACTTGAATGTCCCCTTGGTATTCCCAATTTTTGGATCTTTCACACTTCAAAGTGGTGCTGGAGGGTTTGCAGGTGCAGTGTTATCCGTTCTCTCCCTCGAGAACTCAATTGCCCATTGAGTAAGGTCATCCAACGACTTAGAGACATGATTAAAAGCAGTTTCACTACCACACGCGATGTCACTCAAACGCTTACACTTTAGAGACAATCCTCCATGTCTTATCAGTCGACCAATTTTCTCTCCCACATCACCTCCAACTCCAGGATGACGATTTAGTGTCTTCGCATTTTGGGTCCATCGAAGCTCGAACCACGTGGAGGGTAGTGCGGTGTATCCCATATTTTTTTATTACTGTAAGCATATGTCTGCATGGAAACCCCTTAGATTCAAATAATGCACACTCACATTTTAGATCTTGATTGGTCGTAGCAAATGTTAACCTCCTTATTCGATCCGGGTTCATGGGGTTCTTCAGAATGAATGTCTCTGTCACATCTGATTCGGTTCTTTTCTCCGCTAATACATAAGAAGCTTCATTCTCTAGTTCAGACTTGAAGATAGCAAATGTACGATGTGTGTAGATACTTCCAGCTTGTATTTCCCATGTGCGAAGGGCATGCTTGCAGACCAGCCTCGTGTGCCTAGAAGAATAATCATCCTGCACCTCCGTGAAACGCATCCCCTCCAGTGCTTCATCAATGCCCTGAACAAAACGTTGCAAGTTGTATTAAGTTCCCACATACCCATTTATCCAATGGTTACATGATTCACATCGCGAGGTTGATTGGAGTCCACCGAAATAAATATCCTTCAAGTATGCCTCTGCCCACAGTAATTTGTCAGCGTGCAAATACTGCAACCACTTATTTGCAGAAAAACCATGCTCACTAATCGAATGCTCGCAACGCCTCCCAAACTCCTCAATCAATATATGTGCTTTCACCAAGTATGTGAATGTGTTAACGAACTCTCTATTATGAACGGTCGTTGTCGCATTTGTCTCAATATTCCAAATGCACAGACGTGAGGCACTCCAACCAAAACAGTAGCAATGGCGCCACACATTGACTTGCATTCGTCTGTGATCACTGAAGTCGGCATCTTAGAGTTCATACACTCCGTAAAAGTATTCAACAACCAAACATAGCTGGGGATTGTCTCGTTATCCAACTGGGCAAAACCATATATGATGTTACGATGGTGGTGATTTACACCAACCATCATAACAAATGGTTGATTGTACTTGTTGCGCTTGTAGCATGCATCGAACGCCAAGACATCCCAAAAAAAATGGTAATCTGCTCTAGATGTGGAGTCTGACCAGAAGAGATTGCTTAATTCACCTTCATCGGTGGTTGTGTACTTGAAGAAGCTGCCCGCATCAGAGGTATGTTTACTTTGCAAGTAACCCAATGTTTGGTTCACATCTTCTATTAGATCGTCGTCAACTGTTCGGGATTTCTGAACAACGTTATCCAAATCCTTTGGAGTGTACCCCAGATTCTCATATCCTCTAACTTTATTCTTCATGAACTGAACAATGTTGCGTTGTTTTATTTCTGACTGTTGCATCCCTATCGCCAGAGCCTTGTCTCCTTCACTCACATTTCGATGTGACCGAAGGAATTGAGTTTCTTCATCATTGCAGCAAAGATGTGAGCGCTTCCTCTCGAACTTAGAAACAACCCACATTTTCTTATTCTGATCAAAGCGTATAGTATACGATGCCTTTCAAAAATGTCTTGTCATCTTACGATGTTGTCGTGTCCGGCCTTCTTTATCTATATGCATCTTCTGTCTATTCCCCTATCTCGAACATACCATTGTCCTCCCAATTGCTACTCCTCGACAACTCCTCCGAAGATCTCTACGTCGAACGCTAAACCCTTTCGCTTTAGAATAGACATCATAAAATTTCTCTGCATCTTCTAATGTTTGGAACTCCATGGAAGGAATTTGTTGTTCATATTCAGTAGCTTCTTCATCATCCATAAATTCTTCTTCAGCACCCTTCATTTCCTTATCATCCCCAATCACTTCATCATCTGTATCATCTGGATTATCCATAGATCCTCCTCGAGCATCCTTAGGTTCCTCATCGAAGTTAATCTCGTCAGCATCTCTATCATCTCTATTATCCTCCTGCAACGATCGGAATATGAATTGAATGTCAAATACATACAAAATTAGCTCTCGTCAGGTCGACCTGAATCAACTGTATGGACGACCTTATCTTATAATTACACAGATACGGTCGACCGAAAGGTTGAGGTGGTCGACCTAATTAGGGAAAAAGTGAACCACAGAGAACCTTTAACAGCACACACGACACACACCTTAGCAGACACGGTCGACCAATTATTGATACGGTCTACCGGAATAAGAATAAACCACCACCAACACACGATCACAATAAAAGCGATGAGATTACAACTTCACTCCAACAAATTGCATAAATTGAAGTACGAATAAAGTCTTTCGACTTCTATCTATTTATAGAGAATGTAGACGAATTCCTTATCCTCACTGGTATGGGGAACACTTATCCCAATTGGTGAAGGATATATAAAATCATAATTCAACAAGGACAAGTACGCAAAATCCTAATTGGACAAGGAGAAGTAAGTAAAAAGCTAATTCAGCCCATTTAGGTCGACCTCTTTACACGAATGGTCGACCGTTTTTTATAAATGCGAAACAGGTCGACCTCTTTACACGAATGGTCGACCGTTTTTTATTAAGGCGAAACACACGGGACTCCATCCTTATTCCACATTATTTTGGACTTTGCTACGGTATCATAGGTCGGCCTTAAGCGTCACGAGGTCGACCTGTGCTCTGCCTACAGGTTTGACCGCTTTGAGTATGTGGTCGACCACTTGTTCTAGACGATTGAAATCGTAAATTCCTTGACATCCATAATTGTATAACAAATCTAATAAATGATAAACATTCAAAACCTAAAAGGCAACAACCTCGCAAATACAAATTCAACGTATTGTCTAAATAATGCAACATTGTAACTTAATGACTTCATTTTTTTTTCCTTTTTTGTTTGAACTCTTTCCCTCGTTCCATGCATTCATCTACTATATGCTTGAAAATATTTTCTCGTGCACGGTTTTCAGAATGTGTAGCCAGATACCATAGAATCTCCTTTCGAGCCTGTAATCTGTGTTCTTCTCCTATATGCATTATGGTATGTAAGACTTTGTTAGAACTAAAAAAAGTACAAATTAAACAAGTTATTTGTTAGACGATATACTCACCACTCTATCCAGATCCTTGGATCCATAGCGCATCCACTGCATGACGTGCACACCACACTTGGTACTATTCCTTTGCCCTTGAACTCGTAGCTCTTCAAAATTGAAATCTCCAAAATTTGGTACTGCTACATTGCTCATGCGCTCCAGTTTGAAAATATCATCCAATTTGGACAACTACACACAAATAACGAATATTTTATGCTTCTAGCATAATACGTGACGCTTAGTAGTCAGAAAATTATAGGAAACACTTACCAATTTCTTGCATAGTGCTGATTTACGCTTACGATTCGCCTCACTAGTTGAAGGTAGACTGTCAAGCAAAAATGCAGTTTTTTGCTAGATATTGACGAGATACAGAAACCAATGACGTGCTTCATCGTCAAGAACTGACATAAATATCTAGCAACGAAACACTCACTATATGTTATAAAAAGCGAATACAAACAAATGCACTTTCGAAATTTAATGAGATAGGGACATTGACTAACCTTCTGACATGCACTAACATTCGGCACAAACACCACGCCATCATCCATCAACTTGTTACGAATTGGTCCGGTCTTCATGTTAGCGCGTACCATTTTTTGTATCATGTTTTAATTGAGATGAATTGACATGGTATAATATAAATAACTAGGTTTTGACAAATAATTTAACATTACGGCTCTTACCGAAAACATATTTGGAAAATACCATACATTTGGCTCTTTCACATAATGTTTTTCAGACATTGTTAGTGCCCTTGCACACAAATCCACCACCTACCAACCAACAATCAAAACATAAAATCCTCGTAAATCGTAACATAAATAGTGCACAATTCATACGAAAGTCGTAGCAGTATAGTACTTACGGATGAGCAAATCCAGCTACTCTCGCTAATGACCGAACTCAAATAATTTCGTTGCACGTTTTCATAAAAAGTCAACAACGGTCAAACTGCAAAAATCAAAATAACAGAAATGTCAATTGTGATTTGCAACGTACAGGTCGACCTGTTCACAGTCAAGGTCAACCTCATGAACTAAACGGTCGACCACACGTACTAAAAAAACGTCTCTTACTTGTCCCAATTCGCGTCCCCAACCTTCTCTTTAGTAACAACATAATACAAGTCTTCAACTGGATTTTGAAGATTTTTGGTGAATCCTTCTAGGCCCTCCACTTTCATGACCTACAAATCATAGTTAAAATTAATATAAACACAAACACACATTATAGATGAATATGTAACGTAAACTTACTCTGTGATTTTTGAAAGGACTCTTAGATTCATCTTCGTCGCTATCAGCACTAAATAATCCTTTTTCTTACAAAATGATCTTTCTGTGGAGTGGTGTAGGAGTCACTTTCATATCGAGGTCTCTTGTACTTAGGAGAGGAACCCTTGCTGCCATACATTGTTTCACTCTGTCAAACATATAAACAAAAGAAATTAACACTACTGATAGTAATACTAATATCTTCAATCACATATGAATATATTTGTCTACCTTTAAATTGTGCTCTTTCAATAAATCGTCTATGCTCTGGTAGCAATTTGCAGAGTCATCATGGTCTTCCTCCTCTTTATCAAAGTCAAATTTCTTTCATGTACCATCTCTTCCTCCATTCTCCATTCGTTCTGCACTTATTTCTTTGATAGCATTTTCTAGCCTCTCAAAACCATCATGCATCATCCCAGTCATATCTGTTAATTGAACTGACAATTGCTCCACTCTATCACGAATGGACTTCTGATAGTCATTGACTTGTTTTTGAGACACCACCAGCTTCTCTTGTGTGGCTTTCAACACTTTCATGAGTTCACCCAAATCGTGATGTAGTCTCTCATCATGCATCATCGTCTAAACAGTTTAAAGAAAAATTCAAATCATAATTCAACTTCAAATTTCTACAATTGACCAAAAACAGAGACGTGGTCGACCTGACAAATTATTAGGTCGAACTGGAAGACAAATTGTGACTACCAGAACCTTTAAGGTCGACCTCTGATCTTCCTAGGTCGACCTATCCAGCAGGAAAATAACAATTCACAAACAAAAGCAAGTGTAATATTAAACCAAAAAACGGATAGGTCGACCAGATAGCTTGAGCGACCGACCTTTTGAAGCACAACATAGTCTTACAAACAAAGCCAGAGTCGACATTCAGGTTGAACAACCAAAACAAACAGAAACGGTCGACCTTGAAACACATTAGGTCGACCTATTGGGTTGATCTTCGTTACCTCGCAAGTACGTAAGTCCAAGTGTTGTGCCCTAAATTCAATTCCGAACAATTGTCTCGTCAGGTCGACCTGGTTGAGATAAAGGTCGACTGAATGGTATTCTGCACGCAAAAATATATCAAATTAGACGGTGTAAATCATGCATTAGAGAAGATGACGGCAAATGCTACATTAGGTCGACCTCACCTTCGACGTGGTCGACCACTTTCAACACGTACAATAGCAACCGCGAACGATCTTCTTCACAAAGGCTCTAAATCAGAAAAAACCTACTTCATACTTTTGGTGGCGTTGAAGGGGACTTATTTTCGTATTTATAAAGCTTTAGGACGTGAATGGGTCGACCCAATTCGTTTTCTTGTCCAATTGTGGAACCTTCTGGTGTTGGAATCATTATCCAATACGGATACGGTGTGCATGGGGTCGACTTATTAGGTGCACAAGGGTCGGCCTATGTGGTATTTGGGTCGACCTTTCATTATGTTCGACCACCAAAGAGGTCGACCATTTTATATAGACGGTCAACCTCCTTTAGGATTAGGTCGACCGAAAAGTCCATGTCACTGTAGCAAAGTCATAATGTTGGATGTACATGACAGGTATTATACATAGGTACCCGAAACCCACGAGTATGGAGATGGGTTTGCAAAACATTTCTCCCATGGGTATAGGACGTGTATGGGTTGGATATTTGAAAATGAAAATGAGAATGGTTTAGCCAAACCCACTCCATTGTCATTCCTATTTGGAATCCAAGGGAGTTCACCACATATAATAATTATTAATTAATAGGCATAGCAGTAGTCCAACAATATTTGTTTTGGGTTTTAGAATTGATGATTAAGTGTGTATGAAGTAGGATGATTAGAAAACATAATGATCCTAAAAATATATAGTGCAGCAGATCGTTGGAGTGACCTGAAAACCACCCACTCCAACGGTCCAACCCTAACTATTATTATTCCAGGCCAGGGCCACGAGCTGTTGGGCCTAGTTATTGGCTCATCTTCCTAACCAGCTTGATAATAATCAAATTCCGGCACGTTAACAATGGACCGACGGCTGACCGGCAAAAAAAAAAATCAAAATCAAAATCAAAATAAAAATGACAAACGGTTGAACGAGTAAACGGACCTGGGGCATCGACGGCGGCGGTGAGTTCTTGGTCGAGCGTTCCGAGTCAAAATTGTTTTGAAGGTGGGGGAGAAGATGCTGCCTTTATACGGTCGGCCGGGGAAACTCTGGGTAGTTTGCTTCCAATCAGCTGGCCGCTACATGGTTTCTTTCGTCCTCGTCATAATCACTCAGTTCGCACTCGCTCTGGTCCCTCGTTTGCTCCCGGCATCCTCCCTTCTCCTCCAGCTATTGCTCTCAGGTACTCCAAGCCTCATTCTCCGTCTGCAAATTTCTCCTCGTTCGAGGGCTATTTGACTCCAGGGTTCTGAATGAATCTTTTGGGGGTTCCTTAGTCGTAGTTCTGCTGTTGGTTGTCGGTTTCGGGAGATGTTGTAGGCGGCTTCTCGGCGTCTCCGCGTCGGCTCCTGCTCTAGTTCTCTTCAATACGCTCTTCGTTTGGGGAGTTTACTTTGTTGCTGTTCGACCTGGTGATTGTTCGTTTCATTTGGCCTGTGATTCAACAAAATGATTTCCTTCGAACTTCTGGCTGAAATTGAGCGGACTACGTTTTTCTTTCTTTCTTTTCTTTGCCGCAGCTGTTCCACGTCTGGTTGATGTTACTTTCAACGGAGAGATTGCTCTGCTTTTCATTGGTTTATTTAGGTTGTCAATCCTGAATCTTCCCACTGTGATTGGTAATGGTACCCTTTCAGTACTAGTTTGATATGAAATGACTGGAGTGCTTTTCATCTTGGTGGGCAGAATTCTGTCAAGCGATCCTGGTTTCGTGAGTAATGGGTTTCCTGGGACAGCTGCTGAGCTTGTCGAAACTGAAGCTCTTGCGACTGAAGTTCATGATGAGGTAGTAATTGAAGGAGTTAGCCTTTTGAAATGAACTCACATTAGTAATTAGTAACGACCCAGTTTAGCAAGATGTTGGAAGTGAATGTGTTTAAGATTTGCCGAGACAGTTTTTATTCTCTATTTCAGCTTTACTTCATTTGCTTCATTTGTCCAGCATGCTAATGTTATTCAGATTTGGTATTTTGGAATCTCTTTCATTTTGCTTGATTTCAGTCTGGTCATGCTTGTGCACTTTCTTGTTCTAGATAAACAACTATAGTAGAGATCTCATGCCAATTCACTTCTCTGCGAAATCACATTCAGACAAAGCACAAGTCTTTCAGTGCTTTTGTGCATGAAGAGCTGTCTGATATTATTGTGTTGCCTCTCATATGCTATTCAGATTTTCGATTTGGAATCTCTTTTCATTTGCTTGATTTCAGCATGGTCATGTTGTGCACTTTCTTGTTCTAGATAAACAACTCTAGTAGAGATCTTGTGCCAATTCACTTCTTTGCGAAATCACATTCAGACAAAGAACAAGTCTTTCAGTGTTTTTGTGCATGAAGAGCTGTCTAATATTATTGTGTTGCCTCTCTAGTCTTTTTTATTCTCTCTTTGATCTTGTAATTTTGTTCGATCTATGCTCATTCAGAAGTCCTTTTGCTGTATTCTGTTTCAGGGTGCTGTACTGCCTCTGCGGGTAAGATACTGTAAAAGCTGCAAATCACATGTTAAGGGTTTCGACCACCATTGTCCTGCTTTTGGGAACTGCATAGGTAAATGTTCGATCCTATATATCTTCTGCTTGTGGCTTCAGTTGAATTGGAGACGTCTGGGAGTGGTTTCCTTTATACCATTACCAATTGCTCATTTTATTGGTTTTGGACATTTTTTACTTTATTTTGGTTTATTCACTTTTTCGCTGTCGTGACACCCCCCCCCCCCTCTCTCCCTCTCTCTCTCTCTCTCTCTAATAGTAGCTGCGTTGAGCAGGATACAAGAATCATGTCCTGTTCGTGGTTCTTCTTACTGGATTTCTTGCTACTGAAGCTTCATATGTAGTATACTCCTTTCGGGGTAAGCATTTAAATTTTCCTCCCAAATATCATGTGATCGTTATCTCAATTATGGTGAAATATCCTGCGACCAGATGTAGGTGGAATTACAGATTTAAAGAGATAGAAACCTGGAAATGTATTTTGAATGTGTTCCATAGTCCTCTGACATGGTTGTGATATCCACTAGTGAACATCTAAAACTTGTTTGAAATGCTTTTGTATCTAGTTCTTTCCACATTTGGGTGACGGAATCCTGAGTTGAGTCTTGTGTATCTGTCTTTTCAGTTGCTAGAGGATACTGGGTGTTACGCCAACACAAGTTCCAGGTAGATCCCTATGTTCAGGCAATGCATGTTCTGCTAATATTGTAACCTTTTTCAAACAGCGGCTGCTAGTATCCAGAGCTTCTGACTCCAAATACTGTCACCTTGTTGCTGTAGAGTGATCTAGCGAGAAGTTTGGTTACGAGTACAATGCTCTTCTCTCTTCTGCAAGTGCTATGGCAGGTCATTTGCCATTCTTTTCTAGTGGAATTTTTATACTGCTTTGCTGCAGTGACTTCATGTAGTGATTAGAGTTTTATGATTGTAGGTGTTCTTTCTGACGTGGCACATATACTGCATTTGTTTCAACATTCGGACTGATGAGTGGGTGAGTGGCCTTCCTTGGATAGAAGAAACAGAGAACCACTAGTAATTTTCACGCATCTTCATATGGCAATGATGTGTTAGAACTTAGAATATGCAAGTCTTTTTACTGGCACTTTTTTATGGTATGTATCTGAGGTTTTTTAATTTTCAGATTAACTGGAGGAAGTACCCAGAATTCCATTTCAGTACTGAGCCCGAACCAGGTACTAAACTTTGATAAATTCCTGTCATTCCTGTGCTCCCATGGCTACTGAAGATAAAGGCATTGTTCCAAATCTAAGAGAATTCTTAGGGATGAAAACTTGACAAGATGCCCAAGATTTCTCAGCTCCTACCATTTCTCCAACAGCACAGCGTACATTGTAAATATTTGCAATTGGCAGATGACACTATTTGACAGTTTTCGGCTGACTAGTACGCAGAAGGGTCCAGCTAAGTAATCTGTTAGCAGCTTGGTCTCTCTTGATACAAAGTGCTTAATCACCAGAAAGGGCATGGTGAGATTCATGCTCGTGGCTTTCAGCAATCCTCTAATGTGCGTTACATCTCCACTTTTCTTTCCTCCTTATTCCTTTTAGCACTATGCATTTATTCGTGGTTTCACCCGAAGTCCAGGAAATCTAGGTGAGCGCATAACTCAGTTTTTACTGGCACTGTAGGCAATATTAAATGATAGAAAACTCATGCTAAAGCTAAATCAAACGTAGCTATAATATGGCAGAAATTCTTGATGAATAGTAATAAGAACTTTTATTAACCAGACCCAAGAGGGTTTCCAGTGATCACACTTACAGAAACCAAATCACAAACACAACATCATCACACACTGACACACAAACACAAACGAGAAACCCGAAACTTATTTATTCTGTGATTGTTGCATTTCTTGCAGGTTGCAGCAACATGATCCTTCAGCTTTCAGACGGCTTGGGCATGCACTTCAGCCAGAGATATCAATGGACTTGACCTCCGGCTTCTTCTCCTCCTGTTTGGGAACAGTCACAGTGAGCACGCCATTCTCCAAGCTAGCCTTCACCTGATCCAACTTGGCATTCTCAGGCAGCCTGAACCTCCTCATGAACTTGCCACTGCTCCTCTCGACGCGGTGCCACTTGTCGTTCTTCTCTTCCTGCTCTTTGCTCCTCTCCCCGCTGATCTGCAGGATCCTACCATCTTCAACTTCCACTTTCACCTCTTCCTTCTTCACACCGGGAAGATCGGCGTTGAAGATGTGAGCCTCGGGCGTCTCTTTCCAGTCGATCCTGGCATTGGCAAATGCAGAGGTTTCACGGGGCAGATTCGCCACCGTGGAGCTGATGAGCCCATCGAAGGGATCCCATAGGTCCAGGGAGAATGGATCGAAAACGTTGGTCAGTCGGCTGCCTCGGAGGCTGGGAATGATCGACATAGTTGGAGACTCTAGGAAAACTGTTGTAAGTGACGAGAGTATGTTTTTTGCTGAACTCAGACAAGGTTTGTCTGATCATATAAGCTTGGGATCGGGGGTCTATATATAGCATTAGATAAGAGAACTCTAGCACCTTACAGGCTAGCAAAAGTGTTGCCTTTATTTTTATATCTAGAGCCTTCTCGTGAAGTCGACCCACAAACTGTAGGACTCCTCTGTCTTTGGTCTACACAGTGGTCGTAATTTCTTTTCCAGACAGTTCCATTCGCCTCTTCCAAGAGCTTCTACCATTTTCATTCCCCCACCCATTTGGGTGCTGAATGTTTCATTTCAGAGAAGCATGGGTCGCCGATGGATATGAACATGCTGTGTTTCTCTTCAGTAAGTGTTTTGCTCAGGAAAATCAAATTAAGTTCTGCTCTTCTGATTCTATTTTCACTCCCAGTAACTGGGCTATATATCAGAGGGTGATATATCATGCGCATAAATCGACCATAACCCTTATATGCTAAAATGTAGCTCCAACGGTTTCGTAGTAAACAACCTAGATAATTTTCTATTGTTTTTAACAAAAATACATTTCTATATCTAAAGTTTTAAACTTTGTGACAAATTTATAACCCGTGGTTCAAGTTCATATGTTGTACCCTCGAGACTAACAAAGTGACGAGAAGACAAATAAGTGGTCAAATAAAAAATCAGAACGAAAAAGTCTTACTATTGAAAGAAAGTTAGAGTCTTAACAAATAATATATTTTCGAAATTTGTTATATATTTTACACATAAATTTACCAAACACATGAGAGTTGAGGTGCTATCGTGAACTCAACATGGCTTTGCCACCGAGGCAGACTCTGCTTTATGATATAGACAAGTTATTTGTCTCGAATTGCAGTGAAATCCATCAAAATTGTTGATGAAAAGGATGCATTTTTTCCGACTTGCACGTAGGTCCACTCTTTCGGTTACACGAAATCAAATGAATATGAAAAATAAAATAAAAATAACCAAGGATCAGAATACCGTATCGAAGGTAACGAAAAAGTTAGCGATATGTTATTTTTCTGGTCGAACCATCGGTACGATGCGATTTTTTAATCCTTGAAACTAACTGGTTAATATGAGGTATGTCAATGGCCTTGTGGCCATGACTATGTGGTCTGGTACAGTAGATTAGCTGAATAGTGTGTGAGTGATGGGGTTGTTAATAGGGCTGCAAATGAGCCGAGCTGAGCCGAGTTTTACCCCAGCTTGAGCTTGACTCGTTAACAAATGAGCTGAGCTCGAGCCCGAGCCATTTATTAACGAGCTGAGTCGAGTCGAGTTCGAGTTAGGCTTGTTTACTAAATTCTTAGATCGTATTTAATACATTCATTTTGTATGTCGTGTATGGTACATGTGATTGATGTAGTGATAAAAAAATAATCAAATGTTCAACATTAATTAATCTTATATTATAATTTTTAGGTGTCATATTGTTTAGTTAATAAATTTTAACTAGTTCAAATCATGTTATTTCATAGTATCGAAATAATTTTTTACATAATTTCTTTATAGAGTTAAAAATAAGGCATATTTTCTTACATGTTCAACATGTTAAACTTCACATGATGTGAGATATATAATTTAACAATCCTATGAATTATGAAAGTCCAAATTAGATCGATTAGTCCATAAGTCAGTGATCAAGTTGGCCCTCAAACCACAATGTTGAGACATCTCATGAGCTCTAAATGAGCTAACTCACGAGTTGAGCTCAACAAGCCACCAAGTCGAGCTAGCTCGCGAGCTTCACGAGCTGAACATAGCTAGGCTTAAGCTTGGCTCGTCAGTAAACGAATCGAGTTTCGAACGAGTTTTTCCCGATTCGAGCCTCGAGTTGCTCGCGAGTAGCTTGGCTCATTTGCAGCCCTAGTTGTTAATAATGCCTATGAGATGAGCCCATCCATTTCTGGCTTCTGGGTAGCGCACTTTCCATCATTCATAATCAACATCGTTCTCTCATAATCCAGTCATCGTTCTCTCATGATCCTGCCTGGATAACACAGTACACAAATAGACAAACAAACTAACGCAAAACGATTCCTCTGCCTAATTTAGCTACAAACAAGTACGCACAGACACAGTGGCCAGTGCAACATTATTGAATGTGTCAAGATCCTATTAAGGCTATACCAATCAGGAAAGAAAATGCTTTAAAGATCCGCTCCTGCTCTCTCGCTATCCAGTACCCTACCCAACTGAAGGGACATTCACCCAGCAGCCAGCAGTCAAAACTCTTCCACAGCACCAACAATCCACCCTAGGGAGAGAAGTAGGATCCTTCCTGTTAGCAGAACATAAAACGATCAGATCACAGCTCTGCTTGGCGCATCTCAGCGACTTGGAACCAAGGGAGAGAAGTAGGATCAAACCTTGTAACAAGACTCAAAAATTGATGAATCAGAATGTTGTCTGTCAATTAAAAAATGCAACACCAGCTCGCTTGAGAGTAAACAAAAAGCACTAAGAGTTCTCATCTTGTTGATCACCAAAGTGGCATGCACACGCAGATTGCAAACTATACTAGCAGGGACACCACTCAGACCTGGGAACTTCAGACCAGCCAGTTCCTATAGTGTGACCAGACCATAAAGTAGGCACTTGTAGACTTCCAGGCCAAACCACATCATCCTATCCTTCGGAGCTCCAAGTTCAAAGGGATCTTCTGGAGTACGATCAGTCAACTGCAACCGTACTTTATGCACAATGAATAGGATACAAACCAGCCCTTTCTTTCGGCCAACCTAGTTTGAATAAGCCAAACCATTAATAGCTTCCACTAACAAGCGCAAGAAAGAACACAAAATTGAGCCCCACAATCATGCCAAAAGTTAAAAGCAGATTCCCTGACCTGGCTCCAAAAATGCGCCTCCAATGAATCGTCATTACCTCTGAAACAGATTTCTCTGACAGCATCACTGCCAGTTTAAAGACTGGTCTATCTGCCAAATGCAACAAGGCAGCTCATAGCTGTAACAATAACCTTCACCACCGTCTTCTCTTTTTCTTCTTTTTTTTTTTTTTTTTTTGGTGGAAAGATCACCATCCTCCTTTCAGTAGTGAATCACCAACACCAGTTCCACCATAGAGTTATATCCGTGTTACTCAACTCTCAAATGCTCAACATATGGGATTGAGTATTTCAGCTGGAAAAGATGCATTTCAATAAGAAACAAACATTCATTTCCCATTTCCAGTCTGGCAAGCTGAAACAACAACAGAACAAAGGTTGATTGCTCATTTCACAACTCCACTCCAATCCTTCCATGAAATTGTATTGAGTTGAAGCCACTTAATTATCAATAACCTGATAAACCACCCTTTCCCTACCATAACACAGAAAATATGGATGCTGAAGTAAGGGTAAGAGAAGAGTAAATATCTGAGTATCGCTGGCCCCATTCAGCTGAGATGCCAACCACTTGGTTTGTAAAGCAGAATAATTGTACCTGCTTAAAAATGATTAAAACTAGGGATGGCAATTTTGCCCATATCCATGGGTATTTTACTATCCAACCCAATTGGGTTGGGTATGAAATCCAAATATATGGATATGGGTAAAGTTTAATGGGTTTGTACCCATACCCATTTACTTTGGGTTGGTTTGGGTTTATAACAAATGGATTTGGGTTTGTATCCATGCCCAAATACAAATTACAGTTTGGTACCTATATTTAATAGATATGCATATTTAGTACCTAAATTTAATTTTTTTTTGCATATAAGTCCTCAAAATATCGATGGAAAATTACGTTTTGGTACCTAAATTTTTTTGGTCTTACATTTTGGTACCTAAATTTTTCAAGTTTTACAAATAAGTCCAATTTTTGCATGTGTAGTTAAAACACCCTCAAGTAAATGGATATCCATATCCAACCCATACCCATTTAGATAATATTCATACCTAACCCAAACCCATATACAAACCCCAAACCCATACACATATCACCCAAACCCTACCCATAATAAATGGGTCTACTTGGGTTTGGGCAAAATTACCCATGGGTGGGTAAATTGCCATCCCTAATTAAAACCCCAGAAAATCTCTCTGCACAAGCATAGATAGCAAGGTAAGATGCAGATTTTAACCAACCAGAAGGAATATTCCAAGGTTTCAGTTGCTGCAGCACCCAAATAGCAGCAAGATGAATCAAAGAACATATACTTTCCTCAGCCTTGCCCTTCCAGTAGCACATTCTGTCATTCTGATGCTCTCCTCTGCACAGAAAGAAAAAACCAAATGAGATGGACAGATATAAAACAGTGGGATGGATATCAGCTTTTTATTATAAGAAACATAATGAAACACAGTGAGCAAATGAAAACTTGGGAATTGCACACTTAGAACCCCTGCAAAATTGAAATTTACTTCAAAAACAAAATAAAAACATGCACAAAACCAAGTTAGACAAAGTAATTAAACAATAATACATACGAAATGAAGCAAGTTAGCCTTTCAAGCCCTGCATAAATCAGTGGAAATATCACAAGGAAAAATTCAAACTTCTACCAGATCATTATGATACTGGCCTTTCATTTGAAGAACCTGACATAGCCTGTATCATATGAAACCAAAAGCCAGACTACACACTAAGTCAATTGAATCTGAAGTTAATCGACACATATTAAGAGATGCCTCCATCAAGTGTTACATATATGTGATAATCCACTAAAGAAGCTAGAAACAGCCACACACACAGAAAAACACTCTATGTAACTATGAAAAGGAATTACAAAGCCGGGAAAAGACACCATAATAGGTTCACGCCAACCAAAACGGATCCATCAATCACTACAGTTAGACTCAAACATAAGACTCATGAAACTAAACTCAGCTTTATTCATAATGAATCCTCCATAAGATAATCTACGCTTAAGAAGTGCTAAATTGCATTAAACATAATCTGAAATAGAGTTCCTACAGCAAGGAGGACACATCAAGTCCACCATTGAAGTCCCCGCATTAAGCTTAGTAATCGATACTCAGTCCACAGGATAAAGTAAGAAAGTAAAGGGGGGGAAGAGAAAAAGAAAAAGGCAATAGAAGTAAAGAGACATAATAAGCGTAAGGAGCAAAGAGTCACTTCAGTTATTTGACAGATAACATCTAGCTCAAATCCATGCCATCTCCGACTTGACTGCAGATTGGACTGGGGACAGCAGCAGCAAAAGCTCTCTTGAAGGGTGAAGGATGGAAAGCCTCCCTCCTGCGCTTAAAAGCACAGGTATCTGGAGGAGAGGTCTCAGCATCGATCTTCCTCCGGACTCCTCTGACGGCCTGCTCCTCAGAAGGCGAGAGAGGGAACATCTTGCCACTTGCCCGGCAGAGAGAAGTATGGTTATCGTACAAGATCCTCTGGTTACAATTCTTGTCACAGATGTGAGTGAGACCAGTTAGCTTGCAGAGGTACATGTTACCACAGATGTGCTCATTCCGACACTTCCAATCACATTTGTGAACAGGAACCGACCCATCACGCCCCAGAATGGTGGACAGGTAAATGACATTGCCGGGTACCGTAACCATGGGTTTGCCACAAACTTCCATTGCTGCTTTCAGCTTTCACTTCAAAAGCTCTCGACTTTCACACGTCCTTCAACGCAGTTCTGCAGAAGGCGAGAAATTGGTCAAATGGGTTGCCTTCTGTAACTCCCAAATCCGGATGCCAGAGAATGATTTCTCAAAAGGTTGTTGTTCAGGAAGAAGGCGGAGGGAGCAACCCCAGCTTCAGATGGGGAAATGAGAGATTTGGGATGTGGGTAATTGGTTGTTGGGTAGGCAGAAAATACAGGAATGATCATCAGGGTCAGGTGCAGATCCAGTGTATATGAAACCGATTCTTGAGAGCTCATACTGACTTAATGAAATTAAAAATAACAATACCAGTATCAAATCTAATAAAACATTATCTAAACAGGATAAAGCTGAAAGGATTCTTTAAATTCACGGTACACTTATTAGATCAGAACAAAAAGGGAAAAGGGAAGAGGAAGGGGGATAACATAAACAATCACTCACTCGGATCTGAGTTGCAATTGATAGAAACAAAACAAACAACCAGAAAGGAAAAGAAGAGAGAGAAATTAAAATCTCACTTGATCTGGAGAGGGAGGAAGCAAATGGACGGCCGACCTGCAAAGAAGAAAAAGTCTCTCTCTGTATCTCTCTACCTGGATACCTTGTCTGTGTGTCGCCAACAACAACAATAATTGACCTAAACAAAATTGGACGGAGAAGATTGAAGACGAACAGCTCCAAAAGAAAATTACAAATGGAAACCAGAAACTGAAGAAGAAAGAATGAAGAAAGAAGGCAGAGGAAAGGAAAGGAAGAGCAAGAGCCAAATGGGAGAGTGGTTGTGGGATATTTATAGAAGGCCGAATCCCCATGGGGCGGAGTTGACTATGGAACAATTGGATGTTAGCTTCTCTCTCACTCTCCCTTCCCCCACTTCCATTCTCCTTTCAAAACGGGGAAAAAGCTCCAAAAAAGTGGACGGAACCATATTATAATTAAATAAAAATTTGAAATTAGTTACGGATCAAGAGTCAGATGGGACAAAGTAGGGGTGGCTATACGGTCCGGTCCGGTTAAATTGGCCCAAATTGATCCGGTCCAGTCCGGGTTTTTTGAAAATATAAGGACCGAAGATTGGATTGGATACAGTCCGGTCTTGATCCGGTCCGGTCCCAATTCGGTCTTGATTTTATATTGAGATTGTGGGAATTTGAGTGGCCTAAGGCCTAAAAGGGTGAGGAGTTGGTTAAGTTTTGTATCGAGTGCAAAGGTTTGTGACCGTTTATGCAAATTACCCTTAAGTTTTGGGTGTTGAGCTCTCTTATCCGGTCTTTATCCGATTTTTTACCTCAAATCTAAGCCCAAAAATTGGATTGGATTGTTTACTATCCAGTCCCGGTCCGGTCTCGGTCCGGGTTATACGGTCCGGTTTCCGGTTTTTCATCCGGTCCCGGTCCAAATAGCCAGCCCTAGGACAAAGCATGGTTGCTAGTTGGGTTCGATCATCTGGTTGAACCTAGTTAGTAATCTGTTAAAATGCGATTACATGTTGTTCGGTTGTGGTTGCGGTTAACCCGCAAACCGCAAAACATGCAATATTGCTAACCACGATCGCAAAATATCCTTTTTTTGTTTGCGGTTAACCACTAACCATACCGTTTTGGTACAGTTAGCAGTTTAATCGCAAAACTGCAACCGAATTTCCATCCCTAGTCAATACCATATGGTATATACTAGTAAAAAATGGCTCAATTTTTTTTTGTTCCAAAAATATATCAAAGTGGATATCATTTTGAAAAACACAATTAATTTGATCTTACTGTGCAAAAAAAAAAAAAAAATTCGACTTAAAACGAGCGAGAAATCGTCGATTAAATGGACAAAATTAAAGGTTTTCAGCAGAGAGAAGTGGCGCATATGTGGCGGATGGTGATTGGGTTATGCATAGTTACTCACCACAAGGTTATGTACAGGAACTGCTCCAGGCGCAGATACCGATGGACTAATCGTCAGAGAAGGCTTTAGGGAGACGAACAATTTCTCGACGTGTGAACTAGTTTAGTGGTTTTAATTTTTTGAAATTAATTGATTTGGGACATAAAATAATTAAAATCAAAATTACAAGGGTTTGAGAATAAATGAGAGGCAATTGAGTCATTTCATAGTTCATTTAACGACCACTTAACATAAAATTGGAACGAGGGATAAACTCGTTACCTTTTAATATTATAAATGTATGTTGTGCAAAAATTTAGTAGACGTGTACGCTTGTTAATTTGCAATAGTAGAAGGGTATAAAATGCTATTAACCGCCACCTAATTATATCAAATTATCAATAATCCTTTAATTTTCTTGTTAAATTTCGAAAAAACAATTATAGTGATATTCCAATTATTTTTTAAGGCCCAAAATCCTCCCTGTCGGCTCACGTTGAAAAAAGAATGAAAAGTTTCCATACCTAACTCAACCTAATCATTGTATTCCTGTCATTAAGCGTCCTTATATTAATTACTAGCCGTTATGGCATGGCATTGTTTCTTTCCACAACGACTTCTCCCTCGATCTTACGGATGGTGAGGTGAGGTGAGGTGAGGTGAGGTGAGGTGCCAATCCCATGTATGTTAGGTTGGGATGGGTATTGTTTGATTCGATTTATAACTGGATTGAGTTTAGACAGAATCGGACAAAAAATAAAGATAAAATGAGAATCAAATCGGACCAAGAACATGTTTGGTTTTTAGGTCTAATTCAAATTCAGTTTTATCCATTTTTCATAGTTAAAACAAATTATAGGACCATAACCGAATATAAATTAGTGTGCATTTTATCCCTCCAAAGTTTGCTCCCGTGGGGAGCAGTTAGCTTGACTAACCCTCGACAGGGGTCTGATTTTCGACACTCATATTAGGAGTCGTTGATGTACATTAGTAGTCTAATGGTGAGAAAATGACAAGACGATAATTGGGCATTAATTACCTATTTGAGTTTTCTCACCCACATTAATTAGGGGAAGTGGGGCGGTAATCGAGGGCACTAATTGGCCCTTTAGTTTCCCATACCAATTCAAAAGTAGTAAGACTTTTCTCTCCCCCTCTTCGCTTTCCAAGACATCTCCTCTCTCCGTAATCTCCGTCTTCCCCTGCTCGTCGGCGTCTCCTCTTCCCAGCCACAATCCATGTTGTTTGGTCATCGATGCACCAACAAGATCATCTCCCTACGACACTGCAAAAGGGTCGACAGAGAAGACGACGACCCTCCTCACCTTTTTGACGAAGAATCTGATGTGGCTCTCTCCCCTCAACTATCTCTCTCCCAAATCTCGATTTTTCGTGTGGTGTTAGTACTAGTGCAATGGTCTCTTCACTACCCATATATGTGTCTTTGAGTTTACATATTTGGATTTTTTCCCTGCGATATTAGTACCAGTGTATTGGTACTGATATCAATGTACTAGTAGTGTATCATTATAGTCAGATGTAAGTACTGGTATTTGTACCGGTGAACCGGTAGTGTATCATTACCATGGCTTTTTCTAAATCTGTGATTTTTTAGTATTCTTTATCAATATAGTTTTTCTCTCTCAAACCCACTAAGATCTGTTTTTTCTTGTGGTAATGTTACCACTTCAATGGTAATTGTACCAGTGTCTGAGTTTCTGTTGAACGTTATTAGTGGTAAGTTTTTTTATTCTAGTGGTATTTGAACCAGTGAAGTGATATGTCTTACCAATGCAGTTGTACTTTTTTGCAGGTGCTTAGAGGGAGTCCGCAGGTGCAAAGATGTACTGGTAAATATATTCTACCACTAAATAATACCAATGTAGTGATAGTTGTCTTACTTATCGAACTTAAATTTCTATCACTACATTGATAGTGTTGATTATTGTCTGCATGAATGGATAGGACGAAGAGACCTTATCTTTGGGTGCCTAGAGAGTAGAGGCATGGAAACTATGTTCCTTGTCATGTAGAAGTTGTCATGATCGTTCCTCGAGTACGGTACCAGCAAGAAGCGACACCGTGAGAGCCCAGATAATGGACAACGAGATAGGGGGAAGAAGAAACGTACTGATTATGTTAGGGGCAACAAGTGTAACCCCAACTATATAATTCAAATTCTTTTTTTCCGCTGTATTACCCAAGTGACCCAATCATCCTTCAGCACCTAGTGGTACATGTATTTGTTAAGTGGTTCATGTATCAGTTCAATGGTATGTGTGTCAGTTCAATAGTATATATCTATCAGTTGAGTGATATATGTATCAGTTCAGTGATATATGTATCAGTGCAGTGGTATGTGTGTCACTTCACTGGTATCTCTATCACTTCAATATACATGTACCATTTCAATGGTACTACTCCCAACTCCCAAGTATATCTAACACTGCAATGAGAACATTTATGATGAGTTTCGATTTTACTAATGGTACAAGTACATTATATCTAACACTGCAAGTGGGTGGTCACATTTTGGTGTGAAAAGTATAACTTGAATAATTGCACTGGTACTTGTATCTGGTTAGTGGTACATATACCAATTAAGTGATACATGTACCAGATCAGTGGTACATGTTCACGACAGTGCCGGCCGCCATCTCCCAAACGTTGTAGGGTTGCACTTCACGACAAGTAGCGGTAAGAAATGGCTCGTTGCCGGCCGCCATGTTCTTCTTCATCTCCGGCAGGTTTTCTCTCGGCGGCCATCAGTCCATCCTGTTGTCGGGTGGAGAGTCTACTCTCGTCTTCACCTCCCCGTCATTTGATGCCATCACAGGAGCCGCCATTCTTGGAATGCCCAGAACTGCCGCACAGAATCTGATCTGTCTTCCATCCCAGCGTGGCCTTCGTTGGCTCGATCTCTGGAAATATCCCATGTATCTCGTCCATAGGCGAGCAACCCACCAGGCGAGTTGGAGGCGATCCCACCGCGGCGATGGCCGATGGTTTCCGGCCGCCTTCGATTTCTGCAGAGGAGAGGGCCGCCTTCAAGTTCTGCAAAGGAGAGGGATGGGTTGCTATTTTTTGGGAGGGAATTTGGGAGCTGAAAAGACACTTTCCTTATTCAGCTATATTGTCCCTTCCCCATTCTAAATTATTATCACAGTTAAGGCTTTCCCAATTTACAAAATTACAAAAAATAAAATAAAAAACAACTTCCACTAATACAACTTGCCAAATGATTGAATGGAAAAGTGACCAATCAAGAAGAGGGTGTAAAAAAACCGACCCCTTTGAGGGTAGGTATAGTATCTGACCCCTCCCGTCACTGCTACTATAGACGCCAACAACCAAAAGCGGAATTATTATTCTTAGCTCATTCTTAATCTCAACCTAGACCAATCCATTCCCTCGCTCTTTGAGACTGATAATTAATTATACTCAATCCAACACAACCCATTCCCTTACTCCTTGAGACTGAAAGTGATCATTTCTTTTATTCTCTGCATATTATTGTTTTTTATTGGCGTTTAGCTAATATTATTTTCCATTGCCATTGCCACTTTATTCCAACTAGTGTATGCAACATTTCAAAGGTTAACTATGAATGTGGGTAGAAGTGGGAATGTTGATCGGTGGTGGAAGCAATACTCTTGTAAGTACATCTCCAGGTTATGTTAGCGCAAGCGCAAATCTATTTTTTTGTCAGAGCAAACTTATCATAAAGACGAAATGCAATGAATCGTTATTGTCCAGACCGTAATGGATATGAGGATGTGATAGAGGATGAAGGATGATGTGGTGCATGTGAAAGAAACTTATTAAGGCGGATATTATCATTAGAGTGTATTGCTTGTAACTTGTCTTGAGGATAACTTGCTCAGTTGCTTATCTGATTGTAAGGATTTTAATTGTTTGAGAAATCATACTATATTTATGTGCTTTTTAGATATTCTACCTTCTTGTTTGTTATTATAAACTGTGAACCATTTGTCTTACAAGTGCTGGGATGAGTAAATAGTAATTTTGAAAGTTATTAATTCAGTATATAATGAACATATTATTAGGTTTTAGAATTGGATTACTGATTTTTTTTATATTGATATCGAGATTGATTTTATGATGTTATTTGCTATTCGAAATTTCAATATTTGGTACCAAGTGCAATGAAAGTCATTGGTCTATATGACAGGCCTTATTGATCAGCTTGGAAATCCCTCCAGGTCCAGGTAAGTGTACGATAGGTGCTTCCTCTACTTTGGAGAAGACAATCTTTGTCCAGCACTCCAATTGGGTTCAGCTCAGCCTGGCCCAATATCAATACACATTAGGAGGCCTCCAGTTAGACCGCATGTCTGGAAATGATTAAAGACAATTTCACCATGCCCATCCATGGATCGTCCACAACCCCAACATTAGTACTTTCAGACGCTGGGTATGCAAGGCCATGGATCCCGTTTCATTTTTTAAATATAACTAAGCGATAGACCTGCTTATCAATACAATTGATTTGCAATTTTTTTTGGTAGAAATTAATCTGAAATTTCATATTACTTTCGACGAAAACGCCCTTTGATATGTTAATGGAAACCTCTTCGAATTAAATAGGTCATGTTTTGTGAAGTGTGATATCATAGTATTCGTGATTTACTCGTTTTGTTTGAGTTGATCAACATTATATTACCAAACACTCCATTACATGATACTAACATCGTCGGAAAACCATTAACCAGTACACAAAGACGTAGACAACACAACAAAGAAAATTTGAAACAACAAACAAAGAAACTTGACATTACACACTTATTCATTCGTTCATCCCTCACAACAAAATAAATACCGCCTCGCATAATTTCCCTTTCTCTCTGTCCAGGCTCTGTAATTCCCATCGTTACATCCATGATCAGCTAGAGATGTGGACGTTCTTCACTCGGGGCTTCTTCTCTTCCTCCTTGGGAATAGGGACAGTGAGCACGCCATTCTCCATAGCGGCCTTCTCCTGGTCCACCTTGGTGTTGTTCGGTAGGCGGAACCTCCGCATGAACTTGTCGTTGTTGTGCTCCACGCGGTGCCACTTGTTGGTTTTCTCCTTGTGCTCCTTGCTCTGTTCCCCGATGATCTGCAAAACCCTGCCGCCTTCCTCCACTTCCACCTTCACCTCCTCCTCCTCCAGGCAGGACACGTCCGCCTTAAAAACGTGGGCCTCGGGGGTTTCCTTCATGTCGATCCTCACATTAACAAAGCCGACGCGGAGGACGATGAGTTTGGGGTGAGGAAGCCTTTGAAGGGGTCCCAGATGTCGAGGGAGAAGGGATCGAACACGTTGCTCCTGTTAGTAAAATGGTATATGATTCAGGATTGAATCTCTCCCAACAACTCGAGTTATTGGGATCAATTGGTTTATAACATTATATCAGAGTTTTCTGTGGCCGAGAGGTCTCCTATTCGAATCCCGATGATCCCCTTCTGTTTCTAGTAGGGGTGGACAACAGGCGGGTCGGGTGGATTTTGGCCATAAAATTAATCCACCCACCCTTTAACGGATTGTCAAATTTCCACCTGCCATCCATCCGCACTTGCTCTCAGGTTGGATCGGGCGGATGACGGGTTATGCGGTTGAATCTGCGAATTCACTCACACACCAAGCTAAACAAAATGCAAACATGTTTCTTTTCAATGACCAACAAAATTTATAATGTACCACCCTACTGCCAACTTGTACAAGGGGAAAGATTCACATTTCTTAACAAGTCTTTTTGGCTTATACATTTGCCAATTTGCTATAATAAGGTACACCGAAGGTATATGATGCTAATACATTTATGGGTAGTAGATTTCAAGATTCCTTACTAAAATCTCTTGGCTGTCTTTACGTGCATAGTATTGGAAGAACACAGTAGAACAACTTTCTAAGGTCTCTTGGTTGTCTTTTCAGCATATCTTGCAGACATGTCACCATCACATCCAAGCATTCTTCATGTATTTGTAGCCTCATTGAGGATGTAAGAACACCAAAATCACATTCATCAAGGAGTCGTGCCATCCGAGCAGCCCTGGTGATTTTACAGTAAGTTAAATCAAATTCGCAGCTCTCCAACAAATCACTATTGAGATAAATCATATACAATTCAAATGTACCAGTCATGCTACTCACAACATCAGGATTTTCCCTATAAAGCCACATCAAACAATCAGACTACCTTCTTTCTTACTAGAGGTCTGCAGCTGCATAAATCTGAAACAACAAGAGTTATTCAAGAGATCAGATCATCCAGTATTTCAAGTCCATATAAAGGTCATCAGACTGTGTTCTAATCTCACCAATAATCTGTGAACATAAGTTGTTAGTGAATTCGCAAATTCTCCTCTGGAAATATGGACACAAGCACCATCTCGATGAGATTATAAGTCAGCTACTTTAAAGAAATTGGCGACTACATCAAAACATAACAACAACCTCAAATAAAGAGTAAAGACATGTAAATTTATGTATGTAGAAATTGACATACACTTGCCGCCTTCGGCATCATGATAAGGATTAGGAACAAGGACATAATGAGCATTTTGGAGCTGATACCATGCTCATGCTTCTACTAAAAACAACCCCGAACCTCTCGTCTACAGATTCACAAGTTCTTCTAAAAAATTGGCCACTCATAGACCTTACAAAAACAGGAACAATATAGTACCAAAATAGAAGAAACAACAGCAATAAAATAACAAAGATAGTTGTTCTACAAGCATCTCAAACCTAAATAACAAATGTAACAGCGAGTATCCAAAAAAGAACAATCCAGTACCAAACCAGAATCCAAGAATGTAACTGAATGTGAAAAACAAGAAACTAGTCCAACACAACCAAAGGGTTGTAAGAGATTTATGTTCCAACGATAGAATCTAAAAACCAAAACGAAGTTAGCAACACCAATGACATGTTGTCCAGTTCAGAATCGATCACCGCGAAATCACCAAACCCATTGCATAGTTCTACCTGTAACAACGAATAATACACATTTTAAATTCAAACATAAATTTATTCTTGACTTAGGTCACTATTTGAACAACTCTTACATTGTGAATCATACTGGAGTCATTCATTTTCCAGCATTCACATCTCCAGATTCTATGGCAGCAACTTCCAAAGATTCTGAAATTGAGTAGAATGCGTAACGAAAAACATTATTAATTAAGTAAGGTTGGTTGGCTGGCAAAAAAGAAATAAAATAGAAATAGCTTACTAAAATCATCATTCTCAAGTTCAATACCTTTCAGCGTTGCTCTTAACCAATCTTGGCAGCATATCAAAGCCTTGCAGTAGGACTCAATGAACTCCGATAAGGATCCAAAACACGACCACTAGTGCTAAAGGTAGATTTTGAGGCCACTGTTGATATCGGAACAGCCAACACATCTCTCGCCATTTTTGCAATAATCGGATACTTGGTTGAGTAAACTTTCCACCACATAAGAATGTCGAAGTCTTCCATTTCAGGCTCTGCAACATCTGTCAGGTACCGCTGAGCTTCAGATTTCCCACCAGAAATAATAGGAGACGCAGTTACCTTTGCAAATTTCAACCTTAGAGCTTTGGCTGGATCAACCTTCGCCAAATCTTCATAAAAAGTAGACGCTGGAAAAATTCCAGCATCTTGTGCAGGAGTATAATCCAAATTTTCCTTAAGATAGAAGGCATATATAGAATAACCTCAAAAACTCAAACAAACACCTTGCTTTTTTCCAATCTTCACATTTTGGAGGACCCCATCAATTTCTGTCTCTTTCGTCTTTTTCCTCTTGTGCTGGCGAATACCTCATTCTGTCTACTAATGATATCAGATTGTTCTACCAATTCTTCATCCGCACCAGAAAAGTATAAAGAATAACGAGAATCTTCACAGTCCAACTTATTAAATGCCTTCTCATATTTTTCAGCCACATCCAACATATGATAAGTCGAATTCCACCTAGTTTCGACATCCAAGCATACACAATTTGTGGAATTGATCTTTTCCTCATCAACACACTTCAAAAAGCTCTGCATTCTAGCATGAGAGCTCCTGACATATCTAACAACATTCCTAATCTTTATGATAGCATCATCCACCTCTTTCAAACCGTCTTGAACAACAAGATTAAGAATGTGTGCACAGCATCTCATATGAATGTATTCATGATGCAAGACCTTTCCTAGTGTGTCTTTAGTTCTTTGAATTATATGCTTAATGGCACCATCATTGGTACTAGCATTATCTACAGTCACAGTGAAGATCTTCTCTATTTCCCAATCTTTCAAACAATTCATGATAGATAGACTTATTGTCTCCCCTTTATGACTAGCTATTGTTGGAAAACTGAGAACCCTCTTATGCAACTTCCACTGATAGTAAATCCAATGTGATGTCAAACACATATAATTGAGATTTTGCACTGAAGTCCAAGTATCAGTGGTAAGACAAACACGTTGAGAATGCAACATAGATTTCAATTTTGCCTTTTCTTCCTTATATAACTTTAAAAAAATCTCTTTGCAGAGTTCTTCTAGAAGGCAACAAGAATTTAGGCTGCAAAGTCATGCTATATTTTCGAAAACCTTAAGCATCTACGGTTCGAAAAGGTATTTCATCAATCACAATCTTTTTGGCTAGTGCTTTCCTATAGCTTCAGAAGTATTAAAGGATGCAAGTCGAGGGCCATCACCCACATTTTGCTGAGATTTGTCAATGACAATCATACTTTGCTTCTGATTTTTAGAATTCAGTAGCTTCACATATTCTTTGCACTTTTTCAAATTGACGTGATTCAAAATATTGCTAGTTCCATGTGCTCTAGGGCTAGCCAAATACTTTTTTTTTTTGCAGTAATTACATGCAACCTTAGGACGATCAGTTCCAAATGTCTCAGACACCATAGTAAAGTGATCCCATGCTTTAGAAGTTTTTTTGAGATCCTGAGAGTTACTTGCTTTCGCAGCATTTTCTGCTTCCGGAGGCTGGGATGCAGAAACAAGAGGTTGGGAAGCTGAGACTGGAGTGCCCTGAACTTCAGTTGCAGCAACCTATGATGCTCCAGCAGGGGCTAAAGAAGACCCACCAACCTGTAAGGGTACATTTTGAAAACTTAAAGTCAAATAACTGTTCAACCGAAATAATAAATGACTAAACAAGCTAAAACCAGATTATTCTAAAGCTGGTAGCAGAGGCTTCAGGAAATTAAAATAATCTAACGAGTCTACATCTAGCAGCTGGGGCTTCATGAAATTGAAAACAGAGTTCTACTTGATTATATCACTGAAATTGCACTCATAATTGAGGATTGAAAAGAAAGTAGAGGTTCCAATGAACATATTATTTGGAATATAAGTTGGACAACCCCTCTTTGAGAAATGAAATCCCAAAATACATATGTTTTTTTAAAAAAATCCCAAAATACACACGTTATAAAAAAAATATTCCCAAAATACACATGTTTGGGCATCACCGCTGTTGTCAACCGCAATGATTGCATTCACCACGGCAGACCAAAGCGGTGAATGCATCACCGAGGTTGACGGGCGGGGTGAATGCCTGACGTAACACTGAAACTTCAAACAAACGTAACTTTGCGCTCGGTTATCCGATTGTAGCGAAAGAAATTTATTCCATATAACTTTTCAAGATATTTCAATCTGTAACAAGACTTCATCTAAAAAAATGTCGTTTGTTACCCCGAGCGAGAAATTTTCCGATTTTGCCAAACTTTGGAAGGCTATAACTTTTAGCTCCTCAATCCGAACGTCGTAAAGTTTTTTAAATTGCGCATAAATTTTTAAGAACTACAACTTTTACTAGGAAAGAATTTTTTAAAAAAGAAATATTTTTGGGTATACGATTTTGGCAATAACTTTGCCTTTACTTTTCACAAATCCACATACTTTCCAAAATTAGGGTCATAATCAAAGTTGTAGTCCTTCAAAAGTTATGCGAAATAAAAAAAAATTCATGACATTCGGATTGTGGAGCACAAAGTTATGGTCTTTCAAAGTTTGTCAAAATCGAAAAATTGCTCGTTCAGGGTAGCAAACGAATTTTTTTGGGATGAAGGCTTCTTTCAGATTGAAAAATCTTAAAAAGTTATGTGGAATAAAAAAAATTCGCTACAATCGGTTAACCGAGCGCAAAGTTACGTTTGTTTGAAGTTCCAGTGTTACGTCAGGCATTCACCGCGGCCGTCAACCGCGGTGATGCATTCATCGCTTTGGTCTGCCACGGTGAATGCATTCACTACGGTTGACAACAGCGGTGATGCCCAAACATGGGAATTTTGGGAAATTTTTTTATAACGTGTGTATTTTGGAATTTTTTTTTAAAAACGTGTGTATTTTAGGATTCCCCCCCCCCCCCTCTTTGAGCATATACATCCAAATCAAGTTTCCATATATGCTCGTGAAAGTAGAACCAACAAATATTGCTAAACCTATATACAAGCAATTGAACAAGTATGATAGGTTTGCTAATTAAGTGAAAACCAGAGGAAGGTGGTCTCATCTCACTCACAATGGGTTGTGAAATTCATGTGTTTAGTCGATTATAAAGCAAGCAACAGAAAGCAGAGTTTCTACTAAATTATAACAGTCAAATTATACTCATAATTCAGGAATTGAAAAAAAAAGGAGCTACCATAGAGATAAAGCAAAGAAATGATCACAATACTAATGGTTCTTATTGGTAGGAGGAAATAGTTGCAACAAGGCAAGAGTTAAAAAGACCGAGCTGGCTTTACCTTTATCATCTCATATTTCAAACCTTTTATTTTTTTCCCGTTGAATACCTTGTACTTATTCACTAGCATGTCTGTAATTGGGGCTTGAAATCGCAATCGTCCTCTTGTTGCTCACTGGGAAGCGAGAGAACGAGAACATTCCCTAGGCGTGGGCGGCCAAGTTTGCTACCAAGGATTCCATTTTCGAGAACAATTTCAGCCTATTGGGTGTTGGGGAAGGGGAGGATTCGTCGTTGTTATTGAAAGAAGGCCAGAACGTGTTCAAGTTCTACGCCAGCGGGCAAAGGTTTTGCCAGTGGTTGTTGACCACGATGGAGTTGAAGATCATGCACGATTTGATTGCCAAGATGGACAACATGGTGCTGCATTTCTCAAGATTGACGAGCTTGAAAGAAGAAGGGTTGCTAGCTTTCTCCAATTCGGGAAAAGGTCTCCCCCTCTCCTTTCAGTCGAGCATATTGATAACCTCTCCTCTCACTTTCTTCGAGCTTATTTCTCTCCTTGTTCTAATTAAAATGCGAGGTAAGGAGCTTGTTTACGACCGGTTGGGTTGTTCGGGTTACGTGGGTGATTAATTGATTTCTTAGTTAATATTTTTAATGATGTGTCATGCTGACTGTGCAACAGGTAGCAGAGTTTTGGACGGAATTGGACTGGTTGACCACTTCGTTATTCGCTCAAACTTGTGTTACTGAAACGTGCAAAATTAAAGGATTGTGACCGTTTTATACAAAATGAATAGGTTTGTGACCATATATGATAATTACCCACCTTAGCCAATTGGGTTGCTTCTAAAAATTTTGGAGGTCCATGTGTCCTCGAAGAGAGGTGTTTCTTTGCATTGGTACGTCAAAGATTCGAGCGTGTTTGGACTATGAAGTTGAGCTAATTCAACTAGGAAGCCCAAACTATACAAAAAGTGTCATTTGTGCTAAACTATTCAATATGACAAATAAGACCCATTGTATCCCAACGCTTTTATTGACCGTAGAGATAACGGTTGACCAAACGGTAGTCAACAAAATGTGGACTTTTGATAAAGTGGCAAAAAATGTGACTACCATGTAGGGGTGACAGTCGGTCGGTTTTGGTTTAATCGAAAACCGATTTCTCGGTTATTGGTTAAACCGAGCCGTCTCCTATGTCTGCCGACGACCGACCATGAAAGGAGTCACGGTCAGGGTTCAAGAAGGCGTGCCTAGGCTCAATTAGGCGCTAGGCGGTGGAGGATCGCCTTGACTTGGCCATAGGCGTTGTAAAAGCGCTGGTAGCGCTTAGTAGGTAGGAATAGCGCTTAGTTTGCGCCTAGTGGAGAGAAGGCGTGCCTGGGCGTTCCTGGGCGAACTTAGGCGGTTAAACCCTATACTCTTTGTTTTGTCCTAGAAAATCAGAAAATTGCCTCTTGCCCTAGAAAATCAGAAACACGGGAAGGGGATGACCATGCTATGTATGTATTCGTAGATGAGGATGAGGAATCATATTGTGCACCCTCGAGTACTGTTACAGATGCAATGGCGGGTGAACAGAGTGAGCTTCGCAGGAGTGAACGAGTGAGAGAGATCCATATGAAGAATTACTGAAGAGGAAGAGGATGGTGAGGAGATTGCTTTTGAGGATGATGAAGATGAAGTGGTGGCTGGACAGACCTACTTGGATGATGAAGAATGAACATTTTCCTATGAACTTATTGACTATTGTTTAGTATTTCGACATTTTATGAACTTGTGATTCTAGGAAGTGGTCACTATTTGCTTGTTATTTGTTATGTTAAGTGTTTACTGTTAAGAACTAGACATTGCTAATTTTATATGCACTTGGATTATATGAATTATTCCAGAAAACAGGGAATATTTGAGAACTTTTTCCATTTATGCTCTGAACGCTTAGGCGCGCCTAGGCTACGCCTAATCAGGCAAGGCGCAAGTCAGGAGCAGAGCGCCTGCCTTACGCTTAGCGCCTTTTAAAACCTTGGTCATGATTAGACGACCACCGACCGGCCGATTTTAGGTTCATGGCGGTTTAACCGTGGTAACCGCAACAAATCATTCCTCCTCCCGTGTTCCCATCTCCTTCTACCCTTTCCTCGATCCTTCCCCTGTTCCCATCTCCTTCTACCTTTTCCTTTCCCCAAAAAATCATTCCTCCTCCCTCTCCATTCATGAGATCTATTTCTCTACCCTCACAACTGCCATTAATCTTAACGGCAGGGAAGGGAGGTTCGTGGCGCTGCTGCTGTTGGGGTTTGTCGTTCTGCCCGACAGCCACGGCGGGGTGGTGCAGAATGATGTTGGCGGCGAGGAAGGATAGGCCGCTGCCGGGTGGGATGAGGGAGTGGTGATGAGCGGGTGCGTTGTGACGATTGGATTCCAGATATGGTGAACAACTTGCCGGTGGGGAAGCTGGCGGCGGATTCGGTGGATACGGTGAACAACCTACTGTCGTGCACCATCCAGAGGATCAAGGACTCCCTCCATCTTCCCATCACTCTGTCAAACGAGGCCTCTGTTTTCCTCGCAGCTCCACCGATGAGAGACGAGGGATCTGAGTTTGGAGTTGGTGTGGTGGTGGATTGATCTCATGATGTGATTCCACCGGCACACCCCTTGGTATTTGAGCGCCTCCACCGCCCCTATGCTGGCCGCCACCATCCAGGCTTTGCTCGCCGCCGCTGCTGAACTCATATTTAGGGGTGGTGGTCGGAGGTGAGGCGCGGCATGGCGCGGTGCGAGATCGGGGAGATGGGGGAGGGTCTTCGAATTAGGTTATTTGATTTGGGGGTGAAGGGTTTTCTGCGATTTTGGGATGGGGAGAATGGGATTTTCGGTGAGGGTCGGTTATCCGGTTAGCCGCGGTTAATCATTCCCGGTTATTCGGCTAGCCAGATCCCTCTTATGGGCATCCGAACACCGACCGAGATTGCTTTTTGCCAGTTTTCGGTTATAACCGGCGGCTAACCGCTAACCGGCAATCAATTTGCCAGCCCTACTACCATGTGGATGTCACGTCATTAACACATCATATTATAGTTTCTTAATTCAAAATTACATTGATTTAAAAAATAAAATAATAAAAATTAGGGGGGAAAACCAATTCCAGGTCGCCGGCTCGCCGCTCTACTCCGACTTCCACCCTGCATTGCTTCCTCCTCTCCTCCGGCGGAAGCGTCCAAGCACACTGCCGGCGAGCCGCTTTGAGCTTGAACGACACCATCGCTCCTTCCTTTCTTCTCCCACTGGCTGACATGTACGTAGCAAGCTGAAGGGTTTTTGAGGATCTGGTGGTGGCGCCATCGATATGAGGAGTCTGCTGAACAAATACCCGTTACCCAAACCGGCCATGTCTCCACGACTCCATCCAATTCCAACTCCAATTCCCCCCATTCCAGTTTCCGCCATCGCCAACTGAACAATTTCCCCAAATCTCTTCCAACAGCAGATATTTTCCCTCCAACTTTTCTCGCTTAGAATTCATTGGAAACTCAGTACTGAATTGTTGGTGAATCGATGGCGGAGGTTGAGAACTCCTCTCAAATGATAGTTTCTGGCGAAGCAAACAGCGCGTGCTCGTTCGGCAACCTCGCGTCTCCGTCGGCACCACCGACGAAGAAGAAACGGAATCTCCTCGAAATGCCAGGTCGGAATTGGAACCCGGAAATTGAAAATTTTCCAATCAAATCACTTCAATCTCTCTCGATATTAACCACTTATCTTCTCTGCGATTTCAGATCCAGAAGCGGAAGTAATCGCACTATCGTCGAAGGCGTTGATGGTGACGAACCGATTCATGTGCGAGATATGCAACAAAGGGTTTCAGCGCTACCAGAACCTGCAGCTCCACCGGCGTGGCCACAACCTGGTCTTCTTCCCGTCTTCGAGGACCACAAATGTCGACTTCCGAGCCTCCTACTGGTCCTGGAGCGACGACGCCACTGCCACCACAGCCGGACCATCAGCAGAGCACCACCTCCACCGCCGTTCTCTTCTTTTGTGAAGCCGCCGTTCTCGTCTCATGGGGACTATCATCGATTCAGTACCGACCCTTGCCGCCCCGCTGATCAAGAGGCTGAGGGGCAGGGGCGGAGCCAGGATTTCTACACCTGGTGGGCGGAAAATAATTAAATGTAAATAAAAATAAAATAATTATTTAAAAGTATACAACGTTCTTTGAAATCATTAAAAATAACTCAAAATAGCATCTCAACTAAATGTCTTGCTACCTTTCTTTCAATATAGTCTAAAAATCATTGAAATCACTCAAAACAAAGCAAAATGTGAGGTGTGGTTAATTGAACCTGGGTGCTCCACACTAAAAATTAGATTAGCTAGCAGTAGACTACTACATAATTGTATAAACTAATGTTCTGGCCGAGTTCTACTTATTCAAATTTTATCTAAATATCCTTAAGGTTCTAGGGGCCCGGACTAATCCAAGGGGGGCCGAGGCCCACCCTACTTCCCAAGTAGCTCCGCCCGTGCTGAGGGGCCCGAACTGGATATCTTTTGCAAGGATGGAGGAGAGGAGTCGGAGGAGGTGCACGGAGAAGCTTGAGGAACGAGATCTGGTGCACCCAAATCTATATTTAATTTTAAGTTCGTAAAGTAAAAAACAATAAATTTAATATTAATATTTTATTTTTTATTTAATTTGAAAATAATTCAACTCAACTGACACATCAACGGTCAACTCGTTGATAATTGACCACTAACAGTCAACACTAACAGAAATAGTTTAGGCCAGAAATATCATATATTAAATAGTTTAGGACACTAATAACACTTTTTTAATAACACTTTTTGAATGAGTTGAATTTTCTGAAATTAGCCTTATGATGTTTTATACTAAATCATTCCAATATCTGAATTGATTTTTTTAAACCATGCATTGGTCATTACTCATTCGGCATCAATCAAATAACAAGACAGCATATAATATTACAATTGGAGAGTTTGTAAATTATAACGATCACATCTACATTTGTAACCAGAATTGTAGATCAAATTTTGATTGCAAGTTATAACTTATAACAAAAAAAGACTTCCCTACTTTGTCAATTGTACATCTTGAGCTCTAAAAGATCCGTCTGCTGTTCGGGCTTTCTTGTGCTGCTCTGCAATTTTTCTTCAGGTGAAAGGGTAGAAGTTTGAGAACAGCAAGCTACCAAGGAGGATGTAGGCAATGCAATATCCCTGTACCAACTTCCCCCACTTCTTTCCTGCCAGCATCTTTGACGATGCAAACCAGTACAGCGGAGGGCTCGATGACAAGAAACGCGTAGCGACCTGCACATGTTTTTTCACAAGGTTGAAGCATCATCGTGATTATTGACATTGCAATATATGGTTTGACAAAAAAAAACATGATCATTCCGACAAAAGAAAAAACATAATACAAATGTCTTGAACCTGGACATGCATGACAAAAAACGCAGTGGCTGCCATGAATGCCAAGTGCAGAGTACATGGAACAACGAAGGCAGATATGCGCCTTCCCTTATCTAGGGCTTCGTTGCTTTCTACAGAGGCAATGTGGTCATTGTCTTCTTCAGTCATATGCTTCTTCCTGTGGCTAGCACCTACCTTGTCTGTACACATGAAAAGAAAGAAAAAAAACAGAACCCTGGAGTTCACCATGCTTTGGCCATAGAATTCTTTTGCTAATTTTGGATTATTAGGTACCTTGGGTTTTGTAGGAGCTTATCGTTGAGGAATCACTGGCATGTCTAGCCCTTGTCTGTCCATCAGGCGACAGGAAACCCAACGAGAAAAACATCCGAGGTTGTGACCTCATATAATGGATAATAGAGCAAAGTGATAGAGATAAAATAGGGGAAGCAAGGAGAAAATTCGGCAGTTGCTTGAATTGAAAGTATGTCAAGAACCCTACTCCCCTGCATTCCAAAGAAAAGAAAGGACATGAACATGACAGCGATATGATATCACGAGCCTTGCAGAATTTAGTCTCGAGGAAATCATGATTGACGGAGGTCATTGAAAATGTTTGCTAAAGTTTTTAAGTAGTACATACCAATATCGACCTTGAATATAATTGTACAACAATGGTATTTTGGCTTTGCACCACGGCCTCATTTCATCCAGGGGAAGTCCAAGACACAGATTGAGATAGCCATATGCTTGAAAGGCGATAAAGGGTGCAAATGTGCAGAAACAGCGTAGCACTCCAACTACAATAACTTGCACTGCAGACTACAATTTTGACAAGAAGTTAACAATGTATCATTATGTTTTCAAACATGCAATAGGAAGAAAGAAGACTCACACAAGTACGTTTTTGCAGGAATACAACATCATAAACTCGATGCATAGTCTGAATACAGAAATAACCGGCATTAAGCACTCCATTAGATCTCGCACAAGCAGAGAGTGCAAACCAAAGAACAGAGATATTAGTGGCACCAGATATCAAATGGTACAACCCTCCGAGTGATGACAGGGAGTACAAGCTCTCAGTGTATCTGCAATAAACAAGAAAATCATCAGTTTGATATAATCGGGAGCCTCATTATTAGATTAAATGAATAAACTAATGCCCAGAGAGGTATTTACATTGATGAATAAAAAATAGATGCCGGGTTGAAACAAAATAAAACTGAAGCTGTTAGTGCCACTTGAGTGTTGTCCAGAATCAGAACTGAAAGCCTGACAAGGAAAAATGGGGGAAAACACTCAGCATTTATGTCAAGTAATGAAGAATATAGCTGAGCAGTGATCAAATAAATCATGATATCATACCGGTACAGATAAACGGCTGCAAAAACAAAAGCAACATTGTTCACAGCATATCCAGCAAGTGACAGAACAGCCCTAAAACCGATAAGTGGAACCAAGGGTGCAAAAACTGCACAAGAAAACCAAACTTGTGAGTAAGAGAATACGTGAATCTAGCAAAACCAGAGACAAAGGCTTCAACTGTCATTACTAACTTGTACGGGATAAAATGGACATTAGAACAGGAAGGAGAGGCAAGAAGGCGTAGGACTGCTCATACTCATAGCCACATTGTGCAATTCGAACGAAATAGACGCCATCCCACACAACACTATCCTCGACTGCAGAACCGAGACGGGGCAGTAGAACATTCCCTTCTTGATGAGACTCAGAGTTTGAGGATAGACACTCAGGGTTGAGAGGTGAAGAGGTGTCATAAGAAGATACAAGATTGCGCCATAGGAGAATCAGGACCAAGAGGAGAATCCTGGAGGCTATTGCACATCTGACTACAAAAGATTGGTGAGGGTAGGAGCGCCTAATCATTGTGTTTCCTGATGACCCTCTTCTCATGATTAACTGAAGTGAAGGTAAAGCAGCATACAGAAGAGAACCAACAACTTTGAAGAGATAGACTTCAGCATGCCTCAAGAAATCAAACCAGCTGGAACATCAAAGTCACACTGAAACATCAGTTGACCCAATTTCAAGATCAGTAAAAACAGGATTAAAGAAGCAGGTCATCCAAGGCAACATATAAAAACTATACTCTGCCCTGTGGGTAGATGATAATAATAATGGGCTGGCAGCATCATTACGCCCAAACATTCCAAAAGGAATGAATCAGCCAAGGTATTAAGCATCCGTTTAACAGATGATACCCGTAATCCAATAAACCAGTAATGCATTGAAAAGAAAAAAAAACTGAATTTCGCACGATCAATCTTTACTGCAGACGCATATGAAATACTCTACGAAAATGCAAGCTTCAGTTGCAGAACTCATTTAAAAGAAAAATCTGGACTTCACTCGTGCTGCGACCATCCCAGAAATAGTTATTCAAATTAACGAACTAATGAACAGACACAGTTAAGAGGAAATGTGGTAGAATAGAAAAATCTGGACTTCAATCGTGCTTCGACAGTTCAAGATATCAATTTTTACAAGAACTACTCATCTTCTAAAGTGAATCGAATAAGCCAAAACCGACGAGTGAAGGAAATGGATAACTTACCAGATCGACGTTTCAAAGCCTCCTTCCTCCGGGGACCAACTCGTCGGAGAGAGACCGGTTGGAACTTAGAGTTAGGGGTTTGCTCCTCCGGCAGTCTCTCGAACTCGAAGACGTCTATAGAGTATAGACTTAGGTCACACGATTCGTGTGATAGGACCCGGCGTTGATCAGGATGATCTTGAACTGGAGGAGGATATTGGTCGGCGGCCGTTGAACGAAGTCGCAATTCAATCACAGGATGAGTTACATAAGTTTTTGGGGAATTATCAATGAATCTTGTTAAAGTTCCAAAAGAAGAGAAGGCGGTATGGAGAAGAGGAGGAATTTGTCGACGAGGAAGGAAAGGGGTGTTGATCGTAGGGATTGGAGCTTGGATATTCGGCGAGGGAAGTTCAGAGAGGGGATCGAGAAGCTTTTTGATTTGGGGAAGAAGGTAGCAAGCAATGTTGGGCCCTGGCCCACTGGCATCTCGACAAAACTGATCAAAGCCCTCTCAAGTTGAGCCCAAAGAGCCCATTGGCCATCGTCGAGATTGCTAAAGCGTCTTCGCCTTCATTCCCAAAATACCTAGCTATCAAAGCTGCCAGAAGCATCAACTTCCCAGACAATCGTCATCAAAATCAATTCCCCCAAAGACTCTGGCTAACGGTCTTCATATTGAAGAAGAGAGAGAAAGAGATCGCGAATGCTTGCTGAAGATCTTTATAAATATCACGAGGTTGAAGAAAGGAGGCAACGGTTTCCACTCTCATGAAGAACTGATTAGTTCTTGGGATAGTTGGATTGGGTTCGTAGGTTTTGTGTCTGGATTCGTAGAGTTGGGGCTTTAGCCAGGAACTCTACGCAATCTGGGCGTAGCTCATTGCTTGGTTGTCTGCTTCACTTTTCTTTTATTTAGTTTTCATCCTTGTTGAACTCGTGGTGTTTGTGAATCATCTAGACTAGTTGAACAAGTTCATCTGCTTCTTCTTTCGGATTATTTTTATCGTCCCCAGTTTAAGGAATGGGATAAGACAGTGGTATTTAACAATTGGTATCAGAGCCCCCTTTTCGTGGAACTCTAAGTTGCAGAGAAGGAGATCCTGTGCCTTACCATGTCTTCTAACTCATTTCCTACAAGTTCAAACCCTCCTTGGTTTTCTGGTTCTAACTATTCTGTATGGAAGAAAAGAATGAGACTGTACCTCCGAGGAATCGACTGTGAATTATGGGCAATTGTCCGCAATGGACCAATTGACATGAAAGAAGATGATGAGGAGGATTGGTCAAATGAACAAAAGAAAAGTGCTCAATTAGACTCTAGGGCTATGCACATCTTATTGTCTGCAATATCAGATGATGAAGGTGAAAGAGTTAACAAATGTGAAACAGCCAAAGAAATTTGGCAAATCCTAGAAACAACTCATGAAGGCACTTCGGAAGTGAAAGAAACTAGAATTGATCTTCTTCTTAAAGAATATGAAACCTTTGAAATGCTATCAGGAGAATCAATATATGAAATGGATAAAAGATTCTCCACCTTAGTTAATCGTCTCAAAGGACTTGGAAAAACCTTCTCTAGCAAAGAACTTGTTAGAAAAGTCCTCAGATCTCTTACTCTTGAATGGATGGCTAAAAGAACAGCCATAGAGGAAGCTAAAGATCTGAACACTCTGTCTTTAGAAAACTTGATTGGATCCCTTCTTAGTTATGAGGAAGTTTTAAAACAAATGAACTCTCTTCATGACAAAAAGAACAAAACTATAGCATTCACTTCTGTGTGTAGTTATGAAGGGGAGAAACTGGATGAGGAGTTCGAAAATGAACTTGCTCTTACCAGCAAGAAACTCCAAAGAATGATGAAATACAAACATGAACATAATGTAAAAAGAGGAAGTCAAAACAATGGCTACTCCTTTAGACCTTCTGCAAACATGACTAACCATTCCTCTAGAACCTATGGACATCATTCTGTGAATTCAAATGACAAAAAATCATTTGGATCAAACAGACATGATAACAGTCCTAAAGAAATGAAAAGCTCTGCTGAATACAAAACTGACTCTACCATTTGCTTTAAATGTGGTAAGACAAGTCACATAAGAGCCAACTGTCCCCTAAGCAGAAAGAAAGAAAAGGCTATGGTGGCTTCCTGGAGTGACTACAGCTCGGAAGAGGAAAATGAGAACATAGCACTCTTGGGACTGAACTCGATCAATGAAGATGACAACACCAATGACCAGGTTTGGTCTGAGTCTTCCTCTGAATTTACCTCTGAAACTCATAATGAAGATTTTTTTCTTCATGCACTATCTAATCTGCAAGATGAATGCAACAGATTAAGAAGTAAATACTACCTTACTGTAACACAGTTGAATGACAAAGATACTGAAATAAAAAAACTAAAAAGTCTCATAGATATCCAACAAGCTGCTCAGATTACTCAGGACACTTAAATTGCCAATCTAACTGATGAGAACAAAACTCTCAAAAGACAATTAGGAAAATGCAAAAGAACTATGCCTATGACCACTTGGATTCCTTCCACCTCTTATCATTCTGTTTGGAGTGATCACCAAACCTATTCTCATAGACATAGAAAGACATCTAGCATCAGGAACCTTCCTCGACTTTGATCATTGCTTTTCCAGAAGACAGAAACCCAAACTTGTTTGGGTAGTTAAAACTTCTAATTAAAATTACTTTTTCTTTCAGAATAATAATGGTGCAAACATCTGGTATTTAGATTCTGGATGCTCTCACCACATGACGGGTAATAAAGCTCTTTTTTCTTTTCTTAATCCTAAAAGGGGAGGTAAGGTTTACTATGGCAACAATAATTGTGCATCAGCAGTTGGTAAAGGTACAATCTGCAGCAATACTTCTCTAGTCATTGAAGATGTACTTTATGTAGATGGGTTAAAACATAATCTGCTCTCAATAAGTCAAATTTGTGGGTCGACTTATCGAGTTATCTTTGATCCTTTTTGCTGCATCATAGAAAGAATCTCAGACAATGCTGTGATATTCAAAGGAAAGAAAATAAACAACGTGTATACTATAGATTTGTCATCTCTTGATCTATCTGAAGAAATTTGTCTAAGTACTATGACTCAGTCAGCTGTCATGTGGCACAGAAAGCTGGGTCACATGAGTTTTTCTCGTCTAAATAAACTGTCTAAACTCAATCTCGTGAGAGGCTTGCCTAAGATTAATATTCCAGATAATTTTTCTTGTGAAGCCTGCATCCTTGGAAAACATTGTAAAAAGTCATTTAAAAGTAAACAGGACGTGACCACTTCTGCTGTGTTTGATCTAATGCATATGGATTTGTTTGGACCTACAAATGTCCAAAGTCTAGGTGGAAAATCATATGCACTGGTTATTGTTGATGACTTCTCCAGATTTACCTGGGTTTACTTCCTTTCCTCCAAAGATGAAGCTTTCTCTAAGTTTAAATCCTTTGTTCTCCTTATGAAAAATCAATTTGACTGCACCATTAAAGGCATTAGAAGTGACAATGGTGGTGAATTCATAAATGATAATTTTTGTTCTTTATGTGACAAGGTTCAAAAAGGCGCTAGGCGTAAGGCGGGCGTTGAGCCTTTGCCTAGCGCCTAGCTCGCCTAGGCGTAGATTAAGCGTGCTTAGGCGTTCGAAGAAAAAAAGCTATTCACACTGCATGATGAATGAAATAATAATTTACAATACTTTCTCACTTCAGTTAAAATGATTAATAACTTACTTAACACTTAATGTCAAGAACATAGCTCAAGAATTCATAGAATCATAGCTCAATAGCTCACAAATTTCTTGAACTATTGAAAATATTGATATAAAAAAATGATTTCGTAGTTGATGTTAATTTTCTCCTTTAATATTGACTTCCTAGCTTCATCAAGTTGTGTTTAGGAAAGACTTATATGTCGCCTAACTCCATTGACGTGTTCCAATATCTAAATAAGCGCGAAACCCCAAGGCAAGGCGTTTTGTCATTGCCTTGCGCCTAGGCATGCCTAGGCGTAAGATTAAGCGTGCCTTTTTGAACCATGTTCTGTGAGCATTATGGTATTCTACACACCTTTTCTGCTCCTAGAACTCCACAACAGAACGGAGTTGTGGAGAGAAAGAATAGATCACTAATTGAATCAGCAAGAACTATGCTTCTTGAATTTGACTGTCCTATGTTCCTCTGGGCAGAGGCTGTAAACACTGCATGTTATGTTATGAATCGCACTACCATTAGGAAAATAATGAATAAAACTCCCTATGAAATATTGAAAGGAAAATTACCTAAGCTTTCCTACTTTCATCCTTTTGTCTATAAATGCTACATTCTTAACACTAAGGATCAAATTGGAAAATTTGATGCCAAATCTGACATAGCTACTTTCCTAGGATACTCCAGTAAAGGACAAGCATATAGAGTTTATAATAGAAGGTATAGAAAAGTTGAGGAGTCTGTTCACATTAAATTCGACTCATCTGATTTACCCCTGCCCTTGCACTCTGATATAAGTACTATGACTTTCTTCCTATTAGTCCTCTTTTTGAGACAGGCAAATCCTCCAATACTAATGACTCTGCTGAAGTCATTCCTGCTCCTCAAGCTGCTCCAAACGAGAATGACTCCCCTGAAGAACCTGAAGCACCCGCTCACATCAGAAGGAGGCATCCTCCATCACAAATTATAGGTAACATGTCAGATCCTATCCAGACCAGAGGTAAGTACATCCCAGGGCAATATGCCTTTGTGTCATTACTTGAACCTAAAAACTATAAGGAAGCTTTGCTTGATGAAGAGTGGTTACTTGCTATGCAAGAAGAATTGTCTCACTTTTTTAGATTAAAGGTCTGGGAACTTGTTCCTAGACCTGTTAACATAACTGTTATTGGATCCAAGTGGATATTCAGGAATAAATCTGATGAATTAGGGTTTATCATTAAGAACAAAGCTAGGCTTGTTGCACAAGGGTATAATCAAGAGGAAGGAATTGATTATGATGAAACCTTTGCTCCTGTTGCTAGGATAGAATCAATCAGACTTCTATGTGCTTATGCCAGTCTAATGAACTTTAAACTCTATCAAATGGATGTAAAAAGCGCTTTCTTGAATGGTGAAATTAAGGAAGATGTTTATGTTGAGCAGCCTCCTGGCTTTATTGATTTTGAATTCCCTGACCATGGCTTTAAGCTTTCCAAAGCCCTCTATAGTCTCAAACAAGCTCCCAGAGCTTGGTACAAAAAGTTAACCTCGTTTTTAATATCTCAAGGATTCAGTCAAGGGGGACTAGACAAAACTCTTTTCATCAAAAGGAAAAACAATCACACTTTAATAGTTTAGGTTTATGTAGACGACATTGTGTTTGGAAGCACTGACCCTAACATGTGTGATGAATTTTGCTTTATCATGAAAGATCAATTTGAAATGAGTCTCATGGGAGAATTGACCTTATTCTTAGGCCTTCAAATCCATCAAACTGATTCTGGAATATTTATTCATCAAACTAAGTACCTGACTTCTATGTTGACCAAATTCAACTTGATGAATGTCAGTCCCTGTAAAACTCCCATTGCATCTAACTTACATTTAGATCATGACTTAGATGGACAACAACTATATGAGAAAAGATATAGAGGGATGATAGGGTCACTACTATATCTAACTGCTAGCAGACCTGATATTCAGTTCAGTGTCTGCTTATGTGCTAGATTCCAAAGTCAGCCTAAAGAAAGTCATCTTGTTGCAGTCAAAAGAACATTTAGATACCTAAAAGGAACTCACGATCTTGGTTTATGGTATGCTAAATCAGAGGGTTTATCACAGGATATTCTGACTCAGATTTTGCTGGAAGCATGACTGACAGAAAAAGTACTAGTGGAACTTGTCAATTTTTTGGGGGGTCTTTAGTATCTTGGTCAAGTAAAAAACAAGGGTCTGTTGCGCTTTCAACAGCTGAAGCTGAATACGTTGCTGCTGGTAGTTGTTGTACTCAAATCCTTTGGCTAAGATCTCAATTAGCTGACTATGGCCTAAACTTTGACAATATCCCTGTCCTATGTGACAATACAAGTGCCATTTGCATGTCAAAAAATCCAGTTCATCATAGTAGGACAAAACATATCGAAGTCAAACATCATTTCATTAGAGACATAATTCAAGCTGGCCTAGTAGAATTAAGTTTTATATCCACAGAATTTCAATTAGCTGATATTTTCACAAAAGCTCTGTCTTCTGAAAGATTCATTCGACTCTGTGATGAGCTTGGACTTCGGTCTCTTCACTCGATTCAGAGTGGACATTAACCAGGTTCTGCACTCTCCTTATCTCCTGTAATTAAATAAATGTCCTTGTTTTGATTAGATTTTCTATTCTGTTTGAATGAGTGTTCATGAACGTGCAGATTAAATTCCCCATGCATTGAAATAAACCAAAAGCTGTTTGACTGCTTGTGTTCTGTAGTCTTCGTAAATTAATGTGGTAGCTCTTAGTATTCTCCTATGATTAGTATTCCTGTGAGCATTATGGTATTCTACACACCTTTTCTGCTCCTAGAACTCCACAACAGAACGGAGTTGTGGAGAGAAAGAATAGATCACTAATTGAATCAGCAAGAACTATGCTTCTTGAATTTGACTGTCCTATGTTCCTCTGGGCAGAGGCTGTAAACACTGCATGTTATGTTATGAATCGCACTACCATTAGGAAAATAATGAATAAAACTCCCTATGAAATATTGAAAGGAAAATTACCTAAGCTTTCCTACTTTCATCCTTTTGTCTATAAATGCTACATTCTTAACACTAAGGATCAAATTGGAAAATTTGATGCCAAATCTGACATAGCTACTTTCCTAGGATACTCCAGTAAAGGACAAGCATATAGAGTTTATAATAGAAGGTATAGAAAAGTTGAGGAGTCTGTTCACATTAAATTCGACTCATCTGATTTACCCCTGCCCTTGCACTCTGATATAAGTACTATGACTTTCTTCCTATTAGTCCTCTTTTTGAGACAGGCAAATCCTCCAATACTAATGACTCTGCTGAAGTCATTCCTGCTCCTCAAGCTGCTCCAAACGAGAATGACTCCCCTGAAGAACCTGAAGCACCCGCTCACATCAGAAGGAGGCATCCTCCATCACAAATTATAGGTAACATGTCAGATCCTATCCAGACCAGAGGTAAGTACATCCCAGGGCAATATGCCTTTGTGTCATTACTTGAACCTAAAAACTATAAGGAAGCTTTGCTTGATGAAGAGTGGTTACTTGCTATGCAAGAAGAATTGTCTCACTTTTTTAGATTAAAGGTCTGGGAACTTGTTCCTAGACCTGTTAACATAACTGTTATTGGATCCAAGTGGATATTCAGGAATAAATCTGATGAATTAGGGTTTATCATTAAGAACAAAGCTAGGCTTGTTGCACAAGGGTATAATCAAGAGGAAGGAATTGATTATGATGAAACCTTTGCTCCTGTTGCTAGGATAGAATCAATCAGACTTCTATGTGCTTATGCCAGTCTAATGAACTTTAAACTCTATCAAATGGATGTAAAAAGCGCTTTCTTGAATGGTGAAATTAAGGAAGATGTTTATGTTGAGCAGCCTCCTGGCTTTATTGATTTTGAATTCCCTGACCATGGCTTTAAGCTTTCCAAAGCCCTCTATAGTCTCAAACAAGCTCCCAGAGCTTGGTACAAAAAGTTAACCTCGTTTTTAATATCTCAAGGATTCAGTCAAGGGGGACTAGACAAAACTCTTTTCATCAAAAGGAAAAACAATCACACTTTAATAGTTTAGGTTTATGTAGACGACATTGTGTTTGGAAGCACTGACCCTAACATGTGTGATGAATTTTGCTTTATCATGAAAGATCAATTTGAAATGAGTCTCATGGGAGAATTGACCTTATTCTTAGGCCTTCAAATCCATCAAACTGATTCTGGAATATTTATTCATCAAACTAAGTACCTGACTTCTATGTTGACCAAATTCAACTTGATGAATGTCAGTCCCTGTAAAACTCCCATTGCATCTAACTTACATTTAGATCATGACTTAGATGGACAACAACTATATGAGAAAAGATATAGAGGGATGATAGGGTCACTACTATATCTAACTGCTAGCAGACCTGATATTCAGTTCAGTGTCTGCTTATGTGCTAGATTCCAAAGTCAGCCTAAAGAAAGTCATCTTGTTGCAGTCAAAAGAACATTTAGATACCTAAAAGGAACTCACAATCTTGGTTTATGGTATGCTAAATCAGAGGGTTTATCACAGGATATTCTGACTCAGATTTTGCTGGAAGCATGACTGACAGAAAAAGTACTAGTGGAACTTGTCAATTTTTTGGGGGGTCTTTAGTATCTTGGTCAAGTAAAAAACAAGGGTCTGTTGCGCTTTCAACAGCTGAAGCTGAATACGTTGCTGCTGGTAGTTGTTGTACTCAAATCCTTTGGCTAAGATCTCAATTAGCTGACTATGGCCTAAACTTTGACAATATCCCTGTCCTATGTGACAATACAAGTGCCATTTGCATGTCAAAAAATCCAGTTCATCATAGTAGGACAAAACATATCGAAGTCAAACATCATTTCATTAGAGACATAATTCAAGCTGGCCTAGTAGAATTAAGTTTTATATCCACAGAATTTCAATTAGCTGATATTTTCACAAAAGCTCTGTCTTCTGAAAGATTCATTCGACTCTGTGATGAGCTTGGACTTCGGTCTCTTCACTCGATTCAGAGTGGACATTAACCAGGTTCTGCACTCTCCTTATCTTCTGTAATTAAATAAATGTCCTTGTTTTGATTAGATTTTCTATTCTGTTTGAATGAGTGTTCATGAACGTGCAGATTAAATTCCCCATGCATTGAAATAAACCAAAAGCTGTTTGACTGCTTGTGTTCTGTAGTCTTCGTAAATTAATGTGGTAGCTCTTAGTATTCTCCTATGATTAGTATAAATACCCCCTACCTATCTTCATCGATCACCATTCTCAGCCCTCTCAGAAAAAGATCCCATCATGACTGAATTATTCACCTCCTCCAACATTCCTGGCGCTATTATCACCTATGTTGGGAGGACCTTCAACGAAACTATTGAATTCAATCATCATAGATTCAAAGAATTCTTTGCTTCCCGCCAACTCTCTGATCCCATTTCACTTGATCTCTATGAATTCAAAGCATCGGGAATACACATTGCTCCCTTCATTAGAAACCTAGGTTGGGAATTTCTACTCCACTATCCTCCTCTTGCTGCTTGTCCCTTGCCTGTCAAAACCTTCTATGCAAACCTTGACTGTCAAGGCATCACCACCAGAAAGCTGACCACTCTTGTGAATGGTTATTTCATATCACTCACTGCTGAGGCAATTGGGGTTTTGCTAAACCTTCCAACAGGAGGACCTCTTCCTCTGGCCCACGAGGATGAATTCCTCTTCTATGATTTTGATTATGAAATAGAGTACTCACGCGTGACTCAGCGACGAGTTGCTGCTAATGAGGTCATCACTACTGCTGATCTCAACCCCACACTTCGCACTCTGCACTATGTTATCACTCACCTCTTTCTCCCTCGCTCCCATGGACTTCATATTGTCACAAAACTCGATCTCTGGGTTCTCTCAAATGCACTGACTGGGAGAAAAATCGACTACACTCAACTCCTGTTTGGTTCTATTGTTCGAAGTGCTGATGCTCACCTCGATGGCCGTCTTCCCTATGGGGGCCTCATCACTCTTCTCCTATCCAATCTTGGTCTCTCCCTGGATGGTTACTCCTCGGTTGATACATCTGTCTATGTCCCTGCTTGTACTGTCCTCAACTTCCTTGGAGTTGAGCCTCAGCCTTCGAAAGGGGGAGGATCTATGGACCCAGCAAATGCTAGACGTACCAAACACAAGTCTAAAATCGTAAATCTTGGAGATTCAGGCTCGTCTATCCGAAAGAAACTTATCATTTCCTTTGAAGAGGAAGAAGCTGAACTTGAACCAGAAACAGTGTCTGAGAAGGACATCAGACTATTTGCTGAAGATCTGGAAAGAGAGATGATGGAAGGAGTTGCTGGAAATCAGGAGGAGAATATGATGGAAGGTGTTGCTGGAAATCAGGAGGAAAACATGATGGAAGGTGTGGCTGGGACTCAGGGGGAGCCAAAAGAAAAACAAACCTGTCCTTGAAACTTGTCTGAAAACTTTGTGTCTTCAAATAATGTTCTGCTGATTATCCCTCTAGTTGAATAAGGTGAAACTGACCATAATGGTCTAAGTGTGGTATCTGATCTGTTCTGTGATCTTTTTTTTAAATTGCTGGTGACCATAATGGTCTAAGTATGGTATATGTTCTGTTCTGTGCTCTTTTGTTTGAATTGCTGGTTGAATTTCGTGAATAAAAGTTTTCCCTGACCATAAGGGTCAATATGTGGTGAATATCTGTTCTGAAGCACTCTTATCCTCGAATGAATTCCAGAGTATCTATCCATAATGGCTCAAGTTTGAAAGAGTATTGGTCATTGATTTTATCTCTTGAGTAAAACCTATCCAGCTCCTTTATTCTCTGTACTTTTATGAGAAAGATCATACACTCGATGCTTTGATATCGTCTGAACTTGTTGACATGAATGAAAGCTCAAACGCAGGGGGAGATTATTGGGCCCTGGCCCACTGGCATCTCGACAAAACTGATCAAAGCCCTCTCAAGTTGAGCCCAAAGAGCCCATTGGCCATCGTCGAGATTGCTAAAGCGTCTTCGCCTTCATTCCCAAAATCCCTAGCTATCAAAGCTGCCAGAAGCATCAACTTCCCAGACAATCGTCCTCAAAATCAATTCCCCCAAAGACTGGCTAACGGTCTTCATATTGAAGAAGAGAGAGAAAGAGATCGCGAATGCTTGCCGAAGATCTTTATAAATATCACGAGGTTGAAGAAAGGAGGCAACGGTTTCCACTCTCAGGAAGAACTGATTAGTTCTTGGGATAGTTGGATTGGGTTCGTAGGTTTTGTGTCTGGATTCGTAGAGTTGGGGCTTTAGCCAGGAACTCTACGCAATCTGGGCGTAGCTCATTGCTTGGTTGCCTGCTTCACTTTTCTTTTATTTAGTTTTCATCCTTGTTGAACTCGTGGTGTTTGTGAATCATCTAGACTAGTTGAACAAGTTCATCTGCTTCTTCTTTCGGATTATTTTTATCGTCCCCAGTTTAAGGAATGGGATAAGACAGTGGTATTTAACAAGCAATGGACTCGCTTAGTAGGCCTAGGAATCATCGGCCTAATTTGGCTTTGGGTCCGTAGTTGGGCCATTGTTTACTTTTATACTTTCTTATTTTGGGCTCATTTTTTATTTTAGATAACTTACACTTTAGTCATTGAACTTAATCCAGCCCACAGAGAGAGGTGTTTCTTTCTTGACACGGGTGACGGGTGTATTTGTTGAATGATCTTTCTTTAATTTATTTTTTCTTGGATGTGTAATAATATTTTGTACAAAATATGATAGTATATTAAATGATATTTTAATTAAATAATATAATATTAACGCTCTTTTAGCGCTCTAAAAGTAGAATTCTTTCAAAATAAACGCTCTCTCGCTCTCGCTCCCGCTCCCGCTTCACGAATCGCTATCCTAAGTATAGACATTTGGACTCTGGAAACGAAAATCTCGACTAATTAGCATAAAAGGTCACAAACATATTCACTTTGTATAAAACGATCACAAAACTTTCATTTTGTACGTTTCAGTAACATACGTTTGAGAGAATAACGAAATGGTCATTCCGTCCATCTCCATTCAAAAAATCGTTAGTTTCATCCAGTCAACAGGCCACGTCACTTACAAAATAGTAATAAAAAATTAATCACCAACCCAATTGAACTGGGCAACCCAGTCCCAACCTAAAACCCTAACTCGATACCCGTCGAATCGCGTGTTGGAAGATATCGGTGGCGGGAGCTGAATCGCAATTTTTGGGAGCTGAATCGCTCGACCAAGAGGAAAGCGACAGAAATTATTACTGTCTCCAAGATTTCGAGTGCATATAGATTTTGGTTTTTGGATTGGATTATCCGGTTCAATTGGGTTTTGTAATTTATCTTTTATTAATATTTTAAGTGATGTGACGTCCTAACTGGGCGAAACTAACGGTTTTTTGGATGGAGATGGACGAAATGACCATTTCATTATTCTCTTAAATGAATATTACTGAAACGTGTAAAATGAAAGATTTATTATCATTTTGTACAAAGTAAATAGAATCGTGGTCTTTTATGCTAATTACCCCGAAAAATCTCTATTCTTCTTTTTCCTCAACGGAGCGGAGCTAAGTGGCCCAACTAATAAATGGGCTAAATTACTTTTAGGAAGGCTCCTTCTTTCAGTATAGAAGAGGCCCATAGTAGGATAAATAGCTGAACGTAGATCCATGCTCTACATGAGAATTTGGGCCTTTCCGTTATGCAGTGTTGGAGGGAACTGATCTCCCATAGTCCCATTGTCATGACCAAAAGATAATCACCAAAGCAGAAAACCTACATCGTCTGGAGGCTCTCCGGCACAAAACCTACATCGTAGTTCTGTTAGCTTATCCAATACTATATTACTAGCTCATTGCCCGGCCCTTGGCCGGACGTAGTCTCGGAAATTGACTCTTTGATTGTAATCGATGTTACCCGTTAACATGTATGTGGCAATGACCGGAGGTAGGTCAACAATACCATAATAATATGATGGAAAGTCATTATCCCATTGCATTACAAAAGAAACAGTAAAACATAAACACTATAATAGACAATCCAAACCAAGCCATTATTACGATTCTTATCCTTCTCTACAGCAAACACACTGATTGGTCCACTCTTACTCCTTTTTCGTGGAAGCTACATGACATTTTGCATCATTGCACATTAATTCAAACTACCATTCCTTGCTGCAATTTATGGCTTGAGATAATATCATTTCAGTCATAATACAAATTTACATGAAATGAAAGAAATGATCATTATAATAGTCTTGTAAAATTTAGAGTACCAATGGCGATTCCTCTCTTCTCCTCGGTGGCTTCTGCAATAAAATGAGATTGATGACTATCTCTACCAACATATTTTATACGATCATTGTATGACCTTTTGTATAAACCATTTTTGTCTCACCCATTTTCGCTTCACAACTCCAAAAGCTAACTTGTTGGGGTTCTCTTCTATGTAAGCAACTTGTATCAACATCATGCATGAAAACAAAAATTGCTTTGGTTGAGATACTATAAGGATCTTGTGATGCGCTGAAGAAGGCTAAACCGTTTCCCATACATTGTCAACCCCCAATCAATTTGATGTAAGTCATTGCTCTCTTACCATCTAAATTAAATAGGAAACTCAGGTTGACCTCTTTTATAGCTTCACTTGACAATTTCTTAGAGGAGATAAAATCACGATTCACAATTCTAGAACAACCACCTTAGATAATACAATCTTATGGAAACAACACTAATGAAGCACTCAAATTACAATTCCGTACATGTTTCCTAAAAGGGTGTGCATGTGCAAATTAAGAAAAATATAATGATTAAGGAGAGAGCTTACTTGCCACCGGCTTTGAGGAGCAAAAATCCCTTCAATAAATTCCAGGTGGAGATGTCCAATCGATCGGGTCTAGACATGCATATATATCAACATGCTATACTAAAAACACAAAGAGTTCGGTTTGTCCTTCCCATGACAACATATTCTCACAATGTATTTATTCCTTGCAGAGAGAATGATATCAAATCATCCTCTATCTGCTCCAATTATGGTTATCACTCGTATTTTTTATATTGTAGTAATTAGAACACCACTTTTAAATCTGGAAGCAAGTGACACTGTCACAAAACATCATAATGTAAATACTTATATGCAATCATGAAGTTATTCCACTCAAAAGAAACCATGTTTTATATGTTGAAGATTAGCATTATAACTTGAATAGTTTAATTTGGAAATGATCTCAACTCTTATATAGAAATTTTGTGTAAAAGTGTTATGATTGAAGCTATTCCCTATGTTAACACTAATCAGAATATGCATTGTTTACTGAAAACTAACCACAAAAACATTTCAAATCGGAAAAATGATGATACTAAACAGGGGTATCATAACAAAAGCAACAAAAAATATAGCTATTTATGTTTAATCATCTCAAAAGTCAACGTAGAAGATCAGCCATATGAACTGATGTTAAGAGATCACACATTGCTCTCAAAGACACTAAATAACCCATCATTCAGCTCTTCAAGCAAGAAGACTCAACCTTTCGATATTTACCCCTCCGAAAATTGCTTTGCATAACAGTATAGGTGGAGAAGGTTAGGCGGTTGTCGAGTCCGATTTAAAGGTTTGGAGAGACGACAATGGTTGAGCGTTTAGTAGCCCGGGAGCCCGGGACTCTGTTTATCTTTAATCAACTCAAAAGTCAACCTAGAAGATCAACCAAATGAACTGATGTTAAGAGATCACTCATTACTGTCAAAGAAGCTAAACAATCCACCAGTCAGCTCTCTAAGAACACTCAAACTTTCCATATTTACCCCTCCAAAAATTGCTTTGCGTAACAATATAGGTTGAGGAGGTCAGGCGGTTGTCGAGTCCGGTGGGAAGGTTTGGAGAGACGATGATGGTTGAGCGTTTAGTAGGCCGGGACACCATTTAGACCCACTTACATTAGTTGCGTCTTTTCAATCCGCATTCGACAAACCAGCATCACTCAACCTTTCCATATTTAACCATCTTGTAAAGACACATGTGCCCCATATTCAATCAAAACTTTATGTTCAAAAATTTTGTTGCTTTATGGTAGTTATATTATTTAAGTCCAGGTCAAGATTTTTGCATCGCTTCTACACATTCAATAGTGCAATTCGATGTGCAATATTTGCACCAATGACATTAGGCTTGCGATTTAAAATTATTCTCCTTTTATAAGATAAATAGAAATAGAAATAATTATTAAATTTGAATTAAAATAATCAAAGTATGAAAATAGAAGTATCAAATACCAAAAATATATTTAGGGTAGAGTTAGTGGCTTAGCTAACTATGACAAAAAATTCCTATGATTTTCCAGATTTATACTTTCTGTATGTTTTTAATTTAAAAAGTTTAGACAAATTTTTTTAGTGTAAGTGATTATGTTTCTTGTCTTTTCTCAAAGAGATCACCATTCAAATCCCATCACCAATGTATTTTTCCTGTAAATAAGAAAATAATAAATGAGTGTGAAGACGAATCTACCCTTCCTAATTTTGCTATGGATGCAAGGATTTTCTAATGGGGGAAACATCTTTCCCATTTCACTATTATATTAGGTTTAGCGAAAGTAACCCGAGTGATTGAGTTTTTAGTGGGTCGGATACTATTTGGGCCCGTTTACATTAGTAGCGCCTTTTCCATCCGCTTTGGGCAAACCAACAACACTCAATCTTTCCGTATTTACCCATCTAAATTGCTCTAGCGTAACAATAGAGGCAGAGGAGGTTAGCCGGCTGTTGAGTCTAACGGAAAGTTTGGAGAGACGATGATGGTTGAGCGTTTAGTGGGTCGGGGCACTAATTGGGCTCGTTTACATTAGTAGTGTCTTTTCCATCCGCGTTCGGCAAACCAACATCACTTAACCTTTCCATATTTACCCCTCTCTTAAAGACACATGTGCCCCATATTCACTCAAAAGTTTTTTGTTTAAAAATATTCTTACTTTATGGTAGTTATAACAATTAAGTTTATGTTAAGAATTCTACATCGCTTCTAGACATTCGAGAGTGCAATTCGGTATGCAATATTTGAATCAATGACATTTCGGTTGCTAACCATGGTGGAAAAGTCCTATGATTTTTTAGATTTAAGCTTCCTGTATGTTTTTTATTTGAAAAGGTCACACAAATGTGTTTATTGTAACTGGTTATGTTTCTTATCTTTGTTCGAAGAGACCATGGTTCAAATCTCATTAACGATGTGTTTTTTTTCTGTAAATAAGAAGTTAATAAATAACTGCGAAGACGAATCTACCCTTCCTACTTTCACTCTGGATGCAGGAAATTTGAAATGGGGCTTCAAGTTTTCTCATTTGGCTTTTATTTATTGTGTAGATACGATGAACTTGCAGTATATGATTGATTGGTTATGGTTATTTTGATGCGGTTAAATATAGAGGTGGCAATTGGGATCCAAATCCATGAATCCAATCCAATCCATCCACCAAATTATCCACTTAATCCAATCCATTTAAATCCAATCCATTTGATCCAAATCCAATAGGATTGGTGGATTCATGGATCAATCCATGGATCCAAATGGCAAATTACGGGGTCGTTTGCTTGTGGGATTTGGGTGATGGATTTGGAACTCAAATCCCAAGCATCATGGAGTTGACACAAATCCTTTGTTTGTTGAGGGACACAAATCCGTGGGGTCCACGGATTTGGACCCATTTTTTAAATCCAAATCCGTGGACCCCACGGATTTGTAAATCCCACATTTCATTTGGGATTTGACAATAGAAGGAAAAAATGTGAGACAAATCCATCACAAATCCATGATAAAAAATCAACTAAACAAACAATGTACTCTTCCAAATCCATGATGCAACAAATCCATCATAAATCCAAAGGTTTTTAAAACTCAAAACCTTCATTTTCAAATCCAACAAGCAAACGAGCTACGATTTGGTACCTATATTTTTTATATTTACATTTTGGTACCTAAAATTTATATTTTTATACGAAAAATATCATTGGAAAATTACATTTTGGTACCTAAATTTTTTCATTATGACATTTTAGTACCAAAACTTTTCAAATTTTACATTTTGGTCCAAGCCTTAGATGTCATTTGGATTCATGGATCAATCCACCAATCCATTTGATCCAATCCATGAATCCACCAATCCATTTGATCCATGGATCCACAAATCCAATCCACGAATCCACGAATCCGATCCAATTGCAACCTCTAGTTAAATATGTTAATTAATACTAATACTAGTGATTAGTCGTATTCTCATGTATATATCAACGATTCATCACGCATGTATATTAATCATTAAAGTCATATTTGTGTTCTAAAAATTCTATTTGTGTTATAAAATGATACAAGAAATCCTTAATGAATTAATGATGACAATAACTAAAAATAATTTATTGTATAACACAAAAATTGAAGAGCTAATAGATTGTTTTATTTCAAATTATTTTTTAAATAATGATGTTATGATCATTTCATCCTACAATGTATTTAAATGTGAGGAAGTAAATTTACATTTACAAATGAATTGACAATTAGTAAATTCTAGAAATATTTTTTTAACAGATTCCCATTTCACTTCACCACCTCTTTCCTCCCTATTTACCACCACAATGGGGGGGAAACTGATACGTTATTCCATCAAACAACAACTCATTTCACCAAATCCTCGCCCTCGACTTTGACATGGTTGGTTCTCTACTCCATTAAAGAAAAGAAACCGTCTTTCCACCTTATATCTCTCTTTTCCACGTCATGGAACTGTGATGCGATAGAAAACCCACTCTCCATTTTATGTTGTTTGGGTAAACAAACTAAAAGAAAAAAGAAAAGTGAGGAAGTGCCAATTCGGCCACTATTACAATCTAGGGCAGAAAATTGTGACAAGTGAGACCATCCACAATGTGGGAGGGTGGGAAAGGTGGGAAAAGAGGGAAAAGGGGGAAAATGAGAGGGTTTGGTCACAATGTTGGTGTGGGAAAAAGGGGTAATTGGTTGAACACTTTTTTTCGTAAAATCAATTTATAGTTGATTTCAACACTTTATTTTTATATAATGATCATTATTTTTACATAGTTAGTGATAATTAATGAATACGAACATTTTGATATAATTTTTTTTCTAATTTGGACATAATTTTTTTCATCACTAATTAACGTCATTAATGACGAAATCGCAATAATTTATACAAGAAAGTTGTTACATTGATAGTTGAACATAAACATAATTAAGAAGAAATAAAAGCAAACAAATAAACACTAAACCCTAAAAACAAACACTAAATCATTAAAATAATAACAAAAAAATAAAATAAAAACAAACTGAAGTGGGCCCCACCCCTTCCCCTTTCCCCCCACCATTTGTCTCATCTGGTGGGTTTTCCCACCCACTAAACCCACAAAACCCATTTAATCCCCTATTCCCCCCCACATTGTGGTCACATTTCCACTTTTTCCCACAAAACCAACCCACGCTGTGGGTGGTCTGATGGGTTTAGCCCAGTGGTAAACTGGTAATACCACTAGTCTAAAATTTGGAAGTTCATATTCGAATTTTTAGTAGTACCTTAATCATAAAAATTTAAACCTATATCACCCTTTAAAAGATAAATTTTTTTGTGACAAGTGGTATCAGAGCCTGCTTTGGATCCAGGGCGGTGGATATCAATTTGGTGGGACCCTCATTTAGGGGTCGTTTGCTTGTGGGATTTGGCCCAAAGAGTAAAACCGTGCGGGTTTGGCCCAAAGCGGACAATATTGTACTAATTGAGGAGCCTGATTTGTGACAAGTTATACTAACTGGGCTATGTGGACACTAATATACAAGGGTTCCTTCCCTTGTATTACCGATGTGGTACTTGGATAGTATTCAGACACTACACTAGTGGACACTAAAAAAACCTTTGTAAAATTTTATTTTAGTGGTGATAGTAATTAGACACTACACTATTTGACAACCCTTAGTGATTTTGACCTATTGTTGAATATCATTAATAAAATTTCTGGATCTGCCTACCTTAATCCCTTATCACTTTGGATATTAACATAGGGGCTAAAAAATTGTAGAAAAAAAAATGTGCAGAGCTCTCTCCTCTCTCTGATCTTTAGGCGCCGCGATCAGTCGCCTGGTTGTGCGCGCTGGGATTTGCCTTCTTCTCGATCAGCTTGAGGAATCAAGGGCTCTCCCAGGTCCGTGTGGGGAGTAGCGAGAATCGCTGGAGCTGCGCAATGGAGGGCAAAAAGCCACCGGCTGCAGATCGTCGAGAATCGGCGGAGCAGAGGAACTTGTCGATCGCCGATGTCCAAGGAACGGCGGCGCAACGACCGTTGAGGAAAGATCCTCGGAGCGCTCGGAGTGCTGGTATAATCCGCCGTCGGATCAGCTCGAATAGGAAACGCAAGAGATGGGAGACTCCAAATGTTCCTACGGAGATCTCTGGGGTTGGTTGCTTCAAAAAAATTAGGCACTCCCCTTTAAAGGGGTGGAGATTTTGGCTCCCTCTTCGTCTGTGCTGGATGGGGAGATGCCATCTCCAAACTCCCGCCCAGAAATGGAAGAAAAGCACAGTCGAACAGATTTGGGGCCAAGAAATTGGCAAAGTGGGAGAGTTTGCGCGCAACCCCTCGGGGGAGATGGGCTTGTGAAACAATCTTGCGACTGCAATCTTCCCTTCCCCTCTGCCGTCGATGGGCCATCCCCGCCGGCGAAATTCAAGCCGCAACCCGGCATGTGCCCCGGTCCAGTGGTCGGGTCGGATTCGGAGAATCAATCCCGCGATCCTCGCTCGGTGCTACTGACGGCGGGTGGGATTCGATTTGGGAATGGGAAAAGTCTCGGGTTTGCCTTCCCGAAGAATCCGAGTGCAACTGCAATTAAAAATACAAAAAACCAAATTGGAAAAACAGAGGATAATCCGATCCTCTCTGCTATCGGGAAACCGAAGGCGGTTGGGACACGATCTGGGTTTGGAACAAATTTCGGGTTTACAGTCCCGAAAAATCAGATTGCCTCTGCAATTAAAACAAAAAAAAAAAAATTGGATTAACAGAGGATATTCCGTTCCTCTCTGCTATCGGGAAACCTAATCCCAATAGAACTCTCAGTACTGAAGGAATCTGGCAACGTGGGTGGGCTTTAAAGAGAGCTCGGCTCTCCTCCTTCTCCATCATCTCCTTCTCCATTCTCTTAGACCATAGCATTCTTACTGAGTTTACTTCGCTTATGGTACAGGGATCGAAGATGGAACGTGAAGCTGAGGATCAGGTTGTGAAATTCAACCTTGACGAGGTGCAGTCTAAGAAGTTTCGGGCATCTCGGTCTCTTTTGGGACGATTGTTTACGGGGAACCAGCTCACTAATGAAGAGCTTAGGGAGGAGATGAGTGAGGCGTGGCAATTGCGAGGCCACCTTCGGGTGTCGCGTACAAAACATGGACTGATTGAGATCGTAATGCCCAGTGAGGAATCAAAAATATGGGTCTTGAAACGAACCCCGTGGGTAATCAAGGATAAATTGATCAACCTTCGATCCTGGATTCCTGTGATCAGTAAGCAGATCTATTACGATCTTGCTGTGGCTCCCTTCCGCATCCAGCTCTGGGATGTGAAGGAGGATTGTTGTACCAAAGAATTTGGGCAGAAAGTTGTAGCTCCCACCGTTGGCCAATTCTTAGAGTCTGGTGTCTTCGCCTGCAAAGATACGGGAGAAAGCTTTGTGAAGGTTCGTGCCTTGGTGGACTTTTCAAAGCCTCTGAGATCCCAACTTATGGCGGTCAGTGAGGAAACTGGTTACTTTTGGATTCGATTGAAATATGAGTTCCTTCCGACCTTTTGCTATCACTGCGGCCGTCTGGGCCATGCACGTCGCGACTGTTCTTTTGACCCTCCAAAGGGGAAAGAAAAATTTGGTCCCCACATGACTACAAGGAAGATGGGGCGCAAAATTTATGAGGAAGTGGAGGCAAATGCTGGTTTTCGTGGAACTCGAAATACTGTCTGGGTTAACAGGCAGGTTCGACAGCAGGGAGAAGGAGCTGGTATGGAAAAAGGTCGTGGGCAAGACGCACGAGCGGGGGAGGCTGCTCCTCGACACCGGGCTCCTGGGCCTGATACTGAACAACTCCACCCTAGGCAGATGGGCCGACCCAACTCGCCCAGGCCCATGACGAAGGCCAAGCCTAAGCTTGTTAGCCCGAAGGGCTTCCCAGTCCGAAAATCTCCGGTACCCCGCTTTGGTGGTGGCTCGCGGAAAATACGGCGCCCTAGTCCAAGCACTGGTCCTCATCGCCCCTTGGCGGATGAGAATGGAGGCAGGCCTCGCCAGGCCCAGAGACGCGGAGACACACGGGACCAGCCAAAGAGCCAGGTCTCGCCAGTTATGCAACCTCAGGTGCAGATGGTGCTAGATGAGTCCAAGCGCCGGCTCCTGATCTTGGAGGATGATTCAGATGATGATCTAGATATCACCCAGGCTACATGTACTAATGTGGCCATGAGGGAGAAGGTTCAGCAACAACCACCAAAGCGCATGCCGCTTGGTGAGGGAGTTGGCGGCGAGCATGATAAGGAGGAAAGGGTTGTTCAGGGGAAAGATGGGGTTAGGCCTTCTTCTGGCATGGCAGCTCACCAGCAGCAGCTGATTCCCCAGGCGATGTCGGATAAGCCGAAGGGCAAGTTGAGACTCGCCCATGGTGCAGCAAAACCCTATAAAATGAAAGTTCATGGGAACGGTAGTGCGAGCTTACAGGGAGCTAGGGGTTATGCCCGTGACAAAGCACCTCAAAGCCCATCAGAGGGATTGCAGAATGACAAAGCTGGAAGCCTAAAGGAGGAGCAGATTTTTGCTGTCTCGGATTCGGAGGATGAGGTGCCCTGCTTTGAGATTAAGAAGCGTATCCCTCTAGGGTCTGGCGCACAGCAGACTCAGATGCCCTCTGGTCGGGTTAATAAGGTTGTGGCAGCTTTTAAGGCTGGCCTCTGTTTGGCCAGAGAGAGTAGCAGGGAGCATCCTTGTGTCGAGAAGGTCCTGAGTGACTATGCTACTGGGATGCGACAGGGTGGGGAAGAGGGCTATGTTGAGGAGACTCTGGATGAATATGGATCGAATATGCTGCACCCGGCTATTGGGGCCCGAAAACGCTCGCTGGAGCATGTAGGAGGCGATCTGGGTATTCCCCCGTCTCCGAAAAAACAGTTTGTGGAAGTTGATGACATTTCTGATCAGGTGGAGGAAGCCAGCCTTGAGTGGCCCCAGGCAAATAAATGAGGCTTTTGGCGTGGAATGTGAGATGAATTGGCCCATCCCTCACATTTCAAACTGCTGTTGGTTTAGTTCACTCTAATAAGCCGGATCTGGTGTTCTTTTCGGAAACACGTTCGAGACGGCGAGTAGTGTCCCGCCGTTTGCGTGGGTTAGGTTTTGATTCTTCTTGTTGTTTTTTTGTTGATGCGGTTGATGCATCTGGTGGTTTAGTTGTCGCGTGGGCTCCCGAAGTTGCTGCTTCGGTGTTTTTTCATTCGGATTTTTGTGTTTGTGTTCAAGTTAATGAAATGAGTTTTTCGTATGTGGCGATCTTTGTTTAAATTAGTTGCAATGTAACTCGTCGTGCTTCTCAATTAGACCATCTCCGCGAGATCTGTGTTGGTATCCAAGTCCCCTATGTTATTCTGGGCGATTTTAATACGACTCTCCATGAGAGTGAGAAAGATGGAGGGAATCGGTGGAATGCTGCCCAAGCCCTCAGTCTCCATAACTTTATCCAGAATTTGGGCCTTCTAGACCCTGGATTTCAGGGAGACCAATTCACTTGGACCAACAAACGCATGGGGGAAGCCTGTGTTAGAGAGAGACTGGATAGGGCCCTTTGTTCACAATCGTGGCTAGACCGCTTTCCGGATACCTTGGTCAAGCACTTTACTGACCAGGGATCGGATCATCGGGCGCTTATCCTTTCTGATAAACCCTATGTGTGCAATAGTCGACCTCTTTTCCGGTTTGATGCCCGATGGGCGGATAACCCGGAAGTGAAGGCCATGGTTTCATATGTTTGGCAGGAGGATATCCAAGGCACCCCGATGTTTCGCTTGTGGGAGCGCCTTAAGAAGTTGCGGCATTTATTATATGATTGGAGCAGGGCAGGAACCACTAATTCGCTTCGAAATATCAGAACGCTCCAAAGTGAGATTGAGCGGATTAAGCTTGTTCACCCGATTGATTGGGATACGGTCCGTGGCCTGGAAGCTGAATTAACTAGGCAGTGGGATGCGGAAGAAGTTTACTGGCAGCAGAAGTCTAGAGTTCACTGGTTGAAGAAGGGAGGTAAAAACACGTCTTATTTCCATACAGTGACTCGAACGCGTCGTAAACGAAACTTTGTTTCGGGTCTAAGAGATGAGAATGGTGAGTGGATTACTGATGAAAAAGGTAAAGCGGATATCGCCACCAGTTTCTATGGCCATCTGTTCACTTCAGAAAACCAAGTCCCCAATATGGGGAGAGAGTGGCTTCTCAGCCTATCGACCGCAGTGTGACTCCGGAAATGAATGCTGGCCTGACGGCTGTGGTCCTCCCGGAGGAAGTACGGGAAACTGTCTTTGCAATGGGAGCTAAGCAAGCCCCTGGTTCTGATGGGTTTACGGGCAAGTTTTTTAAAGCCTTTTGGGGTATTGTAGGTGATTCGGTGGTTGACGCAGTCTGCTCGTTCTTTACGACGGGAAGGATGCTCCGTAGCTTCAATCACACCTGGCTCACTTTGATCCCAAAGTGGATAATGTGGAATCCATGAGGCAGTTGCGCCCCATCAGTTTATGCCAGTTTGTGTATAAAATTATAACTAAGATCATGGCTGAACGATTATCGGGCCTTTTACCTAGCATTGTTTCTTCAGGACAAAACGCTTTCATTAAGGATCGCCAAATTGTGGAGAATATCCTCCTTGGACATGAGTTAATGCACTACTTGAAAATCAAAAAGCAAGGTAAGAAGGGGTACATGGCTCTTAAGGTTGACATGGAAAAGGCCTATGATAGAGTTGAATGGCCGTTTCTTCTTACAATTTTGGACAAGATGGGTTTTGACTCAGTCTGGCAGGGGTGGATTCATGAGTGCCTCCGGTCGTCTTCTTTCTCGGTGATGATGAATGGGACTCCATCTGGGTTCTTCAAACCATCGCGGGGCTTGCGGCAAGGAGATCCGCTTTCACCTCTTCTTTTTGTGCTTTGCACTGAGGGGTTTGCGGCACTTTTGTGTAAGGCGATTGGAGAAGAGGCTGGCTGGGGTTAAAGTGGCCCCGCGTGCCCCACGTATTTCGCACTTATTTTTCGCTGATGATTCTTATCTGTTCCTGCGGGGCACTCTGCAGGAGTGCGAGAATTTAATCACGGTTCTTAATGAATATGAGGAGCTTAGTGGGCAGCGTGTCAATTTGGGAAAATCGGCCGTTTGTTTTAGTAAGAATATTGCTCTTCCGGACCAGGAATTCTTAGCCGAGATTTTGGGTGTTGGAGCTGTTGGGGTACATGATAAATATCTGGGTCTCCCCACTTTGATTGCTCGGTCTAAAATGGAAACCTTTCGGTATTTGGAGGCTAAACTGTTGGAAAGGCTTCAGGGGTGGAAACGTAGGACCCTATCCTGGGCAGCAAAGGAGACGCTGATTAAGTCCATTGCCTTGGCTTTACCATTGCATGTCATGTCTTGTTTCAAGATACCTCTCTCGTTGTGTCGTCTTTTGGATAAGCATGTTGCTCGCTTTTGGTGGGGTGATGAGGATGGTCATGCAAGAATCAGATGGGTGGCCTGGCGGGATATGTGTAAGAGTAAGCATGAGGGGGGAATGGGCTTCCGCCGGTTTGAGCAGTTCAATCAGGCTCTTTTAGCCAAGATTGGCTGGCGTATCTTGGTTGAGCCCCAATCTCTTCTAGCTCAGGTCTATAAGGGTAAGTACTTCCCCTCAGGGCATTTTCTCAATGCGAAAGCCAGGTCACGTCCTTCTTGGGGCTGGCAAAGCATCTTGTATGGGCGGGATTTGTTGGAAATGGGCCTTAGATGGAAAATTGGGAATGGGCGCTCGGCGTCCCTGCTTCGATCCCCTTGGATTCCTCAGCTACAGCTTGATCCCCTGAAATATAATCCGGTGGTTCTTCCGGTGGGGGGTGATCCTACGGTGGCTGAAGTAATTTGTCAGGGGGAAGGGCGTTGGTGCGATTCCAAACTTCAGCTGTGGTTTGATCCGCCTACTTGCCGTATTATAAAAACTAACCCCCTCCCCAGGCAGGATCTTCCAGATAAATTGATATCGCATTTTACTCCGGATGGGGTGTTCACGGTTAAGTCAGCCTATCATCTGGCTGTCTCCCTAGATAGGAGGAAGGGGCGTTGGAAGGCATCAGCTAGTTGGATGGATAGATCTAGTTGGATCAGGTTATGGGAAGCGAATATCCCCCCCTAAGCTGAAAGTCTTTGTTTGGCAAATTCTCAATCGAACCCTCCCCACCACGGAGGCCCTTATTGAACGCAAGGTCAATGTCCTTCCTCGTTGCCCGGTCTGTTGGGGTGGCCCGGAAACAATGGAGCATCTGTTTCTGGATTGTCCTGTGGCGCGTGAGCTTTGGGGGCTCACCGGGTTAGAATACCTAGGGGAGGGTTTGCCTCGCCATACTTTTCCTCTGTTTCTTAAACGCTTAATAGCCTTAGTTCAGCAGCCGACGCTCCTCATGGCAGTAGTCTCTGTCCTTTGGCGCATCTGGCGGTCGAGGAATTGGGTAGTGTTTGAAGGAAAGCAGTTTGGGTTCCCCGCTTTGATGAGGCAGTTTGCCCAGCAGTATGAGGAATGGGTGGGGTTGCCGGTGGATGTGCCCAACGCGCCTTCTCCCCCGGCGGTTCCACGGGCAGGTGGACCGGATCAGGTTGCAGGGTTTATTTGCCAGTGGGATGGGGCTGTCAGGAAGGGATCGCATTCGGCAGGTGGCATGGTTCTTCTGGCTCCCTCGGGAGATGTTCTTATGGCTCACGGAATTCAGTTTCGGGGGGTTGATGATCCGGTGTTCGTGGAGTTGCTTGTGCTCCGGGAGGCCATTGCTTGGTGTGTGGGTCAGGGTCTCATGGGGGTGCGTTTCGAAGGGGATGCCAAAGTCATCATTGATAAAATCATCTGCAAGGATGCAAGGGATAACCGGATGGGTGCTGTGCTGGAAGAAGTCTTACATTACTTTGGTAGCATCCCTGGGTTTAGTGTGCGATTTATAGGTCGAAGTAGTAATAGGGTAGCCCATATAGTGGCTAGGAAAGCCCTCTCTTTGTACCCGACTATGAGTCGTTCTTTTGATTTTCGGACCTGGCTTGGATCCAGGGTGTAACTATCTATATTTTGGTATCAATGTATGATTATCTTTTATAAAAAAAAAAAAAAATCCCTTATCACTTTAATAAGAAGCATTAATTAAACGTAAACAAATAGCCAGCGCCTCACATTAGGCTACAAACTTTCGCTCTCAGTGCCATGTTCTACTGTCCAAATCCCTCCTTGGCTTATGCTCGGTGGGGAGCGTTCAACCTCCAAACCCTAAATATGTCTCCCTCATTTTTTCCTACTTTGATTGAAGGCTGAAAAATCAACCAACCAACGAACAAACAAGACAATCAGAAGATTCGGCCATTGCTTTGCTGGTGACCAATTAATTCAGTTCCTGATTAATCACCATAATTATGGAACCTTTTCGGCAAACAACAATCCAGCAACGTGGATAACCACGTGTGACTCGGCTCATTTTGTGTTAGTTGTATTGTATTTGTACCATCCAACTGAACAATGATGACCAAATTCGAGATGCTAACAAAATAAAGCCCCGTCAACCCATTAACTACAAGATTCCTTTCACTCTTTCTCTTGCTGTCGTTTAATATAGTTTTTGCTTAAACATCACTTGTCAAATTGTAAGTAGTCACGTCTTCTGTATATGATGAATAATACATTTAATCTATTGTTGTTTAGCATTTCAGTATAAATTAGTAATTAATTCTCTGTAGTCAAAATGCCCTTAAGAGATAGGAACAGAAAACCAAAATATATATAAGTGTTTGTCACAACGTTTATTCTTATTTATAAATCACATTTTTTTCTCACCTATGCCAATTAGTAGGAGTGGCTATACGGTCCGGTCCGGTTAAATTGGCCCAAATTGATCCGGTCCAGTCCGGTCTTTTTGAAAATATAAGGACCACAGATTGGATTGGATACAGTCTGGTCTTGACCGGTTAGGTCCCAATTCGGTCTTGATTTTATATTGACCTTGTGGGGATTTGAGTGGCCTAAGGCCTGAAAGGGTGAGGAGTTGGTTAAGTTTTGTACTAAACGCAAAGGTTTGTGATCGTTTATGCAAATTACCCTTAAGTTTTGGGTGTTGAGCTTTCTTATCTGGTCTTTATCCAGTTTTCGATCCGGTCCCGAACGGTTTTTACATCAAATCTAAGCCCAAAGATTGGATTGGATTGTTTACTATCCGGTCCCACTCCGGTCTCGGTCCGGATTATACGTTCTGATTTCGAGTAAAACCAAAAAACCCGGACCAAATAGGCAGCCCTACCAATAAGTAGAGGAAAGAAACGTTTAATATTTTACCTCACACAATATGTAAAACAATTCATGATTTTTGGGAGAAATTCAAGACCTCTAGCGTAAATCTTTTGATAAGTGTGAATAAGATTAAAAACCCCTTTTACAGCTATCAGGTTGCTGCCTTCATTGTGGCAAATTATTTAAGACCAGCAAAACACCATGGTAAGAGGAGAACAACTTATGATGTTGCGTTTATATGCAGTGAAATGATCATTTACAACATGAAGGAGAGTGGTAAACCAACTTTGGTATGAAAAAATGACATCTTTTGGTAGTTCAACTTGAAAGAGGTCGAGTAAGACTGTTGGATAGAAAGTTACTCAAATGTGGTTGTCAATTGATTAGTGGAGTTAAATTACCAACATTTTTTTATAATGTAAATTACCAACATTATTATCGAGAGATCGAGTCTTTGACTTGCAACGTGGACGTACTGTTGGAGGATACCCTGTTTCTTCTAGCAAAAGTTCACAAAATGATGGTATATATATACCCACAAAATATGCAATAAATTAAAAATTACCTATTTTCATTCTTTTCAACTCCGACGCAATCATATTCGTAGTTATTGCTTTTTGCAGTTGTCGGGCTAGAACTCCGACGAAATCATATTCGTAGTTATTGTTTTTGCAGTTGTATTCGTTGGTTTGCCGTTGTAGAATTACAACTCCGACTCAATCATAGTTGTAGTCATTGTTCTTGCAGTTATAGTCGTTTATTACAATTGTAGGATCACAACTCCGAAACGAACTACTACAACATATAGTCAGTACAGTGCTAACACGCTATAAAATTAGCACGACATTATCCGGTCCCATAACATTCTAATAAGCCAAAACAATTAACCCACTGCAGACTACAACACAAATTGCAAGTTCTTATGTCCTTGTTACCTGGAAAACTAACGGTCATTCTTTCTATGTTAGTTAGCAACCAATCCAAACCTGAGTAGATCATCAGAAAACTACAAAAAAGCATCCTCCAGAATTGAATACCTAGTGATCATCCGAATCCAAATTCCACGTTCACGGTTCTGATAAATTCAAGTCGAGTTCGCTAAGCTCGACAAAATCCACGTTCACTAGCTAGCTGGGGCTGGCGGTGATTGCTTGGAAGGTAGAGAATAAATTAGGGAGATAGATTATTATCCACGCCACTGCTGTCGTGGAATGATTAGCTATGGCACCACAACCTGGCTCTCAGTTTCAGAACTGGCCGCCGGCGGTCCCCACTCCCTGCATATGATCAGTTGCTTAAATATGTAGGTTCATTCACTCCGTCAAAAAAATCAGTTGCTTAAATATGTAGGTTCATTTACTCCGTCAAAACGTAATCAACCGACAATATTAGCGTGATTATATGTTGTTTACTCATAAAAAAAATTAGTTAGTACTACAGCAATTAATTATCATATATTTAATGGATTTATAATGTCTAGTTAGGCCTTATTAGGCCCGGAAGATGCCTCCACTCGTTGGTATGAAATTCGGCTCCCAAAAAACTAAGTATGAAAACAAGGTGACAAAATAGGGTGTCAAACGATAGAGTACGTACCAAGCCCTACCTCGGGTTGGTACCCAAGCATGAAATTTGGCTAAGTATGAAGCCAAGTGGGTGCCAAGCCGGCAAGGCAAGACTTGGTACCATGACATGGAATTTGGCTAATTATAGAGCCAAAGGGGTACAATCCGACAAGGCAGACTTGATACCAAAAGACTTTTAAAATTGGCTAAGTATAAAGCCAAGAGGGTATTAAGCCAACGAGGCAGGCCTGGTACCCAAACATGAAATTTGGCCAAGGGGTGCCAAGCCGGCAAGACAGCCCTGGAACCCAAACATGAAATTTGGCTAAGTCTTGAGCCAAGACTCAGGGGTGGGCAACGGGACGGGACGGGATACCCGTCCCATTTTAAACGGGTACCCAGTCCCATTTGGAGACCAAAGTCCATCCCATATCCCAAACCCATATGGGAAACGGGTACCCATTACCCATACGGGACGGATAACGGGTACCCATACTACCCATAAATACCCAAAGTTTAAACCACTAAAATTTTAACAAAAGTTTAAACTTAACTTGTATTTGCTTAACAATCACAAGACACAAAATACATCCCAATCACAAATACTTGGTTTGCAAATTACACATTCATGAACAATCACAACACAGAAATAAATCATTTCAAGTACCAAATTATCAAAAAAAAAAAAAAAGTTTCATTCAACACATCCCAACCCTCTCTACTAATTCACCAAACATGTCAGTGAAAGAGTGAAAGGGTAAATGGAATTGAAATTGAAAGGGTAAGGGCCGAAATGGCCAATGGGTTTTGAATTGGGTTAGGCTGAATTAAATTTCTGCATTTGTATTGAATGGGTATAACGGGTACCCATATTACCCAAACGGGTATTCGCGGGTAACCCGCGGGTACCCATATTAGGAATGTACAATCCCAAGTCCCATCCGTTTATAATATTACGAGTAATATGGGTACCCGTAACCCTTAAAAAACGGGACGGGTACGGGTATACCCAAATACCCGTTTCCCGTTGTCCACCCTTAGCCAAGAGGGTACCAAACCTCGAGGGTGGAGACTTGTCAGCCAAGGTACCGAGCTAACAGGATATCAACTTGATGGGGATTTGGTGTATAGCCCCTGAGGAGGCCTTGTGGAGACTTAATCTCACCACGGGTTTGGTATCCCGTAACAGGTTCCCAAGCCGACAAACATGCTTGGTACCAAGAGATAAAATTGGCGAAGTATGGAGGGGGTACCAAGCCACTAGCTTGGTAGTCAAGCAACAGGATATCAATGTACAAAATTTGGTTAAGTATGTAATCCCATAGCAACAGGGGGTCATGCGATAGGGTGGCATACCACCCATAGCAACAGGGGGCCAAACGATCGGGTACCAAGCCGACGAAAGAGGCTTGGTAGTCGGAGGGTACCAAGCAAGCCGGCAAGGAAGGTTTGGTACCAAGATATGAAATTTGGCTAAGTATGGAGTCAATAGGGTACCAAACCACTAGCTTGGCAGCCAAGCAAGCGGGTATTAAACAGGCAAGACAGGCTTGATACCAAGGCACCAAGGGGGTACCAAGCTGGCAAGACGAACTTGGTATCCAAGCATCAGGGTACCAAGCCGACAAGACATGCTTGGTAGTTACCCACCAGGGTATCAAGGTGGTCGGTATCAAGGTGGCCACCCAACGAATGAGTATAAGCCACCATAGACCATCCTTATATTCTCAAGACTCCTTAGAACCCCATGAGGAGGCCATATGGAGACTAAGTCCCAAAACGGGCTTGGTATCCTGTAACTGGGTACCAAGCCGGTAGGACGACAAGATACCAACTTGATGAGATACTAAGTATGGAGACCAGACCGACAGGGTTGGCTTGGTACCAGGGAATATCAAGCCGATGAGACAAGCTTGGGTAGCAAGGCTAAACTAACAAGACGAGGCTGGCAAGGCAGGCTGGATAGCAAGAGCAACATGAATGGCTTGGTGGTAGGAGGTATCAAGTCGGAGAGACAACAAAAGCAGAGGCAAGACGATAGCAATAAAACAAAGTATGGAGTCTTGGAGGATGCCAAGGGTGTGGTTGAGACTTCATCATGGAGGCGAGGTTAAGGGCTTCAACCCCATCCAGTCAACAAGGTGTGCCAACTGGCAAGAGGCCCAAAGGTGATAGGAGTCAACACCAAGGCGCGACAAGGGGTCCCTAAGGCGGTTGGAGCAACGGGTCGGTTTGTAGTTACCAGGGCGGGTACCAAGGCAGTTACATCTGGTGACTATAAATAGGAGAAACAAATATTGTAAAAGCGTTCCATAACCAAACATTTCACACCACATGTCAAACTTTATCCTTTCCATCCAAGGTAGCCATAGTCGTAGCCCTTAGTTTTTGGAGCTCTCGTTGAACCTCTATAGGAGAAGAGTAATTTAACTTAGTTATCTCAACCATCAAAAACATCAAACACCCTCGTTCGAACATTGTTTGGAGAGGTGTGAACCAGGTTATTAATCGTTGTTCAAGAATTTAATGTGCATTAATTGAGTTCAAACACAAGAGTTTTTCTCGCCGAAAAACAAATTGGCACATCTGGTGGGACACTGTGTGTTTGATTTGATGGCTCCACGACTGAGAGAACAAGAAATGATCTTTCACCTTGGTCAGTGAAGGAGTTGTTGGCCAAGTTTGAACTTGGCGAAGCAACAAAAAATATTGTCGAAAACAATGGCGTGGTTAAGGTCTTGCCACCGACGACACCTTCTGCCGATGTAACCACCACTGTCAATTCACTTTGTTTGATTGTGGAGGAAACCCACAAAATGGTGGTGGAGAACTGCCAGGCCATGGAGGAAAATTGCCAAATGGCGGTGGAAAACCACTGATTCATAGAGGAGAGTTGGGATGAACTTATTAGAAGTTGACAACAAACTAGTCTCAAACTTGCTCTTATTAGTTCTACCTTAGATATGCTTTTGGATCAATTATTCGAAGCAGTTATATATAATCAAAATTGTTTGGATAAGATTAAAAAAGATTTTATAGAACCACTGGTGCAAGAAATGTCTTTACCAAAAAATGATACAGATCCACCACCAAGCATTTCTACTGAGGATACAAGTATTCTGGTCTCCGGTGGCCGGACTACTCAGCCACGGTCATAGAACTCATCGCCTCTGGTGACAATGATTCAACCACCTCTTCGACAAGGTGGTTATGACGAGAACCTTGCTAACACGATCACCACCCACGTAAAGCAACCGTATGTGCAGACAGTTACTAAAAAAACCATCTCAGAGGCTAGACCATGTTTGGACGTGAGAGTTGGTGAAGGGTTACTAGTTATGGAGGTGCTACCACAAACTTGCCCAACCTCGATGTAATCTATGCTCAAGCGGCCTAGTTGATGCAAACCGCCAGGGGGCAAGCAGAGGGGCATGGAAGCCTACCACCTGACAAGTTGAAAATGAAGTGTCATGCTCGAAGGCAAGTTGATGTCAAGAGAGGTGAACAAAAGGGTGTGTCCAATAAAACACCATATTTGTTGCCTAAGGATGTCATGGGGGGCAAGTCATCTGCTGGACAGATAGACGCCCCCATGAAGTCACAACAAGCTCAATCCACACGTACTTGTTTTAAGCATGATAGCTTAGCTAAGTGTGGCAAGGGGGCACGTCTACAACCATGAACAATGGCATTTGCCACATGACCTCGCAAGAATTTGAATCTATCCCATGTTGTATTGGCTTCTCTCCAGGATTCTATGATAACCTCCCGCCAATGAATTCTACAGTGAATTCAATCCCCTAGCCGCTGGCTTCACTTGAGATCATTCGGATCCATCTAATGAAACAAAGAGAGAAAAGAACCCATGTAAGAATGTAGAGAAAACAAACAGAATAGACAGAGGACATTTCCTTGAAATCAAATCTGTAGGTTTCCCTCTTTCTGAAATCCCTAACCCACAAATCCTTTGATGAACATGGATTTCCACCAGTCTCCAAGTGGCAGACGAAAGTGTACAGGGGAAATTAGATACGTCATGATAAAGATGAAAAATGAGAGAAGAGACATACAAGTGACTATGCGGGTGGATTTGGTAGTAGTCATTGCGACAGAATCAAAACAGGACCAAATAATGGGATTCAGATTCCACTTTCGATCAGTGAATATCGTTCTCCTCGAATCCACTCTTCAGATACCTTCCTCCACAGACCATGACTCGCTATGACACAACACCTAACAATGGCCAAGTGTAACCAATGAAAGGAATGCAGTATAGTGGCTCAAGTAATAAATATCGAATCCACGGGTCTCTAGAGTTACTATTACTCAGCTTCGGTTCATTATCTAGCAAACTAGATTAAGATGAAAGAACTAAAACAACTCTAGCAAACTACAGTTAAAGTTAATCTAATTACAGGTTGGGAACTCACTTAGGTATGATTCCCCCTAGCCACTAGCCAGATTAATGATTGATGATCTCTAACCTGTTTCACTTTCATTCACAATGCGGAGAATCCTTAACTAGACCTTGAGTCTCGACTAAAGGAACAAGACCCTCTTGAGTCAATTGCCTAGAGGGACGTATCCTTCTTTAGAACAACCGATCAAGGCGTTCTGAACTAGACTCCCTCTATCGAAAGAGGTTCTCAATCGATACAAAGCAGTGAATCAACCCTCGACTAAAGCAATTGATCCACTACTATCAATCTATGGTGCTCTATTGACCTAATCAGGTATTCGCTCTCATAGGATCAAAGCAGAATCAATAATCTCGACTAAAGCAGAATTGAATCGTGAAAACATGCATAGATTGAATATGAACTCAAGATTATCAAGTCAGAGTACTCATACAATCATCCAATCAAACAAACATAGCTAGGGTTCCTCAAAACCTAAGTGAAGGGAAGTTACTCCATAGAGAAGAGAGAGACTGCAGTAAGAATCTTCAGATGATCAGTCTTCAAGTCCGGGCTTGTTCCTTGAGCTTCCAAGGCGAAGAAATCCTCCAATTCCACTCCAAGAATGCCCTCAAATCGCCCTCTCTCTCTCTTTGGTTTGTCCCTTGGGTGTTTCGGATCCAAAACCCAGCTCTCCCTTGCAAAAACGCACAAAACAGCCTTGTAACAGCCTGCGTTCCCGGTCAGAATCCCCTGTCGGGTATTTTAGGTCACGGCCGGGGATTTTTGGTTCACGACCGGGGATTTTTGAAAACGCAACGTCTGGAGACAAAGGAAAATCCCCTATCAAGGCCAAAAATCCCCTACCGGGGATTTTAGTGTCACGATAGGGCCCCCTTATGTTTCTCAGCGAAGCTCGAAACCAATTTTCCCCGATCTTTGATTCTTCGTTTCTCCCTCGTTCGGACTCCAAATCAGGTGTCGTTTGATCCCACATGCTCGTAGTCTCGTCCTATTTCTTCTCATGACAAGATTACATGATTATATGGTCACAAACTGAGTTAGAAATCCATTCTTCTTCAAGTCATACCCGAGTTTCTTCCCCCGAGTTACCAATTGATCTCCGATTGACTTGAAACTTGCGCCTATGCTTCACTTTATGTGCTAGGACCTGAAATGTGACAAAGGAACACAACCTAGCGTAAAATAGGCCAAAGAAGCGATAATGCAAGCTTAAACGATCAAGAAACAAAGGGGAAAACATGTGCAAATATCGAGTCATCAAATCCCCCCACACTTAACCGTTTGCTTGTCCCCAAGCAAACCTAACTCAAACCAATGCAGCTCTCCAGACCTCCATAGCAACACGCACCCTCGATCGTTGATAGAGGATTTTCTTGATCATTTAGCAGCTTACGAGGTCAACCGAGGCACAAGTCATCTCATAGCTTCTTCGGCGCGAACGCTAGTCTCGAGTCGACATCATGGCAAATAGTGATCAGAGGACAAATGAATCGTGGACGAATGGACTCTCAAAAACAAAAGATCATGGACTCATATTTTTAAGGTGCTCTATTTTCTTCTTAAAGATGGTTGGAACCCCTTTTCTTTCTTTTTTTACTTGTTTTTTTCTTTTTTTTCTTTTCAAGGGTTCCAACCTGTTTTTTCAGAAAATGGGGGCTCCCACCTAGCAGAGGTTTTGCGGGAGCCTGACTCTTACCGGCCATGCCAGGAGCGGATGTCTCGAGCCTCGTGCGGGGGAAAGATATGTAAGGGGGCTGGAGGTAGTAGGTGAAAATTGGGAACGAATTCTCGTCTCCCCTTACACACTTTCGCCCTATTCGCACGGGAGACGTTATTTTAAAGCACATTTTCGAGCACCTTTCATTTCAAAACATGATACAGGAGTCCATGACAGGTAGAGAGTCCACAACACCACACAATTCAAGGGTCCTAAGATCACTAATTCACACAATCAACCAACACAATATGAAGAAGAAATGAGACTTCTTAAATGCATCAACATCCTCCATAGTGCTACACTACCTCCCTAGGTTGCATATTACTATAGAGACTGTCAATTCAAAGCATACTGAGCAGGCAATTGCAAGGAACACGTACTTGGAGCCCTCAAATCGAAATTTGGATAGTGGACTAGGCTCCAAGCACACAAACAGCCAAACATTCACACGCATTCATAATCGAACATCCCCCCACACTTAAGCACGACATTGTCCTCAATGGAGGAAAGATAAGGAGGGTAGAACGAAGTTACCAGATCAAGGGTGAATGATGGTGGACGGGGCAGGCGGTGCATTCCAGGAGGAGAGAGTAGTCGGAACATAAATACCACACAAAATCTCACAAAGGTTGAGTTGTTGACTCTAAAATCAAAGAACAAAACTGACTCAACCGAAGAGAAATAGGGAAAGAAATGCAAACCGACTGGTTGGGTTGCCTCCCAACAAGCGCTTCTTTCACGTTGTGAGCCGGACGATGGCTCCTAAGTTTCGGTCCACCCCAAAACCTCCTTGAAGTTGAGGTTCTCGTCGATGAGGTGGAGTCTCAAGTCACGAACATGTGGTATGACAGGTGATGGAAGCTCGTGCACTTGATGCAGATGAAGTCTCCACCCTCGAGACCTCTTCTTCTCTTCTCTCGTCTCATTGCCCCAAACCAGATATGACAACATCGATTGACCACCATCGCGTTCACCAAGAGGGACTGATGTCGATGTGGCCTTGGTCTGGCAAAGAGACACAACAAATGGGTCCTTGCTAAGCAGTTCCTCGAAGTTCGGTGGAGATATCACATGTAACTCATGGCCGGTGCAAGCCTCTTCCACCTCAACTTCGTCCTCAGCCTGGACGCCAATTGCTTCTTCAACCTCCCTTCCTTCTTCATGTGGTATCACCCCTGGGAAATGATCAAGAACTCCTTCTGCTTCACTTTTGTCATCCTCCACAACTTCTTTCTGCACCCTTTCTCTCTCTTCTTCTTCTAGCACGGATTGGAGAGCAAGTTGCCAAGCAATTTCTTTCATGAGATTTTCTTGCATCTCCTCACTCATGCCCGCCTCTTCAAAGCTCGGTGTGGGATGTGGGAAGGGGTGGTCGGCTACGACAGGACATTCCTGATCATGATCATCACGGGAGCTCTCCGTGACAACTTCAGTGTGCTCCACAATGTCCTTGTAGCCTTCTTCCTCCTCCTCCTCTTCTAGTATGGTAGCAGAAGGGTGATCTGGAGCATGTTGTGCACAAGATCGCTCAAGATCATCGACGCTCTTCTTAAGGCTCAGGAGGATCTCCTCTGTTTCACGATAGGCCTGGGTACAAAGATCCATCCTAGACAATGATCTCTCACTGTCTCGAGCAAACTGCTCCATGAGAAGCCTCAAATCATAATTTGGATCTGGTTGTAGAGTGTAGCATGGCTCTGCAGAATGGCCCGTGAAGGCCGCCATGGGTAACTCTAGCTCCGATGGCCCTTCTGGTTGTGGGAGAAAGTCTTCTTGGTAATGAGGTTGTTCTTGATATGCCCAGGGGTCTGATTGTTCTCCGTAGTAAGGGGGTTGGTACTGGAACCCGAATCCATAGTCTTCTCCTCCTTGATTGTTCCAAGGAGTCTCGGGGTAATACCACTTTGATGGTGGTGGATACCCCCAATGATTGGAGAAGCCATGAGGATCCATGAGTTAAATCTGCACCAACAAAAACAAAAACACCCAAGTGAAAAGCAAGGGTGGAAAAGAAAAGAAAAACGCTAAAGTAACAAACTTCTGCCTTTCCTAATAATCTAGAAAGTCCCCGGCAACGGCGCCAAAAACTTGACTCGCTATGACACAACACCTAACAATGGCCAAGTGTAACCAATGAAAGGAATGCAGTATAGTGGCTCAAGTAATAAATATCGAATCCACGGGTCTCTAGAGTTACTATTACTCAGCTTCGGTTCATTATCTAGCAAACCAGATTAAGATGAAAGAACTAAAACAACTCTAGCAAACTACAGTTAAAGTTAATCTAATTACAGGTTGGGAACTCACTTAGGTATGATTCCCCCTAGCCACTAGCCAGATTAATGATTGATGATCTCTAACCTGTTTCACTTTCATTCACAATGCGGAGAATCCTTAACTAGACCTTGAGTCTCGACTAAAGGAACAAGACCCTCTTGAGTCAATTGCCTAGAGGGACGTATCCTTCTTTAGAACAACCGATCAAGGCGTTCTGAACTAGACTCCCTCTATCGAAAGAGGTTCTCAATCGATACAAAGCAGTGAATCAACCCTCGACTAAAGCAATTGATCCACTACTATCAATCTATGGTGCTCTATTGACCTAATCAGGTATTCGCTCTCATAGGATCAAAGCAGAATCAATAATCTCGACTAAAGCAGAATTGAATCGTGAAAACATGCATAGATTGACTATGAACTCAAGATTATCAAGTCAGAGTACTCATACAATCATCCAATCAAACAAACATAGCTAGGGTTCCTCAAAACCTAAGTGAAGGGAAGTTACTCCATAGAGAAGAGAGAGACTGCAGTAAGAATCTTCAGATGATCAGTCTTCAAGTCCGGGCTTGTTCCTTGAGCTTCCAAGGCGAAGAAATCCTCCAATTCCACTCCAAGAATGCCCTCAAATCGCCCTCTCTCTCTTTGGTTTGTCCCTTGGGTGTTTCGGATCCAAAACCCAGCTCTCCCTTGCAAAAACGCACAAAACAGCCTTGTAACAGCCTGCGTTCCCGGTCAGAATCCCCTGTCGGGTATTTTAGGTCACGGCCGGGGATTTTTGGTTCACGACCGGGGATTTTTGAAAACGCAACGTCTGGAGACAAAGGAAAATCCCCTATCAAGGCCAAAAATCCCCTACCGGGGATTTTAGTGTCACGATAGGGCCCCCTTATGTTTCTCAGCGAAGCTCGAAACCAATTTTCCCCGATCTTTGATTCTTCGTTTCTCCCTCGTTCGGACTCCAAATCAGGTGCCGTTTGATCCCACATGCTCGTAGTCTCGTCCTATTTCTTCTCATGACAAGATTACATGATTATATGGTCACAAACTGAGTTAGAAATCCATTCTTCTTCAAGTCATACCCGAGTTTCTTCCCCGAGTTACCAATTGATCTCCGATTGACTTGAAACTTGTGCCTATGCTTCACTTTATGTGCTAGGACCTTAAATGTGACAAAGGAACACAACCTAGCGTAAAATAGGCCAAAGAAGCGATAATGCAAGCTTAAACGATCAAGAAACAAAGGGGAAAACATGTGCAAATATCGAGTCATCAGTAGATGAAGGGATGGAATCACCCAATAAACCTGAAATCACTAGCGCATAGAGAGAAATAGAAAATGAGAGGCAGAAGAAGATAACAGAGGCCGGGAAAGCAAGATCGATATGGTACTTTTTTCTTTGTACCCTTCTTCTTCTTCCTTCCCTTCTTCTTCTTCCTCTGTTTCTCCTTCCCTCATTTTCTTCCATCACAACGCCTCACTACCATCTCTATCGCTGCCATCATCATCCCCCATCAGCGTAGTGCTCTCGCCGCCCGCCTCAGTTCGGTGTTGCCTGGTGCACTCCTAAACCAACCCCATCACCTCACCGTTGTTGTAACGCTGGAGCGCCCCTACAAACCACCATCGTAGCACTGGTAGTCGGCACTGATCATTGTGGAAGTGGAAGGAGGAGGATAAGAAAGGGAGGGTGGGTTGTTTCTGTAATTTTTTTTCTTTCTTCTTTGTATGGCAGGGAGCTAGGTCGGTGAGAAGAGATCAAAGGGAGATGAAAGAGAAGGAGAAAATAGAAGAGATAGAAGTTTGTGTGGCTGACTGGCTGGGAAGAGGAGGGAAGAATGAAAATCAACAAAAATGGCAAAAAGAACCCCAAATTCCCCCCCCCCCCAGCTCCAAAACCGTCACCCTTGTGATCTGATTTGAGCGTGCAAAACTCGTCCGCGCCCCAAAATTTGCCAACACGAAAGCAAAGCCAACCGGGGGGGAGTATTGAACAAATTCACATCGACCCAATCCGTCAATTATAAAAGCATGCAAAACTCGTCCTCGATCCAAAATTCGCCAACACTGGGTCCAATTAGATAAAATACTCATTTAGCCTTCAATTATTCAAGCGCAAAACTCGATAAGCCAAAATTCGCAACAACGGGGTCAACTCGCTTTAACCAGGTTGAAGTAGGTTGAATACCCATTGATTTGGGTTCAATTGCCAAAAGTTAATTAATTAGAACCTTAATGACACAAAAACGCCTTCAAGTTTCAGTGATTTAAGCGTGCAAAAATCATTGTTGAGCCAAAATTCATAAACACTGAGTGCTTAAACCAGATCAAAGTAGGTTGAATTCTTATTGATTTGGGCTCAATTGTCATAAGTTAATTAATTAGAACCTTAATGGCACAAAAACTCCTTCAAGCTTCAACTATTTAAGCGTGCAAGGCAAAATTCGTGAATACATGGTTGAACTCGATTAAACTGGAACGAACTAGGCCGAATACCCATGAATTTGAATTCAATTGTCATAAGTTAATTAATTAAAACCTCAATGACATAAAAACTCTTCCAAAATTTGGTTAATTATAAAAAGATCACCTTTCTGATTAGGGGTGAACAAACACACCCGCAAACCAACCCACCCGTCCAACCCGACGCAACCCAACTGTATTTATCGCTAAAACGAAGGTTTTGGGTTGGGTGAGGGTTTTCTTTTGTACAACCCGTCTCTTTTGGGTTGGGTTTGGATTTTGGATTACACAACCCGTAGAACCCGACCCAACCCGTGTTCCAACTATTAGTATGAGTTTGTATCTAAAAATATTTATGTCGTATATAACCATACTTATGAGAAAATTAATATATTTCGTCATGTTTTCCTATCATTGTCTCCCTAATCTAATGCATTCTTCTACTTAAAGTTTAGACATAAATTCAATATAGTTATGATTCACATAATCCTTTTTCTTGTGTACAATTTTAATAGAATAATATATTATGGATGCGTTTGTTTATAACTTTTTTAGCATATTTCAACAAATATCGTGAAAATAACTAGACATATGTTGAAGTAAATCACATTTTATTAAAATTCAAATGACATTTGTGAATTATGATACCTTTCACCTCGGTTTATTCGTTTGAAATTTTAATTAGTTATAAAATATTTTTATAATGTATAATAATTATATATTTTATGTTGGGTTGAGTTTTTACTTAAAAATATCGCCAACCCGACCCAACCCAATTAGAAACAAACCGTAGGATTTAAATATTTTTGGGTGGGTTTGGGTCTGATAATTCCCAAACCGTAGTGCATGGGTCGGGTTATTAAAATAGTTAAACCCGAACCAACCGACCCATGTACGCCCCTATTTCTGATGTGACTATATAAAGTAGTAACTTTGAACTTATTGTTTTAAAGAGTTAAAATATGTTAATGTGTTCATCATCTACTTTCTTACTCTGCCAAGTGCCCCGTTCCGCTATGACATAGAAGAACAGGCAAGAGAATGTGGTTTGGTTGTCTTCCATGTTCAGGGGTATGAGTTAAGTAAGACTACCCACTTGCAAGATATTATTATTAATTCGTAGAACATAAAACAGAGAGATAATGACAGCCAACATCACCCGATTAAGTCGCTTGTTCTCTAATCCATTCAAAATAAAATGAACTCTCAGTTAAAAGACAAAAACCCAGAAGGGGACGAATGGGAGGGAAGAACAACAGACAAATGAATTTGACTTCACCAGAAAAACAAAACAAAAAAAATAGACCACTCACTAGCTAATAGCACAAATTTGGCATCTGAGTTCCTACCTACACTAGTCACATGGATCCAATCCAATCGGTCCATGGTTTCCCCGTAGCCACATACATCAAATTCGAGAAGAAAGGAAACAAAACAAGAACAGTAGCCTGCCTAATCGAGTAAGAAACGGACCATTGCCATTGCAGCAGCAACAGCAGCATTTCCCATAAACCAATTCAAAAAAATTCTCTAACGTTGGAGCTCCACTACTACTTACTACCCACTAACGAGAATCAAGAGCCCCTTTTCAAAAAATCAAATCTTTTGTGTTGTGTTTCTTCAAATGTGGGTCGGATTTGAGAGTTTCGAAAAGGGCAGATATTATTATTGCTGCCTTGGGTGGGTGACGACGCGAGTGAGGGAGTGGTGTTAATTTAAACAAAGCATATTTTTGGTGGGGCGGCTTTCGGCCCGAATCGCGTGACACATAAAAACGACACTTCTTTGTTGTTTATGTAAAAGGGACACTTCACCCATTTGCCTTGCACCTTATATTACTGCCATCCATCCCTTCATTACTTTCCTTTTTGTCAGTTCTCCTTCAAATACACCCCAAATGGATTCATCTCCATACACCCAGATTTTCTATTATGTTCATAGCACGACTTTGGGAGAATGTGCTTACGAACTGCTTGTACCGTTACATCGAATATGAACGATCCGTGATCGTTAAATGAAAGTTGCATTAATTTTGTACCGTGAACATCGAAGTTGGGTTAAATACAAATCATTAATCTGTTTTCGCTAAGTTCCATGTACTAACGGTGCTGTACACTGTCTTGTCGTCTCTGGTTTTGACAATTGGTGTATAAGTTCTTAGCTTCTCTCGAATTAATGACTCTTTTTTCTTGAGTCAACTGTAGATCGATATGTGTTAATGTTATCGCTTTCTTCGATATCCATTATGAGATTATCGTACATTTAGAGAAAAGTATTGAAAAATGACAGGACAATTCGATTGTAAAGAGTTGCCATAATATCATATTTTTTAGCTGCTACTCAAGTTCATATCGTGTTTTCGCCATTACTAATCGCATAAAACCCGAAAGGCCAAGGAAAGAACAAGAGAAAAGAAGAAGAGAAGAATCAAGAATCTAGAAGCTTTTTGCCTTTTCCTCCTCCTCCTTGCTTCTCTCCCCCCTCTAATCACGAAAAGTGTTCAGAAAAAAGGAAGGGAAAGAAAAGAGCAGATTGGGAAGAGAAAAAAATAACCAGTTCATGCCACAAAGTTCAACTATTTCATCCTCAAATCAAAGCTGTTTTCACTTGCAAGAACACACGAGCATTAGCTGTAAGCCATTCCCTTAATTATGATTTTATCATCGTTACGCGCTTGCACCAACGAATTGTGCGGCGGCCAATTTCTTCTGTTTCAAACTTTTAAAGAATCAACCTCCTCCTAACAACCCTAGACTGGATAACGAGTTTGGAGGGACCATCAATGGCGTTTGAAACCAGAATCTGCTCTTCCCACTTGAGCCAAGCACTACTGTACATACAGTATACTATAACCACTTCTGACAGATTTTTGCCACGGAATGGAACCGATCGAGGGGCGTGGCGTGGGCTCCATCCCTAACAAATGTTATTGTCGCACTCTGGCTCTCCAGCTAGCCAGCCATGGTTTCATTCATCTCCCAATAATAACCACAACCCATGTGAAGCAAGCAGCATATGATAAAACAAAATCAGGATATATACAGAGCAGAAGCAATAATGGGGGAGAAGAAGGAGAAAAAAACATATCTCAAGTAGTCTATCTGTCCATTCTGAGCAAGAATGAACTGGGGATTGGGAAAGGGAATGAATGAGGTAATAAAAACCCAAGAGGAAGAACAAAATGAGACTCAATTACAGGTTAAATCTAACAAAATTAAGCTAAACCCATCTCTGATTTTACGACTAAAGGTCCGAAATCGTCGACGTTGGGGAAGAAGCCAACGGAATTACCTGAGAAGAAGTGGAGGACAATGGAGGTAGACGATGAACTCGGACCTCTCTGTTTTTCGCATACAGAAACCCCAGAAACGACCCTCCCATTACTTCCGCCGCCATTGCTGGATACAGAGGCTTCCCCTCCTCCAAACCCAGGACGGAACCCTTGGATTCCCCATCGCTGCCGACGCCGCGGCGCTGGGCCTCTTCCAGCAGCCTCCTCAGCAGCTTTTCCTCCGCGTCTCTCAAGAACTTGAACTTGGGCGGCGGCGAGGATCTCAGCCGGTTGAGCTCTGCTTCTGCAGAAGATTCAAATAAAGGGTTGAACCCTTGGCGGTGATACGACTCCAGAGGGTTGGAGTAGCGGGGAGATTCCAGAGGGGTGAACAGCGGCGTCGCCGTATCGACAGCGAGGAGAATGTCGCTCAGGCTCTTGGTCCTCGACCCTTGCCGGCTGCCCAATCTCGATTTCCCGTCCTCCGACTCCAAATCCTCCTTCGACTCCTCGTTAATCGTGAACAGAAACCGCGGCGGCCCGGCGAGATTGTGCAGCCGCATCAGCTCCAATTCCACGCTCTCTTCCCCTCCACCTTCCCCGGCAGCGCCGCCTTTGAGCAGCGAATCTTTCCCCTCGTCTGAGCCGAGCTCCAGGTCGGGTTCGGATTGGGAATGGGGCTTCGGGTCGGGTTTGGCGGCGGCGTCCGAGGATGAAGGCTTCTTCCAGCAGACGAGATGAATCAACTCCTTGGCGTAATTCCCACCGCTGTTGCTGCCACGGCTGAAATCTTCGGCGTCTTCCCCTTCACTCTCCCGGCTGCTGATTCTCCTCTTCCACCATAGCAGATAGTAGAGCTCCGCAGCGAGGGCTAGAAACAGACAACCAAACACTAGGCTCAACCCAATCACTAACGCATTGCCGGACTTCATTGCTGCCTGCTTTTCAATTCCGTACCCGTCGAAAAAAATTTCACATCCCCGAACAGAGAAACGCAAAATCCCAATTGAGCGACAGATTTGACCTCGAACAGCAAATTCACGCAGACCCACAAGAGATTTTATCGAAGGGACAGCGGAAGAAATCTTGAATTCAAGGCAACGAAAGGAAAGAAAATATTGCGAGTCTCGGAGAGATGGAGAAAGCCCGAAATGGCTGCGACTTTGAGCGGAAGATGAAAGGGTAAGTTTCGTTTCTTCTTTTTTGTGTGGAAAGAATCCCTTTTGCGGAGGAAGGAAGGAGATAACAATTAACAATGTTAATCCTTTAAAAAAAAAAATAGACCGTAAAAGGAGGCTGGCTGGATGCCTACTATATATATATATATATGTAAGCCCACGCGCGATCTGGCAGGATGATAATTTGACGCAGAATTTCAGGGCCGCGGGACGTGGGTTCGTGCGGTTCACTCAGGTATCGAACCGGGAATCTGGGAAATATTACTTAGAATCGAGATTGTCCAACTGGTTTATATCGTTGTGACAGTTTTTTATTTTTTATTTTTGAGTGATATCAAGAGATGATAAGAGTTATACAAACAAAATTACCTAGAACCCCTTACAATAAAAAATCTAGTGAAGCCAGCCCAAAAAAAAATCGGAAGATTCTAGCTCTAGACGAGACAAAAGTAGTGTTTTACGCGCCACTCTATGGGCAGCACTGTTGGCAGCTCTAGGAACCGCCCTAAACTCTATACAAAAAAAAAAAAAAGTCTAGGATCTTACGACACTCCCGTAACATCGGACCACCAGTCGAGTCTTCTATGACGCCTTGCAGGACCTGGTTGACGACTACTTCGGAATCACCTTCGACTATCACTTATGTCAATGATCTCGAGGCAACGATGGAGATAGCATCTCTAATGGCTAGAAGCTCTGCCAGGTACGGGTTGACTATTCCTTGATGTATCAACCCGAACGCCAACACCACATGCCCGTCTGACCCTTGAACAACAAGCCCAGACGAACACCCGATGGCACAAACAGCAACGTCGAAGTTGATCTTCAAATAGTCATCTGGCGGAGGGATCCACGTGGTGGCTGCCTAGAAAGGGAGGAGAGAGCTGCGGGATGGAGGAGGGGGGAGAGTGTTGAATATTTCAAGAACCTGGTTGTTGAATTGTCTAGTTAGGGAACGGACGTGAGGTCGATAGAATTCAAAAGTTACTTTATTTCTAGACTTCCAGATTCTCCAAAGTAAGAAGACGCATTGGAGAATGTGGAATGAGGATGTCTCAGAGACTATGACATGTCGCCACCATTGACTAAAGTTAACAGTTAGAGCGGTCTCAATAAAGTTATTCAATCCCACTAAAGTCCACAGTCTAGTGGCTAGGGGGCATCTGAAGAATATGCTTTCTTGATGTCTCCAACAAACAGGACATCTGTTGAGGTAGTTTACTCCATGGGTTTGAAGAGCCGCCACTGTGAGGAGAATGACTTTGAAGCATTGCCATATGAAAATTTTGAGTTTAGGCGAGACTTGGATATTCCAAGTCTTTTTCCAAATAGGAGGGTCGATGATATGAACTATCGGTTTTCGGCTAGAGGCTAAAGCTATTTCCAAAGCTAAGTGATAACCTGATTTGACTGTATGTTTTCCATCCTTGGAATAGTGTCACACTCTAATGTCTTGCTGATGGCAACGAGGTAGAGGAATCCTCCTGATAAGATCAACAGAGTGAGGTTCGAAGCAAAACTGGAATCTTAGAATGTCCCACTCCCCTTGGCCTTCTCTAATGAAATACGATACCATAGGTTACCCATTTGGATTCTGGAACTGAATACTCGGGATTAAATGTTTATCGTTGTGGCAGTTTAGTGAGTGATATTGTTCAACCTTTGGTATGACTGTTTTGTGCCGGTTTAATAAAAAATGTAAATAAGTATGAAAAATAATTGACATTAAATGAATTTTAGCACATATAAAACACATTTAAATGCACTATTTTACATAAAAAAATCACTAAAAATTCCTTGAATAAATCACATATTACATTTTTATTAATTAAAATCACTCAACAAGGTTATTTAGACAAAAAATCGATCATATTATGATACTCACACATCAATTTTATTATCAGTACGAATTCAACCGATGAACATTCTATCGATCGGCATACCACTGACGTTACAATCATCTTACGAATGAATAATAAAAAATAAGCATTTTTTTTTTCTTCTTGTTGCTTTGATTATATGACGATGATAGGTGCAATTATAGGTGTCAATCGGGCGGGTTCGGCGGGTTCGGGTCGGGTTCAGTCGGGTCGCGGGTTAATCGGGTTGCGGGTCAAACGGGTTGCGGGTCAAGCGGGTTCGGGTTGATCGGGTTGCGGGTTGATCGGGTTGCGGGTTGATCGGGTTGCGGGTTGATCGGGTTCGGGTTGATCGGGTTGCGGATCAGTCGGGTTACGGGTTGATCGGGTTGCGGATCAATCGGGTTCGGGTTGATCGGATTGCGGGTTACAACAGGTCGGGTTGCGGGTTGTTCGGTCCACACCATCGAGTTTTTTTATAATTAGTTATTACACTATTTTTTAGGGAGTTATTACACTAATTTAAAACAAACTCACCAATCACCATATTGCAATTTTGAAGCAGACATAGATTGCTGAATGGGTATCCATTGATTCGAGCAAATAGAGGATTGAAGAATCTACCCAGATATGCCGCCACCGCCTCAGTCCAATTGGTCGTCGTTGGTTAGGGAAACTGGGCCGAGGCCCCATATTTCTCCTTTCCCATTATCTCATTTCTTCAATCGCGCAATGTACTCTATCAAGCGAGAATATAGAAGTTTTCAGGGAGTGATGGTTGTGGTGGTGGATTTAGAATTAGGGTTTGTTTTCTAGAAAATGGGATGGAGGGGAAGAATTTAGGTAACCAAAGCGTGGAGCGAGAGCGAAAACGGGATCGGGAGCGAGAGCGTGAAAGCGTCAATTTTTGAAGAATTCAATATTGAGAGCGCGATTAGAGCGTTAATATAATATTATTATAATTAAAAATTAAATAATTTTTTAACCACTAAACTATGTTCTAAAAAACATCTCAAGTTCTCAACTATAAATCTTGTCTTTTTCCCCTGCCACAGTTCCACCATATTGTTTTTACAGACTACCCCTTCAATCAAATAGCCCGTACAAACTCGGTGATCCAAAAGACAGGCCCATCGATATCAAATTACAATGATGTCCATTGTCCGCCTTAAAATTACCAAAAATATTAAAAGCTAAACTAAAAGTTAATTATTAAAAAAATTAACCAAAAGAACTCTTATTCCAGATCCAGAACCACTCCCATTCACTTTTCGTTTTCCCTTCTTCCAAAATCCCAATGCTTTCTTCCAAATTCAGAAGTTCTGTGCTCTTTTATCCTCCTCCCCAAAGCCTCACTTTGTTCCACTAGTCAATTGAAGTGATTTTAATGTGCTTGAGCTTGCACCAGAGATGGCTTGGCCGGCTAGCGCCGGAGAATCTGGTTATCGGGATTTAAAAACAGAGATGGATGGCCACTGATGGCTGGAGCGACGAGATGGCAGCAACAAGCACGTTGGCAGAGAGAGAGAGAGAGAGAGAGAGAGAGATCTACGCCGGATGTTCCTGCGAACCTTAATTGATAACCGCTCCCAGTTCCCTTCCCTTTACTTTTCTCCCTCTTTCTTGGTTCTTCAATTTACGTCATCTTTCACGCCCTTCGCCATTGAAGCTACAATCGGCGGTGAATTACGGCATGCTGGGGCGAAGTTATAGTTGACACACAGAGACTTTGTGACTTGCAGCGATTTGCACAAGAAAGCGTCGGAACTCAGAATTGACGGTGACTTTCCACTATGTAATAAATCTTGCTCCATCTCTCATCAATTCGCGCTCCACAAAACTTGAGTACGCGAATTTTGCACGAATCCATATGAGTTCGCGGTTTCACGCTCTAAAGCGTGAGCGTGGAAGCTAGAGGGACGAATTGGGTAAGGAAGAACAGAGTGGGAACGGCTTGTGGTATGAAGACTCGGAGAGATAAGGATTAGAATTTAGGAAGGAAAGATGGAACCATAAAGAAAAGAGGGGGAAATTTTGGAGCCAGAAAAGAGTTAGTTCTTCTCAAAATAATTGGGAATGGCGGGTTGATTTTTGCTGTTGCCGGGATTTTTTAGACAAAGCAAATTTTTGGAGCAAAGCAAATTTTGGAGCCAAATCAAATTTTTGAGTGAAAGGAAATTCTCCCTCCTAAAATTTTGGAAGAATATTTTGTAAAAGGTAAATTGACAGATTATTTACGGGAATTAACCGTGACTAACATAACCCTAAAAAAATAAAATATCTATCACAAAGCATAACAATGAAGAAACCCTAACCCTAAACCCTAAACCCTAAACCCTAACCCGTAAGTATTTTATACGTAACTTTCTCGTACCATATTTTACTAACTATGTTATACATTAAGTGAATTTTATGTATAAGTTGACATAAAAAAACATTAAATGAATTTTATGTATAAGTTGACATACATATTTTATACGTAACTTTCTCGTACCATATTTTACTAACTATGTTATACATTAAGTGAATTTTATGTATAAGTTGACATACAAAAACATTAAGTGAATTTTATGTATAAGTTGACATACAAAAACATGTTAAAAAAATATATCTCTACTGGGCTTTGAACCGTGTCCCTCGGATGGGAAGGACCAGCACATAAGCCAACTAGTCCACGTAATTGATTTGTTACAATTTGAACTTGTTGTTTATTTGATTCAACTAAAAGGCAGAGAGACCAGAAAGTATTATGTGATTCAATTTACCGAGACAATGAGACTATTATGTGATTCAATTTAATGACAGTTGTCATTTGTCAACACAAAATAAACCTTTGTTCTTGGTGGGAAAGATGAAAAAATAATAGGGCAAGTCAAGTAAACTTTATATATATTATTTACATATAATATTTATGCACAAAAATATATTATGTAGTAATATTCGTGCCAATCGGGCGGGTTCGGGTTGGGTTAATCGGGTTCGGGTTAGTCGGGTTACGGGTCAAGCGGGTTGCGGGTCAAGCGGGTTGCGGGTCAAGCGGGTTGCGGGTCAATCGGGTTCGGGTCAAGCGGGTTACGGGTCAAGCGGGTTGCGGGTCAAGCGGATTGCGGGTCAAGCGGGTTGCGGGTCTTTAACTTTTAGTCCAATCGGGTTGCGGGCGGGTCGCGAATCAGGTTGGTTGGGCGGGTTACTCGGGTCGGGTCATGTTTTGACACCTATAGGTGCAATTGCGTGTAGATGGTCGCGTAGTTTGGGCGGTGTAAAGACCAGAGAGAGGGCGTTTGGCTCACATGGCTTTGCAAATGCATGTGCTGTATTGCGGCTCTTTCCTATTGAATCAATCACAAGTTCACAACCCATGTTAGAATAAATTCGCCAAACAAGAACGGAAATTCATGGTAGAAGGGGAGAATCAAAATGTATACGTAAGCAAATAAAAGTGAAATATGGGAATATTTAATGTGCTACAGATCACAGAAGGAAGAGAAGAAAATAATAATAATAATAATAATAATAATAATAATAATAGTAATAATAATAATAATAATAGTGCTATAGAAGGCTAGTTTCACTAGTCTAATAAAACCATTGTTTTAAATATTTAACTTATCGGTTGGTCAGACTAGTAATATTGGATACCGAACCTCAAACATTACTACGGTAGATGGTTTTAGTGGTACGAAATAATTGAATCATGATTTTAATACAAAATATGCTATCACAAATTTTTTTAATATAACTTCTGATATGATTTCAAAATCATTGAATTAAACTTGTTTAAGTTGTCGTGAAAGATGGTTGTTTTATTCATAAAAAGATGGATTTTTGAGTTATAAGTGTTTGCTGCTTATATTTCCCTAAAAAAGAAAAGTGTTTGCTGCTTATATTGCTACTAGATTTTGTTCACGGTAAAATAACTCATACGTCATTACTAAGAGATTGTTCAAAAGTTGGGATTCCGATAATATATTTAGGCAGTACATGTAATTAAGGGGTCGTTTGGATGAGGAATTGTAACATATCAATTTGACACAATTGTCTCGTTTTGAGACAATTGTACCAATTTGCCTCGTTTGCGAGCAACAAATTTGGATGGATCAATCTGCCTGAGGTATTTTGAATTGATCCGTTTTGAGTCAATTTCAATTACCTGGGCTGGGGGCAGGTAATTCGAATTGACTCGTTTTAATTGCCTCGTTTATAAAGAGAATTCGTCATTTTTTTTGTCGAAACATAATATTTATATTTGGGCAGAAGATAGGACCACCACAATCATCTTTATTTTTTGATGGACCACCAAAATCGTTTAATCTCCAAACAATATTTTTTTTCAAATTCATACATCGAAACAATAAATCTAATTAGTTACTTAAATTGATTAAATGTATCAATTTACAAAATCCTATTCCTAACTACCAAACATAGCATAAATGAGATGCGGCAAACGTTTGCTCCGAAATTTTCGGAAGAGGCGAAAAAAAGAGTTTTCGTGCGAAAAGTAGGGTTTGACTCTGATGGCGGCGGCTTCGCCGTCCAAGGTGCCGGCGACGGCGACTAAACCCCCAGACTCTACAAGTGGGGTCCGGCGCCTTTCCTCGGAGTCCTCTTCACCGAACGGCAAGAGTGGAAGAGAAGCAGTTCAGGCAAAGAAGAAAGTGAGAGGTTTGAATATGGACCCGAAGGATATCAACGGGAGTAAAGACAAGGAAGACGTGCACATGGATGATAAGATGGGGGACAACACAAATCAATCGAACCAAACGAACAACAAGATTCCAAACGCGTGGGCGACGGGTAGACCGAGAATTTTCGGGGAGGAAACAAAGGAAGATGAGTGGTATGTTGCAGACTCAGAAACGGAAGACGTCTTGGAGGCGGAGAAGGAAGAGGATGATGTAGCTGATGAAGAAGATGACCCAAGATGTCCAACGATTCTATACACGGCGGAGGAGAAGAGGAGATGGAGAAGGGAGTGGAGGTCAGCTGTGGTAGTTCGAGGTTTGGGTCGTAGAATTCCGTATCCATTGATGGCAAGGCGACTAAACTTTCTTTGGGCAAGGAATGGACATATCCAAATTTCGGACATGAAAAATGGATGCTTCTTGGTCAGATTCAAAAGGAAAGAGGACTATGAGAATGCTCTGGTTGGAGGCCCTTGGATGCTAGGAGACACCTACCTGACGGTACATCAATGGCACAAAGGCTTCAATCCTTGGAATTCCGAGGTTACAAGTACTATTGTCTGGGTACAGATGCCTGAAGTACCTGTGGAGTTTTTCAACCCGGAGGCGATTCAGAGGATAGCGGAGAGAATAGGGCGGCCAGTTAGAGTGGATAGAGCGACGGAGTTGGGAGCAAGGGTTAAGTTTGCAAGGGTGTGTGTGGAAGTTGACCTTACGAAACCGCTCCTGTCTCAGTTTAAGATCGAAGGCATTAAATATCTGATCCAGCACGAGGGATTAGCACCGATTTGTGAGGACTGTGGGATGTATGGGGCTACGGCAGAGAAGTGTAGTTGCCATCGTATGCATGACGAGGTAGGTAACAATAACGAGGAAGACGAATTTGAAGCTGTTCCAGAAACACAGGTTGAGGACCCAACCAAGGGGAGAATTTATGGCGAGTGGATGACGGTCCGAAGAAGAGATCGGAGACAAGGGAAGGGATCGATGGGAAGGGAAGCACGCCCGCAGAAGCCATTACATGGGTATAACAGCCACAGAGAAGGTGCTACTAATAGGTTCACTAGTCTACAAGAACCGGGAGAAGAAACCCAGGAAGGCGATGCAGCAACTGAAGGCAATCGAGACCACCAGGCGAGCCCGACTGTGAGAAAGGAAGGGGATGAGGAAAAAGAAAATGGAAAGAGGGAGTCTAAAAACTATGTTCACACAAGCCAAGAGAACGAAAAAATTAGCTTGAAGGGCGACAGCTACGTAGCGGAGAAGAGACAACAACACCCCATGCAGGGCCATGCAAAAGCCAATGGCAACAGAGAAGGGAGAGGGAATAATGGAAATGAACAACAAAATGAGGCCGTCATTACTGTGGAAAAGGGCACGGGGGTGAAGGAAACTATACAAGGGAAGCCTTTTAATACAATACCAAGACCGGCACAAGGAACCAAGGGTGGATCAATCTCTCGCGATGCAAAAGAAAGAGACGAGGGGGCTAAAAAATTTAATGGTGCGGGGAATCTATCCCCTTCAAAGTATAAATGAGGATTATGAGCTATAACTGCCGCGGATTGGGAAACAAGCGTGCAGTGAAAGCTTTAACGACGCTTTTGCGTCAAGTTTCCCCACAGATTGTTTTCTTGATGGAAACAAAACAATTGGTAACTGAAAATGAGGAGCTTCGAGACCTGTTAGGGTTCAAAGATGGCAAATGCTGGCCAACGGACACCACTAATGGTGGAAGGGCAGGTGGATTAAGCATTTGGTGGATGGAGGAGGTGGATCTGGAGGTTATGGATATAACGTTACATTATGCGGATGTGAAAGTTCAGGAGACGGATAGGGGGACTTGGAGATTCACAGGGATGTATGGATGGCCTGAGAAAGATGAGAAACATTATACTGTGGAGACCATCCGTGCACTCTCTCAGCAATGGGATGGTCCGTGGTTATGCGGCGGTGACTTTAACCTGATTGTGTCGCCATTAGAGAAGAAAGGTGGGAGTGCAGTACCGGATAAAGAAATAGATGAGTTTCGGGAGTGCTTGGAGGAGTGTGGGCTGGTGGACCTGGGTTTCCATGGGTACCCCTTAACTTGGGATAACAGGAGAAGCATTGGATTTACGGAGGAAAGACTGGACCGCTTTGTGGCGAAAGAGAATTGGTCAGAAGTATTCCCAGACGCCCGGGTTTTACACTGGGATAGTTCCAAATATGATCATAGACCAGTTATTTGTGACACGAGAGGGGAAGAGGATGAAGCAATTAGATGGGGATGGAGTTTTAAGTTCGAATCCCATTGGACAAAACATGAAGAGTGTCCACGAGTGGTGGAAGATGCCTGGAGTAATGGGGGGACGAATATCATGGAAAAGATTTCAAGCTGCCGCAGCAAGCTGGATACGTGGAGTCAGGCTACGTTTCCTAATTTCGGAAAGCAGCGTAACAGAATCAAAAGAGCGTTGCGGGCAATTGAGAGAAGTGAGAAGAATCCGTTGATGATCCAACAGAGGCAGGCCCTGGAATCGGAATTGGATGAGCTAGAGGCAAACGAGGAAATGTTCTGGAAACAACGCTCCTGGGCGGACTGGTTGCAGGGGGGAGACAAGAATACAAATTACTTCCACAGGAAGGCCTCGGCAAGAAGAAAGCGGAATTCCATCAAGAAACTTCAGGATGAGACAGGGCGGTGGTACTCCGGAAAAGAGCAATTGTTTGAATGCCTAACCTCGTACTATACTTCACTATTTCAGGCTGGTGCTGTCCCCGAGACGACCCCAGTACTGGATACTATAAATCAGAAGGTGTCGGCACAAGACAACGATATGCTACTGCAACCGATAAATGAAGAGGAGGTGGTGGCGGCTTTAAAACAGATGGGACCGCGTAAGGCTCCTGGGGTGGATGGAATGTCGGCGTATTTCTTTAAAAAATACTGGTCGATTGTAGGAAAAGAAGTATCGGCGACGGTGGCGGACATTTTAAGCTCTGGACAGCTGCCGAGTGAGATAAATCATACTTTGATGGTGTTGATCCCGAAGATAAAAGATCCTAGAACCCCTAAAGACTTTCGCCCCATTAGCCTATGCAACGTCATTTATAAAAAAAATTCGAAGGTGATGGCGAACAGGCTGAAGCGAATTCTATGGAAGCTGATTTCTCCGGAGCAAAGCGCCTTTGTACCGGGAAGGTTTATTGCAGACAACATTATCACAGCATTCGAATGCTTCCATTCGATGAAGAAGCAGCCGAAGACCAGCCCAGGATTCTTTGCTGCGAAGGTGGACATGGCCAAAGCGTATGACCGGGTTGAGTGGCGTTTTCTGGCGGACGTGATGAGGCGGTTGGGGTTTGATGGACGATGGGTGCAGATGGTGATGACGTGTGTCTCGACAGTGACTTTTTCGGTTCTGGTGAATGGAAATCAATCTCCAAGGTTCTCCCCAGAACGAGGGCTACGGCAAGGGGATCCATTGTCACCGTACTTATTTCTGTTCTGTGCGGAAGGACTCTCATCATATACACAGACTGCGGCAGCATAAGGAAGAATCCATGGCTTCCAGGTCGTGCGAGGAGCCCCGACGGTGTCCCACTTATTTTTTGCTGACGATAGCTTCTTTTTTGGCAGGGCAACAATCCAGGAGTGTACTGAACTGAAGAAGATCTTTAGAGATTATGAAGCAGAGTCGGGCCAGCTGGTGAGTTTTGCCAAGTCAGAGGTCTCATTCAGCAGAAACGTCAAACCCCACAGAAAACTCGAAGTTGGCTCGATACTGGGCATGCAGATTGTAGAGAAACATGACAAGTACCTGGGTTTGGCTACTGAAGCAGGGAGATCGAAGAAGGAGATGTTTGAGGCCATCCAGGAACGAGTTAAGAATAAGCTAAAGAGCTGGAAGGAGAGAACGATGTCCGTAGCGGCAAGGGAAGTGTTGATCAAGTCGGTGGTACAAGCTCAGTTGACCTATGCGATGTCAGTATTCCGAATCCCGCAAGGTACGATTGATGATGTTCACAAGATTATTAATAATTTTTGGTGGGGCCAGAAAGGGATGGAGACGAAAGTGCATTGGCTGCGGCGGGAAGCGTTGGTCACACCGAAAAATGAAGGAGGCATGGGCTTCCGGGATTTAGGCGGGTTTAACACTGCACTCTTGGCCAGACAGCTATGGAGCCTTCATCAAAGGCCGGAGTCGTTGGCAGCCCGGGTGCTCCGAGCTAAGTACCACAAATCGTCATCTATATTGGAAGGGCAGTTGGGACACCGCCCTAGCTACATTTGGAGGAGCCTTATGGGGGTGCAGGATTTCTTAATGAGCGGACTTAGGTGGAGAATTGGAAATGGGGCTTCGGTCCGGATTTGGGGCGATCGATGGATCCCCGGGGTGGAGAATAATTTCGTCACGTCAGCGCCAAGAGGCTTGCCGGTTGACTCTACGGTAAGGGAATTGATTGATCCCGAAACTGAGCAGTGGGATTGCACAATTATTAACAGTTGCTTCACACCCAAAATAGTGAATGCCATCTTGTGCATCCCGTTGCGAGGGGAAGGGGAACCTGATCAATATATGGAGTGACAGCAGGTCGGGAGCGTATACTGTCCGGGATGGATATAGATTTTGGCTAAAAGGCTTCAAGCTGCGCGAGAAGGTTGAACAGGTGGGAGAAGCTGCTCTGTGGAATAAGCTGTGGTCGATGAACATTCCGCCGAAAGTCCGTCATTTTATGTGGCGATTTACCCGGGATATATTGGCCACTGGCGATCACCTCAGTGAGAAGAGCGAGAAGAGAGGTGATGGATGCCCCTTTTGTGGACAAAGAGAAACTCTAATTCATCTGTTTAGTGAATGCGGTTGGACGAGTAGGCTGTGGAGGCAAACTGATTTGGCTGGCTGTTTCGAGAAGGCGCAAGGGAGAAGTAGCATGGAATGGGTGATGGAGGTTTTTAAGAACATGGAGGAGGCAGCCTGTGAGGGGTGGTGTATGTTGTTGTGGTATTTCTGGAGAGAGCGGAATGCACAGTGTTTCAATGGTATTAAGGGGGAAGAAGCAATGATAGGGGCGAATGCCCAGCGATTGCTCCATGATTATCAGCAGTTTCAAGGACGGGATGGGACGCCACCGGTGAGAAGAGAGCCGAAACAATGGGAGCGACCGAGGGCAGGAATGATTAAAGTTAATACGGACGCGGGTATCCTACAAGGAGGAGGGGCTGGTTTGGGAGTGGTTATCCGTAACGAGCGAGGAGATTTTCTCATCGCAGCAGCTAAGAAGATACAAGGAGGTCGGGATGTAGAGATGGTAGAGGCCTTGGCGGCTGAGTTTGGTCTCCGTTTAGCGAGACAGTTTCATTATGAGAACCTTGAGCTGGAGGTGGATTGCCTTAGCCTGATCCAGAAGCTGAATGAAGCAGAGGCAGTGCAAACGGAAGTTGGGATTATCTGTCGAAGTATTAGGCGGTTACTGGGAAATCCGGGAACGGGAATGTGGAGGCATGTGAGGCGGGAGCAGAACACAGCAGCTCATGTGATGGCACACAGAGATACGAACTGGGATTCTGCGATGGTGTGGGTAGATCGACCCCCGAGCTTTTTGATGGAACAGCTGAGGCTGGATAATGTAGCTAACCTCTCTTAGTCTTTCTGTGAGCAGGTTCCGGTCAAAAAAAAAAACATAGCATAAATGAGCGGTGTATCTGTGCAATTTTTATCGCAGTTTTTACAGATAAATGAATGTATATAGATAGACATATAAGATTTGCAGTCACGTAGTAGGAAAATGCATAGACAAAAATCAATCCGCGCGTTTTTCTTCAACCCAACCACGCAGAGACATACGCAGCAGTGGAAGCAGGCTTTTGGGCCTTTCCTTTTGCTCATCGGTAATTGGAGAAAAGAAATTAGTGGGCCTTGTATTATTACTTTGGCCCAAAATAAGTGGAGCAGACACCCATGGAAAGAGGGCCGCATGCCCGCATGTTTATTCCATTTCTGGGGGTATATGACTATATTGGAAAAATGGCCACATATGGTGAATCTAAAATCATTGGTTTGTTTTTTAGGGATAAATTGCAACTTTGATGAATGTGATTATTAAAATGTTTTATTAAAAAAATTTATTCTATTTGTTGCTCACTATAATTAGTTCAAACTTTAGTCATTGTTCGTTATTTTCCGCTAGTTTTCATTAACCATATCAGTTTCTTGAGTTTTGACGACGTGGCTAACAAAATCACCCAAGTCGGCCTACTTAACGCGAAAAATTGGAAAGAACCCGCGGCTAACAGAATCGCCAAGTCAACCTAATTTAACTTGAAAAATTGCAATAAAATCTATTCAATATGAGTTTTCTTGTCGCAAAACAATAGGATAACTTAACATTGGCTCTTTTTTTTTTAGTAAGATGAAGCTAGAGATTAAATGAAGTGAAAGAATTTATCCTACATCGGAAGAAGAAGCAGGAGGTTGGCTTTTGAAGTGAAAGACAACACCTTACTCAAAGGGGGAGTGAATAAGACATAAAAGATTGTATAGTGAAGTGATCCGTTTTGAGGGACCCTTTAATTCGGTTATAGGGTTAACCCTGAATACATTTTTGTTTGGGTTTGACTATGAAATCAAATAGAACCCAAATTTGACCAGGTTACAAGATTGAAACCCAATTCAACTTGTACTACCCGCATACCACATGGAAATGATCAATATAGTGATGTTAGCCCCCATATACAATAACACTTTGTATTCTCATATTCCAAGATAGTGATGTTAGCCCCCATATACAATAACACTTTGTATTCTCATAAACCCACTCAAAATGAGCTGGATGGGACAAATATGTTATGTGATCACATCGATATACAACGGAATGTACCATTGTATATATGACTCGTTCCAACTACAACATCCCGATCGATGGCCAAGTATAACCGCCGACCGGGTGTAGCATAGGACAAGCAAGCAATAATAATTTATCGTACCATAGGGATATAGACTTACCCTATTTCAGGTTTAGCATTCATTATCTGGCCAACCTAGGATGGTGATTAGAATAATTAAACTAACTAACCCAGCTATTTACAAGGTTGGGAGCTCTCTTGGGTTGAATCCCACTAGTTTCGAACTTTTTGATCGTTGTTGAGTATCCTCCTAGCTCAATCGACTCAAATGCTCTACCGTTAATAGATGGACTCACTCGGGAATGACCCGGAATGACGAATCGATGAATGGGGTATGCTCTATTCAACCTAAGGCAACCCTATATCATAGGAGATTGGTGGAATTGAGTCCTTCAGGGATTACCCGAACGATATAGGATGAGGAGTGTCCCAAAGATGCCAATAATGGGCTCTAAGGGGATTTTCTCCCTCCTCGGTCAAAAGCTCAAAACATGAAAAGGGAAACCCAACTCATGCAATCCATGAAAACATCCATTAATTAAGTAAAATCATTAATCAAACTTGGAATTTTTCACATACATCGATAATGAAACAAAATCTAGACTTTGGTTTACTAGCGGGGCTATTAAGGTTTTTTCTCTTTGTCTTTGGAGAGACTGTTCTTTTCCTCTCTGCTCTTGCAGTGGGTGACATTTCATATTCCCCGCTCACGAGAGGGTTTCTTCCTGAAGAGTTGTTCTTTCAGTCCCCTCTTCCCTTTCCTGTTCTCCATCTCTATTGTTGTCACTTCTTTCATCTGCTTATTGCTGTCCAGGTTGTTTTCAGTTCGGTTGGTTAGTCACCGTGTGAGGGCCCTGGGTCTTTTTGTCTTCCTGCTGTCGTTATGGAAGAAGAGATATCATCCAAACTTTCTGGAATAGATCTGACTGAGAAAGAAGAGGCCTTAATTGGTGTTGATTATGCTGTCATTATTGAAGGGGTTGAAGAAGCTATTAAGGAGTTGGGAGTGTCGGGGAAGCTCATTGTTGGAAAACCACCGTCTGCAAAAATACTGAAGAAAATCCTTAATGAAGCGTGGAAACTTAAGAAGGATTTTGATGTGCAGTTGACAAGAGACAATATCTTGAGGCTTCAACTATACTGCTATGATGACAAGAACAGAGTCCTTTATGGTGGACCGTGGCATCTGGAACGACAACTATTAGTGTTCAAGGAAGTTCCTCCTGGCTTAGATATGAAGAAAGTGGACTTCTCAATGACAGATTTTTGGGTGCGAATTAGAGAGCTTCCCTGAAGATCAGAAATGCTCAGATGGCCGAGAAAATTGGGGCAATGTTTGGGAGTTTTATCCGTTGGGATGAACTACACTCTGGAATCAGCAGTGACTCTATGAGAGTAAGAGTATGTATGCCGATAACTAAACCCCTGAGAAGAGGGTTAAGCTTCAAGGAAAAGATGGACCTATATCCTATAGGGTTGGATACGAAAGGCTTCCCATTTTCTGTTTTAAATTTGGGGTGCTAGGTCACTTTATGAAATCCTGTCCGAAACTGATTGAGGAGGGGAACAATACTGAAGATCCGTACGAGACATGGCTAAGGGCTGACTCTCGTCTAAGGAAATTATCGCTAAAAGAAAAAGAGAATTATAAACAACTTGCTGGGAGGAAGTCCAGGCTGGTAAGAACACCAAACAGTTAGAGCAAGTGGTTACGAGAGAAATGGAAAAGCAAACTGAAGAACTTACCAAAGGGTTGTTGGTGTTTAATGTGAATGAGACGACTACTGGTAGTATGCAGGATGAAAAGGAAAGGGAGAAGAGAATAATGGCACAACAACAGGACACTGAATTGAAGAGTACTGATTCTTTACAATCAAACGAGCTGGCTGGAGAGGCAAACGACGAGAAGAATCCTGAGAGTGACGAGGTGAAGACTGTTGAAAATGGCAGAGAAGGAAAAGAAGGACAGAAATGGCAAAGATTAAGCAGAAAGACCCCTCTAATCCAACAAGGTTCTGAAGGAAAACTAGATATGGGAAAATGCAGACCTCCGGACGATATGGACATTGATGAATCACTATCGAATGAGAAACGATTCAGACCCTTTTCTGTGTCTATTATGGATGGCGATGTGGAGGACTTTGCCGAGGAGCAAGGCCGTCGAGCCCAACGAAGATCATAAGTTACAACTGTCGAGATTTGGGCAGCTCCTCGGCAGTTGCAAAAATGAAAAAGCTGGGTAGTAAGCAACAACCTGATGTTCTGTTTTTAATGGAAACTAGGAAAGATGAAAGTGGGTGGCAAGAGATTCAACGTAAATTGGGTTTTTCAGGGGGAAGTGGAGTGACTGCTAGTAACACCAAAGGTTGGAAATTAGGAGGTCTCTTTATGTTGTGGAATGACAATGTCTCTATTGTTAAGGTTTCAGCATCTCTCTACCACATTGATGTCTTAGTCAGTTGAGAAGAGGAGGGTGAAAGGTGGAGGCTAACTGGTTTCTATGGATGGGCAAACAGTGAGGAAAGATTAAGATCTTGGAATATCCTCAAAGGTCTCAAGAACAGATGCCCTTTACCATGGGTGTGTGTTGGGAATTTTAATCAAATTATGTCCGGTGAAGAAAAAAGAGGAGGGAAACTTATCAATGAGTATCAAGCGGAGGAGTTTAGAGAGGCTCTTGAGCATTGTGGCTTGTTGGATTGTGGTTTCAATGGATACCCATTTACTTGGGAAAACAACAGAGCTAATGAAGGGTTCATTGAAGAATGCCTGGATAGGTGTGTGGCTAGTTGGGATTGGAAAACTTGTTTTCCTAACTATGAAGTTTATCACCTTGACAGATGCGGCTCAGACCACTACCCGATTATGCTTTATACTGCTGGAAAAGACGAGGAAGAAATCAAATGTGGATGGTACTTTCGTGTGGAAACATTCTGGCTAAAGGGCCCAGAGAGTGCAGCTATTGTGAACAAGGCCTGATGTGATAATCCTAATTGAAGTACTATTGGCCCTAAAGTGGTGGAGACGGTGCTTGATTTTTTCAATAATGGAGTTCTTCCCCCAGATATAAACCATATGTTTATTGCTCTTATTCCTAAGGTGAAGTCTCCTAGTACAGCAAAAGATTTCAGACCCATCAGTCTTTGCCGGGTGGGATACAAAATTATTTCAAAAGTCTTCGCAAACATGCTTAAATTTATCTTGGATGATCTTATCTCCGAGGAGCAAAGCGCTTTTTCCCCAGGGAGAAGTATTATTGAAAATGTTATTGTTGCTTTTGAATGTTTTCAATTTATGAAGCAAAGAGAAAAAGAAGGACGGTTTTTTTTTTGCGGCCAAGCATGACATGGCCAAGGCTTATGATCGTGTGGAGTGGGGCTTCCTGAAAAAAGTTATGAGGAGGCTTGGTTTTGATGAGAGATGGATTGGTCTTGTTATGAAGTGCGTTTCATCAGTGTCCTATTCGGTTTTGGTAAATGGTCACAAGATAGATACACTCTCCCCTTCTCGGGGACTCAGATAAGGTGACCCATTGTCCCCCTATCTGTTTCTTTTATGTGCTGAAGGGCTGACTACACTAATCAAAAAGGCTGAAGAGGATGGAACGTTACATGGCATTCAGATTCGGAAAAAGGATCCTGTGGTTTCCCACTTATTGTTTGCTGATGATTGTGTGATTTTTGGAAAGCAAATCTAAGATAATGTGACCAGCTTAAAGGAATCTCGGAAACTTATGCTAAAGAGTTAGGGCAACTCATTAACTGCACCAAGTCTGAGTTGTCTTTCAGTAAAAATGTATGTGTTAGTCGAAGGCTTGAGTTTTGTGGTACTTTGAGCATCAAAGAGGTTGAAAAGCACCCGAAGTACTTGGGATTACCTACTGTTGTGGGCAGATCAAAGAAAGCTCTCTTCAAGGATATTAAAGAGCGTATCAGGAAGAAATTTAAGGATTGGAAAAGCAGGACGATGTCCCAAGCAGGAAAGGAGATCGTAATAAAAGTAGTGGCCCAAGCCCAGTGCTTATACCCCATGTCAGTTTTTCATATTCCGGATGGCACCCTGAATGAAATTCAGAAGCTCATCTCTAACTTTTGGTGGGGGCAGCAGGGAAAGGAAATAAAAATTCATTGGCTGGATTGGGACGAGCTGTGCGATGACAAGGAAGATGGAGGAATTGGATTAAGAGACCTTAGGGCTTTTAATTATGCAATGCTGGGGGAAAAAATCTGGAATTTGCTGACCAGACCACAATCGTTGATGGCTAGAGTTCTAAAAGCCAGATACTTCCCAAAAACGGATATTCTGAAAGCTAAGCTTGGATATCTGCCAAGCTACATCTGGAAGAGTTTAATGGGAGCAAAGGACAAGATCGAAGAAGGGTTCAGGTGGAGAGTGGGCAATGGGGAATCAATAGACATTTGGAAGGATGCTTGGATACAGGGGAAAAGCTTCTATCAGGATGACCCTCCCCCAAGTGGGGAAACACCCGAGACAAAGGTTAGTGCCCGGTTTGATGAAGCTTATGGTGGTTGGGATGAAATTAAACTGAGGAATCTATTCTCCAGAAGCGATCAGGATCTAATATCCAAAATTCCTATTCGTTCTCCCCCTATGGACGACTCTAGAGTCTAGAAAGCAACTGAAAATGGGATTTATTCTATTAAATCTGCATACCACTATGTTCGGAGCCACCAACAACACACAATGAACCGTCTTCACAATAGAAACCAGGAGGACTGACTTTTCGAACTCCTTATGGAAATTACATATTCAACCTAAGGCTCAGATCTTTCTTTGGAAAGTGTGCAAGAACATCTTATTTGTGGCGTCAATATTGAGGAATGGATTGAAAATGCTTCTTCGGATTGTCCCTTTTGCAATCTTCTAGAATCCCAAAGGCATGCTCTCCGGGAATGTGACTGGATTCTAAGGCAATGGATAGGCTGTGATGAAAAGGACCTGTATGAGATGGGCGAAGGAAGGACATGCATCGACTGGCTCAAGGAGGTTCTCAAAAGTTCACCTATGGAAAAAATTCAAAGATTCTGTTCAATTATGTGGTTTCTATGGAAGGAGAGGTGCAATCACAAATACAACAATCGGAAGCTAGAGGAAGAAGAAATCATATCGCAAGCTCTTGGATGGATGTCCTCCTATCTGGAAGCCCAGTCCCCCCTGTTCCAACTCCATCTGCTGGTTCGTCTGGTAGCAGAGCTTCGCAGGTGGGCCACTAACATCCTCCTCCTGAAGGGGTCCACAAAATAAACTCTGGTGCATGTATGGTCCAACAGCAGGGCATTGGACTAGGCGCCATCATTCGAAATTGGAGGGGAGATTTTGTGGGGGCGACGGTGAAGAGAGAGCGGGGGATCTGCCGTCCAATTGAAGCAGAAGCTGAGGCGATGATGATGGGTCTGTGTGAAGCTAATCGGAGGTCTCTCAGTCTGTTGATCGTCGAATCTGATTGCCAAGTTTTGGTGAATCTGCTGAATAGTGGAGAGGCTGATTTCACAAAAGTGGGTATCTTGTGCCATGAACTCAAGAGGTTGGCTTTTGAGAATGAGACTCTGTCTGGCAGAAAGGTAAAATGGGTGTTTTCACCAAGAAAGACAAATTCCTTTGCCCATTGGTTAGCTCACTCTGGTTCTTGTTGGAACCAACAGTTGGTTTGGGTTTATGTCCCTCCCCTCACTTTACGTTGTATGCTTGAGGCTGATTCGGGTCATGTTACTCTAGGTCAGGTTTGATCCATCTTGTAATAATATTATCCAAATTTCCTATAAAAAAGACTTTGGGTTCTTAAACCCAAGAGAAGAGGGTGAGTTTCTAGAGAGAGAAGAGAGAGATTACAAACAAAGCACAAGTTCTTCTTCTTCTATGCTTGATTCCTTGTTTCCAAACTGGATCAATGCTTTCAATTAAAATCCAAGATCACTCAAGAACTCACTCTCTCTCTAGAACTCTCCTTTGGTGTTTTAGGTCGAAACCCTAGAGAAAGAAAGTAATTCCTCTCCAAAAACCAGCTCCCCTTTCTCTCTCCCTATTGCTGTCTTTATATTTGCCCGACAGGGCCGAGTTCACGATCTGGGGCTTCAGTTCACGGTCTTAGATACCATGAACTGACTTGAGTCTAGCGTAACCACAAACCATGCTGGAAATTGGTACTGAAGCATCCAGCCTGTGAACAGCTTTCAGCCTCCACTTTTTTGCTCGTTTTGACCTCTGAATGACCCGAAACTCGTCCCGGACCTTCCCACATGTGGTAGGACCTGAAATGTACCAAAACAAGCACAACCTAGCATAAAATAGGTCGAGGGACAGTGATATGCTAAGAAAAACGAACAAGAAATGAGAGGTAAATGTGTACAATTGGGCCTGAATCACACCCTTACACTTGAACGTTTGCTTGTCCCCATGCAAACCAAGTACAAAACAAGGTAATCTTACTACTTATTTTTCAAAAAAAATTTATTTTGGGGCATGACATAGGGCACAAAACGAATGAATCACAATGGTTATTTCGGCACCGACATATGGAAAAAAATAAGGTAATCTTGGCAACCACCACAAACGACATTCAACTGTATTTAGATTGTGCAAACGAAGAGTTCTCACATTATTCACGAACGACACAAGTCTCACATGGCTACCTAGCTCCTCAATCATTCGTTCTAACTCCCTAAACTCGATGCATAAGCAACTCTGAAAAGCAAGTAATCGATTCAAAACATCTATTGGTACACAAACACATGAGAATTGAACCTATGCACAAACCTAATACATGTCTTAGTCATCCTAATAGGTTGCACACCATCACAAGCAAATCATCCATAGACAATGCTAATAACCAAGAGATTCAAAACAACACAAGTGCCACTACAAGCATGCAAATGTACAAGTTGCTATGCTTGGAGCCCTCAAAATTTAAAAATTTGGGCATACAACTAGGATCTAAGCACTCAAAATCATACCAATCATTCACACACAAGCATAATAGACTACCCCCCCCCCCCACACACACACACTTAAGCTCGACATTGCCCTCAATGGGGTAAAAGATGGAGGTAGAACAATGTTACCGGTCAAGTTGTGAATGTTGGTGATCGGGAGCGGAGGGCGGGTGAGATCCGGAAGAGCAAGGAGACGACAAAACACCACCAAAATATCTCCAATGGTTGTCTTATTGAAGGGAAAATAAATACAAATCGTTGATGGTTGGGTTGCCACCCACCAAGCGCTTCTTTAATGTCGTGAGCCAGATGGTTGCTCCTCAAGTTTCGGTCCACTCAAGAACTTCCTTGAAGTTGAGGTTCTCATCGGTAAGGTGATGTCTCAAGTCACGAGCATTGGACGAGTCCGTGATTGAGGGCTCGTGAACTTGAATTAGCATGAGGCTCCACCCACGAGACCTCTACTTCTTTCCTTCACCATTCTTCTCTTTTCCCCACACTATATAATGCAACCTAGATCGAATTCCATCGCATCCACCAAGAGGGATCACCGATGGCTTGGCCTTGGCTTGGCAAAGAGCCGCAAATGGGTCCTTCTCCAAAAGTGCATCGAGGTCGGGTGGAAAGCTTTCATAGCACTTGTAACTTGTGGATGCTTCATCCAGCTCGACCTCGTCCTCATCTTGGACACCATTTGCTCTTTCTACTTCATCTTCAACCTCCCTTCCTTCTTCTTCAATTCGTTCCTCCCATTGGGAACAATCAAGATCTTTCTTCTCTTGAATGCTCACTTCCTCCTCTTCAACCACTTCTTCCTCCTTCCCATTCATGTCTTCAAGTACGGTTTGGAGGGAAAGATACCATGCAAGATCATAGAAAGGATTCTCTTGCTCCTCCATACTCGTGACTTGGTCTTCAAAATTGCTCTTGGGAAGGGGAAAGTGATGAGGGTCATCAATGCAACCTTCTTGTTCATCCTCGGCACGGGAGCTCTCCGGGGTGAGTTTGTCTTGATCCACACGGTTGTCATTGATCTCTCATTCAACCTCCTCTTTCTCTTCCAATGATGAGAGGCGATAGCTTGCACAAGCTTGCGTCACCTTATCTTTAAGGGTCAAATCGGGTGGAGGAAGGGGTTGGAAATCCGTGTTGGAGCTTGTTCTCTCAAATTTCTCCATGTCAAGCTCCAACTTAGACTTCACTTCGGCTTGGGGGAGATCCAAGTTCGAGCACTCTTCATCGGTGCCTCGAGCAAACGAGCTCCAATTGGCTCTTTGCCTCCGGTTGTGGAATGGCAAATGGTTTTGAGGATTGTCCCAAGATATTTTCAATTGCCAACTCCAACTTAGATTTCTCCTCGACTTGTGGAGGGAAATCTTCTTTATATGGGAAAGTCTCCTCTTCATATCCCCATTGGTATGATTCTCATTCTTGGAAAGGAGGTTGATCATAGTTCCCAGGTACCCCCATTCGGGTGGTTGTGGATACCCTCACATGTTGTAGAAGCCATTGGGATCCATGATTCAACCTACACAAAGAAAAACACAAAAAAAAAAAAAATTCAAACAAACATAAACTACCCTTCAAAGCGAAGAGTGGGTAAACAAAACACAAGACGAAACACGAATGGCTAAAGTAACGACCTAACTTTTTTTTCAAATAACCTAGAATGGAATCCCCAGCAACGGCGCCAAAAACTTGACTCGTTCCAACTACAACATCCCGATCGACGATCAAGTATAACCGCCGACCGGGTGTAGCATAGGGAAAGCAAGCAATAATAATTTATCGTACCACATGTGTCTAGGCTTACCCTACTTAAGGTTTAGGGTTTGTTATCTAGCGAACCTAGGATGGTGATTAGAAGAATTAAACTAACTAACCTAGCTATTTACAAGGTTGGGAGCTCTCTTGGGTTGAATCCCCCTAGTTCTGACCTTTTTGATCGATGTTGAGTATCATCCTAGCTCAATCGACTCAAATACTCTACCGTTAGGAGATGGACTCCCTCGGGAATGACCCGGAATGGCGAATCGATGAATGGGGTATGCTCTATTCAACCTAGGGCAACCCTATATCACAGAAGATTGATAGAATTGACTCCCTCGAGGATTACCCGGACGATAAAGGACGAGGAGTGACTCAAAGATGCCAATAATGGGCTTTAAGAGGATTTTCTCCCTCCTACGTCAAAAGCTCAAAACATGATAATACGAGCACAGTTGTGCTTGTTTGAGTACAGACCTCAGACCAGATCACGCCTATGCGGTCTGGTCCGGGACGGTCTGGTCTCGATAGACCATACTTAACCAAAAATTAACAATTTGATTAGTCAACCACACACAAACAAATGAACCAATAGTCGAGAAAAATTTGTTTTTCCCTTCATATATATATTCTAATATGCATGAATAATTTTGACACCATAAATCTAAGTAAATAATAAAGATACAAAGGCAAAGCATCCCAACTTGTACCATAACGTCATAAACATTTATATAATGTCGTATAGAGACACGATCGTCTCTACTCTCTTGTGAAATGTGGTTGTGAATGAAGGAGGGGGACGAGATTCTCAAAATTAAGATTGAGAATTGGGTATCCTTGTGGGAGTTGAGAGAGTGGCCGAGTGAGCTGCTAACACATATTGAGAAGTCGGCAGGGTCCACGGTTTGGTCCGGTAAACCGCGGTCTAGACCAGACCAGACCAGACCAAAAAATTAAAATATCATATAATACAGACCATGGACTAAACCAGATCATACTTATTGGTCTACGGTCCGGACCAAACTGTGCGGTTCGATCTGGACCATAGTTTTTCAAACCGTCTGGTATTTTCCCAACCCTACTTGGCAGTTTGATCACCCTGGGGAAGAAATGAAAACTACACGCCATTTCGAGACCAAATCCCTCCACCAATGCTCTGCCACCTCTGAATCCCAGGGCCGGCGAGAAGTGAGTATTAATAAGTTTGATGGAGAAGAGGAGCATCAAGGGTGCATGGACAAACCAGGCAATAATTGTGCCCTAATGGATCTTGAGGAAAGAAATAGAGTGGTAATCCTACCAACTTTACATACATGTGACATAAGAGTAGTTGATAGTGAGTCAAAATATGAAGAAGAGGGTAAGAACATGCATAAGTAGGTACAACTTACTTGACATAAAACTTTCATGTTATAAAAGACTTGGAAACTAAGAACAACTTGAAGATGTGTCTTGAAAACTTTTAAGAGATTGAATCTGTTCTAATTAAAAAAGGTTCAATAGCTAAGCACAAATCTTGTGCAACAAGATGAGAGTCTAAGGGAACAAAACAGACAGTTGACCGCACAACAAGTAGAGGAAACTATAACATGAATTGAAAACATGCAATATGAACTAAAAAGGTTAATTGCCAAGATATATATAATAGAAGAACCCAGATAGAATACTTCAATTGCCATGGGTATTGGCATTATCAAAATGAGTGCATGTTTGACTCAACTAAGACTTCTAACTCAATGTGGCATCATCTCTCTAGGAGTATATGGAATGAGAGTACCAGTACCAAGTCTTGTCTCATGCAAAACGAGAAAACACTAAACTAGTCTGGATGCCCAAAGTGAAACGTGCATTTAGATAATGTTCATACACACATGTATAATAGTAATAAAGAGATCATCAATCATCCACCCCACTATAATTTGAGATTTTTATTGGTGAATCGATCACAAATGTCGATTTAACCATCCATTTGATCACCCTCTAATATCCACACTAACTCGCCATATCCATGAGTATCAGTGTTTTAGAAATTCTACTGTACTGGTCGGTTCGACCGAAAATACCCAGTATCGTTTCTGAAACGTTAATCGATTTTAACAGTACAAAAGAGGCCAATGGATCAACTATTCAAATATTTTGCCGCCATATATATATGTTGTCTCTTAAGAATCGAGTGGGTAACTTGGAAGCATTGTATCTCTGATCTTTCCTGTTTGTTCTGTACCTATTTTAGGGCAAACCAAAACGACCCCTTCTTCTTCCTCTTCCCTGTCAACGAAGCAAAATTATATGGGTAAGAGAAAAGGCAGCAAAACTCATAATTAGCATCTCGATACATGAAAAGGTCAGGAGCCAAACCCCCTGAGCGAATATATACGAAAGGGAAAAGAAAAGCCTAGCTATAGCTAATTAAGCTATGAGATCAAACAAAATTTCCCTGTGCATACCAATCTTGTAAAGCGCAAAAAAGATCACGATTACGATCGAGTTCCCGTCGTCGAAGGCAGTAAAGTAATATATTAATCAATCCTCCTGATCCACCGATCACGACATGATAAAGTTTGGTTGTCGACGTAGCTACTTTCCAGCCGCCAATGAAAGGCCGCAAAGCCCTCCCACGGGTTGTTTGAGACGCGCACACAAACGGACAAGAAAAAAACGGAAGAGCCACTCATGACCGTCACCGACGGTACCCGAGGCCAGTTTTGTCATGGGAAACCCTAGAGCTACTCTGCTTGCTTGTTCTATAAGCTTGCTCGAGCCAAAAGAATTTAACTCATGGTGTAAATTCTACCCTAATGACTCTGAATAATTGTTAAAGAGTCGCCCTTGAGGATTTGTTTAATGACCAAAACCATGTTTATATGTGGGTGGTGTCAATATGAATGGCAAAGGCAAATCGGGCAGTATCTTCATGTCATATTCGCCTCATGGCATGTTGAGTCTAAATTGGTTGTTTTTAATGTTGGAATACGCTAATCCATACGGGAATGTAATCTAAAGGATCGAAAAACAGACTATGCATGATAAATATAGTCGAAGTATTCTAAAAATTAAGATTCTTTGCATATTTATAGTTTTATGATAACTAAAATATTAGGTAACATATATAAAAGTAAACTTTTAAACAATTTAAGAAAAAATGTATATAATTTAGACAAAAAAACGAATCGAAAATGAGATACGAGTCAAGTCGCGATACCAGTTTTCATGTCCGCCCAATCCCATCAATTGGGCAAGTATTAATTACCCCTCAAAACATGTCAAAATAGAATTAAACAAAAAAACTGATTAAATCGAAATTACAACTAATAATACTTGCTTTCAAATCCCAAATTAACTTGGTGAACAGACTACAGAGCAATAAATAGCAAACGGCACCCCAGGAAATGAAGAGTTACAATTAAATGGCGAACGGCGTATTGAATATTTTCCTCTCTTTTTCTGCTGATCATGATGGCGCATGAAAAATTCTAATTCGTAGACATAAATTTCCGGGAAAAGGGAAAGGAAAGGTTTAGGGTCGTCGTCGTCGAGTAAAAGAAAAGAAAACCCAATCTTCTCCATCTCAATCTCTGTGCAATCCAAAAAGGCAAAGCCAGGCCAGCCAAGCACAGACTCGTTTGCTCTAATCACTTCACTACTTCCCTTCCCAAAGCCTAGGCTTTACCTACGCCTGCATACACAGCGCGCACCAATGGCAGTTCAATCTCCCGCCCCTTCATCAGTCATAACTAACGTTTTCTCACTGCCCGGAACACTCATGTCATTCCCAAGATTCAACCAACTACCCAACAAATTCCATTTTCCACTAAGAAGCTGAAGCTAGCTAACCGGGCAAAGCAAAGGAAATGAGCAGGCATCCTTGTCTCTGTTCTCTATATGTCTTCATTCTTCTGCCCTTTCTCTTTTTTGTCTTTTCTACCGTCCTCCTGTCCTCTCTCTCTCTCTATATAAGTATATATATGTCATCTATCTACATTTATCTTTACTATTTTCTAAGAATTCAAAAGGAACAGAAAAAGAAACTTGTTTGAACGATCTTTTGTACGTTTGCATTATTATTGGGAGAAGTCGAAACACTAGTACCAAATATTAATATACATATGTCACAATTGCCCATATCAAATTAGTTTGAGTAACTTGGTTGCCAAGTTTTCAGATGCTCTCGTGGCACACTCCCTTACAACTAGTAATGTGCAATGGCTCGATGGTCCAGTACAATAGTTAAAGACATCTTTGATTTTGTCCGGTCCTAACATTAATTCGGTTTATCCGGACCTTGTCCGGTTAACTATGTCAGCTACCCATTCCCTCCAACATCCGGGTAGACCACAGGAACAGCTTCGTTGGGGGTGGTGGCGACGGCGGCGGAAGGGGATCCTCTGTCGTCTCCGATTCGGACGCTGCTTCGGGACTGCCGGGGTTTGTGGGCCCCTCCCAATTACCTCAACTTTAGCTTGTTGCATTTGATCACCTATTGATGGAAAATGGAGGAGACGCTCCGGTGCGGCAATGGTGGGTTCTCCTCCTGTATTCAGAACTTTCTCCAAGTTTTGAGCTTCCTGCTGAATCTCGAGCATGAAGCCTTCAGACGGAGGGAAGGCAAAGCGGGTCCCTGCAACGTACGGCATCTCCGTCGGGTTGTAAATCCCTGGCAAAGACCCTGTCTGCTCGGTCGCCATCCCCTGTATTTTCCTCCGGCGACCCCTCTCCTCGGTCGGAATGGCTCGAAATACTAGCGGTGGCGCCAAGACTCGGGAGGGAACGAACGGCTCATTCAGGCGGGAACCACCGTCTAGTGCCTTTAATTGGCACCAAACAGTAGTATTTAAACCCTGACGATACTGGTCTCTTCTCCAACCCGAAATCCCATTTCGCCTCTGATCGTGCCCCCGTTACCGGAAGGATCTTCGGACCGCAATCATCGACCCAAAATCGGCTACGGATACGGAAATCTTCACTGATCCGAAATCCAACCTTCGATCCAGAAGATCAACCGGGAGCAATTCCCGACAACCGGCAAGGTGGCCGCCGATCACCATAAAGATCTGAAACCGTTATTCTCTTTATTAGTGATTGATTGTTATTTAGTTATTGTTTCTTGCCCCCATTACTAGAGGATTCAATACGGAGGCAATTGCATCCCTAGCAATCATTGCCGACGTAATTATCTGGTCTGGAAGGCCATTACTTCTCGTGTTCGAGAGTTAAAAAGGGTATAAACCCTCTTAAAACGGTGCTGACCGTTGGGAATGATGGCCCCGCGAGAAAACAGTCATAAAGTGTTACGGCCCCTTCCTTCCTAGTAATTGTAACCGTTAATCTCGGCTTTCCTCATTTTAGGCCCCAAATTAATCCTGGACCGTTTTTTTAGATTCCGCCTTGTACTCAACGGGTCTGGTTCTTGGGGCCTCGTTGGATATGTTCTGCCGGCCTGATGGCGAGAATTAAGCCCTCTTCAATGGGCTTTAATTGCCGGCCCCCCCTATTGACCAGTTGGGCCTATTTTTACCTCTCCCCTTTCCCCCTTTCCTACCGAAAACTTAATCCCCTGGTGTCCGCCATTCTCCCTTCGAAAAATTTTTCCCCTGTTCTTCTCTCCACAAACAGAGCTTTCCCCTTTCCTGCCTCCCCTCCAATGGCGGCCCCAATTGAATTCACAGATGAGGTTCTGGAGGCTGGGCTGAACAGAGCAAGGCTGAGCCTTGTTGGACGTCTCCTCTGTTCATCCCATCCGTCCCGAATCAGAGCCCAACATATGGCCAACAACATTTGGGCCAAAAGAGCAGCAGTTACGGTTTTAGATGCCGGATGCGGATTATTTCAATTCGTCTTTGCAAACCAAGTCGATTACAATGAAGCATTAGGGAAGGCCCCTTGGTTCATCCAATCGAAAATCCTCACATTCAAGAAGTGGGAGACTCCCTCGGAAGAGCTATTCCAGGAGCTGGCCAGGGTGCCGTATTTGGTTCAACTCTGGAACTTACCAGAGGAATACAGAACAGTGGCTCTTGGTTCCCTTCTCGCTTCAAGGCTGGGAACTGTGGAGGATGCGGCTATGTATGCGGTCTGGGAAAGCCCGGGATGTGTCTTCAAAGCCCGTGTTAAGCTCGATGTCTCTGCCCCGCTGGAACACAGGCTGGAAGCTAGAAAGAGGAACCCTGATGGTTCGTCCGGTCCGTCATTTTGGGTGTCACTGAGATATGAAGGAATCAGGACAGTGTGCTACCGTTGCAGAAGAATTGGCCACAATCAACATAATTGCCCTTTCGAGTTAATTGCGAGGGACGACGGGTTCGGTCCGGAGATTATTGGCAATAAAACGGGGCCAAAAATAAACGAGTTCTCGTATGCTTCGGTGAGACATGGAGGGCGAGGCAGGGGGGCCAATGTCTGGCGACAGGCCGGACAATCTGTTCGGCGGCAACCTGGAGCTAGATTTCTCCTCGAGGCACCGCCGCAGCACCTCGCGCAGGAACGGGATAGAATGAATCTCGTTGATTCAGAGGCAGGGAGTTTTGGTGCGGCCAGAAGAGGTGCACGAGGCCAGGCCCAAGGCTCCTCCAACTCAAGGCCGAGTCTCCATCATGGAAAGTTAGCGGTTGGGCTCAAGAGGGCAGCCCACGGTTTAAGTGATGGGCCGAATAGAAAGGCCTGTATCAGCATTGAAGCCTCTCCAACATTGATTGAAAATGGGCCTTTAAGGGAGCCCAATGCTGGTAATTGTTATGTGCAAAAGAATGGCGAGCCAAATCTGGAAGGCCCAATACCGCTGCAAATTCAGGAACCGACCAATTCCTTTGGGTTAGGTAATTTATTTTGCGATGAAAATCCAGATTTTTTATTTTCTGAAGATTTGGATGAAGCTAACCCGTTTGGTTATCAAGGAGATTTGGGCCTTCTTAATCTTGAGGCCCACTTACTATCTTCAGAATCTGCAGTGTCATGTTCCCCGATCGGTCCAGTAGAAAATGGGAAGTCTAAAGGCAAAGCCATCTTGGTTGAGTCCTCAGGATCACCGATTGTTTACACTCGAAGAAATGTGGGCATTTGTATTCAGGAACCAGAAGAAGGCATGGTGGATTCAATCCCCAAAAACGCCCAAGGAGATAGGGTGGAGGAAGCCAACCCCAAGTGGCCCCAGTCTGATAAATGAATGTTTTTGCGTGGAATTGTCAAGGTGTGAGGAGTCCCTTGACATTCCAAACGCTTAAAACTCATCGCTGTTTAGCTAAATCTTTCCTTTTCCTAAGTGAGACAATGTCTTCAAGAAGTACGGTGTCTTCTTTTATTTCCTCGTTAGGATTTTCGGACTGTCACATTGTTGATCCTTCCGGTATGTCGGGAGGTTTAGTTTTTGCTTGGCCACGTTCGGCCTCAGTGTCGGTTATTGGGTCTACCCCTTTTTTTGTTGCAATTTCCATCATTAATAATAACTCCTCTCTCTACGGTGCGTGTCCTCGTTTTGTTTTGATTGGAGTTTATCTCTCGTATGTCATCTCGAAAAGGCAAGAACAATTAGAGAAATTAAAACGCTTCTCCTTCAGCGTCTCTGATCCATACCTAATTATTGGGGATGTCAACTGCTCCCTGTATCCATCGGATAAACTAGGAGGTGCAACGTGGAGAACGGACAAAGCCAGTCCCTTATGGGATTTCCTTCACCAAACTGGCCTCTTTGAACCACCTTTCCAAGGACCCAAATACACTTGGACGAATCGAGGCAGAAATGGGATTACAATTGAGCAAAGAATTGATAGAGTCTTTGTATCCCCCATCTGGATGAACTTTTGGCCGAACTCGTCAGTGTACCATCTCTCTGACAAAGGTTCAGATCATCGACTACTTCGCTTGACCACTAGTGTCCTAGCTCCCCATTTTAAAAGGTTATTTAGATTCGATATCCGTTGGACCTCAATGCCAGAAGCAGAACTACTTATAAATTACGTTTGGAAATCCCAAGTGGCTGGGTCAGTTCAGTATTGCCTGTTCTCTAAACTGTTGCGGGTAAGACACACTCTAGTCGAGTGGTGTAAAGGAGGGCAATCTAACTCAGCCAGGTTGATTAAGGACCTCAATTCTGCTTTGGAAAAGGCAAGGACTGCACGAATGGTAGATTGGAACCTGGTACGGTCCTTGGAAGAAGACCTGTCCATCCAATATAAAAGAGAAGAGATCTATTGGCAACAGAAATCTCGTACTAATTGGTTAAAAGTGGGAGACAAAAATACTCCATATTTCCACCTAGTGGCCTCGACAAGACGCCTCAACAATGTAATATGGGGACTTGAGGACGAAAGAGGACAGTGGTGTACCTCCGAAGTAGATAAATGTGGCATAGCTGAAAGATATTATCGAGGGCTTTTTCAAAGCCAGAGTCCGAGCGACATAAATCTGTCCAACCTTGTTTTCACAAACTACCTCACAGAAGATCAGAACCACGGGTTGATAGTTCCCATCTCTGTTGAGGAAATCAGAAAGGTGGTATTCAGTATGGGGAAAACGCAAGCCCCAGGTCCTGATGGATTCACAGCTGGTTTCTTTCAACACTATTGGCCCATGGTTGGACAAGATGTCACTCAGGCAGTCCTAACATTCTTTCATACGGGAAAGCTGTTGAGAAGTTTTAATAGAACATGGATCTCCTTAGTGCCAAAAGGGTCGGAAGTTCGTTCTATGAAAAATCTCAGACCGATTAGCCTCTGTCAAGTGGTATATAAAATCATTGCCAAGATACTGGCCAACCGGCTTAGTAAAGTCTTGCCCTCGATCATCTCTCAATCTCAAAATGGCTTCATCAAAGATCGTCAGATTGTAGATAATATCATGATCAGTCATGAGATCTCTCATCATATTAAAACTCTTTACTCTGGTTCGAAGTGTTGGATGGCGTTAAAACTCGATATGGAAAAAGCCTATGATCGAATTGAGTGGTCATTTCTTTTTGAAATGATGAAGGAAATTGGGTTCAATGGTCAGTTCATCTCCTGGATCCAGGAATGTGTCACTACTGTCTCCTATTCCATTCTAGTTAACGGATCCCCATCCAATTACTTCAGACCTATGAGAGGTCTTCGACAAGGTGACCCCCTTTCCTCTTTATTATTCGCCATTTGCACGGAAGGCTTCTCTGCAATGATAAATCAAGCCGTAACCTTGGGTTTCTTGGAAGGAATACGGATTCGCCAGGCCTGTCCAATGGTCTCCCATCTCTTTTTCGCAGATGATTCTTTCCTATTCGTAGAGGCTTCTAGTGAATCCTGCTCGAACCTATTGTCCTTGTTCCAAGGATACGAAAGAGTAAGTGGTCAAAAGGTTAATCTCTCCAAATCAGCAGTTCTTTTTAGTAAAAATACTAAGAGTGAAGATGCTAGTTACTGGGGTGCACAGTTGGGAGTCGGGGCAATAGGAGAACAAGACTCTTATCTAGGGCTCCCTTCCCTGATCCCAAGAACCAAAAAGGACACTTTTCTTTATATCGAGGAAAAGGTTGGGAAGAAATTGCAAGGCTGGAAACAACGTACCTTGTCCAAAGCGGGCAAAGATATCTTAATCAGAGCCTCTGCCACCAATATACCAGTTCATGGTATGATGTGCTTTAAGTTTCCGGTCACTACGTGTAAACGGCTGAATAGTCTCTTGGCAAGGTTTTGGTGGGGCTCGGCGACGAACTGGGATCACCCTATCCATTGGATATCCTGGAAAGGCCTGGCACAAAGTAAATTCCAAGGAGGTCTAGGATTTAGGGATTTCAGGGCTTTCAATCAAGCTTTATTAGCCAAACTATGCTGGCGTATTTGGTCTGATCCTAACTCGCTCATTAGTCGGTTATATAAAGGAAGATACTTCAATGGAAATACGATTATGGAAGCCACTATTGGTTCTAATCCTTCATGGGGTTGGAGAAGTATTCTGTATGGGAGAGAATTACTTGTGCAAGGCCTACGTTGGCAGATAGGTGATGGCACCAATGTAGAAGCCTTCAAAGATAAGTGGATACTAGCAGATAAACCTTGCCCCCCTGATCTTAAGAGACATGATGATAACTTTTCTCCAAGAGTATCGTATTTCATCACTCAAGATCGACGAGGTTGGCATATCCCTAGGCTAAGGCACTGGTTTAAAGAAAAATCAGTTGAGATGATCCGTAGCATGGTAGTGCCTTTACTTCCACAAGAGGACAAGTTGGTGTGGCACTTCACAAAAACCGGGAAGTATTCAGTTAAAACAGGGTATCATTTAGCTTTGGAAAATATGTTAAGTCTCACTCAGAAAGCGACGGTCACCATCATTGACCCTCCAATATGGAAAAGAACGTGGGCGCTGGATGTCCCACCCAAGCTTAAATTCTTTATGTGGCAATGTTTGAAAGTTATATTGCCAACCATGACGGCCCTTAGATCTCGGGGAATAAATTGCCTAGTTCGATGTCCGGTTTGTTGGGCTGGTGAAGAGAGTATTGAGCATCTTTTCCTCCATTGCCCCCTCGCTCTCCATCTCTGGAATATGGTGGGATTAAGCAGTTTAATTATTTCCGCCCCAACTGATAATTTCGGTATCTGGTGGCGCCATGTTATGAACTCGGAAAACTTCCAAATCCACTATCTCCCCTGCATTTGCCTCCTTTGGAGAATTTGGAAATCTAGAAATAAAGTGGTTTTTGAATTCACTCAACCACTAGCTACATCGCTTGCCCGTCAATTTTTCTTCCAAGTCCATGAATTCTCCTCAGTCAACTCCCAGCCTCTGATTTTCTCGCCCCGCCCGCAGTCGTCTCGCTCTGCCCGTTGGATTGGCCCTCCAGACAATTTTCTCAAGATCAACTTTGATGCTGCAGTTCGTGCGCCTGATTGTTCGTCAGGGCTTGTGGCTCGAGGTCCTGATGGGCAAGTCTTTTTAGCCTCGGGTTTTCTTCATCCCGGTGTTTCGATTCCCTATCTTGCTGAACTTTTGGCTGCTAGGGAGGCCATATCTCTTGTCGTCTCACGAAGTCTTCCCCGTGTCATCATTGAAGGAGATTCTGAAACTGTCATCCATCAACTTGAAAGAGGCTGCTGTGAAGATTCGGTTGGAGGGCCCTTGCTTCGAGATTGCTTCCAGTTGTTGAGGTCCTGTTCCTCGTGTATTCTTTTTAGTGCGGTTCCGAGGACTGCCAACTGGGCTGCCCATAGAGTGGCAAGACAAGCCCTGTTGCTGTCCCCTGTAGAGATAGTGTCCTTCGATTTTGTAGGGTGGCTTTTTTGATCTTGTTTTGGGGCTTTGGGTAGAGGTTTTAACTATTGTTCTTTGACCTTACTTGGAAAAAAAAAAAACATTAATTCGGTTTATTTTTCTTTCGTAACTATAAAATGAACGGGATTAAGGACCAAAGACCGAACCATGTTATATTCAACTCAATGTTGTTCAGTCCAAGCGTTGGTTCGGATGCAAACCAACCCGTTGCACACTCCCTGCTTACAAAAATATAAGATAATTAATGATCTATTTTTCAAGAAGAGTATATATATTAAGTGTTGCAAAAACATGAGAGAAGAATAGTGGTGCCACACGGATGAATTAATTAATGAATTAGTTGCCATATTTTTTAGCGAATGAATGATGCCAAGAGAGAGAGAGAGCCCTAAAAGTTGTGACACTTAATTAGTTTCCCTCCAAGCCACTACACGCCATGTTTTCAGAGATCTTCAGGCACCCAAAACAATACGCATGTCAAGTTTCTTTTTCCCCCCTTTTGACTCCCACATAATTAATAAAATCTCTACCTTCAATGCACATCTCTAATCTCTATAAGAGCAGTAGAGCCCTCTTCCCCATTGGCTTTTTCCTATATTAAGTAGCTACCAGGATTCCTCTCATCATCATCTCTATATATAAACCCGTCTCTTCATACCTTTTCCTTCCCACTTTCCCCGATTATGGAGAGTCCTCCTAACAACAACACTAGCAAGATCAGTAGTAGTAGTAGTAAAGGTAAACGCAGCCCTCCAGGGAACTCGAGATGGAACCCGACGAGTCCCCAGATCAACTTGCTCGAGGGTTTGTACAACCAAGGCCTCCGGACGCCAACTCCGGACCAAATCCAGCAGATCGCCGCCATGCTCAGCGCCTACGGCCACATCGAGGGCAAGAACGTCTTCTACTGGTTCCAGAACCACAAAGCCCGCCAGCGCCAGAAGCTTAAGCAGGACATCCTCGACATCACCTCCACCGCCGCCGCTAATCATCACCACAACAGTCAACTCCCTTTCCTTGGTCAACATCACCATCAGTACTTCCTTCGCAACTCACAGCCTCCTCCAGGTACGTACTAATTTTATATGCATGCATGGGCTACTGTTATTTTGAATGAAAATTTATTCTTCATGAAACTCGTAAGCTCTCTTTTTTTTTTTATTCCACAAATAATCCGAACTTTTTTTTTTTTGTTTTGGGTTGGTGATTAAAATGTTTTTTCCTCCCAGTTATGTGTGGGTCGTACTATGCGCCACAACAACAAGCGGAAGATCAGGTAAGGCTGATGACACGTCAGCAACAACCCAACAACGTTATGGTGGTCCCACCGGGAGGCGGCTCTAAGGGGACGCAGAAGGTTCAAAGTTCCGACAAGATGATAACAAGGACGGTGGCAGCTACCGCCGCCGCCGCCTATCATGACCGCCGCCACAGAGCAGCCGTCTCTGTGTCGGGAAACGACGACGATGATGATTGTGATGATAATAATAACAGTCGTGAAACGCTCCAGCTCTTTCCTCTGCACCCGACTGGCGGTTTGCTGGGAAGGGCTTTGTCTCCGCCGCCATACGACAATAATTCTAGCTCTGTTGGGGAGACTGCTGCTGTAAGCTTCGACGACGACGACAATTCTAGTGCTGGTGTTGGTGTAGGCTGCTGCAGCAGCTTCGACTTCTTCTCCCTCGGGCAGTCTCGTTTTTGTCGGCCACATCGATTTTGATCCTATCCAACGGGATTCAGCTGCTGGATCGATATATATATTCTGCTCTTCTTGTCCTTGTGGGGAAGTTAGTTGAAGATCGACCACTGCCTTCTTTTGGTTATATTGATGATTTTGGGTTGACGTGTACGTGAGAATGAGATAGTAAGCTTGACTGTGTCATCCCTTCTTTCTCATTACCGTCGCTTCAAGATAGAGCACTACTCATCATTTATCACCGTAAACTTTGTTGCTTCAGAACGAATTTATGTTATTTTCATTTTTCAACCTCTTGACCTCTAATGTTTTAGCGTGTGTATGTATGATTTTACCTTAAATTTTGGCAGCTCTTTGGCCTAACAAAATCTTACGAAACAAATCAAATATAAAATGAAGTGGTAGAGAATTTCCAGATGAGATCGATGTCCGATAAACTCCATTACATTCACGTCATTAGCATCGACATTTTGGGTTATAATTAAGTTTATAATCATTTTAGGGGTTAGTTAACTTAAGCCTTTATCCCTCCACGAGAAATCTGCAGAAATATGGACATTTACAGCAAATTAAAAAATGTACCAAACTTTTTTTTAGATTATTACCAAAACGTACAAATTAGTTTCAACAAGTGGGCGCATGATCTTTTTATTTGTTTATTGGTCAATCAAAAATTCCATTAAACTCAACGAATAGCACTTTTGTCCTTTCCTCTTCCCCTGTTCAGAAACCTACTTTTTTCAGAAAGAATTCGCAATCCTGATGACTAAGTCAAATGGGTTTGATATATACTGAGTGCACGTATGGTTGTAGGTTGTGTAGTTAGTCAAGTTAGTCTTTTCGTAGTTTTAATTGTTTAACCTGAATATGATCTGTTGAATTATAAACTAAAATTGAGTAATACTCAATAACCCAGGCGTTACCGACAACGACGTTAAACTTGACTCACTAAAACACAACACTTCTTACAGTTGCCAAGTATAACCACTACAAGGGACTGTAGTAAAGTGGGTTCGGTTTCGAATGTAAAACCGGATCCTAGGTGTACTGGTTACTTGGTGAATATCTATTATCTAGCAACTATGAGTTAAATGGTTGATAGTAAACCAATACTTCCGCAACCATTCAAAATATGGTTGCTGATACCCTACTCTAGTGCAACCATGTATAAAATTGTCGCTGATAGTTCAAAACTTCAGCAACCATTTGTAAGTAGTTGCTGATACATGACTCTCTAGCAACAATGAAGTAAATGGTTGACTCTAGATCATAACTTTAACAACTATCAAGAAAATGGTTGGTGATATTCTACCTGTGAGCAACCATGAATTAAATATATGCTAATAGACCAAAGCATCATCAACCATTTTAGATGATTGATAATACGCATCTCTTGAGCAATCTTAGTAAAATGGTCCGTAGATTCTACCTGGGTAGTTGTTGATATCCTGCGAAAAGCAACTATATAGTTATATTGCGAAAAGTTCTTGACAAGTCTGAAGTCTCGACTAAAGGGTTCCAGACCCTCTCAGTTAGAATATCTGATGGATGACTAACCTTCACCGGAATTAAGCTAGCCGAGGCATTAACACAAGAAACTTCCTCTACTGGATTTCAATTCCAGTATAGAGTAGTGAATCGACTTTTTGACTAAAGCAATCGATTCACTACTTTCAATTAAGGTTGCTCTTTTAACCTATACATATATTATCGTGTACAGAAATTTAATCAGGACTCATGCAATTTTGAATAATGCCTTAATTGAATATAAGATAGTCAATCATCCATGAAAATGGTTTCATACAATAATTCCTAACATACAAGACCAGTGTTCTTCATACCCATATGAGAGGAGAGATTACTCCAAGGAGAAAAGGGCAAACACAAAGCTGAAAGTAGAAATCGTCGTGTGAAAGATGGAATTCTTCTCCAGGTGATGAATCGACACTCTAAGGGTAAAGGATCGAGCTCCAATGCTCTTAGACTACTCCAATCACTTCCCAAGATTGTTCTTCGTCACTTTCTCTCTCTAGGACTCTCTTTTTCTATTTCAAAACTTTGAAAATCAAACCCCTTCTCCAAAACCTGAATTCAGCTTATATATGTTGCAAATTGGCCTTCCACGGTCACATTCCCTAGTCGAGGAATCAAACTATAGTGAGCGGGGATCTTCAAAACGCATCGAGTCCCTTGACTCGCCAAGGGGGAAATCGCAGGTCAGGTCCTCATGTTCCCGATCGGGGAATTTAGACACACTGACCAGGAGGTCTTCTGATCACCTTCCTCGGTCGCCTGCGGAGGATCCCTGATCGGGAATTTAGACACACTGACCAGGAGGCCTTCTGATCACCTTCCTCGATTGCTTGCTGAGGATCCGCGGTCGGGGAATTGATGGCCTGACCGGGGATTTTGACTCTCCAACCCGAAACTCACTCCTTAGACTTCATATTCGATCAAGGTCCTAAAATACGACGTAAAAGCACAACCTAGCGTGAAATTGGTTTAAAATGCGAGTATCGATCCTCAAACACTCTAAAAATAGTGGAAAAAGCATGTGCAAATATCAAGTTATCACGTTTACAGCATAAAGTCTGAAATAAGTTAGGAATCTCTACTAAAGCATACTAAACCCTCTTGAATATACTACCCCGAGGAAGATTATCCTCAGTCGAAATAAAATACCAAGGCAATGCATCAAAACTCACACTACTGGATTGGAATCCAGTATCGAGAAATGAACTTATTCACTATTCGTACAATTGATTCACTACCACCAATTGAAGGCACTCCAACCTAATCAGGTATTCCCTCTCCTAGGTCAAAGCATTAATTGAAGAATGTGATCATGACTCAAACAATTTCATGAACAAAACTTCAATTGGATAGTAGTATCAAGCTTTACAAACCAAAGATCAATCACATTCAATCCTAACACATGAAACTAGGGTTCCTCACACCTAAGTGAAAGAGTGGATTACTCCTCGAGTAGCCTCCTCCACGAAAGGCATTCCAACAGATATTTTATCCAAGCTCGTTCTGGGTCCATGAATTGAGAGAAACAGGAAAAAAGTGTAGAAAGAAGTCATTTTCATGTGGATGATGATGATTTTCTCCAATCGGTCTTCGCTTCGAGGAATGAAACTCAAACTCCAATGGTGGAAGGTTGCTCAAAATCAGCTCCAAGAGTGCCCTCTTTGTCCTTTCTCTCTGTAAAACTCTCTAAACTCATTTTCTTATGTCCAAAGGAGGACCCCTTTCAAAATGGTAGATGAACTCTTTTTATAGTGTCGAGAAAGCAAGTCATGACCTATCTCACAGCTGTGACTCAGGTTGTGAGATGCAAAACTCCCAGTATAAACTAATTTGTCAAACTTCGCTTCAGACCACGATTTTAGATGTCACGGTCTATCTCACGACTTATGTCACGGGCATGACATAGGTCGTGAGACAAGCCATGAAACTCACTAAGCTACCTGGAAAAAATGGGCATCTCACGACTTTGGAAGAAATCTCATGGCTTAGGCTGTAAGATGGCCTCTGGCTCCACTTCTTGGCATGTTTTGATACCCGAGCATCCTAAAACTCGCTCCTAACCACATACTAAAACATGAAATATAACAAAAGGAAAATAACGTGAAATAAGCTACGAAACTACCAAAATCAAGTCAAACAATCAAGGAATGAGGATCCAAACATGTATAAATATGCCATTATCATATGATACCATAAATAATTAAGGGTATTTTGGTAACTGCTGCTCATAAGAGTAATTACCGTCTCCATAAAAAATAGGTCAAAACCCCCTCCTCCCCATCCCCTCAAAATTGATTAATTCCTCTCCCTCGTCGCTATAACCGTAGTAATCAGCCTACCACGCCCTTGCTGTCGTACCGGCTGCCATTGAAACCTTCAATTATATATATATATATATATATATATATATATATGGTGTTGTATTCGGTGCACCCACTTTTTCGGGTGCACTCAGTGCACCCGCCTCATAATTGTCATTCTGACCATGCGATTCATGTCAAAACGGTCTCAATTGTTGCTTATGATATTATGAACAAGAAGCACATGAATTTGAAAAAAATTCATTCAAAATTTACTTTAATTCGAAGGATTTAGGATTTAGGGATTTAGGGTTAGGGTTTAGGTTTACAATTTGGGATTTTGGGTTGGGATTCAAAATTGAATGTTAAGGGGTTAGGGTAATGGATTGATTTGTTATGATTCTATGTCATATCATCATATTATATTGAGAGTAGTAATTAAAGTTCAAAATTTGATGTATTATAGACGCTTTTAGAGTAAGTAAGTGCACCGAAGTAGCCACCATATATATATATATATATACGTCTGACGTACGCCAGTCTAACCATATATATATATATATATATATTTGCCTCCGTCTTATTTATAGTTCAATTCGACATATAACTTGGTTCCGCCGTGACTCACAACCTAAAACCTTGCTCCATTAGCAACACTGCTCCTCCGCACCTACATTGTAGTTTACGGGAGAGTAGAGGTTCCCACAAAGTCCAAATTGAGCGAGCTCTGGTGGCTGCGAAGGAGGGAAAACGACGAAGAGAATCCGGGCGGTGGTGGGTAGGAATGGCAATGGGCAGGTTTGGGGCGGGTTTCTTGGCATACAGACCCGCCCCGTGGCAGGTTGGGTCCAGACCGGGTAATTTATCATGGGTCGCTGGTTGGGGCAGGTCAACCCAATGGGTATGCAGTTTATATGAAAAACATTAGAAATATTCGTTATTTTTACTATAAGACCAAGAAAATAAACAATATTACGATAAATGTAGTTAAATTATTAGAGAAATTGAGGTTTCACTAATTTACAACTTTATTATAGCTAAATTATGATGTAATAAAAGAAAATTCCTAAATAATTTGACTAAGATTACATGTAATTTAGGCAAAAATGGGATCGAGAATTGTGCGGGTCAAAGCAGGTCAGGTCGATAAGAGTATTCATGCCGCCCCGGATGTCTACGGAGCGAGTCGGACTCATTCTAAAACAGGACAAACAGGTCGGATAAAATGGATCGTGATCGAAATTGTCGGGGTGGCGAACATAGTTGCCCAAAAAAATAACTTGATTACTTTACCGTTGAAAAAATGAAAGGCTTGTGCCGAAAGACCACTGAGTCCTCGGCTTGTCGACGTGTAGTTCTCCCTATTCGCTAAAATGCAATTTACGAAGAAGGCGCGCATTAATATTTAGGTGATTCATTTTGTTTGTGACCAGAAAAAAAAAAAAAACAAAAATAAAGAGATTGAGAGAAAATAGAAAGAAAGTTCAGGATAACCTGTTCTGGTTCAGACTCTTTGGCATTCTCCACTTGCCCAACCTTTTCTCCTATCTCCACCACTTCCTTCCAACTCCCTCCCTCATGCGTACGTGAAGCTTCCACCAGAAGAAGTTTCAGCAATCTCCAATTCCATGGCGAAGACCCTAATTTCGTCTCCGACCTTCCTCGGAACGCCACTTCCCGCCCGCTCTCGCCACCATGGACTCCTCCACTCGCTTCCCAGCCGTCGATTCATCTCCACAACAGTAAAGATGAGCCTGCACGACATCCCTCCGGTTCATCTCCCTCTTTCTCATGTTGATTTCAGCTCAATTCTCACCAGAGCCGAGAGCGTTCTGTACACGCTTGCCGACGCCGCGGTGGCAGTTGACGCCGGCGCTGCTTCCAGCTCGACTGATGCTGCTGCCGTTCAGAAGAGCGGCGGTTGGTTCGGGTTTATCTCCGACGCTATGGAATTCGTGCTCAAGGTTAGTCGGGAGGCTAGCTATAACCTGTTTCATTTCCGTGGTTTATTGTTCTGTTCTTATTTTTGTGATTTCCAATTAGAGGAAGCGGGATATAGTGTTATATTGTGGGATTCGACCGAAATTGAATGGAGCCTGTTTAATTTTTCCTCAGATAATGAAGGGCGGGCTCGAGGCCGTCCATGTACCTTACGCTTACGGCTTTGCCATTATATTGTTGACGGTGGTTGTGAAATTGGCGACGCTCCCTTTGACAAAACAGCAGGTGAGTTTTGCAGTTGCCATCGTTTCTCTTCCTAGTCAACAGAATTTCAGAGTTAGTAGCAATAGGTAGTGACGCTTTTGTGTGTTATAGGTGGAATCTACCCTCGCAATGCAAAACCTTCAACCGAAGATAAAAGCGATCCAACAAAGATATGCGGGCAATCAGGTGAGAGACATTTTCTGTTGAAACTGTGTAACCCATAGAGCATGACTTGCCTAAGTATAAATTGGTCTTCTCTTTGGTGTTCTTTGATGTAGGAAAGAATCCAACTTGAGACATCACGTTTATACAGGCAAGCTGGGGTTAATCCGTTAGCAGGTACTGACAGTCAGTTAAATTCTTTCTGTTACTGGACTAGTTTGCTTGTGTTTCCAGACTAGTCAATGGGAATCATGAACCAGGATGTTCAGCTCATTGAAATTCACAAGTGAACTTACTTTTGAACTTATACCAACCATATTCATTTCATCTCCCATTTATGTGGGATTTGGTTCTTCATTACTGTTTAGAATCTCAGCTTTCGTTTTCCCTGGCCTTTTCAACTAATTTCTACTCCTTTTATCGTACATGATGTGCATAAGGGCCAATACATGAGGAATGGTTAATAAGTGTCTGTCTATGTTGCTAAATGGTGCTCTGGAGGAGTTCACTAATGAATTTGTGGATTATATGATGGTTTTGCTATGCTCCAAGTATCTGAGGGCCGAAATATCTTTTCAGGCTGTCTTCCTACTTTGGCTACAATTCCAGTGTGGATAGGTCTGTACCAAGCTCTTTCAAATGTTGCAAATGAGGTACAAAAGGATAGGATAATTTCCCATGCTCTTGAAAATATATCATACTGTATCTAATTATCTATCCAGGATCCTCGATTAACCAATTCTTACTGATAATTACTTTCAATGAAGGGATTGTTGACAGAAGGGTTCCTATGGATTCCTTCTTTAGGTGGGCCAACTACAATTGCAGCTAGACAAAGTGGATCTGGAATTTCTTGGCTCTTCCCATTTGTGGTAATGTAACCTTGTGTTGATGGATATTCATGTGCTATGCGCCAGTACAATAACTGTTTGTTATATTTTCTTGCAATTGACTTTTTTTCGGACCAAGATAATGTGGACGAATAGTTCTCTTGGTCTTCAAAATTATCTGATGGTGTTTATTGCCTGCTTGATTCAAATGATCCTTAGGTAAAATCTATTATAATACATCCACAATTTTGCCATTATTGATGACAATATGTAGATTATGCAGGTAGCAGGGTCTAAATGGCCAGTCATTCGTGCACTAGTCATGTAGTAGTGCTTGAGATAATATTTACTTTATGCAGTTAGCAGGTCCCTCACTGGCAGTCATGCCTCCACCAGTCATATCGAAGTGATTAAAATTCTATGCTAATCATGCAGGATGGACATCCCCCATTGGGCTGGCAAGATACTGCAGCATACTTGGTTTTGCCTGTATTGCTTATTCTATCCCAGTATGTCTCAATGGAGATCATGAAGCCTCCCCAGGTAGCAGATCTCTGTGACAGCCGCATATTTGATGGGGACATAATCAGAATGCCTGTAATTTTTCTCATTGATTTTGACAGACAGATGATCCTGCCCAAAAGAACACGCTTCTGGTCTTCAAATTCCTTCCTCTGATGATTGGATACTTTTCCTTGTCTGTGCCATCAGGCTTAACAATCTATTGGTTCGTTTCTTATCAACCATGGAACTGTTTGATATATGAGTTGTGCTATTTATGTGGCCATTTTTGTGCTTTATCTGTTTCACTTACCTATGCCTCACACGAATCCTGGTTTGAGCAGGTAGAATTTACAGCTTTGACTCTGATTGTTTGCAACTGAGGAACTTTTGCCTCGCTGTTTTACTCTTCAATTTTGGATTAGTAACTATAATCCATTAACAAATTGTGGTTCTGCCTGAATTTTGGGCATAGAGCTGGTAGTCTAGGTAGCTTGCTATTCGGCCTCTCGCGTGAATATTCACAAACCACTAAATAGCAATAACAATAACAATGCCCACCTCTCAATAATGTCTCAGGTTCTTGGTTTCGTAGCAGATTAAGTTTCTGTGTAGCAAGACTGACCATCTTTCTTTGAAAGTCAAATTGATACAACCAAGAGCGGATGAAACCCACCTTCTAAGTTTTGACGAACATAGTTATGTGTCTTTTCTATTGAAATATAATTCGTATTTCCAAGTGCTGTTTTAAGAACCAATATTGGTTTTCCCACACTCATGCAGTAGTAATAGTTATGTGATAATGCTTTGTGACATCACCTTCTTGTTAAATGCTACGTACTCTGTTAGTTTATTTGCTGTACCTTAGTGTTTCTTACATTTTCCGGGTGGATGAATTTCTAAACATGTCGTCCGTTCTGTTAGGTTCACGAACAATGTTCTTAGCACAGCCCAACAGGTATGGTTGCGTCAGTTGGGTGGTGCAAAGCCAGCTGTCAATGCGGATGCCAGTGGAATCATCACTGCAGGACGTGCAAAACGATCAGTTGCACAGCCAGCAGGGCCTGGTGAAAGGTATGTTCTCTACTTCTATGTATTTGCTCTATGGATCCTCTCCGGGATCTAAGAAACAAAAGCCTCGGATTGACAGGTTCAAGCAGCTGAAGAATGAGGAGAAGAAAAGGTTGGGCAAGGCTCTAGCATCAGATGATAGTCAGACTATGGATTCTGCATCTGCTTCGGAAGAAGACTCGGATGATGAAACTAAGGACAAGGTGAATTTTAAACTTCAGCTAATGTCCCCCCAATGAACTTTATTATTATACTTCCTTTTTATCTGAATTCTTGTAAATATAAAATTTGAAAATTATTGGCCTCTGGTAAAGGTTAGAAAATAAGGGTCTGTACTCTGAAGCACAATGCCGTTAGTTTGTGGGTTCCAACATTGAGTGGCTGAGCGACTCTTGAATGGCTAGAAGCTGAGTCGCCTAGCCTTAACGTGTGTGTCCATGACTGATGGTGAACAGGTGTTACTTTATTATGTTAAGGATGTTCAGAACCTCTGAGAGTTCAAAGACAAGTTGTTAGGAGAAACCAAGACATTTTAAGAGGGTTAATGAAAATGGAGAAAACTCAGCCTAAACATCTCTAGATTTGTATAGCAAATTTGCCATACCTTTGTCATAGGGAACTTGGTATTCCCTGAAATACTGCATGATCATTGTGGTTTAGCAAGAATCTAGTAGTGTGAATTAATACATGAAAAGTGTAGAGAATGTAACATAATGGACTCTGTCTCTGGGTAATGTCTTTCAGTTAGAACAGCAAAACTATGCTTCAGAGATCCTACCATGATTTTTCATGGATTACTAATAAACAGTTCTATTTATATGAACCAGCCTATTACATATTTTTAATACCAGAAATATTTTCAACTCTTTGGCAGGGCGAGGAGGTGCTAGAAGAAGCATATGCTTCTAGTGTAGGTAACCAGGTGCCTGATGTTTCACAGCCAAAGAGAAGCAAACGGTCAAAAAGAAAGCGTACTGTTTAAGAAAGATTTAGTTATACCAAGATGATTGTAATGTTTGGTGAGTTCTGTATATCTCAACACAGTTAATTATCAGCTATATAGTGCCATTTTTATGCTGCATCATTCAGTATAACTGTGAATGTTTGAGACTAGGCAGAACCTGTTGGGTCTCTCTTCCTTATGATATTATGATGTAGCATTGCTATGTTATTGCATATAGTTGATATCTTCCAATATTGATTTTTGAAGTAGTTAAAAGGAGGAATCAGCCAGTTGGCAGCAAAGCTGCTACTTGCTTTGATCGCATCATGTTGTTTACTGAGATATTCAAGTGATATTTTAAAATAACAAACCGGTTTATTGCAGCTAACACAGTGTTTCTTGGTAGTAAGGGCCTTTAAGGATACTAGTGCCTCCTTGCTTGTTCCCCTGTACTTACTTTCTCCATTTATCTTAGCCTTCCATTAGGACTTGGTGTTTATTCACTCATTATATATTCTCCACGTAATAACAATGTGTTCCGGTCCCTGAACCTACATGATTAGGGTAAACTGATTCAGCTATTTGACAGTATTCTAGGAAGCAAACTCATTTATGAGTTCTACTTACTTCTCTAGTATGTTTCAACAAACAATCTGGAGCTCAACATTACTTCCTTTGAGGAAGGACATAGAAGCCCACTTATGCTTTGACCCCCTATGAATTCCATTTGTGTTACACCAAATGAAAAACAAGGATTTATGCTGCATCTAGACAAGCCTACATTTTATACATAATTGCTCTGGCATTTCCATATAAATTCCACTAATATACAGGCACAAAACCTAGGCATCAGGACTTGCTGTCTAATGAATCCATCATCTTACACTCTACCTTACAAGAATAGATGCTATGTTTACTTGCTAGGAGAGTGCATCCAGTGATCTATTGCTTTGTGGTTGGACTGTGATTGCCAACTGGGTTAGGCCCGGATGGAGCTTTCCGAACCCTCTTTTCTCCAACCTAGTTTGTGCCATCAGAGATATGTTAGTAAAACTTGTCTGAACATTTATGTGACTTGAGTGTGGTGACTGGATGGCTTACCCTATGCTGTGAGGCTTCCCTTTGCAATCTGGAGCTGGATTGTGCAGGCTTGACTCTAAAGGGGGCTGTGATACAAGATGCAGCACATGAGTAATAGTTAGTACATGTGAGGTGATTTTTGTAGTTAAATTTTGTATTGTCTGGTGACACAGAAGGTGAGGTGATTTTCAGATGAAGCATTTTGCCAGATTTGGCAAGAAAAGAGTGAGAAAGGGTGAAGGGGCTTGCCTGAACCAGTAGCTTGAACCTTGGCAGTGGCGAAGAGACCATGTTGTAAAGCAATGATCAGGAGGCATGGTAAGAGCAGGAATTTGAGAATCTTGCTGCTCATGTTTGCGCCTGAGATGGTGTAAGTTCTGCAATTGAAATGAGAAACTATATATCAAAGCTAGCTTGCAGAAGAATGCAATATGTTGTAGGCACCGTTTTTATCTTAAATTTTTTTTTGGTAATCATAGCAAAACTTGAATATAATGCATAGAATGTTTTGCTAAAAGTGTGCTTGGGAATCCTATGCTTTTATTATTACATGCTGGAGGGCTGAGATTCAAATCTGGATTTGTCTTCATTGTGGGTTGACCTTTACTCAAGTCATAATTACAAGGGTTATCATTCGTTCCATGATTTTAGTTGGGAAAGTACTTGCCCTATTATTTGCTTTTGAATGCTTGAGCCTCTTGGCATGATTGAAGCCAAGGGACCACCTAATTGCATATTTGGCTATCTGACTGAGTCCCTTATCAGAAATGCGGTGTTGTTGTTGTTCTTTTCTGTGCCTGTCGCCGATGTCGGCTCACTCCACAAAAGTTTTACCTGGACATTATCATGAGCCCTCCAGAAAAAATTTGCAGGAGCATGAAGAAGTGAACAGAGAGATTTGTTGGTCTAATCTAACCCACTGCCCCATTTCAGATCTGTAATGCTTGTACACTACTATTCATATGCTTGATTTCTCTCTCTCTCTCTCTCTCTCTCTCTCTCTCTCTCTCTCTCTCTCTCTCTCTCTCTCTCTCTCTCTCTCTCTCTCTCTCTCTCTCTCTCTCTCTCTCTCATTATATGATTGCTCATTTCTGTAACATGTCGATGAGTTTACCAGTGATGAAAGAGCAGTGATTGGCGCAGTCCGAAGCTGTGACAGTTGGCAAAGGTTAGTCAGTCCTTCAACGTGTGCATCTCATCCCATCCTTAGCTTGTGATATCTATTATTGCTTTTCAGAAGATTGCATCAGTTAAACCATAGATCGTAAAATCGTATTGAATTGTACTGAAAAAGTTAATGGTAGAATAATTTGTGCTAAAATCGTGTGGTTCATTCGTTTTATACTGTTAAAGCCCGCCTATCGGTTCATTCCGGTCAGACTGGATTTGCAAACAAGGGAATTACATGATCTAACATGTCTTTCAGGCATCCTAACTACTAGTTAACATGTAGTTTTTGTTTTGTCAATCGGCTTGATTAGGTTAGTCAAAGATTCCGTGGTGGAATGCATATCTTGTAGTTGGCACATGTATATAGTTGACAGATATGTGGAATATTTGGATTCTTCCCTCTATATAATCTCACGTAGCATGAAAGATGTGTCTATTGGAATAATTTGACCCATCAGATCAGAGGAGATTTGGCGTATGGAAATTGGAAAGTAGAGAGAATGTATAGAGCGGGTAGACTAGTAGGAGGATCAGCAAATGTGTGGGAGAAATAGAATAAAGAATTCTTCTCCGTTTTAGTGTGTGGGCTTTTACTGAGTTTTGGTGCTCCACATGGTAGGTTTGGGCTCAGATTTTGGGTGGCCCTTAGTGTGCAACTGTGCATTGTTCATATTCGCATTCACATCTCCAACAATTGCCCCTTCTCTCTCTCTCTCTTTTTTTTTTCTTCTTCTTCTTACAATCACCTGATTGTTACAAGTTTAGATTGGCATAAGGCCCAATACGAGTATCGGCCGTTATTAGATCCACAAGATACACTTGGGCCTTCCTACCCAAACAACAGTTTCATTCCACTTAGTTTGTCGGTATGCCAAGACATGGCCTGGGAGTTCGTAGTTCTTCGGGCAAAGCCCATCTTGAGCTTTCCCATTCCATCTCAAATTACCCCTCCCATCCCATGCATATTCCTTCCTTACCCAAGAAGACAGCATATGAGTTAAGCTTACCCTCTGTTCTCCAAACGAAGGAAAGGGGAGGGGAGGGGACTGGGGAGGGAAAGGGTGGGGGAAAACATACTTTCCCGTAACTTTTCCCCTGTTCTTGAATAGATGTACAGGAAGAAAGGGAAGGAAAAGCACAAGGGAAAAGACACGGTGTAACTGTAGCTCTATCCTCCAATTTGGAGAGAAAAGGTGGGGGCTTCTATATTCTTTTTTTTTTCTTACTCTGCACTACGGGTGGGCATCCGGTTCGGTTTTAACTCTCCGAACCGAACCGAACCGAAACCGAACCGACCGAAACCGAATTTCCCACTGTTCGGATCGGAATTCGGATGGAAAAGGCTCTTAATTCGGAATACAGGGTCTGTCAACCGAACCCGAAAATCCGAGTTCCGAACCGAAAAACCGAAAATTGCAACACATCCAAATTAATCCCACCACTACCTTGGCCCAACGAAAGAATAAAGCTACTGGGTGGGCCAAGCCCAAACCCTTTGCAGCTGCTGTCTTCCAATAGCCCACCCCGAAACCCATACCTCTCAAGTTTCAACAGAAAACCCAATCAAACATAACCCTAAAGCAACCTAATCCCTAATTCCCTATCCCTCCCCACCTCTTGTCCGCCGCTCTCTCTCTCTGTCCCTCACGAGTCACGATTTAGATCCACCACGATTTAGATCAAGGCACATCTGGGCGCTCCTCAGGGCTCAGCGGGGAAACAGACTGGGGTGGGCATCTCGACGGCGGGGGGATCGACAAGGAACGAAGGCGGGATCTGCATGAGCGACGACGGGATCGAGGGCGATATGCTCGGCCTAACGAGCCCCTGCATGCTTCCCCTGCCTTGTCTTTCGCCATTGCTTCCTCTTCTCAAAATGGGTGAGCGGCGGACTTGGCGAGCCGGACTTGGAGAGAAGGTGAACTCGGCGGCGGAGGTAGCTCAGTGCGGCATCGACGGCGGAGTGCTCGACCTAGCTCTGAGCGACGAACTGCTCGCAGAGAGCGGACCGGCGGTGTGTTCTCACCACCTGCAGAGAAAGAGATGGAGAAGTAGAAAATTGGAGAGAGAGACGGAGAGAGAGTAAATGAGAGAACTGGGAGAGAGAGAGAGAGTGGAAGGGGAAAATGAGAGAGATGGAGAGATGGGGTGGGTGGGTGGGACTTGGGTTGGGAAATGGGAGAGAGGAATATAACTCGGGTGTGGAAGGGAGAGGAAGAAAAAAAGAAGGCAGGGGAAGGGTGTGGGAAATTTCGGGTTTGTCGGGATCCCGAACCGAACCGGAATATAACTCGGTTCGGTCAAACCGAACCGAATTATATTTCGGTTCGGGATCGGTTTCAAGTGTAGGGAGTTTGGGGGACCCGGTATACTCAATTTCGGTTCAGTTTCGACCGAACCGAACCGATGCCCACCCCTACTCTGCACAAACTCAAAAGTGAGGATTGTTTTTGAAAAAAAAATGTATTAATTGGATGTTTTTGATGGGCGCCCGTTGCAATGGTCAGGTGGAATCGGTGATTCACATACTCAGGGATTGTCCACCTGCAAGCTTCTTCTGGACTAGGTACGTCCCCAACAATAATCAACAGAGATTTTTTACGGCGACGGCGGAGGGGTGGTTTCGCCTGAATTTAGCCGATGAAGGGGGTGATCTCCAGGGGATTCCATGGTCAACACTGTTCAGCATTGCGGTTTGGTGTATATGGAAAAACAGGAATGAGTTCTGCTTCAAGGGAGTTGCCTTCACTCTCACACCTCCGTCGTTAGCTCACTCTATTATTGCCAAGGCCAAGTTGTGGTACACAGCTTGGACTGCGCCATCCCTGCTGCCCAATTCAAGGAGTAACTCGAACAACAGGGTCTTGGCTAGTATCTCTTGGATTCCCCCACGGGGTGGTTGGATGAAACTTAACATTGACGGTGACTCGAATGGAAATCCCGGGCTGGCCGGCGCGGGGGGATTTTGAGAGACAACACTGGACGATGGATCGCTGGTTTTGTGGCGAAGATTGGAGAAGCTTCAGCAGCCCTTGCCGAGTTATGGGCCTTCCGATATGGTTTGGATTTAGCTTGGAAGTCGGGATGCCGGACTGTGATGGTTGAGTCGGACTCCCAACTTGCAATTCAGTTGATTAATGAGAGGCATGACCCAGTTCATCCTTATGCCACCTTGCTCTCTTCGATTCGTAGGAGGATTAGCAGAGATTGGTTGGTGCGCATTTCTCATGTATACCGTGAAGGGAATAGAGCCGCGGACTGGCTCTCGAAGCACAGTCTCGTCTATCCCTACGGTATACATGAACTTGGGCATCCACCATCGGGTTTGAACACCATTTTAAGGGATGATATGCAGGGGATAGCTTTCCAAAGGCAGATTGTTCCCCCTGCCAACCTGTCTTCCTCTTCCCATCCGCCTCTATAACTTTCTCTTCTTGGCTTTGCCTCCTCTTATGCAAATATATATATATATATATATATATATATATATATATATATATATATATATATATATATGGTGGATTCTATGGTACCCCGGGTGAAATCCAGGGTACCGTATACCTTGAGTATGAAAATACTATCTAGACCTCGAATTAGCAGAATTTTTGGGCTTGATACTATACCCTAACCCTTAATGAGTGAACCCTAGGTCCTAATTATCTAAATCATAAACTATAAACCCTAAGATGAAGCATTCATCTTTTTGCCTATATTTGGACGAATAATAGCCATCGATTCTTGTTTCTAATTAAATTGATCTTGGGGTATAAGATTTAGAGAACTAAGACCTAGATTTTGATCTTTAAGAGTTAGAGTATGACATCATGTCCAAAAGATCAATCAATTCAAGGTTTAGATAGCGTTTTCATACTCAAGGTATGCGGTACCCCGGATTTCACCCTGGGTACCGTAGAACTCACCATATATATATATATATGGTGGCGTCTTCGGTGCACTCACTTTTTTGGGTGCATTCAGTGCACCCGCTTCATAACCGTCATTATAAACATGCAATTTATGTCAAAATGATGTCAAGCATCACTTATGATGTAATGAACAATAACGCACATGAATTTGCACAAAAAATCATTGAAGATTTACTTTAATTTGAAGGATTTAGAGTTTAGAGATTTAGGGTTAGATTTTACAATTTGGAGTTTAGGGATAGAACTCAAAATTGGAGGTCTGGGGCTTAGGGTAATCCGCTAATTAGTTGTTATCATATGTTATATCATCATATTACACTAATTCTACAAATTAAAATTCAAAATCAGACACCTTAAGCATAGTTTTTTAGTTGGGTGCAATGAACGCACTCATTTTTGTGAGTGCACCGAAGTAGTCACCATATATATATATAAGACTATAGAGTTAATGATGATTACTTGATTTGGCTAGTATTTTAATAAATATATTTTTTCTAATATATTTTTTTAAATAGTATCACATTGATTTAAAGAATCTTAATCTTAACTTATATTATTTGGCCTCGTAGGACAAAGAAAACTCCACAATTTTTCATGTCATTTTTATCATTTAACATTTTTAGTTATTGATTACATTAAAATAAAACTAAATAAGCATGTATGTCAATCATCATGACCTAGATTTGAACATGAAAGCTCAAACTATCATCATTTCAAGTGTTCAACCAATAAGATAAAGTATATTAGATGCTATCAATCATATGCTATTAATCACAACAAAACATGTATATCAATCACCATAATTAAGATTTAACATGCAACCTAGGAGCTCAAACAATAAACATTTCAGTTGTTTAACCAATAGAATAAAATCTCTTTGATGCAATTAATCCCAATAAATAATATTCATGTTGTAAAAAAAGACAACACATAACATTCTATTTTTATTTAATGGTTGACTTTTGTACATTACACAAGAAAAACTATCACGGATAAAATTTTGTATTCTATTTTTTAGCAATGATAAAAAATCATTAACAGATTACAAATAACCTATTGTTAATTTTTAGTTTATATGTTTGTTAATCGATTATACTATTTCAAAAATAATTAAAAAATCCAAAAAGCATGAATTTAGTTGGTACCGTGCACAATTCTAAATTGTTACCACTTTGTTTGGATAGGGGTGTAAATAGAGGGGGGTGCAAAAGGGGAGGGGTAAATGTGAAACCCAAGACAAATACCCCATTTGGATATTTTTCAATAGTAGCTGGGTGTGCAAACCAAGTGCAAAAGCACTATTCCGATTGCCCCCAATTTGGGGCGTAAGAAGTGTGGAGGAAGGAAGGGAAGGGTGGTGGGCCAGGGAAGAGAGGATTGTGGCTGCTGGTGAAGAAATAGAGGGAGAGGTGTGGTGGGGCCAGGGGAGAGAGAGAAAGGAAGTGTGAGATTAGGGTGGGGTAGGATTGGGGTTTTGTTTTATTTTTAATATTAAATATTAATATTGATATTAAACTTTATATTTTATATCTAATTTGCACCCTCCTACTTTTTCTCTCAAACAATGATTTACGCCTCAATTTGCTCCCCCCTGAAATTTGCTCCCTCCTACAATTTGCACCTCTATTTGCACCCTCCTCGAATTTGCACCCTCCTAGTTGCCAAACAGAGCGTACATAACTTGACATGTGATTTTCTTTTAAAATTGAAAAATGAAAAAGCAAACAATAACCTTATTTCGTATTCTAGAACACGAAGAATTTAACATTTTGTCTGTACGAACTACTATATATATGTGAATCAATACAGTTATGTTGCAATTTGTTAGAAAAGAGCTATTATAAATATTCGAACTAATACACTCTTATTGCGATGTGCTAGAAAATTAACAAAAAAAATTGTGTGCTTACTAGATTATTAAAAGATAATAGCATGAAGTAAAAATGATGGTTTGCTAAGTAAAAACATAGTTATAATTACTTATTCACATGTTCCTATACGTTAAGATTAGTGAAATATATAAACAAAGTTCATTTATATGTTACAATAATACACGACAATTTAATCTATTTAAGAATATTATCAATGGTCACCAAAAAAATTTGTTTCTTTTTCAAAATCGAATTATGGTTATATGGCTTAAATATGCATGTGACCAATTGGTAAAAGAAGTTACAAGAAAAGTAGTGTATATACACATATATGCATTTGTCATAATTAGTAATTGAATTTGACATTTCTCGCATATCTTTTCTTTTATACTATTCCAATTTCTTTATATTGTCTTTTTTCGTACGTCATAAATTTGCTTCCATGCATACTTTTTCCCTAAGTAATTAAAATTCCTTGCTTTTGTCTTTTTTGTACATAAGTTCCTTTCTTTTTCCAACATAAGTATAGATGTGCAACTTTAATTCATGTTCAGATGCATAGTGTAACACCCCGAATTCTGGCTATAGGTTCAACTCATAATAAAGTTATAGTTGATCAAAAATAGATACGAGAATCTAAATCATATCGGAGCTAAAAGGGAGCCAAAATCGGATCAACCAATTAAGTCATATAGCTCAATCAACACGTGCATTCCCACCACAAGATTAAGTCGATTAAGTGTGCCATTATTAAGTCTCTAATTCAGTCATTGAATTGAGGGCCATTATATCATCTCCGTTACATCCAAGCATGAAAACCTGTTAGAAACCTTGTTTCTAACAGAATGGGAATTGGGGAATTTAGCTAGATCAATTAGGAATTGATCTAACTAGGGATTAGAATTGGGGATTTAGAACAATTGAGAGAGGGAATTAGGGAGCTGCTGCCGCAGCCTTTTGGGAAGAAGAAGAAGGAAGGGGGTCGGCGCTAGAGAGGAAAGGAGAGAGAGAGTTTAGGTTTAGGGATTTGATTAACTTTCTGCTTAATGAAAAATAATACCCTAGTACAGATTAAATAGTCTGTCTAATTCCCAATGACTACCCAACTTAATTAAACATAACATTCAACTCCCTGTTTATTCCCGAATACCCCAAATAATACCCTAAATCATAAAAACCGACGATAATCCGAATTAACAAAATACTGTAAATAATGTGTTTCCCACATCCCTCTTCCTTCGAAAAACAACCTTGTCCTCAAGGTTGTTCCTCCAGCTCTCTACGTCTCTTCCTCGTCATTTCCGACGTCCTCGGCCTCATCTTCTGCTTCATCTTCCCAGCGCCCAACTAACATCATCAAATCCGGCTTCGGGCACTGATGACCGATGGTAAACCGACCATCGCAGTTGAAGCACTTGCCCTCCCGCCTCTTCTGCTCAATCTCGGCCGACGTCAGTCGCACGAACCCCTTCGGAATGGCCCGCGGCCCCACCCTGGCCACCGGAGCAGGGCCTCCACTGCCCACGTTGGCCCCAGTCGAGCCTCCCACGGTCACCCCTCCTGTGCTGCCACTAGCACCGCTGCTTCCTCCTCCTCCGCTCGGCTTTGAGAAGCGGCCAATGGTGCTCCTCCAGCTAGCCAGCTCTTCCTCCTTATGACCTGCAAGACGAAAAGCAGTTTTCACATAATCGGGCTCAAACCCTCTGACTGCCGCGGCTATCTCGGGTTTGAGACCCGCCATGCACAGCCCCACCAAGGTGTCCTCCGAGACTCCTTTGCACTGGTTCCCCAACTTGAAGAACTCCGCACGGTACTCAGCCACCGTGCCGGTCTGCTTCAGCTTCGCCAACTGCTCAGGAGCCCACCCATCTGACTTACCAAACTGATAACGGAGCTCCTCCTGAAACATGGGCCAGGTGATCAAGATTGCTGCTGCTGCATAGGATCTCTCCATCCACTCCCACCATTGGAGCGCATCGCCCTCCAGATAGAACGATGCCATATATGCTTTCCTCTAATCCGGAATGGGGTGATTCTTAAACCACCTCTCAACTGCATACAACCAAAGACCTGCATCCTCCTGCCCATTGAATTTGGGAAACTCAATGGTAGGAGGCTTAGCTCGAAAAACTATCCCATCCATGCCTTCATAGTTCGAATACTGGGGTCCATACCTGTCATTACCCGGCGTCTTCCACGGCTGCCCCCACTGAGAGCACTGCATCAGGTTCGGATTCCCGTGCCCATAACCGCCTGGATAGCCGCCCGGCTGATTCGGGTATCCCCCTGGAACCTGAGGCGCCTCGTACGGAACCTCCTCTCCTCCTGGACCCCTGCTATCCAACCGCCGGCTCGAATGAGCAGTAGGGCTCGGTCGATGCCCGGTTCGACCCACCTCGGGTCGACCCATCCCGGTCCGCCCCAGTCCGGTTTGGCTCAACTCGATCCGATCAGCACTGGTCCGACCAATCCCGGTTCGCTCCGATTCGGTCCGACCCCCTCCTGGCCCGTCCGCCTGTCCCGGCCCAATAGGAGCCGACCCGCCTGGCCCCATCTGGTCGGCGGCCCTGCTCGGTCCACCATGCCCCCTCTGGCTCATCTCCTGTTCAGCCCACTGGGCCTGCTGGCCCGCCAAGCTCAGTTGGTCATACTCGGGCCCATCTTCCAGATCCAGCCATCCCAGCCCGTTATGGATCCTTGTGTAGTGACCCAACTGCCCCGGCCCACCATTCATAGGAGGCCCATCAGTGTCATACCCAGCCATCTTAGCCTTCCCTTTTCGGGCCGCAATTTCTTGGGCCGTGGGTGTCGGTAACAGGCCCGGACCTGAGCCCAGCCCTAATGCAGTCCGACCAGCCCGGCCCGGCCCAGCGTCCGCCGCCCTGCTCCCTTCGGCCCTCTCGACTGGCGCGGCAACCCGAGCCGCCGACGCCCCCGCCGGGATTGCCCCGCTGCCCGCCCCGACCTCCGTCGCCGTCGCACCCACCGGCGCCGACAGCGCCGCCGCCGCGGTCGCCCCGCCTCCAGAAGCCGCCTCCGCCGCTCCCAGGCCGCCGCCTCCTTCGAACGTCGGCTCCGCCGGGATCGGTGCTCCCCCTGGGCCGCCTCCTTTTGCCTGCAAAGAGGTAATTGCCCTCATCAGGTCCTCCAGCCTCTGACGCAGATCGTTAGCATCCTCCTTCGCATCAGCCTGCACTCTTGCCCGGCCTTCTTCGAGCCTGGCCAGCGCATCAGAGTGCTCGTGCACCACCACCTTCACCGCCTCTAGCTCGGTAAGGTCCTCCATCACCACCTCTTCGTTCGCAACCTCGCCCGTCTCAGAACTCCTCTCGGCTGCCTGCGCTGCCTTTTTCGCGGCCTTCATTGATTTGGTCGATACCATTGTTGCCTTCCCTGGTTCAAGAGTTCAGAGGAACTCACTCTCGAGCCAGGCTCTGATACCAGATGTTAGAAACAAGGTTTCTAACAGAATGGGAATTGGGGAATTCAGCTAGATCAATTAGGGATTGATCTAACTAGGGATTAGAATTGGGGATTTAGAACAATTGAGAGAGGGAATTAGGGAGCTGCTGCCGCAGCCTTTTGGGAAGAAGAAGAAGGAAGGGGGTCGGCGCTAGAGAGGAAAGGAGAGAGAGAGTTTAGGTTTAGGGATTTGATTAACTTTCTGCTTAATGAAAAATAATACCCTAGTACAGATTAAATAGTCTGCCTAATTCCCAATGACTACCCAACTTAATTAAACATAACATTCAACTTCCTGTTTATTCCCGAATAAACCAAATAATACCCTAAATCATAAAAACCGACGATAATCCGAATTAACAAAATACGGTAAATAATGTGTTTCCCACAAAACCCATGAGAAGTAGCGGTTACTTCCATTTCCCCACAAAAAATCCACCCATTGGCTTCCTCTTGAAATCTCCAGCTACCAACCCTTCCGTGTGACGGAGCTCCGGATAATTCAACCCACAGGCCACAGCACACGCTGGTGCATCCCTTCCCTGTATTTTCATCTATGCCAAAACCAGCAACGCCATGAAAATTGACCATACGAGAGAAAGAAACAACTGAGTAATAACATGTTGGATGTATCATGGATCGCATTCGCAATCGAGGAGCCAAGATAGTCAAATCAAAGACGGGGAAGGCACTAGTGCAACGCGGCTGGAAGAGGTAGAAGGAGAGGCGGATCTAATTTTGGTGGGAGAGACGACAGCGTTGGAGCATGGCGTTGACGAGGACTAGATGACCCACATCTCAAGGTTGGGACAAACACGGAGTCACTGATAGATCTTGACGATTTGCAACCCAAAAAGCTACGAAGTTTATCGCATGAAGTGGAGACGGAGTTTAATTGCAAAGGTAAGGACTTGTCCATTTAAAACTTATCTGGTTGTGCATGCATGTGTGATTGTAGAACGAGAGAAGAACCTATTTGGATTAGTGATAATCACTCTTGGCCAATAAACTTAGGACAGTAATTGTGTACGTGGATACATGCATAAGGAGTGGTGGACATGTGGGCTCTAAAGAAGTAGTTAGCTAGCTGATGTTCGGACAAGTGTGGTTATGGGTGCATGACTCAATTGGAAGAATTGTGAAATGGAGATGGGGTTGTAATTAATTTGGGTACATGTTAAGGAGTGGTGGAATTCATGGCTAAACATAAGCTCAAAATTAATGAAATCATGGATGGTGCTTTGGGTTGTTTTGACTAGGCCAGTTAACGTGGTTATTTGAGGATGAAAATGAGAGGCAAGAGTTATAATCCAATTTGGACGATGGTACATTCAAGTCAACCGAAGGTGAAGAGAGGTCATGTCGGTCTATCGATGTCGTTATTTTGAGGTGAGTGTAAAGGGGGTAAAATCTCCGTTGAGGTCTTTAGTTTATGTTTTTCATTTCAAGTTATGTTTGTTAATTTTTCAAGTAAGCGCGATTATATGTGTGAGGCATCCCACCGCCCACTTAAGGTGGAGGCACAGGTTGTGTTATGTATGTGATGGATGTTTGTATGTCAGATGAACTCCCGGGCGGTTGGGCCACTACTGGATGCGGTAGATGGTCGGGTCACTACTGGACGACGATACTTAACGCAGTAGTTGATCGGGCATGCACTGGACGGCGATACGTAACGCAGTATCATTGCCTAGACGATAGGGACACCGGACGACGATACGTAACACGGCGGTCCTTAGTATTTATGTGTATGAGTTAAGGATAGAAGTAAATAACTTCTATAAGATAAGGTTAGGAGAAAAGATATTCCATAAGCTATTAAGTAATTAAGTATGATGGATGAAAGAGAGAACGCCTTTCATCTAAGGAAAGGAAACCCGCTAACAAATAACAATGTGTTTAGTAAGGGTTTGCTTAGGCAAAGACCTTAGGAAGTAACGATGAGACTGACCCCTTCTCACTCACCAGGTTGAGGAAGGGTATGCAGTGGCAGATTCTGAGAGGAGGTAGAGCGAGGCGAGTAGCCGCACCAGCATTTGACGGGGTTTCGAGAAGCTCACCGAGGAGTTACAGTTAAGAGTTAGTTTCTTTATTTTTGTTCATGATTATGAGTATATAAACTGGTTTTCGAGGTTTTGAGTTTGGGTGGTTTTGTTTACCATGGATTTGGTTCACCCCACTGTTAAGGCATTTTACTTGAATTTATTATGAAAAATACTTGGATTTATTTTATTGAGATTTTTGGTCACTATTTCGGTCGGTTCTGGAGCCATGAGTATTTTGGTTTATTTAAAAGTATCGAGACGTTTCACATAGCACTTAAATTAAGCAAGATTTCCAAACCAATCTTAAGATACACCCTAATACATATATTACTAATACTATTTTTAGTAACCAGTTGTACTTGCCAGATAACCCGAATCATAAGATAATGATTTAATTCTTCGTTAAATCCGTTATCTTTAAGAGTAGAGCTCGAAAGGACTTATTGTCCCTCTCAGTGACCATGATAGAACGTGGAGTATTCAGTTTTCCCTCACCCACCTCTCTGTCAGCCCTTACTGGCTTAATTAACTCAATTATCAAGATACACTCAATATGGTATATCTCATTCAGACATATAAACATTCATTCATCACCACATGTCATGTCACTTTCATTGTCTCAAACTCAAAGAATTCATATATTCACAACATAAGGACTATCACACAGTTCCTTGATGACTCACTGTATATACATGTCTGCATCAAGTATCACAACATACTGGCACTACCAAGTAACGTCGTCCCAACATAGGAAAATATCACAACATCTCATAGTAAATTATTATATAAAACACCATAGAAAACCATCACATAACCATAATCATCGACATGCACATATCGTATATCAATCATAGGAAGTCATCACGTAACCACATCATAAGTAATCTTCATACAAAGATTCAATCACATGAATGGTTATGTTGATTCAGTGCTTTTTACTTCTTAATTTGCCAAGTCATACACTCCCTTGGTAGTATAGTAGATGTCATGTATACCACCTGGATCACACCTAGATCGGTGTCCTATAAATGCACTACGGGATCATACACTGACAGATGTCCTGTATACCAGCACGGGACGTACCCGGACCGGTGTCCTATGAAACCAATAAGGGATCATTTCATGACCGATGTCCTATAAATTCATCTACTGTATTGATCGCACAACATGTCACATTTACGTTTGTATTAAGTTATTACACCATTTCAGTTACAGTCAGTCACACATTTAATATTGGATGATAATGTGAAACGAAGACAAAATGTCTCTATAACTAACATTTTGTTTAGATATCATTTATAAAATGTTGAAGGTAATATAGAAGCATAGCAGAATAGTTTGGTTGTACTTTAATATAATGGTGGCAAAGGCTGACGTACTTTCACACCTATTAGTTGTACTTTAATATATTTTGACAAATAAGAATCACTAGTTATTAGTTTTGCATTAAATAAATCGTACAATTTGGATTAGAGAATTAGAGACTAGGGTTCACCCATTACAATCTATTGTATAGTATCATGTTCCAAACTCCGTTAGTTAATGATCTAGATAGCAAAACTCGATAGGAGTACGGTAAGGTGACGTACGCTAGCTTAAACCATGTACAACTTATGAAGTTGAAAATTGTTGATCAATCAAGGATCCGATGGTCATGAATACTATTTTTCAAGAGGCGATGAAGTTATAGCGTTGTTTGACATTATTGTTGATCATGATTAAAATCTGGATTAAATGTACCGCCACTCATATTAGATGAAACATGAATAATAGATAACAATAATAAATAAATATGAAAAGTAGGAATCCGATACCATTGGAAAAAAATAATAGATAATAGAAGGAAAAGTACAAACAAATGACACTTAACGCCCATCGGGCGGATGCACAACTAGTTCAAGACAATAAAGAAGTCTACCAGTATGAAACGCTTGAACTACACTCGATTAAGTAAAAATATCTTATAATTGACGTGTATGGTTCCACCTTCGATATGTTTTTACGAACCTTGCTTACTAATTGCCGACAGTGTAACATATAACGTTGTTTTATGCGATATATAAAATTGGTACGTGAGATGTAAACGTGTGTTGTATTCCAAGTAAAGACAACATTAGAGTGTGAAATTTTTGTAGACGAATGGCATCTTGTACAACAGAGGTAATCCAATTTGTATTGGAATTTTTTTTAAATCGAGTTAAAATGAAGGAGATGTTAAATCGAGAAAGTGATTTAAATAGTGAACCAAATTAGCAAAAAATAAACAAATTTAATCCACTATTCATAAGTAATGAATAAAATAACATATAATCGAATATTTTATTACTATACAATCAATAAAATAACATATCTATAACACTTCCCGATATATTTTTTCTTCCCCTTTCCAATTCACTTTCCTCTCCTCTAAAATTTTCCTCCCCTCATTTTTTCTGTCCTCGAAATTTTCCTTCCCCTCTATTTTCCTTCCTTCCTTCGAGAACAGAGGGTAAAGATACCCTCCCATGACTTTTTCCATCTCGACGACGATGCATGCTAACAAATAGATTTTTTTATGGCCAATATCAAAACAAATTATTAACTCTCCTGCAACAACCTGAAAATGAAGTGCAATTTGGGTCTTTACATTTTATAAGCTACAAAGTTTTGCAAGAACACAGAACACTAGCTGCAAACTACTCACTACCACTAACTACTACTGACTACTACAAACTTCCACTAAGTAATTACAAGAATACAATTCGGCTGGCTGAATTCAATCCCAGGTTTCCCATTCTAGCCAATTCTATCAATCGTCGAACGGCTTGAACCACTCCAGTACACAAGACAACCTTACCTCCATGGACTCTAGAACACCTTTCTCTCCATATCATGCTTACAACTACGTACATTCCAGACCGATCAACCCACTAGAGCATAGACTTGCTTCCCTTTGAATTGTTGAATGGCCTAGCTTAGATACTCACCATACCCATCAAGACTCGGACAATATTTTTGAATCAACTGTAGGCAACCTTTCAGCACACTAAAGGAATACGAACAAGGGCTTGGCCTAGTGCACTACAAAAAAGAGGAGGTTTGGAGACGAAAAAAGTCGTACCCGGAAATAGGAAAAATCGTCCCCATAGTTTCTGAGGACGACTAAGTCGTCCCCAAGGAGTGGTTCCCTATACTCTTGTCCTCTATTCTTTCGGGGACGACAAAAATCTAGGTCGTCCCCATTACTAGGGACGACAGTCGTCCCCGATACTTGCAAGTCGTCGTCTCGTTTCTTGTCCATAAAAGACAACATGTCGTCCCCATAGCTACAACTTTAGCGACAATATGTCGTCCCCTAAACATCATTCCTAGGGACAACCTGTTGTCCCACATAATCGATTTCATAATTGCGTTGGACCAATATGGGGATAATTTGTTGTCCCCTTTTCTTTTTATAGGGTCGACAAGTCGTTCCTATAGGTGTCAAATTGGAGTCCAAAATTCGTCCCCAAAAGCTTTATTCAAGGACTACGAGTGGTCTCCTATAATATATCTTTAGAGACGACAAGTAGTCACCTTTGACTTTTAGGGACGAATAATTGTCCCTGAACTTGTATATTGAGGGACGAGGAGTTGTTACCTATGCGCCTTTTGGGAACGACTAATTGTCCCATATGTAACTCGTATGAACAACCTGTTGTCTCTCAACATGTATCTTTGGGGACGAATAATTGTCCCATGTATCACTTGTGGGGACGATCAATTGTCCCTTAAATTGTATTTTTTGGGACGCCTAATTGTCACCTATTAACTGGTAGGGACGACCAATCATTCCTTAAAGAGTGTCTTCAGGGGCATCAATTTGTCACGTATATAACTTATAGGGACGACCAATTGTCTTTAACCTTTATCGTAGGGGACGACTCATTGTCACCCATATAACATTTTGGGACAACCTGTTGCCCCTTAAGTGGTAGCATAAGAGACGCTGAAATGTAGTCTAAATATATTCTAGGGACGACTAGGTGTCACTTAATGGTGTCTTTGCGGACGAGACATTGTCACATTTGTAATTTATGGGGACAATCATGTGTCCCTTCAACAATGTCTTAGGAGGGGATAAGTTGTCACCTATGTGAAAACCAACATTTAAATCAATATATCAAAATGTCATAAAATCATCTCCATGAAAAATAAAGCAAAACTACTACAATGTCATCCTAACATTCATCTTTTAAAAGGCTAAATATTCTCTAGCGAACTAGAAAAAATACATCTAAAAAGAAATAGATAACAAGTTTCACATCCATAATTTATTAATTGCATCTCCAAAAAAAAAATGTACTAACGATTATTTCTGCATACCACTCCATAATTTATTAATTGCATCTCCAACAAAAAAATGTACTAACGATTATTACTGCATACCACTCCATGTTCCGCCAACAAACACCCTTCTTCTCTTGGCTCCTGAAACTATAATCAAATAAAATTTAAAAGTTAAATATAGGACTAACTCGGATAGAAGACTTGTTACTTGGAAAATAAGTTGAAAAAAGGTTAACATGATGCGAACCAAATTAGATAAGCAGAAACAAGTAGACAAATAGAAAGACATGTCTATTAGATAAGAACCACAAGAGAGGTCATGACTTCCTAGTAAGCTGAACCAACTAAAATGGAAAAGCGTGTCTTGTGGTTAAAGAAGTGATAAAAAGAAACCAATCTCACCATTAATTATATGATTTAACCTATCATGACATGAATTTCAATCCCATATTAAAAAATATATATACACATAGTATCCATAAGTTTGCAGGTCACGCAGATGATGGCGGAACAAAGACAAATGATTTAATTACCTTGTAAATTCAACGAGCCATTTTCTTCGCTAGCAGAAGCACGCAAATTGGATTGCAGATCCATGGAAGGAACTTCAGTTTCTGGAGCACATGACATGCTATCAGTTCCTATGTCCGTACTTATGAGCGCATGACGTGCTCTTAGTTTCGGCCTTTAGTGCCCTGCACGAACCATTGCTGCAAAAAGGATTTACCAACATGGTTAGATTGGAAACTAAAAAGGTTAATTAACAGCAAAGACCCTGCTCGGAAAACAGAGATGTAAAAACAGAGGGTCTGGAACAACCGAACTGAGGCTGAGACGAATCACAAAAGGCTGCAGGGGACGGATATCAGAAACGAGAAGCAGGATGCAGGTTGGAAAGCATCTTTTATATAAACTAAACGATAATTAATCATGAGCTGAAACTAACCAGGCGGAGGCAGAGATTAGCTTACCAAGCAGTCACTCGCCAATGATTTTTTCGGAGGAGTAGGAGAGGATTGGAATTGCAGAAACTAGAGATAGGACGGAACAGAGCTGCGAAACTAAAGTTGGGAGGGGAAAAGATTTTAAAGGATTTGTGTCTATCTTATGGAAGGAAATCTCAAGGGAAATCGGATTTTGCCGCCAAAAGCAGATTTACGGCCCCTAAAAATTGGAGTTAGAGAAAAGTTCGGTTGCCATTACTGAGAAAATGAATAAGGAATAAGACGTGTTTGTCTCCGAATTTTAAAATTTTCGGTAAAAGGGGGCGCCAACTTTCACTGAAACAAATAGAACCCTTTTGCCGCTTCCCACTCTTGGGGAGGGGTGTTCAAATGGTTACCATGGTTATAACCAAACCAAATAAGCCTAAATTCCATTAACCATGGAATACAAATATCATAACCAAACCGTCCAAACTAATACAACAACCAAATTAACCAAACTAAAGTTTAATCGATTTGGTTAGTTGGTTAACCAGATTAACCAATATAAAATCACATTATCATTGACGATGAAATTTTTTCGGTTAATGCAACAATTCGCAATATATATAATGAATAAAACATAACAATCAACACGTAGTTATAGTTGACCCTTAACAAAAATACATGCAACTAAGACAATTATCTTACGATTAGTATAGAAGTATTCACCTAACAAAAATTTATGACAATGGTATGGGTTAATGAATTGTTGTGTTTGTGTAAATTGACTTAGTCTCTTAGCAATTATCATAGGTTGGAAATGACCTTTCTTTCAAGTTTTCATCCATCATAATGTATGAAATTTATCTAAATTAGGCGTCCATATGTTGTGGTCTACATTTTACATATACAAATATACACTATATGAGCAATATTGAGCTTTATATTTTATGAGTCTAAAAGGGATGAACGTTAACTCTTGAGTGGTTATGCAAAGTATTAAGTATTTATATAATATATGTTAGATATATGACTAATTACTTAACTAGTTAATTTGGATTGACTGGTTAGGAGTGTCTGAAACCAAACCAAACCACCTAAACCAAATAAGCTAAAAACTTTAACCAAACCAAACCAATTATCCAAATTAACCAAACCAAATTATCCAAATAGTACCGGTTAAAATGGTTACCATGGTAACCAAACCGTTTGAACACCCCTAAGAACCGGCGCCCCTTATTAACTAATAAAATATAATTTAAATCCCAAAATATTAATTAAAAATAAATAAAACAGGTGGCTTCCCTTGGGATAGTAATTCCGGTATGATTTAATCCTCTGTTTTCAGAACCGGATAAAAGCCTGAACCGGAAAAGTTAGTGGTTTAGAGTTCAGTGGTTAATTGTTACAAAATAGTTGGTGAACCATTCATGATATATAAAATATAAGACTTGTATATTACACTAATTTAAGAATGAAATTATCATTGACCATAAATAATTCCTAATTTATATCATCACTAATTATCTAATAAATCATTCAAACCATCTCATAAAAGAAATCATGTTTTTTAATTCAAATTAAAAATTACGGTATCATGGTAGTGGACAACGTAAAGTCGACAACAAGGTTGAAATGATAAGAGTAAGCATATATAAAATTAATAATTATAGTTTGATGGTCTTAGTTTATGTTAAAGTATTTTTAATTTTTTTTGTTAAAATAGTGAACCAGTGGACCAGTTAAACCGTGGTGGTTTATCTGATTTTAAGTTGAACCGTGAAAAACGTTTGGCCCGTCAATAACCGTCCAAACAATGAACCGGACCACTATTATAACTTGTTTGGTGGTTCTACTGGTCCGACCTTTGATCCGGTTCGGTTCTTAATCTAATTTAACAAAAGAGTATTTAAAAACAATGTTCTAGAAAAAGCAACATAAGGAATTTATAACTTTCAAGACGGAGACGGAAAATATCCCAGAGTGTTATGAAATAACAAGGAAGAGGAACATACACAAGAGTAAGAGTAGAGACACAAGAAGAGAAGGGGAATAGAGCTTTCTTATTCATGTGTTCCTTAGTACAAGGAGACCATCTATTTATAGGCACACATCACATAACCTCTACATTCTTACAATCAATATACATGAATGTGAGAATGAATGTGAAATAGAAATGGGGTGGGGGGTTACATGTAACACCCAATTGTGCAACTAATGTGTCATATGGAGAAATATATATAAGGAGATGAGTTACATAGAACTTGTAACATACCATGGAGCATCTAATGTTGGTCATCCATAATAATAATAATATTTTCATAACACTCCCCCTTGGATGACCATTAGACATGAATATGCCTCGTTAAAACCTTACTAGGAAAAACCCTGTGGGATAAAATCCTAGTGAAGGAAAAAGAGTACATAATCATCATAATACGCTATCTGAATCTGCCTCGTTAAAAACCTTACCAGGAAAACCCAGTGGGAAAAACCATGGTTAAGGAAAAAAGAGTGCAGTGCGTATATTCTCCCCCTCATGACAACATCAAAGTATAGTGTTGTGAACAAATCTTTCAAATCTTCTCATGATAAGCTTCTTAGTGAACAAATCTTCTGGATTGTCACTTTATGCATGATCCATTAGGACCATTTTCTTCATACATGATCTTCAATATCATTTTTTATGAAGAGAATCCACAACTAAAAGTCATTTAGACGTGTTGAATCACAAATCTTAACCAAACAATTCATAACAAGTCTCCTGAATTGTTGACCATTGTGCATGATCAGTTGCTATTGTGATTTCTTTGGAATCTCCATGAGATACTTGTACGACCATAGGTAAACAAATTACTCATCTATGATCCTCATCGTTACCTATAGTAACGAAGTATAGCGAGATACATTTTCGCTCTAACGACATTAACATACAGTACTTCAGGACCTAATAATTCACTTTTATCTCAATGCCTAAATTGATCTTTGTTCACTTCTAGTGACCATGTGATCATTAAGCTGTTGAACATATGCAATTTTTTCCATACAAAATTGTCCTTTCACCTTTCCGACATTGTCGTACTGATTCAAAAAGGATCTTAAATCCTTCATGTTCAAATTTCTTTCTTTAAGCAATCCATGTTGCATGAAACTCTTCTGGAGTTCAATTTTCTTTCATTAAGCAAAATATGCTTTATGAAGCTCTTCTGGAGTTCATATCAACTAAAAGATATGAGATCATTATAAAATAATTTCTCGACTTTTTTCTTCCAAATAACTATAAAACTTAGCTAATACAATTGTATGCAAACAATTACTTCATACCACACGGTCACAAGCAAAAGGCACGTCATACACACAATATCACTTAACCAAACCATATTCATAAATCAAACTCATAACTAAAACCACAATATCACGCACATAAGCCTATATGTCATTACACAATCACACATGCCAAATGCAAATGCTCTAATGCACTTTATTCGAATTTAATCACGCAAGGCTTATTCGACCACTTCCTTTAGTAGATATTCACTTAGATGAATATACCATATTCATCCATTTTATCTCAATCCATACAAGGGATTGTTTTATCGATCGATATTGTTCTCGAGAACTTCACATGTTTGCTTCCGGCAAACTAATCCTTCAAGGAGTTTCGTATAAATATCATTATCTAGGGATCCATACAAATAGGCTATCACAATATCTACCAAATGCAAATTTCATGCCTTTTGAACTGCCAAACTATTTAAATTGCACACCATAGTTGCATCCACCACAAGAGAGTATGTCTCTTCATAATTGATGTCAGGTTTCTACCAGAAACCTCTCACGAGAAATTGTATTATATCTCTCACAATTTCCATACGCGTTTGCACAAAACCTATTTGCATCCCATTAGTTTTACATCTTCAGGTGTAAGGACTTCTGGTCCAAAACTTATACCAAATAGCCTAATGCTTTCTTTTATATTAGCCAATATATATTTCTCTGCATGCATCAATAGACTTTTACTTTTGATCCTCTTTGTATCTATCACGTTTAGTGCTGCAGCATAATCAAAACCCTTGTCGACAATAAATACACTTCGGTTTCAACTTTTTTCATACAAGCAAATTATGGAGATATCTTCATTTTAAAACTTTCAGGTACCTACTATTCTTCTGGAACTATGATCTCAATTTTATGACTTGACTCTTTTAGAGCTATTTTATCCTCGAGTTTACCATCTTAATTTATAGCTCCTTCCTTTCTCAAGGATTTTTCTCGTTGGAACCGATTGGTATACCACGCTTCATGCGCTCGTTTAGACTCATTAGATTGTTCAATATGAACATCAATTTGTATTGGAGCATTCACAATTGGGCATGTGACATAATCACCCTTTTAGTGAGTAAAAGACGTTTGGCAATCGATACGTTTTTTTTCATGAATCACCATATGAACTTCAGGTTCATGTTTCTTCGTTTGAGGATCAAAATGAGATAATGATGATTCCAACTCACATCTATGCCCCAGTGTTTACTTTTCTCCCCCTTAACGTTCGAAAAGTAATTCATCAAAATGATGATATTAGCAAAAAGAGTCATGAACAAATTTCTCATTGCAATGGACACCATGTCCAACATAAGTTCTCATGGAACTCATAACGTGTTGTGGTGGAGCAATTGGGATGTATTCTGCACACCCAAATTTTCTAGCATTTTAAATGTTTGGTCCTTGACCAAAACCATTTGTATGAAAGGGAGAACTTATGATAACTTGTTGGCTTCATGCGAATTAATGATATCATATACCTCGATAAGAGATCGATAGACTTAGATTGTTCTCATAAGAGAAGTTCTGTTTGATTGGATAATCATCAAAATATATCCATCATTCGGCAACTAATCTCGCAAACATCAGGTTGCGTTTAGATAACAGACATATATGATGATATAGTTGATGAATCAACCAAAATCATAAAATTCATATATGATTTGCACGGTGAGTGTATTTTTCTGCATACACTTTTATAAAATCTCAACAAATTCAATTATTTTCACGAGTATATTCTCCTCGAGACCATGTATCACATAATCAGTCCTTTGATTGATGAATTCTCTGAACTCTCACTTAATTTCCGTATGATATCTCAATCATTTTTGCATCTGTATCCGGGATGGTATGACCGGACATGCCAAAATAAAAAGTTATCCGATCTTGCAAACTTCTGGTTTACACTTTCATATGTACTAATATACATGTAGTACAAATTTCTCCAGTTAAGTATATGTTCTCTTATAACACATTTCTGATGCAATATCAATTATGATATTCTTTTCTGCGAATATCTTCATAATTCGGTAATGCATCTTCAACTGACAGTTTAGTTCATTCACGTCTCAAAACATTAGCTCTTCTGGAGCTTTCACATACTCTTGTACTACATTTTGGTCATTATGCACCTTTTGATTTCGGTGAACTATTGTGAGCACAAATCCATAGTGATAAGAATATTGTCACACTATATATCACCAATATATTGTTTAGTTACTTCAAGTAACAAAACACAATCTCTTCCGGAGCTTTTGATTACTTTTATACTATATGATATAATACCAGTATTGACTTTTGCAAATATTCATTCTATACAAAAACATACAAAATAATAATAATAATAATAATAACAACAACAACAACATATATGTGTTTCATAACACATTTCGCATACGAAGGTTACAGTATATGATCATGACTTTTGCTACATGAATTATCATCTTCATTTATAATTATTTTATATTTCACTTCCGGTGAAAAGATACATTTGCTGATTGTCATTATCCAAACACCAAATTATATTAATAAAATGGTGTGTCTCGATCCATTCACTTTTAAGAATGGTTTGTTTTCATACGCTTCCAGGAATGGTGTGTCTCGGGTTCAAGACCAATGATATATTTTTCTTCATTTTTCCACTTCGGGGAAAATGAGATCTTTAGACTTTCATTTCTCTATATGTACAATGTAGCAATCGATAAGTCAACCCATGATGATTTTGCTACTACAGGAGCAATTTTCATTTTTTGATAATGTCCAAGGACAAAATCTATGTTACAAGATCGACATTTATAAAATAAGTTCATAAAATAATATGAACAAATAACATGATCAAATAATCTCTCAAAGACAATGAGATAGATAAACTTACTAACAAGACACGACATGAAAAGTTGCATACCTTGATCATGTTGTGATCTTACTCAAGTAAGTTTTGATTATGTAAAGAGACAATTACCAACCATGACTCTGGCAGAGCTTCGTGCTGATAACGTGTTATGAAATAACAAGGAAGAGGAACATACACAAGAGTAAGAGTAGAGACACAAGAAGAGAAGGGGAATAGAGCTTTCTTATTCATGTGTTCCTTAGTACAAGGAGACCATCTATTTATAGACACACATCACATAACCTCTACATTCTTACAATCAATATACATGAATGTGAGAATGAATGTGAAATAGAAATGGGGTGGGGGGTTACATGTAACACCCAATTGTGCAACTAATGTGTCATATGGAGAAATATATATAAGGAGATGAGTTACATAGAACTTGTAACATACCATGGAGCATCTAATGTTGGTCATCCATAATAATAATAATATTTTCATAACACAGAGCATACTAATTGGTAATAATAACTACTGATAAACTCGGTAAAATAAATATACTAAAAACAATACTAAGCAAAAGAGGATTGGAACCCAAAAAAAAAAAGGCAAAATGAAACTCAAAATAGATACGGAAGAATTTCTTTTTTCCTTTTCCATTGGGGACAACCCTTTACATTGGCCCGTCAGCGCTCAACCCAACTTTTTTCATTCTCCCTCGTTCGGGACCAATACTCAAGCCAAGCAAAGCAAGAAAAGGAAAATGAATACAATTACAAATTGAATTGGGAGTTCGGACAATCCAAGAGTAAATACCAAAGATTGAAAAATCGTATCGTAAGTTATACCAAAAAAATTATGGGTAGAGTATTTTATATTGAAATTGAAGTTTAAATATAGTTCAACTATTTTATAACACTAAATATCACCTATTAATTTAGCTTCTAATACGAGATTTTTTTTTATCAAACCACCGATAAATTTTTCAATTATACACAAAGAAACAAGAGAAGCACGTACACAGAAGGTTTTTCTTTCCTTTTGAATTGGGGACGACCAACTCTTGAGAAAGAAAGCATCAAAGGCATTTTTAATGGAACCTGGACTCATTGAGTAACCGTGGGCAGCCGGAGGGCCCAATGGAAGTGAATGCAATTTGTAATTTGGAAAATACAAGAATTATTAATTTAAGGTGCGGATCAATAACTTATTATTAGTTTTTTCTAAGTTTTAGGCCCATAGTGTGTAGATTTCTCAGGGGACGACAAAATATAGCTCATTCCCGGCCTCTTCCACATATGGCGACCAGTTTATGCAATTGTCCCTAATACTACTAAGATTTGTATCTCCGAATACAAACTTAACTACTTGTCCCCTATTATTGACCCCAAAGCTTCTCATTTTTGTAGTGGTGGTAATACCACTAGCGTAGAACCTGGAGGTCTCAGGTTCGAATTCATTCAGTAGTACCTTAATGACAACAAAATGAAACCTATATCACCCTTATAAAAAAAAAAAAAAAAAGAGGTTGTCCCTAGTTTCGTATCATCAGCTACCTTATCCAAGGTTATAATCATGTTTTTGACCACCAACCAACTGAGAAAACTATAACGAGGTATTGAAAACTTACACCATATGAGGTGAAACCAGCCCACCTGCTGCCTTGATGGTTGCAAATCTCTCTAGATAGTCTTTTATAGAGTACTTGAGCTTTCTCTTATAATTTGAGCAAAATTGTGTACCCCAGCAATTCAGAAAACCTTCCACTTTGTCCCTGACTTTCGGTAAGCGTTTACATATCCATGAACAGGTAGATCAACAATTAGCTGACAAGAAGAAATTCGATTTTGGTGCGGGTTCACTTCAAAGTATTCTTGAATCCAACAGGCAGCTTTCAGGATGTTGTCATTCGCGATCATAAGGATGAAATTTTCTCAATTGGTCTTTAGGAAAGTGGTCAATAATTTGGTAATGTTTTCATGGTAGTCTTTTATTTCCCTCCACAAGAATTATAGGAGTGCGATGAACCTCTGGATTTTCACGTCTGGTATCTATCAAAAACCCTTAAGAAAAAAAAATTCCCCACGAGTATTGGTTTGATTTTTCTTGTGATGGATAAAAAGAATATTCATTTTTTGCTCAGTATGATATGGCTGATTCGGATTATATCGAACCAAATTGTACAAGTATGGACTAGTATTTAATATGGTTGATGGCCTATACTACACAGCCTCGCCTGAACCGTAAACCGTACATATGTTCTTGTCTGGATAAGACCTCGCACTGTTCTCCAGCCTTGTTCAAAACCAAACAACTCTAAATAATTAATTATATATTATGCAGATCAACCTTTGAGAGAGATATTAAATTAGATATTTTGAACAAGAAAGGGTAAAAGAGCTCGTGCAGAGTAAAGTTAAGACCGACATGGAGCTCGTAGTTTGTGCTGGGTTTTTATTTATATTATTATTATTATTATTATTATTTTTTTTTTTGGAGTGAGCAGGGTTTTTGTGAGCATTGTCGACACGCTCCCTTTCCTCTGAAGATCCAACCAAAAGACTAGAGAACAAATTATGGTCAGATTCTCTTCTCTTCAACAGCCCCTAGCAGCAAGCAACCCACTTTCTTTCGTTCTTTTTACACCTTCCCACACTGCCATTTTCCCTTGTCCTTTTACACTATGCTGGATTACACAGTCTCCACAAAGATTTTAACTGACTGAAATCTGAATGGCTCCAAAAACCTCTAATAACTTAATTAAGTTACTGGATAGTAATTTAAAACACCAGCACTTAATAATATAAGCACTTATATCGGTCTTCCAAACAGCGGTACGTTACGTACCATGCATTAAATTAATAATAAACAAAACAAGGTTCAGACTTCAGACGACGTTGTAACAGCTGCTCCAAACATGTTTTGCACATTACATAGAGAAAGTTGAAATGGATAAGTAGTAAACTTTCGACCAGTACTCTTTCTGCAACTCTGTTTCGCTCTTACCACCAAAAACGAGAAAAGCCCAGAAGTCACGTGAATTTTATACGGTTAAAAAGGAGAAAAAAGGGATAATAATAAACAAAAGTTTTTGGCTTTTGTAAAAGCTATCAGTGGCATATTCCAATAAACTTCGATTCTCCCCACTACAAAAAAAGGAGGTTTGGGGACAACGAAAGTCGTCCCCGGAAATAGGAAAAATCGTCCCTATAGTTTTTGGGGACGAGTTAGTCGTCCCTAATGTGTGGTTCCCTATACTCTTGTCCTCTAATTCTTTGGGGACGAAAAAAATCTAGGTCGTCCCCATTACTAGGGACGACAGTCGTCCCCGATACTCGCAAGTCGTCGTCTCGTTTCTTTTATGTGAAAGACAACATGTCGTCCCCATAGCTATAACTGTAGCGACAATTAGCCGTCCCCTAAACATCATTTCCAGGGACAAAGTGTTGTCCCACATAAACAATTACATGATTGTGTTGGGCCTATCTGGGGATAATAAATCGTGCCCCTTTTCTTTCTACAAGGTCGACATGTCGTTCCTATAGGTATTAAATTGAAGTTTAAAAATCGTCCCCAAAAGCTCTATTCAATGACTGCGAGTGGTCTCTTATACTATATCTTTAGGGACGACAAGTTGTCACCTATGACTTTTAAGGACGACCAATTGTCCCTTTAGTTGTGTATCGGGGACGAGGAATTGTCACTTATACACCTTTTAGGAACAACAAATTGTCCCTTATGAAAGTCATATGACAACTTGTTGTCCCTTAGCATGTGTCTTTGGGGACGCCTAATTGTCACCTGAATCACTTATAGGGACGATCAATTGTCCCTTACCCTGTATTTTGGGGACGCCTAATTGTCACTTATTTAACTGTTATGGACGACCAATTGTCCTTTAAGCAGTGTCTTTAGAGGCATCAATTTGCTTAAACAGTGTCTGTGGGAACGAAAGATTGTCGCCTATGTGAGTTTGATGCACATGTTACCTTGTGAATGTGACTAATATAGTGGAACTTTTAGGAATGACATAACACATTTTAACTCAATATAGAAAAATGTCATAAAAATATCTCCATAAAAATTAAAACAAAATTACTACAATGCAATCCAATCCAACACCATAAACTAACATTCATCTTTTGAAAGGATAAACATTCTCTCGTAAAACTAGAGAAAGAAAAACAAAAAAAAAATAGATAACAAGTTTCAAATTCATAATTTGTTCTAGTATCTCTCTAACAAAAAAATATACTAAAATCTTATCTCTGCATACCACAGTATGTCCTGGCCAACAAATATTCTTTCTTCTCGGCTCCTGAAAGTGTAATCAGGAAAAATTTAAAAGTTAAATATATGGCAAGGACATTAATTGAATCAAATGGAAGTAGGAACTCAATTGGGGAAAAAAAGCATGGAGTACAAAATAATGAAGGGGTCGTTTGGATTGAGTATTTGACAAACTTGTTGTTTGGGGCCAATTACCACAGAAATACCACATAATATAAAACCTGTTATTTGGTATGTGATATTTGGTCTCAAACTTGTTATTTGGCAAATACCTGCCCCCTCTCAAGTATTTGGCAAACAACACTTTTTGTGTTATTTGGTCTCAAACCTGTTATTTGGCAAAATACTACATCCAAATAACACATCCCACTTTTTGTCAACCAGACATGTTATTTGAGGTCAAATAACAGATTTTGTGTTATTTGACCTCAAATAACACCCCCAAATACTCAATCCAAACGACCCCGAAGACACAAGTGAATTAGTACCAAACTGAAGCAAAGCATGACTCCGCCAATGTATGAAACAACAAATTCACACTAATTCACACTACGGAGATGCTTGGAAAAACAACCCACTGATGTCATATATGAAACAACAAGTACCAAAACAAATGGACACAGAGAAGTCTCAGAGCAATGAACTTTGGTTGGCTTCTATTAGTTCCTAAACTCAAACTGAAAAATCAAGAAGCAGCAAACGCACAAGCTTTTAGGGCAATGACTTTTCGACGTAATTAGCTGATACAAACTAAAAGAAACAGCCAAATCCTGATTTCCATCTGATGTGCATGATTAATCTTGCAACTACAATCCATAACTAGAAACAATACAAGCCGCAGCTCAAAGAGGACAATCATACAAATAGAAATAAAACAGTAAACAACTTTGTTACCTTCCACATTCAACGATTCCGGTTCTCCACTACCAGATGCACGCAAATTGAATTGAAGAATTATGGAAGGCAATTCAGTTTCTGGTACACGTGACATGTTTGGGTTCCTGTGTCTACATATGAGCGGAGGATGTGATCTAAATTCCGCTTTTTCGTTCGTTGCACGAACCATTGCTGCAAAATAATTTCATAATCACTGTTATAATGAGAAAGAAAAGAGAGGACTAAATACATATATATGTTGCAACGTCGTCTACTCTAAGAACTCAAACAGGGGACATCAAGTCGGAAAAGAGAAACACAGATGCAGCTTGAATAACTTTTTTTCTCAATCCAAACAGTTAGCATATAAACATCTAAGAATGATAAACCCTAAAAGACAGATCCACCAACACTCTGTCCCAATGATCATGAACGATAACAAAACAAGAAGAATCAATAAATATGCAAGTATCAAGATTGAGAAGCGAGTTGAATCGTCGAATCGGAACGTGAACTGAAACCTACCGGACGGAGGCAGAGAACAATCACAAAACTCAACAACTATCTACGGAATCAATTGAAGGAACAAAGTTCTTGACTATATTGATTCTGTGAGGCAAGATTTTCGCCGCCAAAGTCAAATATAGGGCTAAAAAGTTGGAATAGGAGGGAAACAGAGATGCAAGGAGGGAAAGGATTTGTGTCTATCTTAAGGAAAGAAAATCAACGGGGAAATTGAATTTCGCAGCCAAAGCCAAAGACAGTGCCGCCAATAGATGGAAGCAGCATTACGGTGAAAATGGAATCTGATTTATTTGTGTTTGAAATTTTAGCTAGAAAGTGCCGCCAAAATTTTGGCTTTAACGTCCTAACTTTTTAAATTTATCGCCCTAATTTAAAAAAGTTCACGATTTTGCCCTTAAAAAATCCCCAATCTCTAACTAAATTTGTAACCCTAATTAATAGCTTCAGCCGACAGCCGCCCTACCGCTGCCGTTCACCCTGGAAGGATGCTCATCGTCGGCGAGGATGTCACCGAGAGGAATCATCCGGCGAGCTGTTGATCGCTCGGAAACGCGTTCGGAAGGAAGGGCCTGGTTGCGGAGCCCGAGAGGAATCATCGTCGTCGAGAAGCTGTTGATCGCGCACCGAGAAGAATCATCGCCGCCGTCGCCCGAGAATCCCATCATTCGTACATCATCGTCGTCGCCGTTCACGATTTATTGAGGATTTGATGCTTTATGAATTTGAAACAATGGTTATGTTTTTTTAGATGTTTTTTTCTACTATCATGTACGCAACCATTCTACTATACGACATTATTCATAACTCCATGGTAAACTTTTATACCATATAGTACAATCGTATTTACATACCAAGAAGTACCACATGATATGAACTAGCAATGAAAGTCTAATTTTTTTAAATATATCATAACGAATGTCATTTGGAAGAGCATAATGAATCTTGATTGTCTTACGGTATCTCTTCTTTTTGTTGAGCATCTCCCTCCTGGTATCAAAATTGTTTTGTATAGTTGAATTATGATGTTTAGCAAAATCAAACTAACATATTTATAAATGAGGAATTTTACAATATCTTAAAATATTGATGCTTTAGTTTTTTGCCTTTACGATACAAATTGAAGTTGTACATTTAATGTTGTGGTACAGCTTCAGGTTGTACTTATACTATTTTGTATAAATTCTTTTATGGTACAAACTAAATTAGTACCTTTATGTTAGGCCACAAATTGAAGTTGTAACATAATATAAAAGTACAAATTTTCTTAAAGTACAACCTAAACTTGTACATTTAAGGTTATTATTCAACTTTAATTTGTATCTCGAATCACCAGTAGTGATGGCAATTTGAACCCGCCCCACGGGTATTATCCGACCTGACCCGCAACGGGGCGGGTAGTACCCGACCCGCACTAGCATGGGGCGGGGCATGGGTGTCTGCTTCCGACCCGTCCTGCCCCGTCCCGGCTCATTCTACCTTGATTTCTTACAATATCTATACATATTTCTCCTATTTTGACTTCTCTTCAACTAATTGGAGTCGATCCTTTCAACTGGTTAGACTCAATTACTCATTCTATTATCACTATTTTTCATTCATAAAGTATTTTCCCCTTCGTTTTATCGTAAAAGTAAAATTTGCGTGTGTATATTTGAAATAACATGTGAGAGTGAGTCGACCCGCCACATCCCATACCCGCCCGGGTTTTACCCGCCCAACCCATATTAGAGTGGGGCGGGGCATGGATATTGAGGTACCCACCCCGCCCCGCCCCCATCCCATTGCCATCACTAATCACCACTACTGTAAAGCATTATAGAAATGCTCATAACAATCCAAATATGACAAAGAAACTAATAAACATGGTAACGAAACTACTATTTCAAAATTAGAAGGAAGGAATTGATCATTTGCAAGTTCCAATATAAAAAAAAAAGAAACAAAATAGGAAAAGGAAAATAGGATTAGTTCAAGATTGAAAAGGAAAAGAAAAAAATCCATGTTAATCCTAACGCGTAACTACCAGGCAAGGAAAATGAATAAATTAAAAGCTTAAAACTCCCCTAATAATCAAAGCAAAGTTTAAGAGACAAAAAATCTACTAATATCAACCCAACCTTTTAACGCATTCTATTTTGGGGACCAAAAACATCCCTGCTAATCCGTCGGCTTAAGAAAATTCAATTCGATTTAATATTCCGCCAGTCTTATTCTTTTAGGGGACAGCTAAACTAAATTAAAAAAATAAAAAAACTGCATTACTTATCCTATGGAGACAATTTAGTTCACTTGTCCCTAATAACACTTATAAACCTGTTTCCGGAGACGATATAAAAAACCATTCCCTATGTTAGTCCCTAAATCTCTTATTTTTTGTAGTGCCCAAAAAAAGAGTTTTGCTGATATGAGAAATATGTTGCTTTTACAGTTTTATCCAGTGATCAAGAAGACGCGATTAATAGCTGGGCAGGACGAAATCGTTCCATCTAGCCCTAGGCGATTGATCTAGGTACCTAGGCACTCGGAGGCGCGTTTTCATTCTGGTGGGCAACGCCCATAACAACTAATAAAGGGGGAAAGTGTAGCCTTTTTTTGAAAATCCTAAACCTTATTCTATTTCCCATTTCCATTCGACCAGCCGCTCCCCCTCATCGACCAGCAATGAGATCCCTCCTCATTGTTGGCGATTTGGGATGTCTGGGATTGTGGAAAAGGGTTGTATGTGAATATGAATGGATGAATAATGATATGACAACTTGGGTTTTGTGGAATATGGCTTATCTATTGTATTTTTTTGCAACGTTTAATCTCGCCTAGGCAATGATTAATCGGCCTGGGCGCTGGGCGGTGCCTCCTCGCCTAGATAACACCTAGCGTCTTCTTGAACATTGGTTTTACCGCACAAAAAGAAAAAAAAATGTTGCTTCTCATTTGTGATGTGGCGGATCTAGAATTATTATGTAGAGGTGTTCTTCTCCAAAATTTATTAAAAAATAAAAAATATACACCTAATACAAATTACATATTCTGAAAATATTATAAATTATGTTTAATGCCTATATTTCGTGTTTTTTTTAGCTTAATAAAATTGAACAACTCAACACAAAAACGTATCTTACTTTTTTTACCTAATTTTTTTCAAAGAATCTTATATTGATTTATAATAGATCAAACACATTGCATACTGCTATACAAGTATACAACAGATACTTTTACATAACTTGAATAAGTTGTAAAGTATTAATTTTATTGGAAAGATCATTACATTTAAGGTAGGGATGTAAATGCCCCACCCGTCTCTGACCTGTTTCTGAGCCTATTTGACTCGTCCCGTCCCTGTCTGATCCTAAATGGTTGGGACGAGTCGGGTCAGTGGGTCAACCTTAATCAACATACATGTTTTTTTACAAATTATGTTTTAGTGCCCAAAATTTAGTATCTAAACTTTCAAAACTTTACAAAAAGGTCAAATGTGGTATGAGATATTTGTTATTGCTAAAGATCACAGGATCAAAAAGTGACCCCTCTCTAAGTTGTCCCTACCCATCCCGACTCTTACAGGATCAACAAATGACCCATCCCTAATTTGATCATATAGACAAACTGATCTATCTCGACCCTCAAAGACGGGCCATATCGGAATGGATCAGTAGGTCTTCCAGGTCAAACTTACACCCTAGGAGTCATTTTAGATGTGGAAATTGAGCATAGTTGAACTCTTCACTGTTTATACCATTTTCCCTACATCCTCATATTCAATTGTAAAATTCATATAAAATGTAAATCCGACATCCAAACAACAAATTTTACACTCGGCAATTTCTTCAGATGAATTAATTCCTCACTTTCCAAATAAAAAATTACATAAAGTCCTTCACTTTTCAAAATCTATACAAACAAACGACCCCTGAAATGTCATAAAAGATGGGCAGCGACACCAAACGGAGTAATAATGGTAAGTAAAATCATACGGCCACAAAAGCCGTTCGCTCCAAAACACCACGAAATGCCCCATAATACCCCCTTGCAAACCCTATAACCAAAGTACCAAACCCAGTGGATGCCTTTTTAGGTTAGATATAACCTGTCCTAACAAAAGTATATTCATTCGGTTTGATTGGGCCACAAAGAATCTTCACGAATGTGCAAATTTTACACTCTGTCTCATTTTCTTTTGGTAAAATTTATTATGCTGTTACTATGAGAAAGGGTCTTACTCATAATGTTTGGTTGTTACCTCTCGAGGATATTCTCAACCGGTCATCAGGATGCTAGATGCTACATCGAGGAAGTCTTTCCATTCTAAAGTCTGAGATATTTTAAGGGAAGTTCTTTCTCTCTTCTCGACTCCCTATGTCAGTTTCGTGTCTTTACTCCTCGGAGCTTTCATAGAACTACCCACCTCGTGGCAAAAAAAACTCTTTTATCGAGAGTCCGGTTTCATACGGGCTACCGTTCTTTATTATTATCAGTTTTATATATTTGTTGTTATCTTGGATATAAAAAAAAATACCAAACTCAGACCTTTCCTTCCCCACCCAGGGCATTACCGTCCATTCACCCTCCCACTGTAAAAAACCCCCCCCAAATGATCAACCCACTCCTCCCACCATTATATAAACACCACCCTCCTCAACCCTTTTACCTCCACCACCCTTCAGCTTCCACCAACCCCAAAAAAATGGCTCCTCAACCCTCCTTCCTCTACGCCGCCGTCCCCCTCCTCCTCATCCTCCTCCTTCTCTCACCTCCCACTCAATCCACCCAGCCGCCGGCCCTCACTCTGACCATGGTCAACAACTGCCCCTTCACCGTCTACCCAGCCATCCAGCCCTCCGCCGGCTTCCCCATCCTCGAAAAGGGCGGCTTCCCCCTCACCACCCTCACCCACCGCTCCTTCCCCGCCCCGGCCCAACACTGGGCGGGCCGGATCTGGGCCCGCACCCACTGCACCCACAACGGCAACACCTTCCGCTGCGCCACCGGCGACTGCGGCGGCCGCCTCCAGTGCGACGGCCTCGGCGGTGCCACCCCGGCCACCTTGGTCCAGCTCACCCTCCACCACGGCCACAGCGACCTCTCCTCCTACGGCGTCTCCCTCGTCGACGGCTTCAACGTCCCCCTCACCGTCACCCCGCACGAGGGCCGGGGCCACTGCCCCGTCGTCGGCTGCAAGGCCGACCTCCTCCAGAGCTGCCCGGACAAGCTCAAGGTTAGATCTCACGGCGGCGGCGCGGTGGTGGGGTGCAGGAGCGGGTGCGAGGCGTTTGGGACGGACGAGCTGTGCTGCAGGAACCACTACAACAGCCCCGCCACGTGTCGCGCCTCCAGCTTCTCCGAGTTCTTCAAGCACGCCTGCCCGGCCACGTTCACTTACGCGCACGACACGCCCTCGCTCATGCACGACTGCTCTTCTCCACGCGAGCTTAAAGTCATCTTCTGCCACTGAACAACAACCGACCAAAAAAAAGAAAATGTTACTCGGCAGTCTAGATTTGTAATGTTCTGTTTTTCTGTTCTGTTCTGTTTTTTTTTTTTTTTCCTCCTGAAGATTCGAGTAGGTAGGTAGCTGGCATCCCTTTGTTCTAATTCTGAAGGGAAGTTGTAATTCTCTACTTGGGATGCAATGTGTGTGGCGTTTGAGGTTCTGGTTTGTGATTAAGGAGTGGTGATGTTTGTGATGATTAATGAGGATTAGAAGAAGAGGAAGGATGGGGTTTGCTTGCTCTGTCGTTCTGTTGGTTTGTCGTTTTTGATTCGTGCACTAATTATTTCCTGATTAATAAACTAATTAAGTTAGGGAAATGAAAAGACATGTTTGGGGTTTAGCGGGGTTTTGTCAGGATTACCTAGAAAGACGATCAAAAGGTAAAGGTAAAGTTGCCTGGAAACCAGAGAGAACCATTATCCTGCCCATTCTGACTACACTACTGACTAGACATGAGGTAAAAGAAGTGGGTGTGCCTACGGTGACATGCATGTCATGGTGACTTGCACTTTCCGGTCGACCTCAGTTAGAATTCGGTCGACCTCATATAGGATTCGGTCGACCTCATATAGGATCCGGTCGACCTAATATGTTGTTTCAGTGTAAAAACAGTTCATGGTGCCTACTTTGGATATTCATATCATACAATTGGCTAGATGAAAATTAAAGACTAATGACTTGTTTTGAAGCTGGAGTGTCCCTCTACATATTGAAGTGATTGAGAGCTCGATAGGAAGTTCAGAAGACCATTTTTGAACCTCATCAAAAGGCTATGCCAAAACTGGGAAACTGCCTAGAAATGACTAAGTCTGGAAACGTGTTTGTGAAGCCTATTTTTGAGCTCAATTCGAGAAGCATGAATGCGAGTCGAGTCCAGGAGCCTCTACCACGTTAAATTAGGTATGTTTTTATACAAATTCAAGGAATTGGATGAAAGATTGGATATCTTTAAGACTTCAAACAAAAGGGCCGAAGGTGCTACGAAGGCTGTTTTTCTGGCAGACTTCGAGCACAAGCAAGCTGCCAGAAAAACAGCCTTCGTAGCAACTTCGAGCCGTTTGTTTGGAGCCTTAAAGATATTCAATCTTTCATTCAATGCCTTGCCTTTGTATAAAAAATTACGTAATTTAACGTGGTAGAGGCCCCTTTACTTGACTCGCATCCATGCTTCTCAAATTGAGCTCCAAAGTAGGCTTGACAAACACGTTGCCAGACTTAGCCATTTTCAGGCAGTTTCCCAGTTTTGGCATAGCCTTTTGGTCAGGTTCAAAAATGGTCTTCTGGACTTTCTATTGAGCTCCCAAGTACTTTAATGTGTAGAGGGACACTTCAGCTTCAAAACAAGCCTTTAATCTCCAATTTCCATCTAGCCAATTGTAAGATATGAATCTCCAAAGTAGGCACCATGAAACTGTTTTTACACTGAAACAACTGATTAGGTCGACCGGATCCTATATGAGGTCGACCGAAAAGTGCATGTCACCGTGACATGCATGTCACCGTAGCAAAGTCCAAAAGAAGTTTATTGAGAGCGCCAAAATGGAGTGGATGGCCACGGTTGATTTTATTCTTTTTTGTTTTTTTAGTTGTTTTGCGGAGTAGATCGGGTCGTTTGAAAGGTGCGAATGTTAAATCGTTGCAATGAATCACTATAATATAAATGCATGTATTGATACAATGGATACTGAAAGGTGCGAATGTTAAATCGTTGCAATGAATCACTATAATATAAATGCATGTATTGATACAATGGATACATTTTAACAATTAAGGGGTCGTTTGAAAGTTGCGAATGTTAAATCGTTGCATTGTAATGAATCACCATAATATAAATGCATGTATTGATACAATGGATACATTTTAACAATACATTGTTTGGTTGTTGAGATTCTACTTTATGCATTAATTTACATAAAGTTCCTTTTATGGGAAAATGTCATATTTACCCTCAACTTTTAGAATAAGACAAAAACTATTAGGGATATAAATGGAAAGAAAAAATTGACACAAATCTAAAACCAACAATCTCAACTTTTAGTTGAGATTGTATAATCATCATTTTTTGTGATTGTTGGTGAGACCTACCTAAAACACTTTGACACTCCCAAACATTGTATTGTGCACAATACATGTATTCAACAAATACAACTCTAACAATCACAACTTCCAAACGACCCCTAAGTGAGTAACTTTGTGGTCCTATAATCTCATACATAAACTAATAAGAATCTGTCACATTAGCGCCTCTTTCTCTTTTTTTCGAAAAATCATTAATTTTCCTTCTCTTAATCTTTAACGAACGATTTGTCACTCATTTTAACTCGAAATTTAATTTTTTTGCACCGTTAGATCAGATTAATTGTATTTTTCAAAATGATATAAACTTTGATATTTTTTTTGAACAAAAAAAATTTGTCAGTTATTATCAATCTATACCATATGGTATCGACTGGTATTAAATAACAGCAAACCATAGGTACGAAAAATACCACCCCATATCAGGGTGGTATAGTATGGTATAGAGTTGATAACGAGATGTATGAAATTTTTTCAATGCAGAAAAATTTGAAATCCAATAGATCATGATTAAATTGTTCCTTCTTTGCAAAAAATTTCGAAAACGACTAAAAAACGAAGGAGATACCATATGATATGGAGTTGGTAACGAGAGGTATGAATTTTTTTTTCACAAAAAATATTGAAAATGGATATCATTTTGTAGAGCACAACAAACTCGTTCCATCTGTGAAAAATAAATTTAAATCCGAGTTAGAATGAAGAAAATATGATCCAATCAAGAAAACTGGGGGAAATAAATTCTTTTAATTCTCCACCCTTAGATATGCAACCACTTAAAAGAAGGATCCAGATTTTGTTACTCATAGTTATGCACCCTAAGGTTATGCACCATATCTTGAGCCGTCGTTTTGTGTGCCAAAGCTGAACGATGCATAAAAGATTTTATGAGTTATTTTTTGAAATTATCCAAACCTATTAAAATACTATTAATTAGCCAAATCTTTCGTAATGTATCCAAATATTAGCTATTTTTACGTTATTGTTAATAATTTTGCAACATTTTCATAGTTAAAATACTAAAATTTGGAATGTTGATATTCATGTGTCTCTTCTAAGTTAGTATCATGTTGCCAAGTCAATATTACTAACAAAATTGCTAACTGAAAGTATACATTTGGCTAATTCTTAGTATTTCAATAGGTTTGGTTAATAAAAAAAAATTCAAAAAAGGTTTGGATAAAAATAGAAATTACCCTTTATTTTTTAATATTGAGTATTCATGTTTCAAAATTTGTAAAACTCACACATTTTGTATAACTTGTTGATCAATATATTCTTAAAAAACATGTATTTTAGTATGTACGTAATCTTGGGGTCATTTTGCTTTGGTGATATTTTAGATGAGATAGTTACAATGCATATATTGTTCATAATGTATCATTTTTTTTAATTTTTTGCACAAACATTACATGCATTGTTTGCTTGATGTGATAAAACTACTAATCAAAATGAGTGATAGTTAAATCTTAAGTTCTTTTTATGAATTAGTAAGCTTTTATATCATCAAAAGGAACCCCAAAACTTTTGGCAACAACCCTGACAACTAAGTGACTGTAACACTGTTCTGCATTCCAACTGATCTTCCTATGTCATTACAAAAGGAAACCTATAAGTTGAACCAAGAAAGAAGGTTAACCAGCCCAAAAACTATAAACAAGTTCAGCAGGAAAAAACACTGTAACATTTTTTTTAATTCGAACTATCATCTCCTGGAAGCTTTTCTTGGATCCTCCATGCTTCAGGGAACACCTTTCTCGCCAAATTGTACTAATCATTGCCCGCCAAATCGCCTTAGCAGCTTGACTTCGCAACTGCTTCCCTTTTAGATGGGTTGAGGCCCACTGCAACTCTGTGTCCCAATCATCCGAAGGGGTTCTAGGGAAAGCTTTAACAAGCAAACCTGCAAACAGTTCTTTATACACCACACACCCACCAAAGAGATGAGCTCTTGTCTCCAAAGAACAAGAACAGTACAAACATGAGAAAGGACCTCGTCCTCCCCAGCTTGCCACCTTGTCACAGGTAGTGATATAGTTCTTTACAACCAACCAAACAATAAACTTGTCCCTCGGGGGAGATGAACCTTTCCAGACTAGAGAGCACCAAGAAACAGGTGCTTCCTTTGACCTGAAAGACTCCCGTACCAGCTTAATACAATACATCTTCATAATTTTCCCATTCCACAGAACATCCCCATTTGCCATAGACATCTACTGACAAATTTTATCTCTGCTTTTCAACAATTTTAACCAAATCCAAGAACCAGTTTTGGATTGAAAAGTCCAAAATCATGGTTCTTAAGTCTATATTCCCTCAGCCACGCCACCCACAGAAATCCCTGCTACAAAAGAATAAGCCATACATGTCTGATCGCACACGCAAAATTCCAATTTACTAGGTCCCTTATTCCCAATCCACCTTCTTTCTTAGGAAGAGCTAAGTAATGCCAAGCTGCAGTAGCCTTACAGCACTGACTCCCCATAAGAAATCACTACAAAGTTTCTCAATCTCCTTAATAACCCTTTTTGGCAGAATAAAAACTGCCATCGAAAACTGTGTCAAACTAGCAAGCACAGAGATCACGAGCTGTAAACGCCCTGCATAGCTAAGGAACTTTGTTTTCCAACTATGAATTCTACCCGTTATTTTATCTAATAGAGGTTTGCAAGGTTTTATAGATAGCTTGCTGGGAATAAGAGGAAATCCCAGATATCTGATTGGAAGTGAACCCAGTTTATAGTCTGCTCTCTAAGCCATCTATTTTTGCCATTCGATAGGAAGACCCCCACAGAATAATTCACATTTCTCAGGGTTAGATTTTAGGCCATAAATTCTTCTAAACTCCCCAACACCCTCTTGCACATTGGATTCCATGATTAGAACCATCAGAGAACAAAAGCAGGTCGTCTGCAAACATTAAATGAGTCAAACCCAACCTCTTGCACATTGGATGAAATGGCATTTGACCCACCCTAACTGCTTTTCCCATTAGACAAGATAGAATTTCCATTGAGCTGGCAAACAAGTAAGGAGATAGGGGATCCCCTTGCCTTAAGCCTTTACGAGCTAAAAAATACTCCACTATACCACCATTAAACCCCACACTTAACTTAGGGGTAGTCACACACATGACAATCCATCTCACAAAGAGATCAGGGAAATTCATTGCTCTTAACACCGTAATTAAAAAATCTCAGTCCACCGAATCAAAAGCCTTCATAATGTCAACTTTAACAATACTTCTTTGGGAGATATCATTCTTATGATACTTCTGGACTAACTCATGAGCTAAGAAAATGCTTTCACCTATCACCCGCCCTTTAGTGAATGCGGTTGCAGTTTGATTATGGCTAATGAGGGAAGACAAAAATGTACTAAGCCGATTAGCTATAATCTTTGCGACACACTTATAAAGTGTATTACAACAAGAGATTGGTCTAAACAACTTCATGTCCTCAGGATTCTGAGCCTTAGGTATCAAAGCTAGGAGTGTAGAATTAGTACCTGGTGGAAGTGAGCAAACTGTAAGACAGTTTTGCACAGGCGAAATGATGCCAGGACCAACAATATGCCAGGAAGATTGAAAAAAACAAGCTGGAAATCCATCTGGACCTGGGCTTTTATCACCTTTAAAACCAAAAAGGGTATTCTTATCTTCATCCTCGGAGATAGGACGAATTAAACTCTCTTGTTGCGCCTCATCAACTTTAAACCTCAGGAGATTCTGCATCTCCTCAATACTACAAGCCTCTACTTCTGAATCCTTCTGCCCCAGCAACCTTTTATAGAAAACTTCAGCAATATTACTCATTCCATCAGTATCTATAACTCGAACTCCTTCATCATTTATCAGAGATCTAATCATGTTCCTTTTATTTCTATTTTTTACTGAACGATGAAAATATCGTGAGTTTGAGTCTCCAACCTTCAATCAAACTTCTCGAGATTTCTGCCTTAAAAAGGATTCCTCAGCTTCTCTTAAAATTTCGACTTCTGCAGATAACCGAGCTTCTTCTTGGAAAGTTTCAGAAGAGAGACTCTGCAACGCACTAGCTTGAGAAACAATCAACTCTTGCTCCTTCAGTTTTACTCTTTCATGAAGATCTGGATATTCTCTTTTATTCAACTGCTTAAGTAACCCCTTTAATATTTTGAGCTTCCTGTTTACTCGCTCCATAGGTGAATCTACAACCCCAGAACACCAAGCCTCCTTCACAAGGTCGCAGACTCCCAGTACCTCTCATTCTTCATCCAAAACTTGAAAAATTTAAATGGTTTGGGAAGAGACTTTATAGAGCTATCAGTGTTTACAAACACTGGACAATGATCAGAAACTGCAGGGTCTAAGGTATCCACTGTGCTAGAGCCAAATGCATCCATCCATTTGTAGTTAATAAAAGCTCTATCAAGCCGCCTCGCAATTGGATTTCCAGGCTGCTTATTGATCCAAGTGAACCATGGCCCAGAAGACTTATGCTCAACAATCTCAGTATCAAACCGCCATTTCTTGAATTCAACCATACTAGTACTAACTCCTGGCGAGTTTGAGGCCTCACTCACATCCCCTATAGCATTGAAATCTCCCAATATAACCCATGACTCAGATTGAACATTACTATAAAGAACTCTTCTCTCTGCTTCTTCATTAGAGGCATAGACCCCCGTAACAAAGAAAGGCTTACCCGAACAAACCATGGTGTGTATGAACTAATCAGTACTATGAAGGATCCTCAACTTCACATCAGACCTCCAAACTAACCCAATTTTACTTCATCCAGAAGCATTACCAACAACTTTCTTCTCCCAGCTCGGGAAACGCTTGTTCACAAGTTCTTCTGCTTTGTCAACCTGCACTCTTGGTTCTAATAATACTATAATATCTATACTATATTTATGTACTAAAAGCTGCACAACTTTATTCTTATCCGGGTCCTTAAAACCCGGGTATTCCATGATATAACCTTCATTTACGCTTTCTTCCCATACCCCCTCTCTTAGGAATAGGAGCAGCAGGGGACTTCTTCTTTTTAGTCTGACTCACAGTGATCCATGGGTTTTGATGAGAATCTGGAGGATCAGATTGCCCCCTGGTATTGGTGAACAATTCTCCAAAGCCAATTGCTGAGAGACAGAGGGACTTCCAGTGAGCGCTGTTGAGCCCTTCACCACGTCAACAAACTTTGCAACCTGATCCCCAATACCAACCCCAACATTTACCACATAATCAGAAGCTTGTCCTTCCTCAACTGAAACCATAGAGTTCATATTCTCAACCTCCTGTTCAACAATAACTTTCTCTTTTTTTCCTTACTTAAAACTTCCAGCACAGGTTGGATAGTTGCAGCCAGATCTTCCTTAACACTAGTGGCTTGAACTTTAGGAACTCACCTCTTATCCACAGTTTCACTTCTGTTACATTCATGACCATATATCTCACACTTGGAACAGACCTGAGGCTTATTCAGATATTCTATCTCAATATCAAAAAACGGATCATCATTTGGGTATAACCGAATCTTAGTTGGAAAACCACAGTCAGCAGCAAGGTTAACACACACCTTAGCAAACTCCAACTGATGGCTTTTTCGTGTAGTTTGATCCATCCAAACCGGCGAACACATAGTGCTTGCAACCCTCTCAAGCCCCTCGAAAGTATGATATTCCAACAGAATTCCCCAAATTCTGACCCATATCGGCAGCTCCTCAATCACTGGAGCAACCGGCTAAATACCTGGAGCCCATTTCCTGAAGAAGACCTGATTCCCATGATAGTGCTACGACCCCGATTTAATGACCCATTGACTTGTCACAACATAAGGGAACTGGAAGAGAAGCAAACGCGGTCCAAACCATAAACCGTCACCGTACCATCGCTGCCCCAAAGTCCATTCGCCCACTGTTGGAGAAGCCCCAGCTTAGGAAGAGATCCCACGAACTGCCCGATCAAACAGTCCTTCCACCTTTCTTTTCCCCCTCTTTTTCACTTCGCGAGGTAGACGATAACCATCATTGATCCTTTCTGGAGGGCGAAATCGCTTCCTGTTAGCAGGCGCGACATCAAACAGAGAAGCCCAAGTCACCGCCTCTCCAATCGGAGCTGTGGCCGACGGAGAAGCCGCCATGGCGGCGTGAAAAACCTTAACCAGAACCCTTTCTCCCGAAGAGAGAAGAAAGAGAGAGAAGATAGCGTTTTTTTTATGCCGCTACCTTTTTAATGTGTTACCTTTAATATATGAAAAACAAAAAATAAAAATGATATTTCACTCAAAATATAATGTAACTTATTTAGATACTACAATAATTATCATAAAAATCAAACCATGTAAATTACAATACACCAATTTTCTTATATACATGTATATTATTATGCATCAATTTAACTATTATCAAAACCAAACACTTGTATTATTGAAATACACAATTTTTAAGTTCAAAGGTTCCAAACTAGCGCCAAGTTCCTGTAGTAACCATCGCAACCAAAGAATTTCACTTACCGTGCTAGCCTTGGCACGATATTATGCTTCTGCAGAAGAACGAGCAACGATCTGTTGCTTCTTTGTACGCCAAGAAACAGGAACACCACCAAGAGTGACAACCTCCCCACTCTGCGTCGCAGTAACCAGTGAGCTCCAGTGAACTGCCAGAAGGAAAGAAGAGACCTTGACCTAGTGCTCCTTTGAGATAGCGTAGTATACGTACGTTGTGCAGCCTCCATATGGGACTGAGAAGGTGCATGAATGAACTGACTGAGTATGTTGATGCCATAAGCAATTTCGGGACGTGTGACTGTAAGATAGAGTAACCGCTCCACTAGCCTTCGATAGGCAGCTGAGTTAGGGTGATTGGCCGCTGTGGGCCGAGTGGTACGATGATTCCGTTCAATCGGGAAAGAACTAGGGCGACTCCCTAAGATACCAGCATCAGCAAGAATATCAAGAACATATTTACGCTGACTGAGAACCATGCCTTTCGGAGAGCGGGCAACTTCGATGCCCTAGAAATATCGTAGGGGTCCAAGATCCTTGATGCTAAACCGACGATGTAGAAATGCCTTGACTTGAGAAATAAACTCAAGGTTAATGCCTGCCAGGAAAACGTCATCGACATATATGAGAGAAACAACATGAGTACTCCCCCGGCGAAAGACAAACAAAGAATGATCGGCCGGTGATGGCCGAAACTAGAGTTCTCGAAGAGCCGCAGTGAACTTATGATACCAGTTGCGCGAGGCTTGTCGCAACCCATAAAGGGACTTATGTAGACGGCAAACTCGAGTTTCCCCGGGGGCTGTAAAGCCCTGAGGGATGCGCATATATACTTCCCCATCCAAGTCTCCATGAAGAAAAGCGTTGTTGACATCCAACTATTGAATAAACCATCCTTTGCTGACTGCTACGGCGAGCAAGCAACGGACCGTGACCAATTTTGCAACCGGAGCAAAATTAAAGTGTCATGAAAGTCAACCCCTTCTACCTGGGTGTACCCCTTTGCAACGAGGCGAGCCTTGTACCTCTCAACAGTACCATCACGATGAAACTTCATTTTATAGACCCACTTGCAGCCGATAACGCATTTGCCGGGAGGCAAGAAAACAAGACTCCAAGTCACATTTTCTTCCAGAGCAAGAACCTCAACGGACATGGCTGCGCGCTACCGTGGATCTTTAAAAGCTTCATATAATGACCTTGGTTCAGGATGGCTGGCAACCGCTGCAAGAAGAGCACAATAATTAGGGGATAACTTATCATAGTTGAGATGATTAGATAAGGGATAGCGTACTGAGTTGGCCTTACTCCCTGTATAATATATATCAAGATGCTTAGGTGGCATTGGGTGACGGTCGTCACGACGAGGGGGAACAACAGGAGCCAGACTTGCGTTGGATAGAGGACTGGGCGCGGTCGATTGGGAAGGGGTCGGACTGACTTGACCAAACAAATCGGCGTGGGCTGAAGAAGAGGGGCCATGCCTGAAGATCTCTTTGGACTCACTGGTTGAAATCACTTTCGTCGACCCAGAATGATGACCGGCTGAATCAAGCCCGGTGCCCGACGGGGACCCATGGCTGGGCCCAATATTAGGTGCTGACCCAGATGAAGATGGGCTCACGGGAGACCCTGTGAAAAGAGTGGGTGACGAAGAAGCAACCATCTCCTCATTTTCATAAAAAAACTGGCCAATGAAAACTGATCGGAGGTATTGGCTTGGAAGGGAAAAATAGTCTCATGGAAAATGACGTCTCTGCTGTTGATCATGCGCTGGGAAGAAAGATCATAAGCATGATACCCCTTTTGACTGGCGGCGTATCCCATGAAGACACAAGCACCACCACGCTCGGAGAAATTTCCTAATCATGCATGTGTATCTTTACAATAAACCAGACAACCAAACACACGAAGATGAGTATAGGTGGTTGGCCTGCCGAATACAACCTCATACAGTGTTCGTCCTGTAGCTGTGGTAGGGAGCCGATTGATTATGTAAGCTATTGTGAGCACGCATTCACCCCAGAACCGAATCGGTAGGGAGGCTTGAAACCGAAGTGCACGTGCTGTTTCAAGAATATGACAATGCTTTCGCTCGACAACACCTTTTTGTTGAGGAGTATCGGTGCACGAAGTCTGAAGAAGAATACATGCATTCTCATAAAATTCGCACAGGACTTTGGTTGCAAACTCAAGACCATTATCAGCTTGAATCTTTCGTACCTGTTTGCTAAACCGAGTACGAACAAGCTTGCAGAACAATTTTATATAATGAACAACTTTATATTTAAAACGTAGGAAATAAATCCAAACGCCACGGCTAAAATCGTTTACAATAGTCAGAAATAATGAGCTCCACTGTAGGATGGAGTATGATAACCTCCCCAGATATCCATATGCAACATTTCAAAATAAGAAGTAGTTCGAATCCCACTAACAGGAAAGGATGTTCGAACTTGCTTGGCTCTCGAACATGGATGACAAGTATCAATAACCGACTTTATTGAAATAGAAGTACTTGAACTAAGTTTCTCCAGAACACCAGCAGAAGGGTGACCCAGACGAGCGTGCCAGAGTGTCCCATCACCATTAGCTATGACATTGGCACACGCCCGACAACCGAACAACTTCAAGAAATATAAACAATCACGAATCTCTCCCTTTCCAATCACGTTCTTGGAGTGTAACTTGTATAACGCAGAAATCACTAAGGAAGATTAAAGCAACATGATGCTCTTGAAAAAGTCGACTTATTGAGAGTAAATTGTAGTTGAATTCTGGAACATGGAGAACGCGACTAAGAGCGAGTCCCTCTCCAAGTCGGACCGACCCTATGCGTTTGACGGGAATGCTTGCTCCATTTGGAATTCGAACCGGTTGACAAGTCACATTATCATTGTACGAAAACAAGAGGGAATCATCCATGACGATATGCTCGTTACAACCGGAATCAATAAGTCATTCAGTCTTAGAAGAAAAAGAAAACGTACCCGCCATGTGACTAGAAGGATCGGCAGCACCTTGAGTTAAAGTGCCAAAAAACTGTTTGAGCTGGCTCAATTGTTGTGGAGTGAAACCAAACGTGATGACCGAATCTGATTCAGCCTGTGAAGCACGTGGCTCACGGCTCTGTCCGCGGCACTTGCATGAATCACGAGTCTCGCGGTTGCGATGACAGTCCGACTTTTCTCCTTGTTTGTCGCGGGATAGCCAACCAATGATCTCGAAACAACTCTCCTTAAGATGCCCAAGTTTGTTGCAATGAGTGCAAAACCGACGTTCCCGTTCTCCTGCCGAACGACCACGACCATCACGAAAATCAAGACTCGCTTTCCTAGCTTCTTCATGTGTTGCAAAGGCAGCTGCCTTCGAATGGGCTTACTACTTTGAGTGAGGGTCCTTTGTTGCTCGTCGTTAAAGACGACGCGGAAGGCTTCTAGAAGCGATGGTGCGACTGCCATTGACAGAATCTGACTCCGAACGGTTGTGAATGACTCGTCCAGCCCAAGTAAAAAGTGTAACAGTCTTAGACTTTCGTTTTGATCACGACTCCGGCGGCCACAAGAACAGAGTGGTGGCGGCAGGATTGACTGTGTTTCTTCCCTGATATAACTGCTTAACGATGGATCTGCTCTGATACCATAACAAATTTGTGAGAACGATTTGCAAAATAGTAAGGACACAGGATTTACGTGGTATCCCCGAATATCGGGACAAATCCACGAAGAGTTCAGCTCTCCAGTTTATTCTTATTTCACTTATGCCGATGGCCTTACAACCATTATATACCCTACTTCTATAATCACCTAGGGTATTAATTTGTATCTGTGTACAATAAGGGACTTCGATATTCCCTATCACAAATGTACTCGAAGACTTTGTAGCCGAAGACTCCTTCTTCTGGGCATCGGATATGGGTTGTCGCTGACCGCTGTGGGCCTTGTCCATTAAAGAAGTCCTAACCTTTCAGAATAAAAAAGCAACAAGTCTACACGTTTGCTATTCTCCGCGTGAGTACGATTATTATTTCTCACACAAAGTGAAATGATTATGATTTTTCAAGTGGCCCCGAATTTATTTGACACCATGCGCTGTATTACAAGAATGTTCCATAATTTGTTAACTTTCAATCGACGCTGTTCACTTCCATTTTCGTTTTCTGCTTTCATGTTATAAATTTGGTAACCGAGACGAGAAAGCTTGTTTATTTTTCATTCTGCTTTTTATTTATTTCCAACTCTGAAAACAAAAAGTGTAAGTTTCCTGCTGTTTTCGGAAACGACAAAATGTTGTTTTCACCTATTTTCAACATCTGTTTTTCTAAAAAATAAAAGTAAACAGCCTACACTATATATGCTAATGAGGTTTTAGTAGCGAGATTAAATATACCATACCTCACTAATTTATCCGGTACACTTTGAGTTTACAATGCTTGCTTAAAACACTATAGGAAGACTTATTGCCGCCAAGATGCAAGTAAAGAAGAAAAAGTAGGTCTTAGATTTGAGAAAATGAAGGAAAAAATCCCAAAGTACAATACTTCTTAAAAAAAATTCCCAAAATACATAAGTTACAAAAAAAATTCCAAAACTACACATGTTTGCCATTCACCGTTTTTGACAAACGCAGTGAAGATTATCACCGCGTTTGAAAAAAACGGTGAATATTTCACCGTGTTAAACTAAAACGGTGAAGTGTTCACCGTTTTCCTCTAAAACGGTGAATAACCAAAGAGTCAATCACCTTTTTTGACTGAAACGGTGAATACTTCACCGTTTTAGTCTAAAACAGTGAAGCGACGTGGATCGCTGACATGGACAAACGCGATGCATTCACCACGTTAGACAAACACGGTGAATACATCGTGTTTGTTTACATCAGCGATCCGCGTCGAGTGTGCTTTCACCGTGGCCGTTGGATGCGGTGAGGCGCGGATCGTGATTTTCTTCCCAGCGATCCGACGCCTCACAGCACGCCACGTCGCCTCGTCTGGAACCGTTTTTGGGAAGGGAGATGCATTCACCGCGTTTGAATGCTCCCCAAATTAATGCTCGCAGATCCTCCCCCTCCCCCACTTACAACTCACACCACAACCCTTTCACTTCTTTCTCCCTCAATTTATCTACTCTAGCCTCGTTCTAAGTATGCTTTGTGGTTGCGGCTAAGTCCGATCTTCCACATCAGAAAGAATTACTAGAGTTTGACCCTAAAGCCCCCGTCCCGCTAAGTTCCCGTCCCTTACAAATCTCAACCCGTCAAACCTCTGTCTGGCTTCCGCCAAAAAATGGACGAAGAGGCTCTTCGTGTAGGTTTTTGGTTTATTTTTTTTAATCGAAACAATTTGATTTTGTGTTTTTTTTTATCAAAACAATCTCTGATTTCATTACTTTTTTATAGATGGGTGCCGAGATATACGATCCTCGATTGTATATCCATTATGGCCCAAGGGATGCGAGACTCTTAACTGATCAAGAAGCTCATCGCTCCCGAGCTATTTGGGATAACAATCCGGTAATTTGATGATTTATTTGCTTTATTTTATTATTTTCTAAGATTTTATTTTGCTTTATTTAATCTAATAAATTGATGTTTTTCCTATTTTTTGTACAAACCCTGTCTGCACAAATATCACAGAGTTCTTGAAAATTGAATCGGGACTCAATTTTCAGCATAGTGGATTCGCCGTCCTCATAATCAATGCCTATGTCAGAGTTTGTCACCCTTCCATTCCACCGAATAATAAGCCGAAACTTCTTGAATTTACCCATATCTACAATTTACAATAAGTATCTATTAGCTTAAAGACAGTAAAATTAACCAAAACCATATTGTACAACTAATATTATCCATCTCATAACTAACGTAACATAAATTCAACTAACTAACAACAACATAATACGAAAATTAAATCATACTATAACTACTAAAAACATCATTAGACTATAATACGAAAAGTCTCAACATACCGAAAATTCCTGTTCTGTGTATTATGCTCTGTTTTGGTTGCTGAAATTTGAAGAAAAGGGAGTGGTTATGTTTTTACAACTGCTGGTGGTGTGGTATTAATAACAAAATCTGTCAACTATTCACCGTTTTTGTCGAAAACGGTGAACACCATCACCGCGTTCGTCTCAAACGGTGAATAATAGGTAGCTGTGACCTAATTTTGACCTACCAGGGGTGGGAAACGTGGGAAAAGATCACCGTGTTACACTACAACGGTGAATGTATTCACCGTTTTTAACTAAAACGGTGATGTATTCACCGTTCTGATCAAACGCGATGAATATATCACCGTTTTAGATGAACACGGTGAATAATATTCACCGTCTTTGTCAAACGCGATGATATCCTTCACTGTGTTTGTCAAAAACGGTGAATGCCAAACATGTGTACTTTGGGAAATTATTTTATAACTTATGTATTTTGGGAATTTCTTTTAAGAAGATGTGTAAAGTGGGATTTTTCCCGAAAATGAATGGGTTGTACAAAGAATATTGGACTGAAGCAATAATAAAGCGTCAATGACTCGATGTTATTGGTATCTGAAGACACCTGTCAAACTAGACAACACAATGAAGCCAATCTGTCCTGCTTATGTAAAATCAAATGGGCTTTGATGAACTGAACCCAAGATGAGAAATACCAAGGGTTTTGTCTTTGCCGAGCCCAGCTTCCTGAGTTCTAAACCCAGTGGACCAGAACAGATTAGCAACAGGGGATGCTTTGTTTATTGAAATCAACATCTCAAACACACACATGCACACAGAGATATGAACAATGAGCTGGCAGTACTGAAATCAAAATGATATCAGAGTGCGTTTGGATACAAGGATTTGGATTTGGTATTTGTGATTTGGATTTTCAAATACCAAATCATGTGTTTGGATATTAATTACATTTGGTATTTGGATTTGTGTCAAATTCATGGGGTGATTTCCAAATACATGTCTAGTGTATTTTTTGTCAACTTCAAATACATTTCAACAACTAGTGATTTGAAATACCTCCTAACAAAAGAATGGACCTATTTGTAAAATATGAAAAGTTTAGGTACTATAGTGTGAGGCAATACATATAAAGGTACCAAAATGTAATTTTACCATCAAAATTTCAGGACCTTTTTGTAAAATTTTAAAAGTTTATGTACTAAATTGTAAGACAAAAATAATTTTGGGTACCAAACTGTAATTTACCAAAATTTGTATTAAGTGACCAGAAAATTAAAAATTGAAATTGAAAATCATAAATACAAAAATACAAACAAATTACAAATGAGTATCAAACAATGAATTTGAATTACATGTATTTCAAATGCTAATACTTCAAATACATTCATTTCAAATGTTAGTATTTCAAATACCTTACATTTAAAATACACTTATCCAAACGCACCCTCAATGATTTGTTTATGGAGTTTTCATTGAGCCTTTGTCTTTAGTAAAGAACCAAGTTGGTCCTTACATCTAATAGGATGCTAATAATCTTTTAGGGGTACTCGAGTCAAAGCAACTTTTATCCATCGATAATACCGATTGGGACACCGAAGTATCAATTGGGATATTGAAATATTTAGAGATTGAGATTGAGATACCGAAATTATTTAGGTTTTGAGATTGGAATTAACTTTAGATGTAATTTGTGTTTGGTATTGACATACCGATACCATACCGATTTCTACCCTAACTAGGAGTTTTGTTTAGTTAACAACACCGATGCTAATATTATCTGTTATTGCCTACAATTTTAAGAAAAATGATTTCAAGACCGAATTTCTTAACAGAAGACATTCATGAGTTAAGCAGGGAATGGTTCAGGAGTGTCTTTTGATGAAGTATCTTGGTGATGTTGCCTATATCCTTGCCATTAAGATCTATACAGAATTACAGATAGATCGTGGAGGTAAGTAACTACATAGAAAACTAGTCACGGGCCTGGCCAGTTGGCCGGATTCAGTTGACAATCACGCCAATATCCGTAGCAATTTGTATTTGGGTGACGTATTAGTGTATGTTCTTTTTGGCTTGTTTGCATTTTCTCCGGCATGAGCAACAACCTCATTGCCACCATTGATAATGTCTTCATATCCATTAGCGACACATTTATCTCCAATTTCAATTGATTCTTCCTTCTTCTCTTTGATTTCAGTTTTCTCTTCCTTGTTTTCCTGCATTTCATTGAACACAAAAATTTGATGTTAAAATATATTTCCAAATACAAATCATGTTTTTCATTGGAGTAGAATTTACCTCATCCAAGTGGGTACAAAATTATCAAAATAGGAAAGGATGAGGAAGAGCAGACTACCAACAATATTCCCAACTTGATCGAGGTAATTTCTATTTGAATCAAAATGATTGGTCAATATATATTATAGATAAAATTATAGTCGGAAAATATTATATGCTCCATATTTCTAAGAAGGCGGTGAAAGAAATAAAAGGGTGTTTTCCAACTTTGCAGCAAGCTCAGGATGACCGTTACATAACTAAATTCCAATTTTATTAATTAAACCATCGGCTCCCTTCATCCAAGCCAATTCTATTAATTAAACCCACAGCTCCTTTCATCCGGCCTTTGCATGATATCACTAAAGATTAGATAATATAAAGTATGAGAGGTGCATGGTATAATTATCCAAATCCAATAGAGAATAGCAATAACTTGTAAATAATGTTGATCATCATTTTGATTCAAATAGAAATTACCTCGATCAAGTCGAGAATATCGGCGGTGGTCTGCTCTTCCTCATCCTTCCCTATCTTGATAATTGTGTACCCACTTGATTAGCGGTGTTGTAATCTATGAGCTTGATGTCGAACTGCAATGTCATTCCCTCAATTTATATGAGATGAGCAAGTGGTGGTCCTCTAATTCTATCGTTCTCTTTGAATAGCCTTTCTGTCGACATTCTAAAAAAGTGAGCTCCCACTCTATCCATGACAACAAAGTCAGTCACTCTTGTTTTGTCCGCAACTCGAAAGTTGATCCCGAATTTGTATAATGACGGTAATAATATAAAACACTAAAAATTGTTGAAGTATACGTTATTTTTAGATGGTAAATACAAAATCTCTAAATTATTCAATAAATAATACGAAAATAGTCTCATTAGGTACAATAGATGTGTAGAAGGAAAACATAACCTCATTCTCATATCCATTTTTAATATAACACACCAATCTCTTGGAATCTCTTTATGTTAAACATATCTAATTTAATATTTTAATACATACATAAGCTTTCTGCTTGTATCAGTACCATGCTTTGCTAATTATTAGGGAATGTCCTTTCTTAATGCATCAGTAATATAATCTTTGAATTCTACAAATACATAATAATGTTTTTAGAATTAAATATCCGATCACTTAGCTTGTATATTCATAAATGAAATATACCAGATTAAATTTCATATTAACAATGGATGTATTACTTTGATGTTGTCGTTTTTTTTAATGTTTTTGTACAATTCCCACAAAAGTACTCGTCGGAGTTTTCTTCGAATTTTTTGTGGACATGCTTCCAATCTAGCATAGCACCACCCATTATTAACCTTGACAACTTTGCATTTGACGAAGTATATATTTCCCAACATATTACAGAAAGTGTTAGCATTTGATAGTTAATGGCTAGTTAAATCGCAATTGATGCTTACCTCTTCCTCATCTTTCATTTTTTATTTGATTAACCTCATGTAATGTTTTGCTTGGGATTGACTGTTGAGTTTTTCCTGTGCTTTTCATTGGAGGAATTGTTGCATCGCTGTCACTTTATTCACCCAAACATAATGTTAATTAATGTCTATTTGTTCTTTGAAGTTAAACAAATACGAAGATAATTTTTTTTTAGAATTTCGCCTTGGGTAAAAATTAATGACTTCCAGAATTCTTGGATTCACCAGCAGCAAGTTTGCTCCAGTTCAGCCGAAGGTGTTCTTGCCTGCAAATTTGGTGATGTTTGAATTATTTGTCATTAACTTTTTTGAAAATGCTTGTATTAATAATAAAATAATCTAGATGTATCCTTACCATTGTACTTATCGACATATAATGACGTAATGACCAGGTTGAGTGGGTGATCACCAATATTTGTAAGGATAACATTTAATTGGGTAACTATCCTACCAAAGAAAGTTACTTTAATAACCAATCCTCTTTATCCAAATAGTATATTAGATTTGCTATTAGATGTAAAGTAATGCATGCTATTTTATACTAAATGTAAAAAATTACTTACTCCAGAAGTTTTAATTGGAGCGGTTTGCGGTTAACTTTTCTAGTGAGTCTAGTAGTTGTCCGTAAATCAGAATACTAAAATAAGTTGGCCAACAACATCTGTGCAATGTAAAAATCCAAAAGCTAATGTGTTTGGTTGTAGAAACATAAAATTGAAGTAAATTTGAATTGAGAATAATAATTTGAACCTGAAAGGTATTTTCTTTGTTTGCACTTCTTCTCGGTCTCATCATGTTTGATGAAATAGAAATTGTAAGTTGGTATAGCTGAAATATCATTGCATGTTTCAGCCTCAGTGTTTAACTGAAACTTAATGATCAATTTGTTTGTAATTGACTGGTAATCTCTCGTTGTCATATTAATCTTTAAGTTCTTGATAGTGTAGACTCTCTGGTCACGAAACAGTGTTGAAAGTCCTTAATTTTGTCTTTGGGAATTTGCACCCAAATATCATTACTCTGTAGAAGTAAAATAGGCATAATAATATATTTTTAAAACTTTAGGCATGACATAGTTTCTTTTTTATAAATCACAACAACAAACAAAGAAAGAGAAAACAGGGTATGAGCGAGCACCTGTATGATTTTACCATAAAATTTATCATATGTACCATGATTGATGTTGGGAACTTTGTATTCATAGCCTCTGCCAAACTTGAAAAGTGATCAAAATTTTACCTTAATTTAGTCAATCCAAAACGAAAGCAGATAACAACTAACAATATTCATAAATATATGAACAAAATAAATACCTAAGGAAGAAGGAAATATGAAATGGGGAGATTGTTGAGTGAATTAAGGGAACATTTTGTTGCAAAAAAAGGTGTTCAAATGGTTAGGATGGGAGAACTATGTCTCAAATTATATTGAGAGACTACCTATGAAAGGGTAGAAGAGACATGAATAAAGGGAAAGAATAAAAAAGAAGGGTCTTCTTGTGTTGAAAAATCTTCCTCGGAAGCTCTCCTCCATTTCTTCATTAACCTTTTACTACTCTCTCTAACCTCACTCAAGAACAAAAAAACTGCACTCAAGGAGAAGATACCCCTATTTATAGAGTTTTAGACATTTTTCTTTTCTTTTAAGTCTTCATAGGACGATCTTGACTTGACCTAGATCCCAATTCCAAACAATAATAAATATATTGTTTGGGCATATATAATTTATTAGCAAAACCTTTCAAATTAGCCAAATATTAACTTCTCGTTAGCAGTTTTGTTAATAACATTGACTTGGCAATATGATACTGAGTTGGAAGCAAGGTTGTCAACCCGCGGGTTGACCCAGACCCGGTCGAGCTAGTGGGTCAAGGGTTAATGGGTCAACCGTTTTAGCTCAGTTTGGCCCGGAAATATGGAAAAAGTCATTATATTGTACTTATCCTCATAAATTATATCAAATCTTATCTAACATATGAGTTATAACATATAATATTACACCAAAATAACATATTGTATGTAGATCCAACATATAGTGAAAATTCACACACACTTATATAACATAAATATTCAACTGTTCAACTTAGCATTCCAAAAATTGAGCTAGGCGAAAAGAAAAATCGGAAAATAGGCGCATTTCGCAAACCAAAGAAAAAAATGACACAATTTGACCTCCAACCCGGTACCTTGTAGCGGTCGGCCCGGCGGGTGCGTGCGGCCCGTTTTTCTCACCGGGTCAGGGTCAAAGTGGGTCGACCCGCGGGTTGACAACCTTGGTTGGAAGTAGGGCTGCAAATGAGCCAAGCCGCTCGCGAGCAACTCGGCGTTCGAATCGGAAAAAACTCGTTCGACACTCGACTCGTTATTTAACAAGCCGGCTCGCGAGCCAACTCGTTAGTTAACGAGCCAAGCCTGAGCTAGACCATGCTCAGCTTGATAAGCTCGCGAGCTAGCTTGATTCGGTGGCTTGTCGAGTTAAGCTCGCGAGCTGCCTTGTTTTGAGCTTGTTGAAGGATGAATTACTCTTTTAAACATGAACATTGTCTTCTAATACAGATGTGTATGAAATTTAGATGTTATTTATAGTTTGTAGTGTTCTTTCTATCATTTAAATTCTTATGTTTATACATTTTTCCAGCAAAAATGATTTTAAATCAAGCTCATCTTGAGTCGAGCTTGTACTCAGCTTGACAAGCTATGTTAATGAGCATTTATCGAGCTCTACCGAGTCGAGCTCGAGCTAGATTATTTTTATTCAAGCCGAGCTCGAGCTCGAGCTGAATTATCAAAATTCGAGTTCGAGCCGAGCTCGAGCTGAAAAATTAATAAACGAGCCGAGCTCAAGCTAAGCAAAAACTCGACTCGACTCGGCTCGTTTGCAGCCCTAGTTGGAAGAGACACATGGATGTCAACATTTTAAAATTTTAGTATTTTGACTAAGAAAACTACAAAAGATTTGACTATATTTTTAAATTTCGAAATGTCTGACTAATAATTTGAAAATTTTAAAAAATTTAGCTAGTAAATTGTATTTATTTTTTTATATCTCTTTTTTTGGTATAAATTTGTTATAAATCATGGATTATCCTCACCAGAAGGAAAATAAAAAAATAAGTGATATGTTTAGTTTCTTCGTTAAGAAGGATTTTTCTTGTATTCCGTTTCATCATAGGAAAGAGTAATCTCTTGGCCATTCTTCTAATTTCATCTATAATAAATAATTTCACAACCACATTTTCTATATTAAAATATGCATTATCGGTTTTTCGCCTAAAGATAAATTGCATATTAATTCTTGAGGGCCGCCGAATCAATTCGTAGAGAGAGATTAGATTTTTTATTTTCCCCCAAAATTGTGCCTTTCATGAATCTTCGCTGCGTCGAAAGCCCTCTCCATTGAAAGTTTTTCATTTACGAACAGAAAAGAAAGAAAGAAAGAAAGAAACAAACTATCTCTCATTCGTTCTATTTCTCTCTCTCTAGAACGTTCCTTATTATTTCTCCGCCTCCCCGACTCAACGCTGCCCTCTCTCTCCTCCCTTCCAAGCTATCCGAAGTCTCTAACATGTCGTCTCAAGCTAGCCTCCTCCTCCAAAAACAGCTTAAAGGTAAAACTCCATGAAAAACTCTTCAATTTTCTTTGCGGTTCTCTTAAGCTTTTTGCCCTGGCTGGAAATTCCTGTGCCGAGAGCTTGTTCTCGAGCTGGATTTGGATCGGTAATCGATTGATCGTCCTCTGTTCGGTGCAGATCTTTGCAAGAACCCCGTGGATGGGTTCTCGGCGGGGCTGGTCGATGAGAACAACATATTCGAATGGAGTGTGACGATTATCGGGCCGCCGGATACGCTTTAGTATGTTTCTCTTTCATTAAAGTTTTGTGTATTTCGTTCCGTTTCCTGTGATTTGGAGGATTTGGGGGGCTTCTTCCCTAATTGATTGAGGGTGACTAGATTGAATTGGGAACTTCTTTCTGTTTTTGGGATTCCTTTTTGGGGTTTGGCTCAATCAGGAATTGGTTCGTCTCTTTTACTGCCTATTTGTTTCTGATTGTGTGTTGTGGGATTAAGTTTTTGTTTTGATCATCTAGTAGTTAAATTTACTGCTGCCCTTCTTTTGGATCCTATAATTTGGTTGTATAGCTAACTAGCTCTTGAGGGTTCCCGTGGTTACCTATGCTTGCTTTCTTGAGATTGTTATTGCTGCTTGTTATAATTCTATGAAATTGTGGGGTTTTCTGTATTGACAATTGAATATTTTCAGTACTACTGCCTTCTTTCAGTGCTGCTGATCAAGATTGTTTGTGTGGCACACTGAATATTGTGTTTGGTTATTACTTGCTTACTTGATGTGCTACCTGATGACTTTTGCTTTCATGGATCCATCGTGTTTTAACATATTGCTTCTGTTGCAGTGAAGGGGGATTCTTTAATGCCATCATGAGCTTCCCTTCCAATTACCCAAACAGCCCTCCAACAGTGAAGTTCACTTCCGAACTATGGCATCCTAATGGTTGGTACTTGTTGTATGTATATCGCTAGCTTTTGCGAGTCTGTAACATGTCCAGTAATGTTCAACTGGTTGCATAAATGACAGTTTATACCGATGGGCGAGTGTGCATATCGATTCTTCATCCGCCTGGTGATGATCCCAACGGTTATGAGCTTGCAAGTGAACGCTGGATGCCTGTTCATACGGTACGCAAAGTTGCTTTTGCAATGACTGATATCTTTTTGCTCCGGTTTTGAGAAGGACTTCTATGAAAAGCATGTACAGATAGTAAGAAGTAAGCTGAGTAGAGAAGACATAGGAAACCCTCTGGCCATTGTGGGGGAAGTTCATTGTGCAGGGGTGTGTTTGTAGAAGAAAGGAAATTCATAGACACAGGAAAGATAAAAGCTTAGATTGCCATGTCTTGGTTTGTAGATAAATATAGTGGCCAGTGAAGCTGAAAGTGTGTTAGTGTTCCTTCTTTGTAATGAAGAGGAGAGTATTGGCGCCCATCCTTAATGTGTGTGCCTTCAAATAGGTTTTCTAACTGTCATATTTGGACTGATGTCTTCCCTTCTATGAGGTCTGGGCACTTCCATGTTTTTTTACCGACTCTGTTTTTGCTACTTGATTGCTGATGAATTCCTGTTGTTTTCTGTTAGGTTGAAAGTATTGTGTTGAGTATTATCTCAATGCTGTCAAGTCCTAACGATGAGTCTCCTGCCAATGTTGAAGCAGCAGTAAGTCATACTTATTCATGATGAAGCTTGTCTTGTCTTGCTATTTCTTGACATTATGATATGAATGCTCTACCTTCAAATCGAGATTTTTGTGGAGTTCACAACGCTTTAGGCAAATGATATATAATTATGTTTCGGAGCCGTTTTTCTCTTTTATGTCATGTTTCATATCTTGGAATCAAGTTATTAAGATGCATAGACAACCTTGGAAACTTTTGTATAGTTCTATTTGGTCATATCGTTAGTCAGTCACAGTTCCTTTGTGTATGGCGGCGTAGGATATGCACATGTGCTTACTGCCTGTGTTTGTTCTTGCCTGCAAATGTTATCAGCTTCTAGATCCCTGGACATGGTATCCCTCGGAGTGTAATAGCTTCTTTGCTGCACTGTATGGTTTAACGCTGTTAAAAGTGCTATAGTGGCAGCACTAAGATAGCAGCAGTTTGTAGCTTTTACTTGTTAGAATTCGGGATGATTGCACAGATGTGAATCCTGAACTGGTGACCTCATTTTATGCAGAAAGAGTGGAGGGAGACGAGAGACGAATTCAAGAAGAAAGTGAGCCGCTGCGTTAGGAAATCACAGGAAATCTTGTGATCTTTCGTCCAGTGAAGAAGAGCTTCTCTGCTATGTGTACCAAGAAGAAGAAAAAAATCAGTCTTAATTCATTTTGGGTTTGGTGGTTGGGTGGGGCTGGGGTGGTTTGATAAGTGGTCAGGGGGGAAACTGGACCATATGGTTTGTCTATTTTGTTAATCCTTTGTAGAATTCCACTCAGATTCTCGGCTCCCCTTCAACCTTTCTGTGTTTCTGTTTTCGCTTGTTATGTCTCGGTTTTTGCAATGGGGATCAGAGTGGGGTTTTACAAACTCGAAAGAAGTCAACAATGGTCGAATTGCTCTTTCATTCCCTCCAAAGTATACAGATTGATTGATTTGGTTCTGTATGTGTCTAATCATTGAACTGGCCAGTAATGTTAATTTGGCTTGCTAGGAGAAGAGAAGTGCAAGTGAACAGAGTTCTTCAAGGAACTGGGATTGGGAGCATAATGCCCCCATGTAATTAACCACAAATTTCTGCAGGAGAAAGGTACACAAGTAGGAACACTTGCAGAACTCTGAACTTCTGTCGCTCGTCTCTCTAGCATCATTTCGTCTGTTTGGCGACGTAGCTCCCCATTCTGACCACGTTACCGTCGATATCACGCACGTAACCAACTCTCTGCGCCCACTCCTTGTCCTCCGGCGGGCTAACCGCCGTAGCTCCGTTCTCCACCGCTCTCTGTCACCATCCCAACCGAAGGTAAAAAAAAGCATCTCACTTAACAAAACTGAACATACAAGAAACATAGTCCTGGGGGAATTACCTTGTATGCAGCATCGACATCAGCATAGGCGAAGCAGACCTCCATCGAGGGCCGCTCGTCGCCGGATTTTGGGGTCCGGACCTGGCCGGTTCTGTCGTCGGTCTCGTGCTGCTGGACCGGAGTGAACGCGATTGTCGTCTGGCCGCTCTCCAGCTCTCCCCATCTGGCCTCGCCTCGCAAGATCAATGAATCAATTAACTTTGATAACTAATTAACAAAAATCTGTGAGAAGATCTCTTCCACATGCATCAAACTCAAGTTGTTGTCGGTTGCTAGTGCGACATGCATACCTATCAAACGTGGCGCACCGCATGCACACAAAAAAAAAAAGGCAATAAGACAAGATTTCGTTTGCTGATTCCATCGGTGGTGGATGACGAAAGCAATTAAGCAAGCAATCAATCAGATGGGCAGACCTGTGCGAATCGTCGAGGCGGCGAACATGGTAACCGAAAGCGTTGGCGTAGAAATCTACGGATTTGGCTACGTCCTTGACGTACACCACCGTGTACGCAAATGCTGGGCGGAGAGCCGACGACGCCATTGATATCCTTCGATTTTCTTTCCACCCCTGTTTTGTGCCTGATCTGTTTCTGTTGCTTCTGGTTTCTGGGCGTTAAATCGTTCTTTCTTTCTTTTTTTTACTTTTTCTTGATTCACAAAGAACAGTTCTTAGATCAGGAACCGGCAATGTTATAGCGAGTGTGTTCAATTGAGATGGATTATTTCACACGTGGCGATCTTCCGGGTTACACGTGGGCTTCATGCACGTCTACAAGAGTGCCCATTTTCTCTGTCTTGTTGCTGTACTTCAAAATTCAATACGTACATCACACAGGAACTAGTAGATATCCAAACGGAAACGGTAGAAGTATATAACAATTCACAAATGAAAAATGAAAAGACCTTTGCAGGTCTGGCAAAATAGGACTTTACTGCCATGATATGGGCATCCCTATAATACCTGAACAGTATGGATAATATCATGATTTCTTTCCTTAAATGAATCAAAATCATGAATTAATCATACTGAATATTGAAGCAGAAAGCAAATCCTTGTATCAGGAACTGACTTATCTTTTTATCCACGCATAGGGATGGCAATTTCGACCTGACTCATTTTACCCGACCTATTTGGCTTGTTTTGGGCAGGTCCGACCCGCCCCGTAGGCAGGACAGGACGGGCATGGGTACCTCTCGTCGACCCGACCTGCCCTGACCCACCCATTCTCGACCCGTTCTTGCCTAAATTACATGTAATCTTAGTCAAGTTATTTAGAATTTTCCTCATATTACCTCATATTTTAACTATAATAAAGTTGTAAACTAGTTTTTTACCCGGTCGGTTGGCCGAAAAATTTCATTTTATCATTTATATAAATTAATTTATCTACATGTATAATTTTTTTTTAATCTTCTAACTTTTTTAGCACATTCACCTATGATCTTTATAGGTTTCGATTCTCTAATAATAAATCATATTTTAAATGTTTATCCCATCACATTTAGAATAGTATACAAAAGTTTGTCAACCAAGCCATTCAAATTTCTAATCTTATAAAACATCTAAAATTTTGTGATTCTCGAGTTAGGACAAACTCTCAAACAATTATTGAGAGTCCATATTATTGGATAAAGATGCTTGATTACTCGATAAATTGTATTTATCCCAAGTGAAACTTGACACACGCCGTACCCCTTATTATGATCAACTTATCTAATCTTGACACATGTTTATGTGAATGTTCATTAAGTCTCTGCAGAGGATCTTACGTCAAAATTTGTCTATCAAGACACTCAAATTTAGTATCTTATACAATAAAGTAAATACAATATATTAATCAAATCTTTCAAACTTTTAAAATTATCAACCATACCTTTCAAAATACAAAGTATTAGCCAAACGTTAACTCCTCATTAGCATTTTTGTTAGTAATATTGACTTAACAACATGATGATGAGTTGGAGAAGACACGTGACAATCAATATTCAAAATTTTAGTATTTTAATTAAGAGAAGATTTACAAAATTATTAAAGATAGCAGGGAAATGATTAAAATTTTGAAAATTCTGAAAGGTATAGCTTTTAAATTTTATTTACTCAATATGTACCAATTGCCAATTCTTGAAATTTGTACTAACCCCCAGCCCATGGAGTCACATACTCACAACCATGCAACCAAATGACTTATTAAAATTGTCTTGATCTCATGCTTATAAAGATTCTTCATTTTTAACCTAATAGCTCGGTTTAGAGTCTTCTAACTATAAAGGCTTGTAATGTAGAAGACACTTAACTATTAAATAAAAATTGCCAACCCATGTTTGATTAGTTGTTGATGAAACATAATGTTTATCGTACATCGTCAACAAAGATTTCTCTAACATTCACACGTGCCATATAATACTTGTACATCATTAAGTTTCTATCTAGAACTTTTACTATATAATACTTGTTTTATTTTATAGATATATTAATAGAAATAAGAGTAAGGATGACAATGGGTCGGGTTTGCCTAAACCATCCTCATTCCCATTCTCATTTTCAAATACCTAAACCCATACCTGCCCCATACCCATACGGTGGAAGGTTTTACAAACTCATCTCCATACCCGCGGTTTTTCGGATACCCATGGGTAATACCCGCCCCGTAAGCTACTCACCATAAAAAAAAATATGTAAAAATTTTTGGTACTACCTGCCCAAAAGTATGGAACTGATACATAAGTGGATGAAATTACAATTTGGTTGTCATCAATTATATTTTAAAACTTTGTTTTTCTTTTAATTACCCTTCCTTCTATTGACAAATTACAATAGACTCGTTATATATTTTTGCATATAACAAATGATCCTCGGCCATGGGTTTGGTTGCCATCTCTAAATAAGAGAGTGTTTAATAGCCAAAAATATAAAATAACATAGTTCGTTTATGAAATTTGATTGATTTTATAACAATTATTTTCTTTATTTCCATCATTATATTTTGTTTAATCGATGAAAATATTATTGTTTATGTGTGTATTTGTTTAAAATTAGTAGAAATTTTACTTATAAAATTTAATAAGATATTTTTTGTTTAAACGAATGTGATATATCACTCTACAAACATTAGCTTTTTTCTACAAACATAGATATAATACCAAAAAAAATATTGAATAAAAGAAAACACCATTAAAAGAAGAGAGAGATAACTCAATAAATAACTCATTAACTAACTTTTTTGCTTGTAAAAAAATTGTCCACCTTGGCAACTTGTGAATTCTCCAAGTGCTTATGTGGCAAGAAGTTGTTTTTAAACCACCATAATATATAGTAAGATAAGATAAGATAAGTGAAAATTTCAATTTTTTCAACTTTAACTACATTTTATCATATTATGGTTTATTTCTTAGTCTTTTAATGAAAATAATGAATATTTTTAAAGTTTTTCACAAAAATTACATACCCATTGGGTCGACCTGTCACGACCCGCGTCTCATGATAAATTATCCGACCTGAATCCGACCTGTTATGGGGCAGGTATGGGTATCGAGATACCCGGTCCGAACCTTCCTTGCCATTTCTATCCATCGCATACTTAGTACTTATTGGAGTTTCTTGAAATAAGGGTGCCGCATCCGGTCGGTTCAAATTAAATCGAGTTAATCAAATTAAATCGTTGACCGATTTCGAACCAACATATAATTGGTTCAGTAGATAAGGAGTGGCAAGAGGGAGGCGAAAAGGACTCTGCCGAGGAACGAAAAGAAACCCATTTGCTCTTTGGCGTCGAGTGACGTTTCGGGTGATCTCGCCGGCTGCGCCCGCTTTGTATGTTCTGCTTTCGGATTTCCTTCTCGTCGCCGCCGCCGGATGAGGGAAGCGAAACAGGACACTGCTTTGAGCTGCGGAGCGACAGTGGAGAGAGACGAGACAAGAGAAGTGAAGCCCGTTGGGTCCTGACTGATTGATAATGGCCTGGAGGATGTGGGGTGGGGGGCTAATTGAGCTCTCGGACATTCAGACTTCCGATTTGGGATTTTACCGTATCCGATACAAAACACAACAAAACAAAAACAGTGACTGATGATTCTTCTCGGCACTGTTTTGACGGTAGAAGTCCCTTTAACCTTTCCTTTGTTCGATTGATGATGTTGAGTTCTTTTGCTCGTCGTGTTCGGCTGATTAGATCTGTATGACTAGCCGCCGGTATTTCGATTCGAGGTTTATAGCTCGAAAGTGCTCCTCTTTGATAATTTCTAAGCTTTCATTTTGTAGTTTTCTACCTGTTAATCGGTGTTTTGTTCTGGTTTGCATCGTTGATTTGGATTGTTCATGGGTAGACTATGGCACTGTAGAATATCAGT